>OW026519.1:44029096-45229096 GCA_932274085.1 Protocalliphora azurea
TACTCTATAATCCGAATTGATTGCAACTCAATAATCCAGATTGAATTTTCTCATTATAAATTCTTATTATATAGAACAGTATTGGATAAAAAATGTTTATATGGTATTTTTAAAATTTAAAATATGAAATAATAAATATATCTCAGCAGTTTTTTAATAAAAAAAAAACAACTATATAATCGGGATTATTCGGTAATCCGGAATTGGATCTGCAATCAATTATCCCAATTATCGAATTTATACTGTATTTACAAAGTGTGCTAACGGCAACAGCTGAGTTATTTAAATCTAATATAGTTTAAAAACGTTCTGTGCATCTATAATCGTGTTGTTTATTTGTATAAACTTTCGGTTATCATTACAATAACTTACTGAATCGCAGTACAGATGGTCTTCAATTTTTTGTCCACATTAGTTAAAATTTCTTTATCATAATTTTCTTTAAAACCATCCTTAGAGTTAATCTATTTATAATTTCTGTGATGTAGTGATTATCACATCCGCCTAACATGTGGAAGGCCTCCGGTTCGATTCCGGGCGGAAAACATAGTAATTTTTGTTATTTGTCAAAGAAATTAAAGGAAAGTTTATATATAAAATACATCTGTTTGCAGGTGCTGTCTATTATCGAGTTAGAGTATAAAGCCGAAACCCGATTAAAAAACTTTAATTTTGAAATTATGCACATCAAAATTTATTATTTATTTTACCTTTGCATTATTACCTTTAAAAAGTTTTCACTATATATATATATATATAAGTTAACACAAATTACATTTAAAAACTCCAAAATAAAATAAAATTATTCACACGGTTCACAAAGCTTATGTTGCAGTTGCTGATATTCGACACCCTACTTGCAAAAAAACACACAACAAAAATATTTTTTTATTAAAATAAAAACCCAAGGAGTTAATTTATATATATATATATATATATATATATATATATATATATCTGTCTTGGAATGGATACATTTAAATACATCTGCATATCATTAAAACTGCGTTTGTGAAGAAGAAAAAAATCGTACGATAAATTTATGTTACACTGCAAATATCAACGGAAAGGTGCCCAGCAAAAACTTTTTGGTTTTCGGTAATGCCAACTACTTATTAAAGTAGTTTCTCGGTAATGAAGCGCCCTTATTATTTGCCTGCTCTATATTACATAAAGAAGTACTCAATAGTATAATATCACAACAATATTGCGAACACGTGGATGAGTTGGCTAGAGCGCTTTATTAGCAACTAGAAGGTTGTTGGTTCAACCCCTTCTGATAATAAATACTAAAAAAAGTTTTTGTCACTTAGAAAATTAAGTAGAAGATGGTGTACTGACCCAGTAAAACCTTTGCTTTCACGGTAAGCTAATATATATATAAATAATTCAAGGCTCTAATGGAGGCCAATTAAAACCTCTTTAAAGGTAATGATGCAAAGGTAAATTATTTATTTAAAAGTGCACTGGTAATGCAACTGTAGTTTTGTTATGCATTTTCGACAAATTTCTAGCCCTTCGATTAAAATTTTCTTTTAATACATTTAAAACAAATATCATTGCTACAAAATGTAACAATAATTGTTCTGGGATAAGGTTATAGACTATTTTTTATATTTTTTAGTTTCATATTTTTTATTTTTTTGGTTATTCTTATTCAGTAATATGTAACTTTAAGTGTTCATAACTCATTAACCATACGTCGGATTGTATTAATTTAAAAATCAAAATAAATTTTATTACAACATATATATTGTAAACGATATCGTATAATTCAAAAATAACGTTTTTGATAAAGGTGCACTTACAACAAAAATGTAATTTTCAGATGCATTTTAAAGAAATTTCTACACATCTTATTTTAAGTATTTTTAATTAATATTGAAGAAAAATGTGTTTATTACACATTGCATTAGCAAATATTATGGGACAAATAAAAGGTATTATACCACAAATAACAAATTATGAAATGCTATGACTAAAATTTATTTTAAAATAAACTCACAAAAAATAAAAATAAAAAAATATATAAAAAATGTATTTTTGTATGAAAAAATCTGAAGGAATATTTGTTTAAATTTTTAAAACCTAGTGGACCATTTTGTCCCAGAACAATTTATATTGCAATTTTTAGTAAACATTATAATTTTTAATATTTCAGAGGTACACAAAAATTGAAAGGGTAGAAATTTTTCAAAAATGCATATTAATATTGCATTTGCATTATTAATGCATTTTTAAGTGATAATATTATTTTTAAATAACTGCGTTTAAACAGGGCATATTAATATTCAGTAGAATTTAAATCATTAAAATCTATTTACAGCTTATAGAGATCTTGGTGTTTAAAGTTACACATATTTTCGATTCCTTTTTTACTTTTCGAAAAATTTCAATCGTGAATAAATTCAAGATAAAAAATGGAATCATAGGGTATTCGTATGCTAAATATTAATAAAATCCAAAGACCTAATTAAAATTTTTTGGCGGTCTTTCATAGAATGAACGATATTTATAATGAAACGTTTTAACATTCAGTGGTCGCTTATCGCAACTTTTTCGGAAATTGTAACCAACTTGGTTTGATATCTGTTGCGGAAATCTATCTTGTACTGTATATGCCGTGATTTGAATTATAAAAAAAAGATAAAATTAATGTATAACATAGAAAAATATATATGCAATGAGAACATTTTTGGTGCATATTTTTTTAAATTGTTGCAGTTTTTTAGAATGTTTAAAAAACTTTAAAAATATTTTTTTGTACCTTTGGTTTTCATTTTGTTCCAAGTGTTTCCGTGGTGTAGTGGTTATCACATCCGCCTAACACGCGGAAGGCCCCCGGTTCGATCCCGGGCGGAAACAATTAGTTTTTTTGTTTTTAGTAACAACCACATTTCTTGAATATATGCCTATAAAATAATGCCTATAAATTATTACATATAAAATAAATTTTTCCTCATTACAATACAAAAAAATTTTTTTGGGTGTAATCAGGGACCGTAGCGGGGTAGAATTCTATGCAAATGCATGTTTTTTTCCGGAACATTTAAATACTACCTTATGTAGTTATCAATCCGAGTCGAATATTTTACTGAAAAATGGCATCGATTTGTTGGTGCATATTTTTACACACATATTTAATGAAAAGTGCATCTTTTGTCATATTTTTCATAATAATGCATATTTTTTGTTATATCAGCTTTCAACTCTATGCCGAAAGTAACGCCAAAAACTTGCATTTTAAATAAATATTTACAATAACTCATTAAATAATGAAAAGAAGTTTCTTTTTCATCAGCACGTAAATAGCGAAACCACCAAGAATTTGAATCGAAATGCTATCAGATATGTAGACCCATAATTGTTTTTAAAAATACATGCGCAAGTAAATATAATTTCAGCATGGATTTAGGTGAAGACTTTATATCTGCAGACATTCTTTTGAAGAAAGTATTTAATCCGATTTTATTGAATTTCTTAAAGACCTAAATATATAAAAGCATTCCATTTGAAGCTACACTCAGAAAAAATTATGTGAAAAAACTGTACGCATATACGGAATAGCTGAGGGAAGTATGGAAGATAGACATATTTGAAAGTCCTTACACGCGCAGCAAATTTGCCACTTCCTTCCCAGCCGGTTTTTTAACGATATGGCGATCTCGGCTTGATGCTGTAAAATATTACGAACAATATTTTGACGATTTCAAAAAGTTGTGTATAAGTTGAACGATAAGGACTCTATAGCTATAAAAGAATTAAACGAATATTAACATTAAAAAATACTATATTAACATCTATGGATTTCTTACAGAAAATATTGCTAAATTGGAGGGTTTCGATTCTTTGAGCACCCAAATTAGTTAATTCATGGTGCTATTGAGAGAATCGAAGCTAAAGAAGGTAAGCTAAATAAGGTAATACTGAAAAAATAAAGCTGTGATAAAAAATAAAGGATTTGAGAAAATTTAAAAAAAAAAATCAAACTCAATCACATTCAGACGATATTTCATGTTTGGAAGAATACACTCCTTCTAAATTACAATTATACAAATAAATAAAAGCCTATCTTACTAAGTTTGTATTAAACTAATTATTATTTTTGATTTTTACTTTTTGCTTAAAATATAATGATTATTTTTTGATGAACGACTTTTAGAAAATATTTTTTTTTTTTTTTTTTTTTTTTTGTAAAACGTTTTTAATTAGAGTAAAATAACACAAGAATTTATTTATTTTTTTAAAAATAACGAAAATAATATAGAATCAAATTTATTTTGTAGTTATATTCAAATAAAGCGAAGATTATTTTGTTTGGCATGGAATAAAACAGTCCTTGCAGAGTGTCACATCACATTTGACGCAAAATTGTAGTGGTTTTGATATACAGTTTTGTCCCTGGCACCTACGCGGTTTCTCTCGTTTTTCATAAAATGTCCTTTGTTATCAAATCTTACATCTGAAAAAACTTTCGTGAAAAACGTTCACGGTCTGCCGACTGGCGACCTTTGAGTCATCGTCATGTAAGCAAATTAATGCCATTTTCGTTTACTAGTTTGTAAACAGTCTATGAGTTTACCATAGCCATATCTATACATCTAATAAATAGAGGCCAGTACCATTTCTAGGCTCTAATATTTGTTGCATATTTGCCCACCAACCAGTCATGTTGATCCTCTCCACCCATATTACTATTATAATTTTTCAACAAAAGCGGTTGTGGTATGTTACTATTTTCTTTAGCCTTTCGATCCCACCTGAATCAAAATTGGTAACTATTGCAACACACGTGTTGTCATTTCATTTTACGATAAGTATTTCTGCATTTCTATCGAATCGGTAATCAAATGAACCTCGTTTTTCTTTTCCAAGAGTTTTAGAGTCTTTAAGAGGACATGAAGATAGTCTGTTCTCCCTCAAAGTCATAGTCACACGGAATCCTAACTACTGTATATGAATTAGTAAGTCTCTAATGGTAAATAAATTGTCAAAGTATATTTGATGCCCTGCGGGTTCTGATATGTAATCCATAATATGTGACAATGACTTCATTAATTGCTAATTCTTTTTCAAACACTTGACTTTTTAAAGTTTTCATTTATCATTTTTAATAAGGGTCTAACTTTGAATGTACATATTTTTTAATTTTCAAATATTAAATTCTGGACATACATGCCTTGACAATATATATGCATTATTTATATAATACTTTTATATATTATCTTCTTCCTTGCTTGAATAATTTCTTTCAGATGGCAACTGATGATACCCGCTGAACAATAAAATACCTATCTATTCTCATGGTGAAATCTGGATAATTTTTTGCTTATTGCATATTTTAGCATTTATTTAACAATATAATCAAAAACGGCGTCAATAAAATATTCTTCAAACATTTCCACACTAGATTTTTTGTATAACTGTTTTTTCCCAGGCAAATGTTTGTTGGGTAGGACAACTTCTTTTCTTAGATCTCTTTGCGCTGATGTGTTATCTGGATCACATGTTTTAGGTGGATCAGAAATATCAGTTATTTTGTATTTTAGTATAAGTTCTCCTGGTACATTATTGACTTCCACATCTCTTAAGTTATCATCGACGTCGTCTTTATCAGTCAATTCATTTGGTTCTGGTGAAAAAACAATTATATCAACTTCTTTAGATGTCATAAATGTATAATAATTTATTTACAATATCCTCCATTTCGCGTAAAGACAATGTTCTTTTATACATCTTTAGAGGAAATATATAACTGAAGTGAATAATATATTAATGTAATACCGCGTAATAAAAACTCAAATACACAACTAAACACAATATAAAGCGCTTGGCAAAAGACAAACACGATATACTGAAAATGAAGAAACTGTGAATATTTTGATAACGCCAAGTAACATTGTCATATAAATAAGACGGTCACAATGCAACATCTGTTTTATGAAGTATTAAATTTTGTTTGGGTGAACACTTTTTAATTTAAATAATAGCATACAGTTTCGTTAAAGTTTGTGTTATATGATTTATAAACTACATATGTTTATAAATTTTTCACTGGCAAGTTGTAATAAAAGGTAAAAGCATGCATATATACAAAGTCTTGTTGGGATTAAACCTAACGAATAAAAAAATTATTTTAAAGAATACAAACTATATAAGCGACCAAAAAATGTTTTTTGTAATGTCCTATAAATAGGACGCTGGCCTATAATGGGTTAAAAAATAACGGTTATTTTCGATTTTTATTTTTCGAATATAAAATAAGAATTATTATTTTCTTAAAAATATTTATTTATCTCTTTTTTTTAAGCTCTAAAATAAACATAATTTTTAAGCAAAAATAATAATAATAATAATAATAATAATAATAATCGTTATTTTATAACCGAAAAATAAAAATCAAAAATAATCATTATTTTTTAATCAAAAAATAAAAAGTATTCGTTATATTTTAAGAAAAAAAAAAAAAAAAATAATAATCATTATTTTTTAATTAATAGATAAAAATCAATTAATAATAGTAAAAATCAAATAATAGAGCATAAAATAAAACTCAAAAAAATTTATCTCAAAGTACATTTTTTGATTTGTACAAAATACATACTGTTTTTTTTAATCAGTAGCTATTTCGAAAAATAAATATATTTGACTAGCACTTTTTTACGTTCTTATGTTCTGAAAATAATATTTATTTGAAAATTGATACTTTTTAATTTCTTTTTTTTTTTTTTTTTTTTTTGAAAACTGGTACCTTTAAACAGCCGCTACTCATGGTCTTCACTTATATATATATATATATATATATATATATATATATATATATATATATATATATATATATATATATATATATATATATATATATATATCTATACATTTAACTATTAAACGAATTACATTATATAGTCTATGAAATTATAAGCACTCTTACTTTAATTTTTCTTCATTAAAAGTTTTCTTATAATTCAGATCACATCACATAATGATGTTGGTTGGCAACACTCTAATTACATTTCCTTTTTGGTATAACAACACGTGGAAAAGACATAAATTATATTGTTTTTTTCCAAAATAGAAAACAAAAATTACTGCAAAAAAAAAGAAATAAAAACTTCATCCAGCTACCAACTAAGAAGAAGACTTTCTTTCTTTCATTATGAACAGCCTTCCGGTTGGTTGTCGTTCAAGAGTAAATATGTATAAGCATGACGTTGCATACATACAGTTGCATTTTAATGTTCGGAGAAAGTGATATTTTCACACAACTTGTACGAGTATAGTGCATGCAGTCAGTACTTGCAAGTTGAAAATGTTCGAGACCTTAAATAGTTTTTTTTTACCCCTTTTTTTCTTGTTGCCAACAGCTGTTGTGCCATTATTATTATTATTGGTATTTTTTTTTCTCGAAAATCCAACCATGCTTAAAGAAACATCATAAATATTTGAAATTTACAGAAATAGAAAAAACTAACCTTTTAGCTAAAAAAAAAAGAAACCATAAACTATAACTTGCAGCATATTATAATTTCAATTTCTTTGGCGACTTGCATTTTTAATGGTGTTCTTTAGGTGTAAATTATGTTACATTAAGTTTTGTTCTTTTTATGAAATAGCGCCTTTGGTTGTTTTCTTATAGCAAGCATCACCAAAAATGGGAAGTATACTTATCTCATCGGTCGATTTGTAACATGATTTTATATTATTCGGTTATTTTGTTTTCTTCTGCATAAAAATCTTTTTATAGTCCAGCGTAAAGGTATGTCCTTTTTTGATATTTATGGTTCCATTAACAGAAGTATGTTTTGGGGTGGGGTATTTCTATTTCGTTCACCGCTAAGTTTACCGTTCTTTCTTGTGTTTACTTTTAAAAATAGCTATAATATATACACACATTAAGTTTCTAGCCTTTCATAGCAAGCTTTTTATTCTACTAGACTATTCGTGGCTATTACTGTTAAGTCGCTTTATTTTCTCGAGTGTAATAAAAGCATATAATTATGCAGTAATTTATGTTCTTTGGTGATGTTTTTATTTTTAACTCTTTATTTTTTTTATTCTTTTGATCATCATAATTGCTTCATATTTATTTAGTTTACATGTATTTTTAGTTTTCTTCGTTCATTGTCTTCATAAATTTCTCTGATTTAGTATTTTTTTGGGAATATTAGAATCTATGGCGCTTTGGGTGTACAGTGCACGAAAAATCCTAAGCATACAGTGTAAAGGTCTACATATTTTGCTACCTATAAATTTAATAAAAATATAAATTAACTTTTCAAACACTGCAATCTAAGTGCATTAAAATGTTTATGGAAAATGTTATTATTATATTATTTTATATAGTATTTTTGGAAACTATAAAAATCTTAAAAAAAACTTCGAGCGAAATAATTTATGCACACAAAATAAAAATTTTATGATAGTTATAGTTGCGTTAGTTAGTATTTAGCTAAGATAATATTTTTTTGGCATTTATGTATTTTTCCTTAGTAATTGAACCATGTAAGATTTAATATCTTTCATTGCATTAATGTGATAGTAATTAACGAAATGTCCCTTTGAAACTATTGAATTAAAAAAACAGTCCTACAGGTTACATACATAAAACGTGGTCGGATTTTTTTTTTGTCAAATATCTGAAAAATTAGCCGAAATAGAAATTATCGTATTTATATGTCCAAAAAATTACAAAAGCTACGAAAAGTACATTCTAGAAAAAAGAAATCTAAAATTTTATCAAGGATTTTATGGAAATAAAAGGAATTACCACTAAAAGAGAAGTATCACCTAGCCAGATATGAATTGTTTTTAAACTGATAGTATCTTTGAGTCGCATGCAAAAATTTGAAAATTATATCTTAACATAAAGTATGGAATACTAAAATTGGAACTTTTACTCTCTCACAAAGCACCAATCGCCGAAAATCAAGGTTTTGGGTCCAAAATTGATGAAAATGATTCTTAGTGATAAGAAAATATTTAACTTGTATTACTAGATAGTTGTTTCGTGTATTGATAAAATTAAACGGTTGGGTGAAAAAATCAGATACTTACCAAATTTCTGGAAGGATTTCTTATAGAATAGTGTGAGAGTGGTTAAAATAAAATATTACTAAAGGGTTTTATATGTACGGAAAATTATGAAAAATGTTCCTTACTTATAGAAAGGATTATTAGAGTTAGCTCCATACATTTCAACGAGATATCGCCTCATCATAAATTAAAAGTTAACAAAAAAGGCTTCTTTGCTGAAATAACTGTTGTGATAAGATATGGTCCAGTTTCATCATAGACCTAAATTATTCCTATAGTATGCGGGAGGTCAAATGCCAAACATTTTTTGCTGAAAGGAGCCGCTTTAACACAATAAGGGTCCTAAAAATGCATGGACAATAAGGTTGCAAAATTGACGTATATTTCGTCTACCGACTTCTTTATCAATGCCGTTGTGATTAGAATATGTTATAAAGAATGCAATTAGCCATAAAACCTACCAAAAGCGCTAAAATATTGTATATAATTTTAAAAAGAACATGCTATTATAATTAGTATGCTTATATCATTTCGTTCTAATCTTTACAATTGCATCATCATATTTCTTAACAGTGATCTTAAGTTTTGTAATTTAAATATCAAAATAGGTAACTATAGATAGTTTAAACTAGAATGTGGAACACACTTTTTAGATATAAAATAAATATCAAAGCTTTTCTTTTATTTTTTATTCTGTACGCTTAAGTTTTTTCGCACACTGTATTTTCTAAGATTATTTAAAAAAAAATAACATAATATTTATAGAAAAATAAAATAAACAATATTTTTACGCTAAATCAGATGATAATAATTTTTAACTATATTTTAGATGGAAAACGCAGAGAAATTTAAATGGAAAATACTATAAGCACTGCCTTTATCAGATTTCATTCACAGTAATATAATGTTCATGATATAAATATAAGGAGGTAGTTCCACTTAGCTCTCAAAAAATTATTCGATATTTGTTCTTTTGTAAATAAGCAAAAAAGCGTTGCTACAAAAATGAAAAGGAAAAGCTATTTTAGGAATATTTTTTATTATGTGTAATTTATATATTGCAAATGTTATTGTTGGGACTTGAAAAAATGCATATCTGCGTTATTAATTATTTATTTTAACAAATAATTTTCAACTAAAAATATCTTTTTCATTCAATGATTTAAATGCATTAAATAGATAGAAAATTTTAATATTTTGACATCGGCATGTGAACAAAAAGAATATTTTTTCAGAACGATTTTCTGAAAATTACAATAATTTTCATTATATATACTTATATTTAAAGCTGTTATATAAAATACTACTGTCTGAAGGTTCCCTAAGTAATTTCAAATTATTACAATCAGTGTTGCCAATTTAGCACTTTTAGTGCTAGATCTAGCACTTTTTAAACTCATTTAGCACTAAAAAAATTAATATAGCAGCTGTCACTTTTTCTAGGACTTTTCGATTTATTTTTTATCACTTTTTTGCACATTTTTTTTATTAATTTGTAGTTTTGTACTATAAAAACATTTTATATAAAAATATTTTCGGTGTGTTTTGCAAAATAAACTTTGTAAAAAACCGATACAATTACAAACAGTTAACCTATCAAATTAAATTTTGGCAGTTAAGTAAACTATAATTATTTTGTTATAAGATATAATTATGATAAAATAACTTATTAATTTTTAAATATAATTTGCAATTTAGTTGTTAACGCAACTGAATCGATGTCGTAAATTAAAATAAAACAAAATTTTTATTAAATTCGAATCTTCTTGAAAATTATAATATTTATACATAATGAAAAAGCTTTAAAACATCATAATTTGTCATATTATGACATTATGGCCATTAACTTATCAAATTTTAAACCAAAGTTTAAAGCCTAATTGTAGAAAAAATGATTATTATTTGTTTTATTTTATTTTTTGAAATATTATTGTGAGTATTTTGTAACATTTTTAAATCGTGATCAAAAAACTTTTTCTTGAATTTTATATTTTTTTTTTTTTTTTTTGGTTTTTGGGTAAAAGTCTGTTTATTTAGTTAAAATTATTTTTTAATATTATTTAAATATCATTTCTACTTAGTTAAAAATTCGAATTTGATTAAAAATTTAATTTGGTTCTAACATTTCCATTCCATAACTCTATAATAAGCATTAAATAATGAAAAGTCCTTTCTTATTAAAATTTTGGTATAACTTGCAAAATGCAATAAGAAATGATATAATTATAGTGTAAGAGTTGATTCTAGTTGAATTCCTTCATTTCCAGTTAGCGTTTGTTCCAACAATTCTTCAGTTAAAAGAGTACAAACAAATTTTTTTTTTTTTTTTTTTTTTGATAAAAAAAAACCTAAAATTTTAAATGTTAAAATTCGTTGGACAAAATATATGAGAAACGATATCAAAATTTTAAATTTATTTGTTGCTTTTCATATAAATTGTTGAAACAAATTTTTCATTCGACATCGTGTAAAGGCCATAAATAAAGGACATATTTTAATAGTTTTTTTTAACAAAAATGGACAAGAAAAAAAGCTTCGATAATCCAGATGAATCGACAATGCGGTTCGATTATCCAGTTTCCCGAGTTTATACTGTATTTGATTTTAAATAATAAATAAGATTTAAAAAATCAAATTGGCAGTAAAAGAAGATTTTAGTCCGTCAAAATTTTAAGCTATATATTATTTGGAATACGTATAACACTATAATTTAGATAATACATACTTGGATAAATTATGTTAAAATGAGAATTTTGAAAAATCCACTCATATATTTTGTTTAATTTCTGAGGAATCAATTTCAGAACGTGTTTTTACTATTTTCTTTAATGTTCTTTCAGCTTTAATCCTGAAAATAAATAATATATGTCTTTTTTTATAAATACAAACAGTTTCTCTTCTTAACACTTTTCTCTAGCACTTTTTTATTTTTAGGACTTTCTAGCATTTTTCTTTGTAAATTTTAGCACTTTTTTCCATTTAATAAGACTTTAAAAAATAAACATTTTCAAGAATATTTTATAAAAAATTTTGGTTAAAAGTATGAAAATATGTCACTCTTGACAAGAACTGATTAACAAGAATGTTAATACTATTAGAAACAACACAACTCATAACTATTTCATACGGAAGAAATCGGCACTCTTACTGGACAAAAGTTACATGTGTCACGCTCTAGGTAAGATGTACAGATAAAACAACACAAAATTGGAGTTCATGATAATCATATTACTACATATGCAAAGTTTCATAAAAATCGTTGTCTTGTATTGGGTTGGAATATTATTTTACATTTATTTAAAATGGAATAATTATGAATTGTTTTAGGGTATAAATATAAAAAATAATTTGACTTATTATGCATTTCCAAAAAAAAAAAAAAAAAAAAAAAAAAAAATATTCGATTTATCTAAAAATTTAAACTTTAGTAAAATTTTGTCATGTTGGGTGTATTCACTTCGTCTCGGTTATATTAAAGCAGTTTTACCTGTTTTTTTTTTTTTTTTTTTTTTTTTTTTTTTGTAAAAAACGCATTTTAAAATTTAAATCTCTTTGATTTATATTTTAAATTTACAAGCACATTATCTTGATATTCAAATTTATACTTGCACACATGTTTAATGATGCACAGTGGGGTGAAATTATTTTAAAAGCGAATACATAAAATATTTTTTTGACTTCGCTGTCAACTTGATTTTTAAAACAAGAAGGTTATCATGTTCATAAATATCATGATAAAGTATTTATAAAATACTAAGCTGGAAATTGTAGCACAACGACAATTTCGCAAATAATTCTTAAGGTACAAATCATTAGGTGATGACCAGGGCAACCAAAATTTTGATTTAAAAAAGTGTTTTATGTGCATTAAAAATACTCTCAAAATCTGAAAATATACCCTTATGATTAAAAATTATTCTCTTAAAATAATATTTTTTCTGTTTAAATTTTTTAAGCCAAAAAATTGATATTTTAGCATTTTTATTTTAAAAATAAGACTATGAAAATTTGCGAAAATATGCTGTTAGGACCAAAATATGCAAAATGTGCTGTAGAAAATCGGTGCCAAAATTCTTAAAATTGTATAAAACGAAAAAATAACTAACAGTTCGGTTCATTTGAAGCACAGGAAAAAATATGATATTGCATATTTTTGGTTAATTCCTAAATAATTCTGACAAAATATTTAAAAACATCATAAGATGACGTTTTTTATGTGGAACAGATGTCTTAAATAAATTTCCAACTGAGTAGTTTAAAATTGCATATAAAACCATGATTTTTTTTAATTTCATTAATTTAGAAATATTTATAATCAATTTGATTTATAATATTATTTTATTTTAACGTATAATTTATCCCACAGTGTCTTGCAATTTAATTTAATATGTGTTAATTATATTGTTTTTTATTACAAAATAAACATGTTTTTGTACAAAGTTGTTAATTTATGAACTTTTCTTATAAAAATAAAATCACATTAATAAAATATTAAACTGCCATTTGTATATGAGTGCCATGAAATATGGATGTTATTAACCCTTGGGAAACTTTATAAGTTAATCAAGGCCAATAAAAGATAAAAAAACAGGAAATGATAAAAATAAATATGCAAATCGAAGTTTTTTTATTTTTGGAATTATTAATTTTGGGCCTAATTGAAACAAAAATTTCTAAATTGGAATTTGACATTTTAAATATATCATGGGCTTTGACAGTTGGAATTTTTATAGTTTCAAAGTAAATGTCATTAAAATTTGTAATTTATAATTTTAATTCTTTGAGCGAATTGAAGCCAGTTTTGGGGGGTTAGCTAATTAGCCGGGTATTTGTAGATTTTCATTGTTAATTAAGCTCTTTTCCTTTAGGTTAACATGTGTTTTTATCTTTGGCCATGATAAAAAGACCATTTAAAGACCTATTTATCATTTCTTAACAATCCCAGATATGCTTAACACTTTTATTAACCTTGGCAACTCTTGACTTTTAAGTAGAAATTTTATTAAACTCGTTATGTGTTTTTTATTCTTCTATTCATTTGAGTCAATGGCTCATTTCGCAATTAGAAAATTAACTTGAAAATCTAGAGAAAAGACTCTCACATAAAAAAAGAACAAAATAATTATCGTAAATTTTTAGAAAAAGTCCAATGTCTGCTTTTTAGCACTTGAATATTGTGACATTTTGTGTTCCCCATTTTATGTCTAAATGGCACATGTAGCAACTTCATCAACGTCATTAATGTCAGCAAACAGTAACATCAAGTATCATTTTGTTCATGTTATTTTAATTTTTTTTCTATTTCTATTTTGGAGTACAAGTACTTGGATGCATTTCGTAAAAATATGAAGAACAAAAAGAAAATAAAGATGAAATTGAAAATGTTGTATGTGGAACAAGTTGGTAAATTCTATACAAAATTCAAGTATGATTTTGAGATAAATTGCTTAATGTCTGTTGACATTTTTTTTATTGTATATTATTTTAATTTGGCATGTATTTGGATAAAAAAAAGCAAATGAATATGAAAGGCAGGGCTGGAAAACTCTATAATGTTAGTTATTTTTCCAATGGTTTTTTAAATAAAGTATATATAATTAAAATATATTTTATCTATCAGATCTAACAGAAATAAGTGTTTTTCTCATTTTCTTTTTCAAAGCATTTTCCACAAAATCCTTATATTCTTATAAAAAGATTTGGATTTGCCATAATTATTGCAGTAAATTGTTGGCAACCCTGAAAAAAGAACAATTTGACAGCTGAGAGTTTAGGTTTAGCAACACTGGAGCGTTATACGATAAAACAGCGTGTTTTAAGTATTGAACAATAAAATTTTGGTACACCCTTTATACAATAAAAAAGAAGTGTACGTTTGTTTGTGTATCAATCATGTCTAAACGGCTGGAGGTGGTTATAAGCTTTGTTAGATCTCGATTAGATGTCACGCCCCCTTTTAACGACTACTTTTAAAAAAAATCTATTTTTTCAATATTGCCCGTTATCAAGGAAGCTATTTACCTGAAATTCGACACACAAATAGAGCTTGCACTAGATAATTTTATAGGCTATATTGATTGATCTTGATCCGATGCCACGTCCAGAGCTGGTTATAGATGTCGATTGGATTTCAAGCCCACCTTTAAAGCCTAATTAAAAAAAAAACTATTTTTTCAATTTTGCAAGGATCAATTTGACACACAGATAGTACTTTACACTGGGAATTATACGGCTCAGCTTATCATATCACATTGATAAAATAAAAATAGGACGGATAGGTCCAGGGAGAGAGGTAGCCCCCATACAAAGAAAATATTAATTTTCGCATATCTAAAGGAGTATTACAGCAAAAGTCTTAAAAATTTGTAGGAGTAATTTTCATATCAAATTTTGAGTAGAGCGGATAGATACAGGGGGAGTAATAAGTATACCCCATATAAAATAAATATTAGTTATCGCAACAAATGGGGTAGCGAAGCGCAGCGGAAAAAGCTAGTATTTATATATGTATAAAATTTAATTTATCCCTTTATTAGTTATTAGACAAAAATTATCGCATTTAGTAATTTCAATATTAAAATATATACATACTGTTTACTTTGTTTTATTTTTATTTTAAAACTCCATTTCTCCATCCCTGATGTGAATAGACCTACAGTAATATATTGCCCATACGAAATATATATAGATATATAAAAGATATACAGTGTAGATATATAAAATATATACCATGCAGTGTATATAAATCTGAGGAAATAGTCGAAACATGTTTTGGTACTAACAACGCTACAGCAGTAAAAATAGCAACAATCATTAATGCACAAATTATCCAAACGCCAAAATGACAACTTGATGCTATTTTTTTTTTACTTTTTTTACATATGATATATATGAACACATTTGCATCTAGTATAAACAGCTCCGAGCATAAAAAAGACAATAATAAAATTAAATGCAAATGAATTTGTTATTTGTTAAAACATTTTAAAACTTGCTAAAGAATATTTTTGTGATAAAAATATTGGGCTTTAGTTCTATTGATTAATATCTAAAATTTCGAAAGCATTTTTGACAGTTAATTTCAATTGATAGACGATCATCTTTAAATTTATTTTCCTATGATGATACCTTTTTCGGTTCTAAATGAATAATATAAAAATTATTATCAGAATATGAGGCTCTGGTACACGATTAAACGCATCCCAATATCAGAAAACCGCTGAATGTACCCTAAAAATTTTTACATCGTTTTAATAAATAATAAAACGTTTCCTTTTCTGTCCTTTGTTACATCTATATAAAACAAAGGGCTACATTGTGGGCAGAAAAGAAAATGTAATATTTTTACTTTATTTTGTGCATGAAATGAAAGCGAATGTTGTAACTGCTCGAATTCAATTGTAACTTTGTTTATCGTTGCTAGTTTTAGATCACCAAAATCTGGTGGCTCTTTCAGAAAATCGAATTGGACAAAATCCTTTCCACAAGTGAACAATATTTGAATATTTTCAGATAGTTAAGTATATCTATAAAAGGCTGGTATGCCTTTTTGACTTTCCGCTGATATGAAGCTAATTTGCAATCGGCTAGGTGAAGTCTTCAGAAACCTCAAGAGTTACGCTATGGGATTTCGTAGTAGGCTACCTCAAATATGTAAACAATTTTAAGGCCTTATAATTTTTATATTATTCATACAATTTTAAATATGTCAAACATGTAATTGATACATGAAAATTTTCATTTTTCAAAATTTTAAAACCTTTCAAAAGTCCAAAACTATCAATTATACATATAAAAAGCAATATCTCTTACGAGTTAAAAAAAATCAATGAATTTAAAATTCAAATTCTAAAAATATATTTTTAGTTTTTCTGATCGAAAGAAGCTCAGCTTAAGGTTTGAATTTTTCAACAAATAATCGAATTTTCATTAAAAATTTGAATTTTCGAGATATTAACCAAAAACTAAATTTTCATATCAAAATTAGTAAAAAAGATTCTCTAAAAATTTTGACCAAAATTCTAATTACCAAATAATAAAATTCATAGGAACGAAAAGAAATTGACAACAGCTGTCTTAATAAATGTCTAAAAATTTTCATTGATGCATAAGATTCATTTTGGGGATCATTTGCCAGACTGTCTTAATAAATTTATAAATAAATATTATTAGTGCATGAGATCATTCGCCTAACTGGCGCGTGCAGATTATTTTATTTCGAGCCATTCTACCCCGTTTGCTTGACAAGTTTATCAATTAACAAATGAAGGAATAGTCAAGACCAAAAGGAATTAAATTAAAGCCAACCATTTACTATATATCTACAAATGAAAGCTTTGAAGAGTTCCCAGGACGGTCTGTGAACAACTTACCGATTCTGAATACTGCAAGTGATGATTAAACAATAAGGAATAATTTGTAAAAAGTTTTGTATCTTTACTTTTAATAGGTATTAAAAAAGGCGTGTAATGCTATTGTTTTATGCACATCTGTTAATGGCAAACGTATGCCACTGTATCTATGTGAATAATTTACTTTTCTTTTATATTTTATCATTTAATTTGAACATTATCATTAAAAATCATATTCCTAATGAGTTTATACCACTAAAGACCAAAATCCAGCCACGAGCGAAAATCGCTCTTACCAAAAAATAAAAAAACTATACAAAAATAAGAAAAAAAAAATTAACATTAATGTGTTTTTTAAAAAGATTCTTTTTATATTTATAATCTTTGCTGTTTTTGTGATTAATTTAATTTTAACAAAAATTAACGTACTTGAAATGTTTAGAAAACATATTTGTATGTATGTACATATGAACGAGTTGTATATGGAAATTAAAATGACAGAATATTTATTTATCTATTTTCTACGATTTAAATAAGTTATACAATTTCGTCTCACTATCTGTCTGTTAGTTAAAAAGACATTTAGTCATTCATATAATACATATAAATACTATATGTATAAGAGTACGTTGTTTCAAAAGATAGACAGACACACTTAATGATCGCACTTTGACACTTGTCCATATAAATTTGTCTTAACAACCTAAAAAACACTTAAAAATTCTGTTAAACATTGAACAAGTATATAGTAAACATATTTGGGATATTAAAAATGTTTTTCTGTTAGTGTTTTTATTATTGTATATATAAGTTTATGTACAATTTAAATACAGTGAAATTTAAAACTAAATGTAATTAATGTTCTAATTCTTAAGTTTGTTAATGATCTCTTTTTGAGTATATTTTTGGTGTTTTTGGCCACATGTTGAAATAGTTAAAATGAGAAATAAAATATGAACATATTATATTTAATGTGAAGATATTTAAAAGATTAAAGAGGTCTTATCTTTAAAATTATTTTAAAAAGTGTGTGTCATTCTACTTATACAGTCAATCGCATAAATATGTATACGACCCGTATGTATTTTTAAAACTTTAGAATTTTTAAAAATATTTGTAAAAATGTTGGTCTTATAGCAAATGGTATGTCTCTTTATTAAGAAAACCAAAAAAATCCTGAGATATTCCAGCTTTTATGACCACTTATATAAAAGAAACACTGAAATTCACATAGCATGTATAGGAGGCATGAGAAACATTGTTTTAATCGCCCAGCAAAAACTTTGCTTTCCTGGTAAGCTAGCAGGTATAATTGGAAACAAAAATAAACTACTTATTTTTTGCCTGAATAACTAGTTATTTTTGTTCGACTTGTCCACAAATTCATGTAGTTATTTTTTGGCCCTAGGGGTACTCAAAAATATGTACCTAAACGAAAAAAAAAACAAAAAAATTTTGCCGTTAGTGAGACTCGAACTTGGACACACACTAACCATTCGTTTTTACTGACTAACGTCTTACTCAGTACACCATCTCGCACATAGCTTCTTAAGTGACAAAAACTCTTTTTAGTTTAAAATATCTTTTTAGACATTTTGTTATAAAAAAACTAACAGCTTCAAAATGGGGTTGAACCAACAACCTTCTGGTTGTTAATCCAGCGCTCTAGCCAACTCATCCACGTGATTGCAGTGCTATTATACTATTAAGTACTTATTAATGTAATACAGAGTAGGCAAATAATACTGACGCCTCATTACCAAGAAACTACTTTAATAAGTAGTTGTCATTACCGAAAACCAAAAAGTTTTTGCTGGGCGGTTGTAACACTGGCCCAAAATCCATTTCTTTTTTTCAAAATAATAATTTAAGAAATTTGGAAAAATTGAATGTAGTTTATAAATTATAACAGATCAAGTAATCGAAAATATGTATAATAAATATAAAGTGGATTTTTGACCAGTGTGTATTGTGTAAAATAATATAATGGATGCAAATTAAAATTAATTAGAAGAAAAAAGTCAAATTATTAAGTTATTATTAAATATCCAGAAACTTTCAAAATTTGTGTATATTTTTATTTGTAGAAATATTCTGGGAAAAATTTTGATAATTTAAAGCATCATTCACAATTTGTCATGGCTAAATGTGGAATAACTACAGTGTATTCAAATTATCGATGAAACATTTTACGATAAATTTTGCATTTCTTTTTTATATGTGGTTTTAATATACCTTCGAAATATCTCCAAAGCTTAGTAAAAATACGAAAATATAATATAAAAATACCCTTTAAGCTGTCCGGGTCTTTAGCAGTATGCGACATATCTTTTTTTTTTTTTTTTTTTTTGGGAGAAGTTTTCACTATACAATTACGCTATTAGATTTTTTTAATATTTCGACAGTTTCGCCTTTATGAGCCATTTAAAGTATTAAAATTTGTTTGAATTTGGATGGTATGTCAAACATTTATATAAATAAATCATTTAAAACATTTATATAAATCAATAAATCATAAAATGTTTTATCCATAATTTGAAAATGTTACATATATTCCACATTTAGCTATGATAAATTATAAATATATTCTTGGCCTTTTCAACATTTTACCAGGTATGGAGTTCATAAAATGTAAAAATAATTGGGATTCTTTAAATTACCGACATTTTTCTCAGAATTGTTCGCTTTTTATCCCCAAGATAGTCAGATATGAATAAAATTGTCATAATATATCGAAAATCATAATTTTTATAAATAAAAATAACTCCAAAATTTAAAAATCTCTGAATATTTAATAATAACTTAATAATTTGACATGTTTTCTTTTAATTGATTTCTATCCGTTATGTTATTTTACACAATAGTATTATCAGATTAAAATAATGGTTCTCATGCATAGTATACATACTTCTGTGATGTAAATTTCAGTATTTTATATATATATATATATATATATATATATATATATATAAGTGGCCATAAACGCTGACTTTCTTAATGTAGACCAACATTTTTACAAATATTTTTAAAAATTATTACTAAAATCTAAAGCTTTAAAAATACACAAGGGTCATATACATATTTATGTGATTGACTGTATATTATTTTATGTATTTAAATAGTGTCGAGTAATGTATTTAAATGTATGTATGTATGTATGTATGTATGTATGTATGTATGTATTTAAATGTAGATAGATATTTAAATACAAAATGTTCAAAATATTAAATTTTTTTCTCACACCAATATTTTGCATATAAATTGCAAATCACTTGCCAAAAAAAAACTAAATTAATATATTTTTTTTTTTCTATTCAATAAAATTTTGTTTGAAAAAAACACAAACACCTGAGACTTTGTAACACTTTGTTAAAATTTTAGAAACAATTTTTGGCGCAATAAACTTGTTCTCACATAATTTTTTATTAAACACACTTCCGGTACAAAACATATTTTAATAAAAATAAAAAAGAAAAAAAAAAAAAACTTGTAAATAAAATCCAACATAGATTTGTGTAATTTTTGTGTAGAAAACCAAAACAACAGAAATTTATCTGTCAAATCTAACGAAAAATGAAAATCTACACACAGAGCTCTTTCACACCTCATACATATCTGATTTTATAACTAGTGGCATAAACAACAATCAACGTTTCCTATCTGAATTCAATCAAATTAATTAAAATGTAAAAAATAGTTGAAATAATTACGTTCACATATCAATTAAATTAATATTAATGTCATTCAGATAAATAAATTAAAAAAATAAAAACTGAAAATTAACATTTTATCATCAATCACCCACATAATTTTTTATTTACATTGTATTTATGTAAAATAATCGTATAACAGTTTTTTTTACTTTTTCATTTATTTTTATTTTTTGCAACCACAAGTGTTTATGTATTTTTAATTATTTCACTGGTATTTAGGTTTTAAATTGTTAATTAAAACTTACCCGTTGTTTCAAAATGAAAAAACCACCAATATTAATCTCTGCAATTGACGGCATATAAAACGTAATCCTGCAATTAAAATTGAAAATAAAATTATTTATAAAAATGATTTACATTTTTTTTTTTAATTTAAAATAGACAATTAAAAAGTTAACAAAACAATGACATATAAATAATGCATTTTAATATTGTATTTAATAATTTAAATTTAAATCATTATGAACTACTTTATGTATGTGTCTAGCCATTTAATAAAAATCAAATATTTTTGCGAGTTTTAATAAATAAGAATTTTTTTATGCGGCAAAGACGAATTTTTAGATGATTTTATTAATTGCTCTTAATTATATAAATAAAACAAGTAAGAAATATATAGTCGGTCAAACCCGACCATATAATACCCCACACCATTGTGCATGTCCATCAAAATTCGCGGAGGGGTTTTATATTAGACATGTGGACAATTGTGGACCGCTACCTTTACTAAATGTAAAATAAAATATACGAATACAGAATATTATGTAAATATTAAAATTTATGCACTTTAGGGTGATTCCCGAAAGTGGGTTTATGTGGGAGCTATTTTAAATTATGGAGCGATCCTCATAAAATTTGTCTCTATGCTTTCTACTTATATAAAACTTATATGTGTCTAATATAAACCTGATACTAACATGTGTATGTGATTTATGCAAGTTAAAGTAATTTTGGGAAGAGGGTTTTATATGGGAGCTATTGTCAATTATGGACCGATCTTCATGAAATTTAGCACAAAGATTAAAACTTATACAAAAATTAAATTAAATTTTTAAATTATTAAAATATCTTCAAAATTGCGTCCAGCTAGACGGACGGACGGACATCGTTAGATTGACTCAAAAATTGATTCTGAGTCGATTGGTGTACTTTAAGGTGAGTGTTGGATGATTTTTTCTATGCGTTACAAACATCAGCACAAACGCATAATACCCCAACCAACTATGGTGGTGTGGGATATAAAAATTTGTTTTCATTAAAGCAATTAGGGGTATTAAGAAGCGATTTCTAAGATAATATTTTCAACATTTTTTTTTTTTTTTTTTTTTTTTTTGATAAATAAGAAATTGGAAAGTTTTTCAAGAAACTATTTTTAATTAAACCTTTTTCACAAATTGCATCAAGATCGTCTAATAAATTTATATGATTTTTAATAGTGTATTCAAAAACCGAAACCGGTTAACCGGTTTTTGGATTTTAAAAAACCGGCCGTTTCGAATAATTTTTATTTTCGAAGCCAGTTTTTTCTTTCAGTCAACCGGTTTTTTATGAAATAATCTTTCCATTTATTTCATTTTGTTCAGTGAACCTTATTTCGGGCCAGATTCAGTTTAAAAGTTGTTTGAAAAATATTTCTTTTTTCATAAAGATTTGATTGTTTTAACAGTTTTACTAACAGCAGACGTACATACTAAAAACTAAGATTTGTGTATACTTTTTTTCTAATTGATTTGAAACTAATTTTTATTAACAAAATCTATGTAATAAAGTAAATTAAAGCTTAGATGTTTATCACAAGAAATTTTTTTATTAATTCAAAATAAAATGAACTTCATGGGTCAGAGGAATCTTTATTAGAACTCAGTTCAAAAAATACAAATTTTTAGTATGATCCTCTATTTGCTTTAGTAAAAAGAATAAAGCCGTAAAAATAGTAAAACCGAATTCGAAACCGGTTTCTTTAAAAATGCTAATTTTGGAATAACTCGAAAACAGGTTTTCTGAAAAAGTCGGGTTTTAGAACACATTAAATATGAAAAAATATTCTTAATGTCACTTAAAAGACACTAGCAATTTTTTTAAAAATTTAAAATTGTACGCTTTAGAATGGAATAATATTGAAAAAGGTATTATCGAAGTGAGTTTAATATATATACCCAATATCTGCAACTTTTTAAAATTTCGCTTTATATGGTTGGTGGGCGGTAAAGTGGGTGGACCACGCTCATTATTGGTTTCCGAGTTTAAATTTGTTCTTTGTTGTTTTGTAAAGATATCTGCCGAAAAGTATAAACTAGAGTTACGACTGACAACCGACATCCTGTTTATCAAATATTTTTTTTTTTCGAGATAGAGGGTTTTAAATATAGGCCATCGATATAAAAAATATTCTTCACCACAAAATTGTTTATGATTTTTTTTTACTATTGTGGTACATTTTTTTTCTTCAAAAATCCGGCTTTTTAGGTGATTTTTTTTTTTTTTTTGTTAAATTCAAAGTGTCTCGTCTTTCACGAAAAAAAATATATAGATTTTGATGTTTAGCTTTTAAATAACTCATGGACCGATTTTGATGATTTCCTAAAGCAAAATTCTTTACCCTATATATTGACGTACCTCTCATGCCTCTAATTTAATAGGGAGCCTTCGGAAAACCTATTTCAACAGGTAGACGGTTAGACAGATGTCCTTATTGAGGCTTCTTTACCTACTTATGAAAGGAAGTAATGTTTTTGTAATATTAAACAACCTGCTATTATTTATATTATTCGTGGATACTTGCGTGTTACGTTTATACGCCAGCTTTTTCAATATAAAAATTATATGCAAATAGTCAACTCACGGTTTATACACCAGATTGCATAAACAAATACATTTTTTTACTTTATTTACTTCAAATAAATTATCAGAAAATAGATGGAACCAAAATAGATCATAAAGATAAAATTGAATTAAGCACAAACTTGTAGTTAGTATTTTCATTAAAATAGATTTCTGTAAAAATTCAATTTGTTGTATTAAAAGTTTTATCTCAAAGCACGAATTGGAAGAAAGATTAAGAATATAAAAATAAAATATTTACTTATTAGTCGGATCGGATGAGAAAAATACAACTATTGCGTAATGAATTCTATGAACGTAAAAAAGTGACATAGTCGTACGCTTTATTTGCAAATAGTTGGAAATAAAAAATAACTCAGCGTTTATAAGGCAACATTGTAATTTCGCAACACTTTTATTTGCAAATAAGAGCTACGTACAAACGTTGTAGCAGTTTTCTTCTTAGTGTGAGAGCTCCTGAGCCTTGAAGAATAGAATGTGACAATAAACAGCTTCTTACTTTTTTTCATATTTTTTTCTTATTTTTTTAGTAATAATCACTAATTACCGCATTAATTTAGAAATGCATATTTTCAGTATAGCTCTAAGTAGCTGAATAACGCTTTATTGGTCAACAACATAATCATTTGGTTTGCAAGCAACTTATTTTGTGGATGGTTATTATCCATACATGTTTCTCTTATCGTCCTGAAATATGGCGGATACTAAAAAAAAAAACACTAAACCTAACATAAGATATGCTACAACTTCAAAATTTGTGGATATTTTATATTCATTAAATATTGCAATTGCATCAAAACATGTGCGATGAATAACAAGCGAGTTATATGAAAAAAACTGATTTTTCTGACCTTTAACAGTGATAAACTCGCGTAGTGTACACTTGATTTTTGGTGACTTTTAACAGTATGTATAAGATACCAAGCGAAGTTATATGCCAAAAATCGTTTCCCTCCATAAAATTCCGAGGTTGAGCCACTTTTTGCCTTATTTTATGGAGTATTGTAGTAATTTTTCAAGAAAATAAATGTTGTGTAACAGTTTTTAATCCACACCTCCCTATAAAAACTGATGCGGCCCTTTATTTTGGTTGGCATATTATTTTGTGAAAGCAGCCGAATTTGCATTTCTTTGTAGTGAGTTTTTAAGTTGAATAGTATTGTAAGTAGTTGAAAGAGATGGGCTTGCTTGAGATAGCTTACGGATTCTAACCGCACATAATCGTAGCTTTCCCGCTTTACCGGGAATGTCAAGAGGAAAAAGGTATTATCAGCTACTACTTTAGAATTATTAAACCATACAATGACAAATTTTTAGTGAATTCTTAAGGAGATTTACGATACTTGGTTAAGAAATGTTTGAATAATCTTAATGTCTTTCAATACTTTGTTATTTAATTTTTCAACTTTTTAACTATTTTTAAAAATATTTTTTAATATATTTTGAAATATCTAGATTAGAATTTATGTTTCCGGCATAAATACTATTTTTTTTTTTATTTTTAAAACCCGATTTTTTTTAATCAATTAGGCGCATTTATTTTGGAAAGACTAATAATCCATTTAGAATTTTTCAGATGTAAAGTAAATGAGAATCCGATAAATTGGAATTTATATTATCGAATGACTTCAATAAAAACTTACTTAGTGGAATGATATAGATTCCGTCTTCCATATATAAAAAATAAATAAATAAATTTTATGCTAAAGACTAAAAAAGTTTTTGATATATTCCCTATCAAGTTTTTATAGTTAAGCGCGTTGAAATGAATTTTTCTACACATTTTCAATAATTTTCTAATACATTTAATTAATTACATTTATTTGTAAATAATTATCAGATTAATAATTGACATTAAAAAATGTAGGCTATAAATATTTAATACAAACAAACAACGTACGTGGTTCCCACCGAGAGAAGGCACGTTCCATAACCAAACTGACAAGTGACAGTTATTGACAGCAACATGACTTTTGAGACAAAACGGTTTTGTTTAAAGTTTTTTTTTTTTTTTTCTTTGTCTAGTGTGGAGTGAGTTGACTTTTTGTCCGCATTAACCAGTACATGAACCCACGTCATATTTTATAATTTAAATACAATATAATTATAATTAAGAATAAATAAATTCATATAAAGATATGAATGTACGTTTAATGAAAGATTTAATAAAGAATTATTGCACCACAGAGGATAAATACACAGAGTAGGTGTAACCAGCTGATTTAGAAACAAAAATATAAAATGGATAACTAAAACGTGGTCCGAAGTGCTTTTTGTCATTTTTGAAACGTTATGACTAGTTTTTGCACTATGGAAAAACTAATTTTTGCCTCAATTAAAAATTAGTGTTGAGTTTTTATCCACTTTGGAATAATTTGCGATTTTGTCTCATAACCTGACTTTTTAATTTCGACACATACTAATGTATGTGCTTCAAAGAGGTTTTCGGTTTTCATAGTATTTTAAGGTATCGGAGATCTATTTGGAAAATATCGCAACATCTATAGTATAAAAACTACACTAATTGAATTTGGGAACGTATAGCCCATTTACTACAATGACTGATCTCTAGTTATAGCAAAATAAATTAAGTACTTGACAATCTTTACTATCATAAAATTTTAGTTATTTCTTGCTATATTAATTGATGCAAATTGAGGGTGATATCTCTAAATAGCATCAGTTTGGAATTATCCATAATATACCAGCAAATAACCAACTGAAAGGATACTAGATTTTTAAGTAATTTAAAAAAATTATATCCAAATATATCTTGAGACTTGAATTATTCTAAAAAATACAAAAACTTGGACTATCATGCTCAAAATAATAATACTTTATAAATGTATACAGTTTTTAAGATAATTTACTCTTATTTGTATTATAGTGTTCTCATGATTATGCTTTAGTTCAATTTTGTGCAAAAATATTTCGTAACTCTTAAATCCTTACAATATCGTTGAAAAAAATATAAGAAATTTATTACATGAATTCTGTTAATCTGTATAATCAAATATATAATTAGTTGGAAATAAATAATTTTTTCATTTAATAGTTAAATTTTTTGCTAATTTAAAATATATAATTTTTTCTTCCAAATTATAATTGGCTTAGTTTTAAATTAAACCATAATTTGTACCCAAAATGTCCTAAATTTTTTTATCCTTTCTTCCTATTTTTGTTATAACTTATTAAATACGACACCGACCAGTATAATATTTTACACTCATATTATTTGGACTTATATCAGTTAGTTTGTGAAAGAATTATGAAAATATATTTATTATTTTCTGGTTTATTGCACTTCGTACAACCCTTTAAGTAGTATTCATTTTTTTCCGCTAGTATTAAATATTTATATTATATGAGTTAGAGACTGAGCTGTTCCGAATTGAAACCTGTAAGTTTTAAGCAGTAATATTCAATAATTTATAATACGGGACTAGGGGAAGATTTACATAAAAATATTTTTTTATTTGCAAATTGACTTTGTTTTAACATTTTTTATCTCTTGGCCACCCTAGAAAAATTTTACGAATATTTGTACGATTATTAAAAAACAAAAATAACAACTGCATTAAAACACTTTAAAAATAATAATCACAAATAAAATATGAAATAGGAAATAAAAAATAATAAAAACAACTACAAAATGAAACCTTAATGTTGCAACTAGGACAATTGACTTAAAACAATAATAAGTAGATATTAATAATAGAATTGAAACAATAACATCTACAACAGTTGCACAATATAAAAGTACTTGTACTTAGAACAAAAAGCCAAAACAACAACAATAACTGCAAAAAAAAAAGAACAATAATTCCCTCAAGTTTTAAATTAAATAAACGAAAATAAATGCTATAAAACTAGCACTGGAACAACAGAAATAAATAAAATGGATATAAACCATTAAAAGAACAAATGCATTTTCAAGTAATGGAAACCGAGTAGGAAAAGTATTGTTGGGATATAATAGATGAAGAAAGTCTTTGTAAATAAAATGTGTCCAATACATTTGTTCTTTGTTCAAAATTTTACCAAGATTTACAGCCGTATTTAAAAAACACAGATTTACAAAACATTGTTAAGCAAAATTCCTTAAAGATGTATTCAAAAACGATGATTAGTTTAATGTACTTTTAGTAAGCCATTGTTAACTTTAAATATTTTAAAGTAGGTTTGACACTACTTTAAAGCTGCTTTAAGATTATTTCCGTTACATTTTGCATGGAAAAAAATAATTTTTTTTGATTCATTCTTAGATTTTGGAAAAAATGACACATTTTTAAATTTTGTTATGATTTAAATTAGTTAGAATTCATTTCGAAATTTAAAAGTGTGCCTCTGAAACATTTTAAGAACTCCTTAAATGAATTCCGGGAGAGGAGAATATTTTCTGCACATAAGTTCCATTTAAGCTATTTATTTTCTATTTAAAACATTAACACAAAAAGGTAAAAAATCTATTCTGCGTGCTTTTCTATTAAAACATAGAGTATACACATAGATACGAAACATTAGGTTAAGAATTGAATTTTATTTTTTTTTTTTATTTTTATTATTTTTTTTTTTTTTTGAAAATATGTAATTTTATTTTTTAGCAACAGCAAATACATTTGATTACATGTATTTTATTGCTGCTTGAGTTAGGTTTTTGACAACCGATTTAGGTTTTTGATAATTATTTTCGTCTCTTGTTACTCTTTGTATTAAAATTGGAACATTCCGGATACCCATATGTCAAACCAACATTCGCAACAATCGCATATGTTCGACTTTTTCTTTATTCGTTATTTCCATATACTTCCAAACATCATGGAATAAGGTCCCGTTAAAAATTACGCATTTTAGCATAAAAAATGATTAAAATTGTAAAATTTTAACAAAATTTCAACAAAAATAATGTAAACAAAAAACAATATATGAAATAGTAATGTTATTTTATCACAGAATATTCGTCATTCGGATACTTATATTTATAGCTTAGAAAAATTAAATAAAATTATTTCATTTATACATAAGTATATTTACATAAGCAAGATAATGATTTCTTTTTTTTAAGTGAAAACATATTTATCAGCAAAAACGTGCTATAATATAAAAAAAATAAAAATAATAATAATAATAATAAAATAAAACAGTTAACGAATAATTTATTCTAACTATTCACAACACTGGCAATAAAAATGAGAGAGAAATTTAGAAGGGTTGCCTACATAAACAAAAAAGAGTATTTTAGTTAACATAGACTTTAAGCAGTTTTACGATGTGTATTAGCTAGTGTGCGTTAAACTTATTTTTTTTTTTTTTTTTTTTGTTTGATGTTAATCTTTAAGAAAAAATTTATCTTTCTGAACTAAATTTTGTAATTTTTTTTAATCGATTTTTATATTTATTTCAGTTTAAGATTTTTTTCGACTATTTAAAAATTATTTATTATCAGAAATTTTATAGAATTTTAAAAATTTTTATTAGCCCTGTTAGTATTTAATTTAAACATTTTAGCAAACAATATTCCTAAAGCCTAAGTCTAAAATATTAAAAAAAATTAAATAATTTAACGAATAATAAAAATAAGTTAACGAATAATTTATTCTAACTATTCACAACACTGGCAATAAAAATGAGAGGGAAATTTAGAAGGGTTGCCTACATAAACAAAAAATTAACATAGACTTTAAGCAGTTTTACGATGTGCTTTAAACTTAATTTTTTTTGTTTGATGTTAATCTTTAAGAAAATGTAAAAATTTATCTTTCTGAACTAAATTTTGTGATTTTTTTAATCGATTTTTAGATTTATTTCAGTTTAAGATTTTTTTCGACTATTTAAAAATTATTTATTATCAGAAATTTTATAGAATTTTAAAAATTTTTATTAGCCCTGTTTGTATTTAATTTAAGCATTTTAGCAAACAATATTCCTAAAGACTAAGTCCTCCTATATTGATGTCCAAGTTTCAGCAAGATCGTTATAGCATTTTAGAAGGTCAAGTCAAGATTTATTATTCTTCAATTTGCGATAGGTCTCTTTTTGCAATATATGTGTATTGAAATCAAATTTTCGAAGCCATCAAATATTTTAGAAACTTGTCTTATATGTCAATATATCAGAAATGCTACGGAGAATTTTTCTATTGAAAATAAAAAAAAAATTAGCAGTAATGAGAGCAAACCAGAAAAAACTTGAGTTTATTCTTTGAAAATTTTTTTCATAAAAGCATCTAGATTTTTTTAGAACTTTGTTCTAAATGAAATGTTATATAAATTAAGGATTGAGGAAATCAGTCTAACTAGCTGTAATGAAGGGTTTAAAAAAATTAACCGCCAACTATTCTCGGTTTAATACTTTTAAGTAAATCCTCATGACAATGTAATTAATTAATTATTTTATAAAAGTTTAAATAAAGTCAATAATAAAACATCTCTTATTAAAATTCATTTCATATTTTTTATTTCTTCAAGTAAATTATATGAAAAACTATTTTTATAATATATATTAATAAAAAATATTATATTTCAATATACCGAAACTAAAGTACCGGTATATATCAGTTTGGAGGGAAACGGTATTTTAATACCGGTATATTTGGAAAACAATAATTTCGGTGCCACGGTAACAAATTTTTAACGGTAGTTAATTGGTATCGGTATTTATAACGGTATCGGTTTCCTACCTTGGTTGTCATCAGTAAACCATATTGATGCGAACATAAGGCACAATGCACAGTGGGACAGAATCGAAATATTTTTTAAATAAATCTGTAACTTCTGATCGGCCGGTTGGATTTTCATGAAATTTGGTATAGGCGTAGCAGAGGAGTGTACAATGTTATGTTTGGAAGGGGGGCAAAACAATCCCTCAGGGGCGGAGCTAAGTGGGCTCAAAGTTAGGTACCTCTGACATAAAAAAATTTAATCGCTTGCAAAATTTTTGCTTCTCGTCCGATTTGAAATGTTTTTATATATATTGTTGTAGGCCCTGATAAGATTAGCAAAAAAGAACGGATGACTTCTAAATTGTTTCTTGCCTTTTGGAACTAGTTGTGTGAATATAGTACATATGATAAATGATATAGTACATATGATAAACTAAACATATTATCTTCATACTAACTTTAGTATAGGATAGAGTATCCAAAACCGAAATCGAAAACCGGTTTCTGGTTTTTACAAAAGCTGTTAGTTTCGGTTTTTTTTTTCAAAACCGGTGTTTTAAAGGTGGTTAACCGCTTTTTTACAACAGCATTTTATTTAAATTTTTACTGAATTTTACTCAGAAAACGAGTTAAAAAAGAAAAATTACATGACTAAAAAAAAGAAGTTTGATGTAACTTGCTAAATGTAATAAAAATGACAGATAGCTTATTTAACTTTAACAATTCTCTTTAAATAGTTGAAAGAAGTCAAACTATTCAGTGCACACAAAAAATTAAACTTTTAAAATTTTGATTTATAACGTTTATTGCATGTATAGGTATACATTAAAAATAAAATATATTTATCATTATTAATCATGATGTTGTATATCATGATGTTGTATATGTACCATATTAGCCCCATCAATCAAATTGCCTCAAACTCCGATCAGTTAAAATGTATTGGCCTTTATTCAACAAATATTTAAAGATACTTAAAGCTTAGAAGTACGAACATTACAGCAACAAAGTTGTCGAATACACAGTAAAAGTTTTTCAGAAAAGCCTACAAGTTTTATTAAAACTAGATGGTTCTATTGGCATAATTTTATAACCAGAATTTTATGTACTAGTTTTTTCGTGCTCACTTATAAGTATTTCAATTACAAAATATGTTTTATTTTGGAAAGATATATTTTTAAAAACCAGGATTAGGAACAAAATATTAAAGACAGTTTATTAAATAAGATAAATCAAATTAATAAGAACAGTTATAACGTGAATAAAAAAACTTTAATTTTGAAATTGTGCAAAGGATTCGTCTTTATATCCTAAAAGTCCCACATGCCAATTTTCATTGAATTATTTTCAAAATTGCGACCTGTACTTTGTCACATGGTTTACCAGCCTACCATCCAGGCAGATGGGCGGACATCATTAGATCGGCTTAAAAGCTAATTTGACAGTTCCAGTATACCATAGTTCACATAAAACAAAAATAATAATCAGCTGTGCGGATGAGTATACCTATTCAGTGTGCCCTGATTAAAACTAAAATTGATTTTACTGGGAAGAGACTGAGATGCTGCTGATTGATAAGGAATTTATTTACTTAAGCTTTGCGGAATTTATCTAGGTTTAATTTCGAAAATTTTCCACGATCACAAAAATAATATTTTTAAAAATTTCCCATTGGGTTATAGATCTCCTTGTCGCTTGCATATCCATGAATATGTACAAAATAGCATTATTTAAACTATGAGACAGAATGATACTGCTCGCATTTTTTTATTTTATTTACAGACACAAAGAAGTTCTCGAACAATTTCATTTCTTTAATTTAAAATGGAAAAAAAAATTGAAAATACAACATGTTGCCAATATTAAATTAAGGTAATGAATGATACACTTTTCTTAAAAGAACAAAATACATATAAAGAATATGCAAGTGCACTAGTGTCAATGTTGAAAAATTGTTTAAGACGACTTAGAAGTACGGTAAAGACATTAAAAGGATATATGAAATTCAATTAAAAAATATATTGGTAAAATGAAACGTTTAGTTCGCATTGGAAATAATCTGCAGATTTTTGATTTTGATAAGTATTTACTAGAACAACAGGGTTAAGAAGTACGAGTTTCAATTAAAAAATACATTGATATGAGTAAAATTTGTTTCGTTTGGGAAATACTGTAGAAAGAAAGAAAATAAAAATTTCAATTAAAATATCAATTTTGTTTTCTTTCTTTCTTGATTACACTTTTACATAATTTTATATTTACTAGATAAATTTAATAGTTATATTATTATAATTTTTTTAAGAGAAAATTATTATTGAAACTAATAAAAGCTTTAATTAAATACATTATTTTATCACAATTAAAAAATAATTGAATAGATAAGTGGTTGCTTAGGTTCATAACTATGCAATTCAAATATTTGTTTTAATTGGGTAAATATTATTATTTTGTTTTTTAAATTAAAAAATTAAAAAAAAAAATTAATTTAAAATTAAAAAAAATAGTGTAAAAAAATTTCTATTACATTAATTTAATTTTTTTTCTACTTCCTTGACAATTTTTTTTTATACTTATGTTTGATCTTTCTTTGTTTATTCTTTTCAACTCCCGTAACAAATTGTTTAACAAACTGTTCCGTTTATCCTTGTTTGAAGAAGAGTACTTAAAAAGTGCATTTATTTCAAAAAAAAAAAAAAAAGTTCACTTGTTCATTTTTCATCCAACTATTTTTTTTATTTAAGTTTTTTCTCTTAACTGTACGTGTCTCATGCAATTGAGAATTCTTCGATGAAACATTTGTTTGAAAATACATGTTTAACTTAAGAGGACATGCCATTATTTGTTGGCATTAAAGAAATTGAAATTAAACTAAAAAAAAAATAAAATGTGAATGTCACAATATTTATAGAAGGAAAATTAAAATAAAAGTATGATTTGTTTTCTTGTTAATGAAAAAATATGAAATTTAGTTGGGTTAAGAAATTGTAAGTTTAAACTAAAAAAATAATTGGAATTTATTACGATACATGCTTAAACTTTGAACTATAAGCTCAACGTTTAGTTTAAAATATTGTAATATAAACTGGACTTTATACAATTTTGTTTCCTATTAAAGTTTTAAGAATTTAAAATTTTGTAAATTTTCATTTTCAAATGTTTACCATTTTCAAACCCATTGATTACTTCATTTTAAAATTCTGCTTCAACAAGTTATATAACATCAAGATGCCAAACTTTATTTAGTCAAACAACAACACAAATTGTGTTTACAAAAAAGTAGTGAAAAAGAAAAACTCTTGAAACAGAAAACAAAAGTGAAACAAAACTTGCCATTAAATTTCCATGCTTAATTTTCTCAAACTCTTTTCGTTTTTGTTGTTTTGTTTTTTAATTAAAAATAAATATATATATGGCAGAAAATGTAATAAATATATAATAGCAATGTGCCCCAGCAGCTTACAAATCTGCAGAAAATGAAAAAAAAATCACATCAGCATTTTTGTTTTCATTTTAGCTTTTATCAAAATTGCAACAGAGAAAAATATTCTGCAAAAATAAAAAAAACCAACTTAACTTTTATTAAATTCACTTATGGTTTAAACACTTGAGAAACAACACAAAAACAACAACAATAAAAAATATATTTCAATTCAACTCTAAATTCCAAAACTGGTCAGTATGAGTGTACCAAGTATGTATGATGTATTAGTATGATGAACAACAGGGTAAAAAGAATTATAGAAAATTGTTTCGAATTAAAACAAAAAATATATGACTTTCATAAAAAAAAAAAATCTAAAGAACATAGACTGGACTATAGCTCAGCCTGTATACGAGACTACAGTTCGGACTATAGACTAAACTATAGTCAATATTATAGACTAAACTATAGTCTAGACTATACATTATAATCTAAGAAATTGACTATAGTACAAATTGCAGACTATAGTGCAGACTATAGACTATAGTACAAACTACAGACTATAGTGCAGACTATACACTATAGTGCAAACTATAAACTATAGTGCAGACTATAGACTAAAATATAATACAGACTATAGACTATAGTTCTGACTATACACTAGACTATAGTCCAGATGATAGTCTAGACTATATTTCGGAATATAGACAAGATAATAGTCCAGACTATAGATTAAACAATAGCCCTGACTATAGATTAGACCATATTTTTGACTATAGTTTAGACTACAGTCCTGACTACAGATTAAACTATTGTCCTGACTATAGATTTTGCTATATTCCTGACCATAGATTAGACTATAGTCCTAACCATAGATTAGATTATCTCCTGGCCATAGATTAAATTATAGTTCAACTATAGGCCTGACTATAAATTATTCTATAGTCCTGACTATAAATTAGACTATAGTCCTGACTAGGTTATATTCCTATTTATAGATTAGACAATAGTCCTGATTATAGACTAGGATATAGTCTTGTCTGTAGACTAGACTATAGTCCTGACTATAGACTAAGCTATAGTCCTGACTGCACACTACACCATTGTCCTGTCTATAGACTAGTCTATAGTTCTGACTATAGACTAGGCTATAGTCCACAGTATAGACTAAACTATTGTACTGTGTATAAACTACATTATAGTCCTGACTAGAAGCTATATTATAGTACTGATTAGAGACAAGATTATAATCGTGATTATAGACTAGTGGTGACTATAGATTAGACTGTTGTAATGACTATATATTGGACTACAGTCTTGACTATAAATTAGACAATATTCCTAACTATAGACTAGACTATTGTCCAGACTATAGTCCTGACTATAGACTAGACTATATCCTATACTCTAGACTATAGACAAGACTTTAATTTATAGTCTTGACTATAGACTAGACTATAGTCCTGACTATAGACTGCATTTTAGTCCTGACTATAGATTGCACTATAGTACTGATTATAATCTTTTTATGGAAAACTTTAAGCTCTTATTATTATCCAAATAACAGCTCTTCTATGAAGACCCTCTTCCCCTTTTTATATTATTGAATAGATGTGCAAACATTCCTATAAATTGTAAAACTCATAGTATATACAATACTATAAATGTGCTGTGCATTTTTAAAAACGCAAATACCATGTTCCCATTTTTGATGGAAAACAATAATACACACATTCATACTCACAGACACACACCACCAGCTTCAAAGAAAAAATATTTCAAATACGAATTCCATATATTATGGTCAAAACGAAAAAAAGTTTTATTTTGATGCAAAAACTTTTTGTTGTTGGTTTTTTTCTAGGTTTGCCAAATATTTTTATCGGGTTTTTTTTTTTTTTTTTTTTTTGAAACCTAATAAAATCGTAGTGATGGAAATGTAAATGAGAATTTAATATTTTCCTTTTTTTCCTAATATGTATCCATTTTTATGAGGCGAAGGGAATGTAGGTTCAAAATGCTATTAAAATCTGTTCTTTAGAAAAAGAAAAATGTTACCATTTCTATTTAATACTTTGTAAAATAAATGAGGCTGGGTGAGGCAAACTAAAGGGCAAATAGACCTTTAATATGGTTTTTAATTAAAAGAAGCAATTTAAAAGAAAGCAAAAGTAACATTTTCTGGGACTAATTGAAAAAATGGATCAAGGATTTTAAAATGTAATGTCTCACATTTATAAAACATTCCGTAATTAAAAAAAAAAAAAAAAGATTAAAAATTTTTACTTACACTTCCTATTATCTTAAAATTTATAATTCAGTTTTAAATTTAAAATCAATACTTTCAAGTAGCTTTAAAGCTCTATGTTCTATATTAACCCATACAATTTTTCCAGAGAAATTGATGAATTTAGATTAATTTTCGAGGACTATGAAGTGAACATAATTTGTGTCTCTGAGACTTGGTTCAGCGATTCAACAACTGACTACCTGATTTTTATGAAAGGTTGTAACTTATATAGAAATGATAGATCAGATAAATATGGTGGAGTGGCAATTTTTTACGAAAAAGGAATACGCTTTACATTTAAGTGTAAGAGTGATAACAAAATCATAGTAAATAACAATGTCGAGTATCTACTTCTTAAAACATATATTTATTGGTGGAGGCAAAATTCTTATTGGTAGTATTTATAGGCCTAGAAATAATATTGATTTTACTCATTTCTATAAATTACTCGAAAATCTAACACCACTCTATAGAGTTGTCAACATAGCTAGGGATTTCAATTCAAATCTGTTAATTGATACAAATCTAAATATGAATGTGAATTCATTTAATCTTTATAATTGTATTTATAGGAGATATTATCGTTCCTACTCATTCAACATTAAGGAGCAATACGTTGATCGATTTATTTTTCGTATCTTATAAAGCAAAAGTTTTGATGTATGACCAGTTACTTGCATCGTGTTCCTCAAAACACGATTTAATATTCAGGAATTATGATGCTCCAATCCATTCTTCTAATAACACAATTGAAATTCGAAATTTTAAACGTATTGATCAAGTCAGTTTAGTTGAAGAGTTTACCAGAATAGATTATAATTTCATTTACCATGTGTCATCTATAAATGATTAACTGTGTTTTTTTTTTTTTTTTTTTTTGGAGAAACGTTGCAACTTTATTTAATATAGTTGTACCTCTTCAATCCAGACACAGACTGTGCTTACTGTAGATGGAAGCGTTACAGAACAAGTGTCTTATATAATGTCTTTCGCACAGGTAGAAAAAAGTAACAAAAATAATTAAAGCCGCAAAGACTAAATTGACACAAAGAATACTTGGAAAACTATTAAGAAAATTGGTATAGTAAATAACAAAAAGCAGCAATGCAATAGTGGTATAGCAGATCCAAATAATTTAAACATTCCAATGATTCAACAAGCAGCCCACACATACACATCAATCATAGTGTCGAAAATTATTCTCAAATTATGTTCAACTTTGAGTGCGTAAGTCAGTTGGATGTACTCAAAAGCTGTCTATCGATAAAATCTAACGCCAATGGTAATGATGACATTCCTCCGACCTTCTTCAAAATTCTTCTATCATTTCTTCTACCATTAATCACGTTTATTTTTAACAAAATTATTATGACAAGTACATATTCTCTAAGATGAAAGCAAGCTAAAATACTTCCAATAATAAAAACGTCCAATGAATATCGGCCCATATCTACTATACCATATCTGTCAAAATTAATTGAAAAACTTCTACACAAATAAATAATAATATTTCAATAATGATTTTTCAACTGATAAGTTAGACGTGAAATTGATAATGGATGTATTGTGTTGCTAGTCCCAGCAAAAACTTTGCTTTCCTGGTAAGCTAGCTGGTATAATTGGAAACAAAAAAAGAAACTACTTATTTTTTGCCTGAATAACTAGTTATTTTTGTTCGAGTTCATGTAGTTACTTTTAGACTCTAGGAATGCTCAAAAATATGTACCTAAACGAAAATAAAAAAGAAATACAAAACAACAAAAAAACATAAAATAAATGTTGCCGTCAGTGAGATTTGAACTTGGATACAAATTAGCAATTCGTTTTTAATGACTAACTGCCTGTTTTTATAACAAGGGCACAAAAACGACTCGTCTAACTTACATTTAAAACAAAAACTAATTTTGAAATTTTTAAAACAAAAACAAATTTTAAAATTTTGTTTTTGTTTTAAATGTAAGTTAGATGAGTCGTTTTTGCGCTCGTGTTATAAAAACAGGCAGTAACGCCTTACTCAGTACGCCGTCTAACACTTAATTGTCTAAGTGTCGAAAACTATTTTTAGTATAAAATATCTTTTTAGACATTTTGTTATAAAAAGCTAGCAGCATCAGAATGGGGTTGAACCAGCAATCCAGCACTCTAGCCAACTCATCCACGAGTTTGCAGTATTACTGTGCTATTATACTACTTATTTATGTAATACGAAGTAGGCAAATAATAATGACGCCTTATTACCGAGAAACTACTTTAATAAGTAGTTGCCATTACCGAAAACCAAAAAGTTTTTTCTGGGGTGTTACTAGATCATTCAAAAGCCTTTGATACCATAGAAACTTGAAAAATTTATGCATTTCTCTTTCACTTGCTCTAAACTAATTTCTTCATATCTTGAAAATCGAATACGACGTTTTGAAATTAATGCCTCAACAAAATCACATTTTCTTCCACTTATTAGGGGTGTACCCCAGGGATCCATTCATAGACCTCTTATTTTTTCAATTTACTCAAATGGTCTTTCTGAACAACTACTTTGCTGTAATATAAAAATGTATGCTGATGATGTCCAACTGTATATTATTAACAAAACTAAGAACCTTGAAGAATGTGTAGCAAAATTAATGAGGATTTAGAACGAGTTTTTGATATGTGCAAATATAAACGGACTAAGTTGAAAGCCCACAAAAGCTAAATTTTTAACAATACGTAAAAGATTAAAAAAATAATTGACTCATTTAACATATGCATCAATAATCAGCGAATTGAAGACAAGGCATAAAATCTTGTTGTAATTTTTAATGATACTCTAACTTGGTTAGATCATGTACTACAAGCAGGTGGTAAAACTTACTCGATGCTAAGAACTTTATGGTCCACACAATACTGCACACCAATCAAAATAAGATTGCTAATGTGAAGTTTTTGAAAGTTGTGATACAACCAGTAAATCAAAGCTAAATTCAAAGTATGATTTTGGACATCGAAAAATTGAGGCAAATAGTAACTAATAGAGTGTCACGCCTTACTCCAAGAAAATATATGAGGTGATGATTGGGAACTAGATGAAAATACGAGTCCTTACATTTCTTCATAGAATTACAACAATCTGTTTATATATATATATATATATATATATATATATATATTCGAATACTTTTCATAATAAACTCAATGACATTAAAAAAGTTTTAATTTTTTTTAACATACCAAAATAATAATAATAATAATAATAATAATAAAAATTATATTTAAAAAAGAAATTAATGTTATTAATAATTTATGTTTTTTAAATATTTAATGTTTCTTTGTTAAAATGTTTCCTGTATAAATGTATTCATGTTTCACTGTAAATAATATGATCATAAGATTTCTACTTTTAAAGACGAAAGTTTTGTTTGAGAAGTTACTAATAAGAATAAATAAATAAGTAAATAAATAAGTATTCATTTACTTATTTAAGTACATCCATAATTCTAGTTTGTTCCATACACCTTTTTATTACTTTTGGCCCCCTTCAAACTAAATATTAAGCCGCTTCTGCTAACAAGAATGTTTTCCCACAAAAACTTGTAATACTTGAGGCATTTTGTAAAATAGTTTTCTTCTTTACAAAAATAAAAAAGCTATATAATCAACAAAAAAAAAGTTGAATTCCTTTATACTCTGTGGAAGCATAACATCCTTTCAGTCTCCAAATTGTACTTTTACACTCACACACAGACGAACACTCACCTACAATGCAAATTGCGAATTGTATGCTCACGTAATTTTTGTTCATAAGCTTTTGTATATTTTATATTTCCTATTCATTTTTCTTCTCAGCTTTACTTCTCCCTTCCCCTTTCTAATAAACTTTCAATGGTGGAAATGGGAAAATACTTACAATGGTACTTTTTCTAAGGGTAAAATTGAAATCAAACAAAATTAAGTATATAAATGAATGATAATCTTCAATAAAGATTTTATATCTTTTTTATTATAATAATTGACCAATCGAAAGGAATTACTGTGAAATTTCTTTTAACGATTTTATATCCCGTTTTTGGCACTTATTTTTACTGTAAAATAAATAAAATCGTTTATTGTCTCATATTGTATTCAATAAATAAATAATGTTTATACCATTTTTGGTACCCTTTTTTTAATTTAAAATAAATGAAATTAATTTTGGTTTCATATTGTATTCGGTTTTATAGTTTTCAATAGGCAATAAGTAACGAGTTTTGAACCCATTTTTGATGCTTAATTTATTTTGAAATAAATAAAATCCAATTTATTTAGTTTTATAACTTTGTAGTTGTCAGTAAACAAATATTTGGTCCTGTGTGAAACGATACAAAAGTATGTAGCTCGTTTGGACGTTTTGACAAAGGTTTGAACGTTTAAAAAATATTATAAAATATTTCAATAACAGAAAATATTTAGAAAATTTACATTTAGTTTTAAGATTGTAAACACAATGCATTATTTAAGATGCCTAATACTAATAATCAATGTCCACTTGTACACAAAACGTGACCAAAGTGAAATTTTTCTTTCACAAATGATTTCTTTTATAATAAAAATTAAATTTTTCAATATTTTACAGTTTTCGTTTCACAAAGTAGAATGAACAATTTATCTCATTATAGAAAAAATATTTTTTACCATAGAACTTTTCTATCGTTTCCTACACACCCTTTAATAGAAAAATATTGTGGTACCTTTCTAACAATATTTGCCACCTCCAGTTCTGTATTAGAATAAAACTACTTTAAATAAATAATTCCAATTAAGTACCCAAAAGTACCTAGTTCCCCAATTTTCTCAATATGTTTAAAATTTTCTCATTTTATATCCCCGTCTCTAAAGTTCCATTAACATTTTGGATTTAATGTATATGCAAAATATGCCTGTATGTGTGAACATAAGTACATAAGGATTTTTTATGGTTGGAATAAAATTTATAAACGGAAATTTGGCCAATTAAAGTAGGAAGCGTAAAATTGAGTTTTGTGGCTATATGTAAAGTATACCTTAAAAAAAAAGAAATAGAAAAACTTAATAGAAAAAGAAGTGGAAAAAATTGATTGCATGCATCAACGTCATCATAATCATTATCATCTTTATTATTATCCTCATGAACAGCAAACGAAAGTTATACTAGATCTTATAGTGTGTTTTTTAAATGGTTTGTAAGTAAGTAGTTCGTTCTGTTGTAGTTGCCTCGGGTTATTGTTGACGTTGTTTTTTTGCAAGAATTATAAATTACAGATGCTAGCAAATTTACAGCAGTTATCAGGCAATTAGAAACGCTGTGGGAAATTGTAAAAGAAAATTTTATTTTAGTTGGAAATAGAAGCACTGCAATGCAGAGATCCCAGCCTAGACAAAATTGTCGGCGGAGGCTGAACGGTATATAAATATATATATATATATATATATATATATATATATATATATATATATATATATTATTTCGACTTCGATTCTTATATGAATTCGATTCTTTGCTCTGAGACGAAAATTGTGGAAATTACAAACGGAATAATACACTTATATATAAATATAAAAGGATTTTGTTTTAAGCTAGAATTTAAAATGAAAACTTTAAAAAAGGAAACAAATATTTTTGAAATAATAATCTTTTTTAAAAAAGTACCATCTTTCAAGTAATTTATTTTCGAAAAAAGTACTAATTAAAAAATATATAACTTATGTTAAAAAAGTAACTTAAAGTACCATTTACAGAAAGAAGTGTAGAATAAAAAATAACGCTTTTCAAAAACGTACTAATTTATAAAGAAAGCTCCTCTTTTTAATCGCAATTTTTATTAAATTTTTTCTTTTAGAAATTAGTAAAATTAAAAAAAATTTATATCTTTTCAAAAATATTTTTTTTTTAATTCCACATTTCAATTGCAATAAATCATTGCTTTAAAAAACTTAACTTAAGCGGGATTGGTTATTATACCTTACATCTAAAATATTATAAACTTATGATTATACTAAGAAGCAATCGTAACAATTAAATTCATGGGGAAAGAAAATTTCTTGCAGAAATCTTCATTAAATTAAAACAAAAAAAAAAAAAATCTTTAAATATTGTGTTCTGTTTTATTGGAAAAATTTTAAAGGAAAAGATATCAAACTTTCTAAAAATGATGGAATAGATTATTAGAACATAACAACCATTTAGTTCGTATATTTTATTGATTTTTAACATTGTTTTTAGGAAAGTTCCTTAATATCGTATACTTCTAAAACGAATTTCTAAATTTTTCTTTGGATATATAGTCACCACTCTTTTTGGGATGATCTCATTCAATTTTCTATTCAAATTCTATATTAAATCATTGCTGCATTTGAAAATAATAACTTTCCGTAATGGGTTTATTAAGTCACATGTATTACCTATGACAGAGTTTTTTTTTATAACATCCTTAACCTAACTGTACAACCATTTTAATCAGATTTTATTTTAAATAATTAAAATTCATTAAGGTATTTCAATCAAAGATAGATAAAACATAAATTTAACCACTTCTAGACAAACAATATTATGCGACTTAATATATTGCATTTACTTCGAAATCTTAAATATTATAATAAATTTATAATGACTTGCCACAGTTATTTATAATCAGCAACTGACAGTACCAGTGATTCTGTAATAAAAAAGAAATAAAAGACAAGTTATTAATATAGAATTTACATAATTAAAACAAAATGAAATAAACAAAAAACTTAAAACAACTTAATATGCATTAATTATGCATAATAAATAAATATTCTATTGAAAGAAATTACGTTTGAAAATTCTATTGCATGTTGTTAGAATTTTTATGAATTTTGCTTTTTTTATTTCTGCTAACAGTTTTAGTGTCAATTAAGAGTTTGTGCAGATATAAAGATTTATTTTGTTAAAGTTTGAGATATGGAAATAAGTACATGCATAAATGACATGCACACTTTTTCTGCATACTGAGTATGTAATTAAATATTTAATTGTTTTCGTTTTAATGAAACAAATTGGAGATAAATAAAATTTAACCTTAGACATAGAAATGGTAAAAGTTATTTAAGTTGTTACAAATAAAGTAGAAAAAAAAAAACAAGTTAAAGTGCTATATTCGGCTGTGCTGAATCACATATACCCTTCTCTCGAATTGAGATGTGTTATATAAAAATTAAATAAATTATATTGGATGTAATTACAAATATATTTACCTATTTTATATCTATGTAAACACTATAATCTTTAAATAGTTACATATAAATTTAGAATAGAATCAAGGTTTTATTAATCCTTATATATATATATATATATATATATATATATATATATATATATATATATATATATAAAGAAAAAGAGGTGTTACTTTGTTTGTTCGTTTGTGTATCAATTACGTCTAAAAGGCTGAAGCGATTTTTAGGAAATTTGACACACAGATAGTATCAGTGCCAGAGGTGGTTATAGTCAGTGTTAGATCTCGATTGTACTTTATACCTCCATTTTACACCTACTTAAGAAAATCTATGGTTGCTATTAATGAAGCTATTTACAGATACTGCTTGCACTGTAGAATGTTACAGGTTACCCTGAACCTTGATCGGATACCACACGCATATTTTACGCCCACTTTTCTGAAACTCTAAATTTTCACAGCACCATCTTGTGTGTCCCTAAGTTCAAATATGGCATTTTATTTTTCGATCGAAGCAGGGCGCGACTTACCCACCATATAAATCAAATATTCATCATGGCATATCTAAGGAACTATAACAGTGAGAGCCCTCAAATTTCATGGGAACTTTTATGTTATCATATCGCATTGATGAGGTAGCCCCATACAAACAAAGTATAAATCTTCTCATCTAAAGGACTATTACAGTGAAAGTCTTAAAAAGTTTTAAAAGTAATTTTCATATCAAATTTCGATTAGGGTAGATAGGCCAAGGCGGAGCAGTAGTTCCTATATAAAGCAAATATTAGTTATCGCATCACGAAGCGCACCGGTAAAAGCTATTAAGTAAGAAACTTAATACTTTAGAATTTTACATTTAAGTTCGCATATCTTAATATAATAAGATATAATCACTTCGACCAAGAACAAATATTTTATAAATATAAGACAATATTAAATTAAACAAACAATAACGCTATATTCGGCTTATATGTGAGGTGACCGATATAGTGGGCGGACCACGCCCCTTTTTGGTTTAGAAGTTTACATTGGTCCTTGAACTATTTAAGAAAATTTTCGCTGATGTACATGCATTTTTGTAAAAGATATTGGCCGAAAAGTATAAACTGGAATTACGACGGATACGAATAATTTGAGCCAAATTTCGTTTCTCTAGGATGTCCGCCCCGAGCCATATCCTGCTTTCAACACACAGACGGACGGACATCCTTAGATCATCTTAGATTTTCACGAGAACCCACAATATATATACGTTATAGGGTCTTTGATGATTATTTCAACATTCTACACACGGAATGTCAAACCCACTATAATTTTTTGATGGTGGGTATAAAAAAGGTATAGTGGAAAATACAAGAACAAGTTCCATAGCTTATATAGGACCTACAAAAAATCTACTAACGCGTTTTGGCCTATAACTCGGTTAATACTAGATCGACTTTAATTTTTTCAATACAAAAATGTTTAAAAAAATGTTAACATTTTTTTCAAAAATTCGAAAAAGCTAAACGTTTATTGTTGTTGTTTTTCAGTACCCATGAAAACAACAACTATATAGGAAGCACATATTAAATACGAGTAAATAAAAATTCAGATTTTCTAATAACTCGGTTGTTTATGAACCGATTTGGTTGATTTAAAAAACCGAAATTCAAGAAAAGTATTTATAATCGATCTATATAAGAACCAAGGTTGTAGCTTATTTATGACTTGGATATCGGTAAAAAATGTGTTTTGGCCGATATATCTTACTAATGGACCGACTGAGTTTATTTCTTCAGCAAAAAAATTTTCGACTCTTTTTTCAAAAGCCTTATGTAGGGGCTTCAAAAAATCGAAAACCGGTTTTTTAAAAATATTTTCACTATTTTTTAACCGAAAAAGCTGCAATGTTCTGAAAAAAAATTTGTGATCTTTTGATATGTATCATAAATCTTGCTTTAAACCATTTTTAAGTTGAAAAAAATGGAGGAAACATATCTTCGCCATTACACACATATATATATATATATATATATATAGGAGTTATCGGTGGGCTTCATAAACGCCATTTTAACCGACGGATGGACGGACATCGTAATATTGATTTCTTATAAGGATCCAGAAAATATATATATTTTTTGCTATCCGATTAAAATTGAGGAAATTTCAAACAGAATAACAAACTTATACATACTCTTTACACCTGTGGTGAAGGGTATAAAAAGAATGAATAAATTAAAGCACTTGAGTCTTAAACAACATAAACTAAAATACTACCATTGATTTGAAGCAAAATATTTCTAGACTAAATTGAAATAATCAAATTAATATTAATCATAGAAAGTTACCTTTTATAAAAATAAATAAAAAATATTATAGAATGTAGTTTATATTATTAAAATATAAGTACGTTCGTTATAAAAAGAGCAAATGAACGAATTCTATTTTTAACTTTTATTTATTATTTGAAAAGCGAATGCTTTTGTCCAAATTAATAATTTGCTTTTAATCAAATCTCTGTTACTGAGTACTTTATTTGTTCATTATTATTTAAATAAAATCAGTTTACATGCTCTTAAGTTAATTGTTTTTTATTTTTTATTTTTTAATTTACTCATTGCAAAACTTTGCTGACATCATTAAAAATATTTTTTGCTAAAAATACATAAATCCATTAATAACTGCCATCCATGATTTTGTTATAAAGCACTTTTAGTACTCAAAAATCAAGCAAAGCTAAATAAATGAAATAAAACTCTAAAATTTAACTTAAAACTTAAGAGGACTCTTATAATCAAATACTAAAATATGTACTTGTAGTTACACTGATAAAGTTAAAATACGCTACTTGAAAACTTTTAAGAGAGATTTAAAATTATACAATAAAATTTAATGAATTAAAACCAATAAATCCAATAAATATATTTTAATGAAAGTGTCTTTTGCATATGAGTCTGCTCAGACTCAACTTATAAAATATCATTATATATTTATATATTGGTACATAAAAGGGAAAAAAAGTGACTAAATTTCCTAGTACCAACTAAAAGTACAATTCAAACGTAAATTAGGAGAAATTAAATGTTTAGAACCAGACACAGTAAATTCCGTAAATTCTGGCCAAAAATTAATAATTCTGTTATTTCTCAGTGTAAATCATTTTAATTTGGTACACGCACAAAATATATCGCCGGTGCGCTGACGAAAAGTGCTATGTATTATTGAGCAACTTTTCAGGAGAGCGAAAAAATAAATTATCTTTTGTATGAAAACTATACAAAATTACGTATTAATAATTCGGATCTAATCTAGATATTTGAAAATATATCAAAATTGAAAATGAACAACCAACCCAGCTTTCTGATAGCCCAATAAAAAAAAATTCAGCACCCGACGAAATGCTTTTTTCACAAACTAAATTTTTTAAAATGAGGACAAAGAAGATTTATGTTAAATTCACAATTGATAAATATCAAGCTAAATTAACTAGTTTAAGCGTAAAATATAGTTACAGACTTTCCAGTGATATAATTTTCATTAAAATCGGTTCAGCAGAAGAAGAGGTTTAGGGGATTTTCCTGACATATACCGCTTCCAATCGAAATAATTTTTATTGTTGAGAAATTTTCGAAAATATAATAGGGGAGATTGTGGTAAAGTGGAGCATACTTTAATCTAACTTAAGTAAAATCCAATCAATAATCTTTTAAACCCTGCAATGGAGTTGTTTTATAGAATGGATTGTTGTCTAATGTTTTGCATAAAAATAATAAGACTAATTTATCTGTGGTATTATTTTTCGGCGATTTTTTCAAAACAATTATTTTTGTGTAAAATAGGAAATGTTAGGGTAAAGTGAAACCAATATAACAAATTTAAATATATTTAGCGTTTATTAAAAATGCTTAAATAATTTTTGTATTTAAGAGGCTACTCGAAAATCAAAACTCAAGTAAGTGATGAAAATAGATAGGTAATAACCAGGGCAACAAAAAATATGCTCTAAAAAAAGTGTTCTATGCACTTAAAAATAAAAAGTATACTTTTAAAATATTATTTTTTCTGGAAAAATTTTAAATTATCAACTAGTCATGGCAAAAGTAACAAGATTTTTATTAGCAATTGCTAAAAAAATATGTTTCATAATTATAAAATTTCAATCATTTATAAAATTAGGAAAATTATTAGGAAATCGTATTTAAAAAACGTATGTGACAGTAAAAAACGTCAGTAATAGAAATTGTATTGGATACAAAGTAAGCAAAATTTTTCAAAAATTATGCTCTTAAGTCTAACATATGCAAAAATAGGCCCTTAAAACTATTAAGATATGTTCTAAATTAAGAATTTTCTTTGAAAATATGACAAAATGCGCTTCTAAGACCAAAATATGCAAAAATATGCAATTAGGGCCAAAATATGCAAAAATATTTTATTAAAAATAGCTGCCAAAATTCTCTAAATTGTCTGAAACGGATAACTAACTAACAGTTTACTTCATTTGAAACCCAGGAAAAAATATGATTTTGCATATTTTTGAAATTATTGAGATAAATTAATAACTAAGTTGTCCAACTTAGTTGAGACGACAAAAATTTGAGGAAAATATAATTATATGCATTAAAAATTTATTTTATGAATTTCATATAAAAATTACTCCAAATGTCCAAGATTCCTCTAAATTTAATATTTTGTGTACTAAAACACTTATGGCCTTATTCATAATCAAATTTTAAATTTTTTACTCTGAAAAAAAAAAATAAAAATGAATTTTAATTACGAAATTGTTTACTTCAATTAAAATTTTTATTGATTTTACTGCAGTCATCAAAATAAAATTCCCTGGCAAATAAATCTTTTTGTCGACTAAATTTTCCTCAAATAATAAATATGTATGAAGAGAACTTTACCCGAAATAAGCCTCAATTTTACAATAAATCGAATGATGAACTTGCAAAAAAGATTAATTCACTCATAATCACTTTCTGATATTCATTCATGTAATATTTAAACCAAACCCGAAATTTCAAAAAATCTGAAAATCAGTACTTTACCAGAAAAAACTGATTATTTATAAATACTAAATCACCAAAAATAAAATTTTTGCCATAAAACCAAAAGATAGATTGATTGGAAAATAGTTACCGTTATTAAAATTCAGTACAAAATGTGTTATAAATATTAAAATATTATCACTTAAACATATTTTTATTCATTGTAGAAGAAAAATCATTAATATAATTATATTGGAGTTCTTGTATTTTTTGCATTTTTTTAAATTAGTTAAAATCAATTGGTGGAGATAAAATAAAGAAAACAAATTTATTTGTGTTAAAATATTTTTTAAAGTTTATTCATGTTCAGTTGCAATAGCTAATAATTTTTATAAAAATTCAGTCATATTTAGTGATAAAAATTTAATTCGGTTTTCCCAACCGAAAAAAAAGTTTTATTAGTCAAATAAAAGCTAAATTATCTAATTTGACATTTTTCAAAAAATAAATAAAATTTTGTTTCAATTAAAAAATACACAATCTTCCGCTGATTTTTTTTAAATTGGTAAGTATGTTTTGTATTATTATTAAAATAAATGTACAAGTGTATATTGTACTTATTTTAGATATTTCCAAAAATTTAACGACTCATCTTTAATAGCTTCCTTGCTAATATTTCAGTTATTTATCAACACTTTAGCTGTTTGATGACTAACGATCACTACTCCTATCATTTGTTCAAGATGCGAAATATTGCCAAGAAATTCTTTCCAATTATAAATTTGGTGATTTTTTACTTAACAATCCCTTGGGCAGTTTCGTATAGTATGTCTGCCCTGTTTAATGGTTTTGTGTTCACTTTCAAATGCATTATACGATCAGAAATACTAAGTCGATCTCAGCTGTCCAACTCCTCGTTCTTCTAAGAATTCTAAAGATATCATCTTTAGAATGTGCTATGGATTCCGTTAAAGATATCCTGAAATTTGATAAGAAAGCTGAAGAGAATAGTCCGAACTTAAGATAAATAAAATAATGATATCGAAAATATATTTAGTGTATATAATAAGTGTCATCATTTATATTATAGTTATAATAAAAAATATTTAAGGAAAAAAGTCAAAATATATATTTTTTAATTGGATAAGCCTAAAAGTATACTATAATACTATACTATGTATACATATTTTGAAAATATTTTAAAAATATTTAAAATAACGATATCCCAATCGAATTATGGGAAGTATACGCAACCGAACAAATTCGATTGGCCAAAAATTCGGTTGCCACAATGAAATTGTTTCCTCTGTGTAGTTTAATACTGATCGATATCTATCAACATTTTTCATATACAATTCTATTTCATTTAAATTACATAATTGACTTAGTTTAAAATTTCAAATTTCTTACAGTGCAATGCTGATGATGTTACATATTTCAATATTATTTCATTCTAGCATAGAGATAATTTGATGTACATGTTAATGTGTCTTAGCATTTAAGCCATATAAACGTTCCCCCAAGATTACATTGCAAAATTACTTCATTTTCTATTTCTATTGCATTTTCTTTATATTTTGTTTTTTCGATGAAAAATGAAGCAAATATTTTTTTGGCATATGACCATGACACTAAAAAGTGTCTGAGTGTTATGAAAAAAAAAAAATACTTAAATGCAGCAGAACATATACACAGGAATCAACATAATTATTTTCATCGAAACGTTTCATATGAAACCTCCTCTGCAATATTGTGACACAGTGCTCGGTATTTCTATCCAGTAAGTAAAAAACTACAAGTGGGGATATAACTGGAGCATAGCTAAGGAAATGAAGAATGATACTTGAGAGAGAAATTACTTGATTATCTTTTGTGGCATGAGGTCTGAGTAGCATGATTTTAGCATTTAATATTTAATTATTTCTTATACAACTAACACTTCAGGTTGACAGACAGTCAGCTAGGTATGTATGTAGCTCATTATGGTATGAAATTGAGATATTGTGTAACATTTTTATGGATACTAGAAATTTCGTACAAAATTTATGATAATGAATATGGGGGGAATGGAACTGGGAAAATGTTTTGAGCTGAAGACAGATAAATAATGTTACAGAGAAAATCGTAAAAATATTAAATAACATATTTCAAGGAGTTTTAAGTAATGAAAAATATGTTGGAATGGAAAGCTGGGGTCAATTTAAAAATATTAAAACATATTTTTTAATGGAAATTATATTTTTAGTGTTAATAGAACTGAAATTATTTATTTGTTTGAAGCAAGGCAAAAATAAACACAAATCATTTGAATTTAAAGTAAAGCTATGGTCAAATTTGACCAAAATAATTTAAAAGAAAACCTTTGCTATTGTTTAATTTTGCAAGACAGAGACAAATAAAATTAAATAAAATATAAGCTGTAATTTATGCAAAGTTTAAAATATAGGGTGATCCATTTCGAGGTTCCCTACTTTTTTAAAGAAAAAAACACAGAAAATTCAAATTTAATGGGGAATGTTTATTATCATTTGAAAGAATATTCTTTGGCATTTATTTTTTTGAAGATTATGTCTATCAAATGTTGGCCGTTGCTACGTCGCAGATGCTCTTCGTCCCAAATTCGGCAATTTGGTTTGTTTACATACCCATTGAGCCAGAAATGGACCTCATCGCTGAACAAAATTTTCCTCGAAAACGTCGGATCTTCTTGGAACTTTTCAAGAGCCCATGGAGCGAAGCGATGTCGCTTGGGAAGGTCGAGCGGCTTCAGTTGTTGCACAAGCTGTATTTTGTACGCTTTCAATTTAAGATCTCGACGTAAAATGCGCCAAGTCGTTCCATACGTCAGTCCGAGTTGCTGCGAACGGCGCCGAATCGATTCTCCACGGTCTTCGTGTACACTCTCAGGTACGGCCGCTATATTTTCTTCACAGCGTGCTGAACGTGGTCTATTCGGTCGAATATTATCCAATAATGAATGCTGAGTCTCAAAATGGTTGATGGTGTTGCGAATAATATGCTCAGTAGGCCGATTATGTTGACCATAAGTTGAGCGAAGTGCACGAAACACATTCCTCACAGAACGAGAATTTTCGTAATAAAGTTGAACGATTTGTAAACGTTATTCAGACGTAAGTCTTTCCATTATGAAATGCCAAACAACACTAAACAAAAATAACATGACAGCATGACACGACTCACACGTGATCTGTCAAAATAAGGTTATTGAAAAAAGTATCTCTACTTGAATCACCCTTTATGTTACTAATTAAATAAAATCCACATTTTTAATGCGGATTTTAGTAAATATTTGATGAGAAATATTCAATCGTGTTTCCCGCTATTTTTGCAACTAAATCCAGAGTTAATTTTTTCACATTACGTATATATATTTATCATTTTTTGTTTGATGAAACAGATGTCAAATAATATAAAACATTTCAGAGGGAAAAACATATTTTATGCGTGGTCAGATTAGATGCAAATTGTTTAGTGAAAATTATTTCAACAAATTCATTTGACTTCAAAGATAAAATTAGTTTAAAGAAATTTTCTACTTTTTGTTTAATTTCAATAGATTTACAATAATTTTTTAGAGTATATAAGGATATCTTTAGGTCAAAGTTTTTGGAATGTTTTTATTTAATGTAGATTAAAACAATTTTTCTCTTGTCTTGACACTTGCTCATTTTTGACAAATGCGAAATATTTTGGTCACAACAAAATCAGTTGTTTTCTTGTCTGTCACGTAAAAATATTTTGTGCTCTTATTAGGCCAATATATACATTGCAGAAATTGTCAAATATTAGCCTAATATGAATTTAGATTAAGAATTATTTTATTTATTTTTTTCACCAAAAGACGTAACATAAAGAAGTTATTTAAAATAAGCAAAAATTTTTACGAACTGATTACTCTATAATTAAACATTTAATCGCTTTTTATTAGAGGTAATTTTGGTATATTTATATCAATAGAATAAAAATACATATTTTATTTTCCTTATTGCTTATTGAAATTATGTTTTAATTCCTTCTTACATTTTATTCTGATTTGAATTGTTTTTCAGCTTTTAAGCCACAAATCAAAGCTGAACATGTCATATATTTAATAACAATAATAAATAAATAATAAATTTATTAACTTTTTAAGTCAAGCATTTTTGTAACGCCTTTTTTAAAAATGAGCACCTTTATTTTTAAAATCAAATGTAACATGATTTTAAAAATTATGACATTTCATCCCACTTAGCATCCTTATTTGCATATAATATCAAGTAAAAAAATAAATAAATAAATTTCATTCACTATACACATGGCACATTGTTGCGAACATATTAAAAAAGTTTCATAAATAATATTAGATGTATAAGTGGGCTTTTCTTCTAGCAGGTGCTCAATTGCATCCTCTATAATTTTAACTATTCCTATTTTTTTTTTTTTTTTATTTTTTTTATTGTTCTCAAAGGGTTTCAATAGAAAAAATTAATTAGTTTTTATTGTTATTAAAGAATTTTATCATATATAATTAAATTTATAACACAGTGCAACAAGAAAAATTGCCTCAATAATTTCAACGCAAAATGAAAGCGTACCAGTACCAGCAGACTAGCCAAACCCCTAAAGGGTTTTTCAAAATAAACATTTAAATAATTTAATCCAAATCTTATTATATGTTTTTTATATGTTTTTATATTAGATTTTTACAGTTCTTAGGACGTATTTTAAATGGTAGAAAAATTCTATGTTAAAAAATATTTTTCTCTACTGTGTGAAATGAAAACTGTAAAATATTGACAAATTTAATTTTTATTATAAAGGAAATTTAAATAATTGTGGAAACATAAGAATAAAAGAATAAAAAATGTTTTATTTGATATCCTTTATGAAAGAAAACTCCACTTTGATCACGTTTTGTAATCAAATGGACATTCAATAATCAATATTAAGCATCTTAAATAATGTATTGTGTTTGAAATATTACAAATTATTATAAATACTAAATGTAAATTTTATAAATATTTTTTTGTTAATGAAATATTTTATCATATTTTTCAAATGTCAAAAACTTATATACGTTTGTCAAAAATTCTACTAGCCTTTTGGACTAGTAAAATTTTATTTACCTAAAGCCAATCAAAAATTTACTAACAATTCATTACAATTTTGATGACAGTTTTAAAAAATTAAAGCGGGTGAAAAAGGGGCGTGGTATCCAATCATATTAAATTTTATACATACAGTATTTTCTATTTCTTGTATATGTCAAATTTTATGTGAATTGTCTTAGTAGCATCAAGAAAGTAGCAAAATTAATTTTTACTGAAAATCGACTAAAAACTGGACGTGACATCTAACTTTTATTTTTTTGAATAGTTTTCTACACCAAATAGTTGATATATATGCTTTCAAAATAAATATTAACAAAAAACGGCAGTGGCATTTTTATTAATATTACATCCTATATTTCCCTTCGGAGGATCCACGACATATATATGTGAAAAATATTTTTTAAATTGGTTGAATAATGTGATTACTCATATATTGCAAACAATAAAAAAGTGGGCGTAGAAGGAGTGGGATACTAAATAAAATAATTACCAATAAATATATTGCAAATTACTGTTTTAAATGTTTTTTATTTTTACCCATAATGAAGAAAATGCTCCAAAATATTCGAAGTTTAAGAGTCCATAAAATCGAAATTCGAACTAACTTTAAGGTAATATTCAATGGCACAAAATTTGTCGCATAGTGTAATTTGAGAAAATATTGTACTCTAACTTCATTTATTTAGTAGTGAATTTACAAACATATTTGTTTACTTAGAAATTTTGTTCTAATTCATTTAATACTTTGAGGCCCGTTAACAATAAAACAATAACTACAAGTTTAATACTAACCTTCAGTTTAAGCAAAAAGTTACAATAAAATCATTAACACAAAGTTTTCTTTAGCACTAACTTTAAGTTAAATTTAATCGAAAAATTTAATTATTAATTAAAAACAATATTTTTTCTACTTAATAATTGAAGAATACGAACAAAATAATATCATTTCAACTTATCAGATGATGGCTGACAATTTATATAAAACTTAGGAACAAAGTTCAGATCATAATTTTGAAGATGTCTTCTGAAATTTGGTCCATTTTAGTGAATGAATTAGTTACAATTTTTTTTTAACCCAGCCTCCGTACAAATGTTCTCTTGGAATAGGAAATCCTAATGAATTTCTTGAAGACTCATCTATAATTGAAAATATCTCGAAAATAAATTTCTTCAATAAATATCAAACTGAAGATGAAATTTTGCATAAACAAATTTCTTACAAGTGTGGACCACACTCCCAATTGTCAATAACCGATCTAATGCTGTCCATAGCTACATATATATCTGATAACGAAAAATCAGTTCAAAGTGCATAATAATGTTCACAGAAATGTCAATATCGGACTTGAAACACTATTTTTTTATTTTTTGTAGGGAATTCCATTGTATTTTAAGAACCCTCTCAGAAATATCTATTTTCTGGGGAACGCCTAGACATTTGATTCTTCAATATTTCCAACGCAAAACAACTAAAACAAAACATTTGGAGGCATGTTAATGGATTTATAATGGTTATTGTACAAAAAATGTATTTATCATTTGGACCTTTCCACGGTCCCCTAAGAACCCCAACTATTCGCTCCGAATGTATCTACCTGCATATATACATATGTGCGATTTATTGCATAAACACAAGTCCGGATTGCTTTACATAGCTTGCATTGTTAAATTAAAATATTACCATATTTTTTAAAAAAATGGTAATATTTTTTGTGAGAAAATGAAATCAACAAAAAATTCGGAAAGAATTTGATATAAAATTTATTTTTAAGCCGAGCATTGCGTATTTTTTATACAAATTTGTGTGGAAATTACCGTCTGTTTATGTAAACATTATGAACAAAGTACAACCCAGCAAAAACTTTTTGGTTTTCGGTAATAACAACTACTTATTGAAGTAGTTTCTTGGTAATGAGGCGTTATTATTATTTGCCTACTCTGTATTACATTAATAAGTACTCAATAGTATAATAGCGCAGTAATACTGCAATCACGTGGATGAGTTGGCTAGAGCGCCGGATTAACAACCAGAAGGTTGTTGGTTCAACCACATTCTGAAGCTGTTAGTTTTTTATAACAAAATATCTAAAAAGATATTTTAAACTAAAAAGAGTTTTTATCGCTTAGGATGCTATGTGCGAGATGGTGTACTGAGTAAGACGTTAGTCAGTAAAAACGAATGGTTAGTGTGTGGCCAAGTTCGAGTCTCCTCACCGACGGCAAAATTTTTTTGTTTTTTTTTTTTAATTTTGTTTTCGTTTAGGTACATATTTTTGAGTACCCCTAGAGTCAAAAAATAACTACATGAATTTGTGGACAAGTCGAACAAAAATAACTAATTATTTAGGCACAAAAATAAGCAGTTTATTTTTGTTTCCAATTATACCTGCTAGCTTACCAGGAAAGCAAAGTTTTTGCTGGGAAGTTGCAAATTTTAAAATATATTATTGAATTGGTCAATAATTTACTATAACTCACACGTATAAAATTAAATGAAATTATTTTAAATATTTTGACTTTTAGATACAAAACAAATTCACAATAATGCTAACAGAAAGTTCACTAATTTTTCAGTTCTGTTAATAAAAGTTTTTTACTTCTAGTTTAATATTAAACGGAAGTTAGATAATTTGTTGTTAAATTTAACTAAACCGAAGTTTGAGTTAACGGGCATTAATATATTTAGAATTATTTAAAAGATTAAGTAGAAAGTACTAATTTTGCCCGTTAAAATTGTATAATTAGTATAATTTATAAAAAGGAAAAAAGCAATTACAATTTCTATTGAAAGTATTTTTAAATTAAATTAACCCTTTAGGGCGCAATTTTTTATTTTTGATTAAAAAAAATTTATCCAATGAAAAAGTTATGTGAGATTTAGAAAATAATCATTTTATTTCCATAACTTTTAATAGTTTTTTTTTAAATAAATGGTATGATTCATATATACATCAGTGGGCATTTGTATGTAGTTTTTCCTCATATATTTAGGTTGACATAATGGGCTTCAAATTCTGTGGTTAATCATTAATTAATTAATTTATTACTAAAATGTAAAAACAAATCAATATTTTTTTCATATTTTCTGAATCATAGCATTTTTAATACTATTATAACTAGAAACGTTTGTTATTTGCTATTCCGTATAACACAAATGCGCAGTGATTCATATTTGAATCAACCGATTTTTCTCATATAGAAATCGTAAAGAAATTTTGTATATTTTCTTTCAATAATTAAACACAATGTAATCAAAATTTTTAAAATTTGCCTTGATCAATTATACATATATTTATTTGATTATTAATTGTATTGAATTCTGCAAAGCAAAAAAAAAAAAGAAATAGGAAATCTAGGAAATAATCTCGAAAATTTTTGTCGAAATATTACTTTATAATTACTTTATAAGAATGATTTATAAGAATGACTCTAATATTATAGGAAAAGTTAATATTTGATGCCAATAGTGTTCGTTTAAAACATAATAAAAGTGAGAAGTGATTGATTCATATACGCTTCATGGCACACTAAAGGGTTAAGCATTTAAAATCACAAGTATTTGCTTTTGTTAATAATAAAAATTTTTATCGTTTATTTGGAAATTAGCAATAACTTGTGATGTTTTATATTATAAGTTTTCCTTAATTTTATTTAATTGTGTTAATAATTTGTTATTCTCAACTTTTTCCATTATACTGCATGTATTTAAAGAGTTTGCCAAAAGTTGGACCGGTCGCAAAAAAAAAACAAAAGTAGTAATAAAAGTGAACGGATGGGAGTTTTTAGAAAAATTATGTTGTAGTCATTCTATTATAATACGGTATGAACCACAGAGTATCACAGTTGACCCCCTCAAACCTAAAAAAGAGCTTGAAACTTCTGCAAATTAAATCCGATTTTAATGATTTTATAGAACAAGAAGAAAGTAGACATGCTTACATACTTTGAGTTATGACATTGTTGCAGCAAACGGGCGATATATATAGAACGATTTAGCACTACACTAGCTCCCGCCCGGTGTAGAGTGTAGAGAGGAGAGATTATTTTATGAAATTTATTAAATTTATTAAATTTTTCAGACTCCTATATATTTTTCCCTCTAACAGTCGTAGCAAAAATGTATAAAATCAATTTACAGAGTAAAAATATAATTAGTGCAATTTTTTTGGAGGATTTAAGCTGTAGATATTTAGTTTATTATATGAACTAATTTAACAAATGATCGGAATACAAAGAAAAGTTAAAATATAAATTAAAAAAATAAAAATATGCGCTGAGACGGCCTTGACGATTACAATTATTTTTTTAATTTCATTTTTAATGTAGTGTGTTAACAAGATAAGAATTTTCCGTGTTCCAAAATCAATTTATTTGGTTTGTTTGTGTATTTATCGCGTCTAAGCGACTGAACCGATTTTCATGAGATTTGATATAGGATTAACATAGCGTCATAAAATCATATGTTCTATAATAATAGCATGAAAAATACGACTATTTTGAATAACCCCTCATAATTTAGTGTGCTATTTTGAATTTAAATCAGCCAAAAAAAAAGGTGAAAAAAAAACAAACAAAAGTGTAGGGAGATCAATAAGCTGTAATCGACTTTCATATGACGGCAAATTAATATTAGAATTCAATGGAAGAATACGAAGACAAAATAAGAGAAATTGTTTCTGAACCGATTCAATTTTCTTTATATGAACTTCGTAAATAGTTAAAGCTATGGAACAGCTTTATATCATCATCATATATAAATATTTTAAAATTCTTAATAATTGATGGTAAATTATTTATAAATATTAGGAATAATAAGGGTCCGAGATGACTACCTTGCGAAACACCAGATAAAACAGGAATGGTTTTCGATGCACATTCTCTGAATAATACACTTTGGTATCTATTTTTAAGATATGCAGATATCCAGTTAAGGAAAACAGGGGAAATACGAATTTATCCAATTTGAACAATAGAAGATCGTGATTTACTTTATCGACAAATTTACTGAAATCTGTATATATTGTGTTTGTCTGATAACCGGAATCAAATGCAGTTATAACTGAGGTTTTAAACTCCAAAAGGTTAGTTAAGACACTTTTTCTTTGAAAAGCAACAATAATATTTTTAAACCTTTATAAAATTTTAGAACATTATGACGTATCTTGTAAATCTCCCAATTGTTTTACGAATGACAGTGCAGGCGATAGTTGTAAGTATGGAGTTGATGTACTAATAGAGTCTAAGCCTGGTTTAGTGGATATAATTATTATCTATGGTGAATCTATGGTGTAAAAATATTTGGTAATTTTAATGGAATGGTATAGGTTTAAATCAAATGTTATTTTACCGATTGGGTAATGATATCTAATAGATAATTAATACCATAGATACCTATTGGTAGAAATTACAGGCATAAAGGTAAAGTAATTTTTTTATTTCATAATATACCATCAGATTTTCATTTATTTGTTTTAAGGAGAATAATATTTGAACATAATATTTGAACATTAACCAGTTTTCATACGCCTATTGAAATATTAAGTAAATACAGTAGAATACGGTTATAACGAACTCAAAACTATATTATTTGTTATAATATACACGTATTTCATTACGATACTAATATTTGTAATTAAAGCGTATTTCTTTCCTTTAAAAATGGTCTGTATTTATTATCCTAAATATTAATGATTTTAATATATCTGCAATAATAGTTTTTACATTCAGCAGCCATCTGCTAAGTGGCAAATTGAGATCTATCACATTTTTATTGTAATTCAATATTCTCTTTTATTACCGAGATTTTGATTTTCGTTATAAACATAGTTATTTGAAATAAAAATGTAGGTAAATCAATGTGGCTGAAGAAAAGTGTCATACTTCTTTATAACCCTGTTCGACTGTATAAAGAAACAATAGCTTAAAAAAAAAACAAAAAAAAATATATTTTTAAATTTTACTAAATATTAAGGGTTCTCATAAAAACGGACAATGATTGTGTATTTATAAATTAGCTGTCTTTTTTTTCAACAAAATTTTTCAATTATTTACAATGATTTCTCATTTTCTTATCCTTAATATTGCGCAACATTTGAAAAGGGGGTTCATGAAACATGTCGCGTAAATATGCACAATTGCACAAATAGGAAACTTAAGTGCTTAAAAGAGTACCCTTAATATTTTTTAAACACTATTTCAAAAAGGGAATTTAACCAATTAATTTAAATTAAGGAATCTTAATTAATGTAGACATATTTTTGATATTTTCAAAAAATGTTATATTTTATTAAAATTAATTGTTAACATTTTTTTGTTTCTTTTTTAACAGACATAGAAAGATTAATTTCTTTTTTGATAAACATTGAAAGAACGAGAAAAATGTTAATTTATTCGAATAACTCGAGTAACTTAAAACTTTACTCGATTAAGCAATTAATTTAAAAACAACATTTCGAGTTATTGATTCGAATTATTTGAATAGAATAATGAAAAAAAATCGAGTAAAATGAATACCCTAGTTAGAAGTCATTTATAAATTTGTATTGAACAAACAATTGATGTTTACATAAGGCTTTTTCTTTTTGTTAGAAATTTATATTTTATTGTTATTTTACAAGCGAATATAATAAATATCTAGTGAAAGTCATTGTGGATGACAATTTCTAATGTTTTCATGTTCCCCCTTATTATTTATTTGTGTTCTAGTCAAGTGTAGAGTTTCGTGAGGGAATACGAAATTATATAATAATAGTATTTATTATTCTAGTAAAAAAATTTTAAACATTATTTCGTCAGTTTTATGGAAAGTTGATACTTGTGAAATTGTTTTAACCGTAAAATAACAATAAAAAATATAAAAAAATGCATGACAAAAATAGAAATTCAAATCGATATTAATTTGAATATATTTATATATTATAAAGTGGGTGAAGATAAATATGCCGAGTTAAATATGTTTTGACTTAACAACTTACGTCATGAAAGATATTTGTAAATAAGTTTTTCCACATACATATATATGGCATATTTCAAATATGTTTTCATATTTATAAATATGTTTTCGTATTTGTAACATATTTGGAAAAAAAATGTTATCAAATATGTAAAAAAATATTTTGTGTAAATTTAAAAAAAAAAAACCGGAAATTCTGGATGAAAAAATTGTATGATTTTTAAATTTTATCAATAACTTTTTTATTTTTTTTTTAAATTTTCTAGGAAGGATTCTGGACAAAGTAAGATAGACTACGGGGTGGAACATACCAGGTTTTAAAGGACATTCAATAGACTTTTGTAATCTATTTTCACTTTTTTTCAAAAAACACTAGAAGTATTTAAAAAAAAAAAATAATTTCCATATGTATTAGTACTGATTCTAGAAAGGACTTTTGGAAATTCTGGACAAATTAAAATAGATTATGGGATGGGATATACCTAGTTTAAAAAGATATATAATATACATTTTTAATCTATTTTCACAAAAAAAAACGAAGTAATATTAAAATTTTTTTTTTAATTTCCATATGTAATAATACTGAATCTAGGAGGGATTTTTAGCAATTCTGGGCAAACTAAGAGAGATTACTAGTTTTAAAGGATATACAGTGGATATTTGTGATCTATTTTATCTTTTTCTCAAAAAAAATAAACATTTAAAGAATTTTTAAAAAAAAATTTGATATTTCCATATATACTGGTACTGAATCTAGGAGGGATTTTTAGTAATTCTGGGCAAACTAAGACAGATTACAGGATGGGACATAACAAGTTTTCAAGGGTATACAATGAAAATTTGTAATCTATTTTCTCTTTTTTAAAAAAAAAAAACATTTGAAGTATTTTTAACAAAATTTTGATATTGCCATATATACTAGTACTGAATCTAGAAGGGATTTTTAGCAATTCTGGACAAATTAAGATAGATTACGGAATGGGACATATCTAGTTTTAAAGAATATATAATGTACATTTGTAATATATTTTCCCTTCATTATATGTTCTAAAATCCCAAAGGCTTGTTCTGCAAACTGAATGCAGTTTCAAAAACTCTAATATCTTTCAAAGAGTTTATCAACGGCTTTTTCGATACCTGTAGCAAATGTGGATTTTATAGGTAAATTTAAAAAAAAAAAAACATAATTTTTAGGATTTTCACCTACTTTTTGGGAATTGTGTAATTTTTTTTTTTACAAAAAACAAAAAAAAATAACAAGAAAGTGACTTAATTTTCCAAAACAACAATATTTCTATCTTTTCACATATAAGTTCTGTGTGTTTAAAATTTAAGGAAAATTACACTCATGAGACATTTTCTCACTAGCACACAATGTTTTTATTATTTTTTCACACACATTTATTGCATTTTAACTCCCATAACACGAATATTTTCCATATATATATATATATATATATATATATATATATATATATATATATATACATATATATATATTTATATACATATATATATATTTAACTTTTATCATTCCTTTTTTTCTATGTTGAAATTTTAAATTGAACGAACAAAATTGCTACTTTTGGTGTTAAAAATAAAACAGAATTTAAAATAATTTTAAATTATTTTCATATTCATCAACAAAAAGATTTTACATCTTTTTTGAAAATCTGTGAATATAATTCTGATGTTCTTTTTTTTTACAAGCCTTCATTTCTTTGTATTCTTTGTTTTAAAACTTTAAAACTAAGATAGTTTAAAAATCGAAAACATGTGATATCATATTAATGAAATTTTGTGCAAATAAATTAAATGAAATTTGACTTTATTTATACAGTTTTGGAATAGATAACATTAATTAATATAACTTTCTATTGGCTAATAAGAAAATTTCCAAAAATGTTTTAATCAATCAGAGAATCAGTAGGAAAATTTCTTTTAAAAATACTTCAAAAGTTTTTCGGAAAAAAGGGAAAATAGTTTACAAATGTCTATTGAATATCCTTCAAAACGAGGTACGGCCTATCTCGTAATCTTTTTTAGTTTGTCCATTGCTACAAATTGTTCCTAGATTCAGTACTAGTTCATATGAAAATTGAAAAAAAATGTTAAATGTTATTGGTAAAATTTATAAATAATAAAACTTTTTCATCAAACATCTACGTTTTTTTTTTAATTTTTAATATTTTTTTTTTTTTTTTTTTTAATTTACGCAAAATATTTTTTACATATTCAAAAATATTTTTTTCAAATATATTAAAATTAAGAAAACATATTTGAAAAATTCCACATATATGTGGTAAAACGTATTTATAAATATGTTTCATGACATAATACGTTAGTCAAAACATTTTTAACTCGTTATATTTACATTATAAACAATCAGCTTGGCACGAGTACTACTAACAAATAAAGTAAAATACAAAAGCATTTTATTAATGAGCCAAACAATTTTAATTTAAGCTGTAAAGTCATTTTAAAGGTCGTTAAACACATATGGGTTCGATGGAGTAGAACAAAAAGGGTTAATGGAATAAAAGAATTTAAACTTTAAATGAGTAGAAAATTAAAAATAAAGAAAACAATTTATTTAAAACTAATTGATTTAAACAATTAAAAAGAGAGCAAACAGCAATAATACTCAAATGATTTTAGCTGTCAAAGTATATGTATGTTAAAAGCCCCAGGATTAAATGTTTTTCTGCCCAAAAGTATTTCTTAATTTGCCTCCAAGATTTATAGAATTAAAAGATTAGCCTCAAAGTATGTTTATTTACTCGAAATTTCCCTTAAAACTTTAAAGCTTTATGAGAAAATTCTCCTGTCTTTTCAAAAGGCATTATTGTAAATTTTATTTATATAGGCAACATGTAACTGACTCATATTTCCATAGAGATTTGTGAGACCACTTTTTCCTATTGAAGCAGACAGGCAGTCTGTTGATTATGTCACACGTTAATGAAAAGTGAAATAAATCTTATCTTCTCACGTTTGTTCCCTTACATGTATGTAAGTTGTAACATTTCTTGCATAATAATGAATACAATAAAAAAAACTATGATGAGATGTTACATCGTTGTCATAAAAATATAATTAGATAATTAGTATGAAATAACACGACCACTTTTTTAAAAATAATATTAATTGCCTTACGGTGGAAAACAGTTTTAAAAAGTTTAATTTGTTTTTAAAAACTTTTAAAAATATGTTATCTTTTTATATATTTTTACAGATTTGTATAAATTTTCTTTTAAATGTTTTTGCATAAAATAATTGAAAAATAATTGAACTTTAATCGTTGTGACCATGATGGGACACTTTAAGATTTCATAACCGAATTTTCTTTCGCTGCACCTATGTAAAATTTAATAGCAATTTTAGAAGGAATTTTGTTTTCATAAGACGCATATTACAAACCTCCTGCAATATTAACTGTAATAGGATTCTCATATGAGACAAGGTAATACATTTCTGTATGCTGTTCTCAACAATCCTCCAATACAGATTTCAGTAAAAAAAAAAAAGACCGCATTGTCTATTTAAAAGCTGACGAACTGATTGATCTTATACGAATTTTGATACTTTTTGAAAATACTCTGAAGTTTTACAGAGATATGTGGTTAGATCAAAATTGATGTCATAACCCTTGATGTTTATGCTAGGGGAAGAATTAACTCTTTATCTGAGCTAATATTAATAATTCCATGGGGAAACATCTATGGTTGATGTTACCCGCATTTTTCCAAAAGTTTTAAAAGCTCTCGGCTATTTGAAACAGCTTTATTTATAACCGGTGCTACATTTAGCACTTAGGAATATGCAACAGTAGCAATCAATTATCTGGTCGTTTGTCCTATATATTTAATGTTTAAGCAGTTTTCATGAGATGCTCAAACCTTTCCCAGATAGTATCTTAATGTGTGGCTCAAAAGGTAGTTTGCTGTCTAAAATTACAGCCGGATATTACAAGTTTCTACTTATAGTTATCTCGTATTCTTTCACTTTCAATTTCAGACACACAAGAACCACATCCATATTATTCACAGCAAGTGTTAATCCTTAAGCAATCATTTGTTACTATCTCAGTCATCGGTGCAAATAGTTGATCCGCTATCAGCGCAATATCATCTACATTTTCCACAAGTTTCCATTTCTTCGTCATTGAAATAACAACAGTCATTGGAATAACATCAATATAGAACCTTGGAGTCCTCCAGCTAATACATCGTAATGATTTATTCCTTCTTCTGTCTCATATTCTAGGGTTTTATCCTTCAGATAGTTGTCAAGCATTTCGATGAGTTATCCTAAGAAAATTCGATATCGCATTATCTAACGAATTACAATCTAGTCCGCAGCGATTAATCCTTTCTTAATGTCCAAAGTGACACTGGAGAAAAATCTAAGATTTTCCATTATGATATTCACTATCTCTCGAATTGCACATATAGTAAATTTTCTCTTCATAAAAACAAATTGCACATTTGAGAGTACACCATTACTATTTACTTTTATCTTAAGTCTGTTTAATGCAATCTTTTTCCAAGAAGTTTTCACAAGTGCCTAGTAGAAATCTTGGTCTGTATGCGGATGGGTTCTCCAAAAATTTGTTGCCTTTATGTAGCAAAACGTGTTATTATATCCATATATTTGGAAAGATTCCCCTTCTTAGGCAAAGGTTGAAAGTATCCATGAATAACTGAAACGCTCACAAACTATAGTAAAGATCTCATTTGGAATCTCAACTGTTCGCGGTGTTTTGCATTTCTTCAAGAAAATGTTAAGTACTTCATAGCGAGTGAGAAGATCACAGTCTCTTGAACCTTGCAATGGAAGAACGTTTCTCGCCGTTCTATTTGTATTGGGTAAAAGTGTGTTCACTATATTTGGATTCGTTATACCCGGTATAACGATTTCGATTTTTCATCTTCTTAATTATTATCCTATATGGGAGGCACTATGGATTCTTGTTTACCTCTTCTTATATGTATATATGACAAAATGCTCATTATACTCAACAATTTTGTCTACCCTTATCCATGAGATAACAAGAACTACCTTCCGCTCTATAATACTGTTCCTTTATCAGTGTTATATCAACATCCTTAACGATAGCACCATTAATCAGAAGCTCTTAAGTTTGACGGCCTCTCCTTAGGTTTCTCTGCAGTATCCTAATTACGATGAGATTTATATTCTGTCGGTCAGCCACAGGACTGACTATACACCTTGGTTTACTCTTGCATATATTAGACTTATGTTCATCTATACCGCATCTATAGCGCATCTTCACACATATTCCGAATTCTGATTTTGTTAGCATCTGCTTCACCGGAGAGCTGCAGAGTGCTATTAATTATCCCCCCATTCATCTGTGGCTTCCTCCATATATCTGATCTACTTGAAATTTCTGTACGTTTGTTGGAACTTGGACGTTATCCATGCAAGTTTCTTTTATGGCGCTTTCCAGTTTCTTCAGTTGTAATTTCTATTAGAATGTTTCTCCATTTGGTTTTGTGGATCTTCTTTATTCTCATACCAATCTCCTCAGATCAGATGAATGACATTATTAAAATTTTAACTTTTATCTCTTTTCCATTATTTCCCTTTTTGGTATAACGATTCTTCTTGTTGTCCACTATGGAGCACTGTGTGTTATTTACAATAAGTACACTTTTCTTCTCTAAATGTGTAGTAGGTACTTTCTTATTTAATTTGGTTCTTTCTGAGGAGAGTGAGGCTGCTCGTTTCGAACCCTCGTTAAATGGTACTTTTTTACCTGAGTTGTTTCATTGCCTTTCTTTTATTCCGATGCGTATTCAGTATGTTACTGAGGACGATCGCTTCTCTATCTATCCATCTATCTATCTATCTAAATATATACATATCTATATATATATATATATATATATGTCATCTATCGATATTCTATCTATCTACCCATCTATCTATCTATATATATAAATAGATAGTATCTACCTATGCAATAATCGGAAGTACATTCTAGGAGTATGATGATTTTAACACCTTAAGTATCCCTTCCCCTCTAACACAACTTTTGTAATTTTCATTTCTTTTAAACATCCTTTGTACGAAACCACAACTTAAACTTGACCCAATGACTAATAACTAAATCAAACATTTGTGAACTTTACCTTTATCATACTCAAATTGTTTGGCAAGCAAATTCCACGTCTGACAGCTGGTAATGATATTGTCTTCAAAAAACAAGAGTAATTTTGTTGGCAACCAATCAACTGTAATATTCGATAATAAAAAATGTACGAAAATAATAAGAATTCAATGATTAAGCGCTTTATGCTGACAATTATATAAAATAAACCATATTCTAAAACAAAATATATATAACAAAATTACCAAAAACAAAGTCAGCAAAGTGTAAACTTTAAACCTAAAATCTTCAAGGTTTTTCCAAAATTGTAGGCCTTATTTTCCAACATACAAAAAGCCAAGTAGGCAGACATAAAACAATAAAACCTTTCTAATACATAACAGTCAAAACAATTTATTACAACAAAATGACCTTAAAATCAGTAAATATTTAAAGGATTTAGAATGCAAAAAAAAAAAATAAGAAGAGAAAAAAAAACATATTCAAACTGTTTATATAACTCTCTTAATTTTCATCAATCTTGTTTTCTCCAACGTTCTTAAATACAAACTTTGACAAACAATAAACGCTTGCAGTTAGTTATAGATGTTTAACAAAAAAAAATAAATCTTGTAAACTTTTTATTTAGTATAAATCCAGCTATAAAACATATATAAAATCTTCAATAATATTTTTCACACTTTATTCATTCTCTTTTAATGCCTAACCCGCCAGCCCCTTTTTTTCCCACATCAAACCAAGCAGAAAGCATGCCGCCAGATCTCTACGAGTAGAGTCAAGTAATACATCACAACCTTAAACGTGTTCGAAATGTTAAGTAGTTTATTCCCGGCATTCGCAAGAATGTGTTTATTTATGTATTCTAAACATATAAAGTGATTTCGACGCCAATATATCAACATTCCTATAAGAACGTACTTCAAGAGTACTTTACAGAGCTTATTTAAGTTAACTTTTATAGCATTTTATTGCTACGGGTATGGGAAAACTATTAATACGGAAGGTCAGGATTTTGAAAACAGAAAATGACTTAGATTAAGTTAAAATAAGCTAAAACGTATTTAAATATAAACAAATATAACTTTAATGATGAACAAATTGCTATTGTCCTGAATAATAAAACTTAAAGTTTATTTTTAATAATGGGGAAGAAACTAAGAAAAATTATTAAAATTAAATGTGGACAGTAATTATTATTTAAGAAAGAAGGGAAAATAAAGTAGAAAAAATAAATAGACATTTCATCTTCTAATCAATGTATAATTATCAATAAGAATAATGGTGTTAAAAATTAATTAATTTCCTTTGTTGACTGGCAATTGTATTTCTGTCTGTCCTAAAAAATCAATTAATTAATTTTGTTATGCCAGGGCTACGATTAAATAAAAATGTTACATTTCTGTATTGATTTTCAACATTTTGCCTTCAGAAAGAGGAGCATTTTATTATTATTCTTTATTAATGATCCAAATGTACAGCTAATATCGATTCAAAATATTTATTGAAGATATTTTAAATTTACCTGGCTGAAACTGAATTTAATCCTTAATAAGTTTTGTGGTAATATTATTTAAAAAAAAATGGGTTACAGAGCTAAACTCACAAGACTTGAAACTAATATAGGGCAAAGTTTTATCATCATAGGTTTTATTTTATAATCATGATTGTTGTTCAAAGTTCAAAAACTTAGAAAAAGGGCTTAAAATTACTTAACTTTTTCCCATTCTTCTATGCTTTTTGTTCGCGCGTTTATACTTCTTGATCTCATTTGGTCTTATATAAACTAATCGGACTTTTTGAATAAATTCTGCATCTTCTTTGTTATTGTTTAGAATTTTAAAAGTTAAATATAGGGTAATAGAATTTTGATCACAAAATTTTTGAATTTTTTAAATTCTTGTGCTTTTTGGGTCGTGTTGTGCGCCCCTCAATTAAAATACAAATTTTTAAACAGGGATTGATGCTTGTTGTAACTATGCGTATTTTGCGCTATATCTCGTTCATGTGCCCCAAAATAGTCAACGCAGTAAATAGTCTCAAAGTTTGGCAAACAAGAGCGAAAATTTGAAGAAAAATCAGTTTTTCGCGAGGCACAGTAACAGTTTCTAATGGAATATCAAGGATTACTGCGTGAACTTAGTTTTTTGCTATTGTACACAATAAAATCGAAGGAACATTAAAAATAAATTTAATAAAATAATTTTATCGACTTTTCGTAAGTTACGTAAAAAAGCAACTTTTTGTTTTTGTATTTTAATATAACAAATTGCAATTTATACAATATTGAATATATAGATATAAGAACGGCGATAAATATAATTGATCGGGAGCATAAATTTAAATCAAATGTCGTTGATAGTTGAAAACGGGACACTTTTGTCAAAACAGATTTTGCTAAGTTACATCAGGTGAACAGAACAAAATTTACAGTAATTGGCATAATTAGGTGGTGTTTGTAATGCTTAACGGAAATATAGAGACGCATAAAAATATCTCGAAAGATACAATTTTTATTGACCAAAAAAAAAAATGTTCTTGGGTTAATAAAGGATCATAATATTAAAATTTTTCTTTGTAATAAACTCTAATAATAAATTTTCGTATAGTATATGGAAATGCAAACCCCATTTTGCACAAAATTTTTAAAAATCGCAATTTTTAATATAAACATTTTTTTTTTTTTTTAATTTTACTAGGAAACACTAAAATATGCTACACTAATACCATTAAAAATTAAAAATACCATAAATTATATTTGTATAACTCAGAATGTTTTAATAATGCGCGTAATTTTTACCAGAGTTATACATAAACTTCTAGATTGTAAAGTTTTTTATATGCTCAAGTTAAAACCGCTATAACTTTTGCGTCCCTCATATGCATTCGAGTCACTTTATTTTTATAAAAATAGATTTTGATGTGCCATCAAAAAAATAAAAAATTTAAGAAACAAAATAGCCCATATATATTTATACTGTATACCATAGTGTAATAAGAAAGTGACCTCGTAAGCCCAACTGATTTACAACTTTTTCATTTCCTCATTTTTTTCATAGCATTTTGACCGTGATAAAAATGTTTTCCCGAAATACGTTTCTAATGTTTCTATTAAAGTGTGACTATGGGCCCAAATTAGGAACTACACCTGATGAAAATAGATTGTAGCATCGATATCAAAATTAACAGTAAATTATATCAAATTTTAATGTATCTTTTACAAGATATTGATGATGTTTTAATTGTCTTTAACATCTAAAATTAAAATTTAGTGTCGAATAATTAAATTTGAAAATATGTTTTCCTGAAATATGTACAAAAATTAAATTAAAAGTTATATATTTTTTGTGAAGCTAAGTTTGAAAATTTAAAATATTGTTCAACAGGACAGAAGGAGAGAACAATTTTATTATAGTTTTGGTCCATAGAATACTGGCTATAACCTGCATATGAATTTATGTTCTAAATCCTACTATGCCATATACTACTTTAGACACTTTAAAATTTAAAATATATATAATTTTCTAGTTAAAAAATTATAAGTTTTAAAATAATCATTTGCCATTGTCCAATTAACTAATTTAAATATATGAATCTGTATTTTAAGATATCACTAATTTATAATATAAGAGAAAATATATTAAAAAATGTTATCATATATAGATTTTATGTATTTAAAGTCGACGCTACATTCCAAAATTTTTTTTTATAAGCAAACCAAAAGAAATATGTTTGGGCAAAGGTCAGCATATTGCTAGCTACTGAATGCGATATTTGGTTTTGCAATATTCGAACTTTTAGTATTAGACTTTTTGCCGAGAATCTGTAAAAGATACACTTCTGTAAATTGTACTAAAGGTCTACTCTGCTTTAGTCAAAGTAGACCTTTAGCACTAAATAAAATATATTTTAATTTCGGGTTCTACGTTTAGTTGGATGTGAGCAAGCCTTTCAGTCTGCGGGTTTCAAATTAACCTCTATTTCAAAGCTCTGCCGGAGTTGAGATAATGATCATAGACTTGTCGGGTCTAGTATACTTAGATTCTCCATTGGAATTTTTATTATGTGAGCAATGTCCCTCACACTGCGACCCAAATGGTTTTCGTGTACAGTCCTACAAATTTAACAAACCTCAAAAACATCTGACGTCAAATTTATTAGGAACTGAAATACAATACTTAACCACCGTATAACAGATATGATAAAAATTCTCAAACTCCTCAATCATCTTCTCTATAGGAATTAAGTTGAAGTTTATCTGTTATTCTTATTTCTAACGGGGACTAAAAATTCGAATTCGAAAAAATTCGAATAAGTGAGCACAAAGCGTTATTCCAATAGGTTAAAACAATAGAATCTTTTTTAATAAATGAAAGTAATATCAATTAAGAAAAATTGCTCTTGGAAACTATCTAGTATTTAAACATGATATGAATGATCTTAAAAAAGACTTTGGTATCTTAAAAGAAGTTTGTACTTCTTTAAATTAATTTTATCATCACAAAGGTCACAAATATAGTAAATCTGCTTATATCATTTGCTTTAGTTTAAAATATAATAAAACAACTTATAATTTGGGCAGTTTAATTAAATATATCTTCAGAGTATACAAATAAACTATTAGGGGAGGAAAACAAACATTTTCGAACACCCGAAGAACCTCGCCATCTCCGATTTCGATAATTATGTATATCACTCATTACGTCAAAGTTCACAAATAAATGCATTTTAGATCCATATATCTTATCTTATTTCTCCGATTTAAACAAAGTTTGTCTGAAATTGGTGCCTAATAAATCTAGTTTGTATTTTTTTAAGCAAAATGAAATCAATATTCGTCCTTGTATCAAGGATAAAGCATATCTTACCAGGAGAGGATGTTGAGAAAATTAACATTTAGTAAAAAAAAAAAAATTATTTCAATAATACTTAGATATTTTTTAATGTTATATTGACGTATTAAAATTTTCGTATTGACATAATGAGTGTGTACACCAAATTTTATCAAAATCAAAATCTAATGAATTTAAATGTTCTCCCTATTAAAAAAAAGTCATATCGGGAATTTTGAAAAATTTTCGATACTCTTTAAAGCCGACTTTATGTGTCTTGAATTTCTAAAAACTGTTGATGCATTTTGGTTCCTTACAAAATAATTAAGAAATCCAAAATTTTAGATCATTTACCTAAAATCTCAAGGAAATACAACCATTTAAACCTAAAAAATTATAAACAATTGAGATGAAACTTTCAAAGATTTTTTGATTTATTTCAATTTTGCAATGACAATTTACATCTTTTAGATTCAAACTATTAACCGATCGGTGATAAAAAATTAAACCAAAAATTTAATATTTTATAAATTTTGCAGTTTGTTTTTTTTTTTTTTAATATAAAATTTGCGCCCATAAGTGAAATTAAATTTAGAGAATAAATTTTAAAGCAATTTGAGGTATACCAGCATGGGATACCATTATCACAAACTTCCAAATAATTGGCGTAAATGTTTGTAAAATGTATGCTTTTTCGCTACTGAAAAATATCGCTTTTATAGAAATTTCCCAAATATAGCGTAAACAGATTTCTTTAATAAATAACGCTTCCAAGTTAAAATTTTAAAGTTCTGTTCCGCATTTTTTAAGACTAGATATGGCTTTAGATCATTGCTTAATACTAAAATTCAGGAGGCGTCAAAATATTTTAAGGACTTTTAAGGATAGTTGTATGGATAAAAAAAGATATCCTTAACCTCAAAATTCAGCCACACATATTTCGCATTATAGTTCGAATTTTAAAATAATTAAAATTATTTTGGATGTAAACTTATTAATAAATAATATACATGTTGAAAATTTTGCGAAAGTTTACTTTTTAAAAAGTGATTATCATAAGTAACGACTAAATTTTTCAAACCACAAAATTGTGCAAAAATAAATTACAAATTCTTCTTTTCAATGTACTTCGATAAATATTAAAGAAAGCATTTTAGAAGTTCTATGAAATTGCGTTATTTTCGTTGTGATAAAACAATACACATATTTTTAAGTTTTTATACCCTATACCATAGATAGATTAGGTATTATGCGTTTGTGCTGATATTTGTAACGCACAGAAACAAATCATCCAACACCCACCTAAAAGTATACCAATAGACTCAGAATAATTTTTTGAGTCGATCTAACGATGTCTGTCTGTCCGTCTATCTGGCTGGACGGCTGCCTAGCTGCCTGGCTGGAAAGCTGGCTGGCTGTCCATGTAAACCTTGTGCACAAAGTACAGGTCTCAATTTTAAATATAATTCAATGAAATTTGAAACGTAGGACTTTTATATTACAAGGGCAAAGTCCCTTAAAATTGGTTATCATCCGTCCATGATTTCACCTAGCCCCCATACAAATTATCCTTAAAATAAGAATATTTTAATGAAATTCGGTGCAAAGAAGTTCTGTGGAAGTATTAATCTTTGTACCAAATTTTATGAAGATCGGTCCCCAATTGACCATAGCTCCCATATAAACCCCTCTTTCGAAAATCACTTTAACGTGCATAAATACCACACAAATGTTAGTATCAAGTTAATATTCGACACAAATAAGTTTTATATAAGTAAAAACAACATTGCCAAATTTTATGGGAATCGGTCCATAATTTACCATTGCTTCCATATAAATCCATTTTCTGGAATCGCCTTAAGGTGCATTAAATCATGTAGATGTTAATATCAACGCATTATTCTGTATTTGTATATTTTATTTTACATTTAGTAAAATTCGTCCCCTTCCCGAAATTTTATGCTCCTACACTATGGTGTAGAGTATCATATAGTCGGTCTTGACCGACTATATCTTTCTTTCTTTTTTTTTAAGTTTCATCTTTAAACCTTTACAATTTTTGCGTGCCTTAACAAAAATAATTAACGCAAACATACTTTGCATGCATAAATATTGCTTAATAAAACCCCAAATTGACGTCCATGACAGAAGAAAAAGATTTTGAAAATATTTTTACTTAAATTAAAAAAAAAAAAAAAATTTGCAATTCCTCATATAAAATTAAAAATACCAACTTGAAACATTTTTTGTGTAATTGACAATTTTATTATTGAATTAATAACAAAAGAAAAAAAATCAGGTACAAAAATTTCATACGATATTCAAAAAAAAAAAAAAAAAAAAAAGAACAGTTCAAAGATGGATTTATAAGGAGCTTTCTTGTACTCTCCTAATTAACCATACATGGCCCTTTAATATAAAGTGTGGTTCTCTTTTATATTTCTGACAGCGTTTTATCTTCTGCCTAAATTGTACATCTATAGCAAAGAACAGGATAAACGTAATAACAAATTTTAAAGTCAATATTGTTTCAAAATCTCCTTCATTGCTAACCCATTAAGGGGCCTCCATTGTACCAACACTGTAAAATGCTTAGGGATTTATTTTATTTGAGATTTCATTTTATACTATTGCTATTTTGTTTACTTTTTTGTAGGAGTCATTGCTTTTGTTTTGTATAGATTTCAGAAAGATTATCGTTTGATTTTATTTTATTGATTATTAATATTGTTTGCACATCAATTCAAAAGTTGTTGCCGTTGTTGATATTGTTATTTTGCCCCCTTTTTATTTCTATACCTTCACAAAGGAAACAATATTTTCGTTGTGTTTATTCTATTTAAAGTAAACCAAAATCAATATTAACATAATTTCTTCCGAATGTCATATTGTAAAATAATGGGATAAGTAATGATACGTTATAATTTTATGACTATTTTTTATTGAAGCAATTTGTTTAATGAGGAGTATTTTCAAGTATGTGTTAACATTATTATTATAGTGACAGTTTTAAAGGAAACATTTTACAGCTGTTGACATACGTTATAGAAGGAAGAGAACTAAATTAAATTTAAGATTTTATAACGTTAACTCTCTTGTTATTGATCTACTAAAAAAAGTAAGCCAATGAGCTATTTAAACTCCCAAATAACTTGATTTGCACTTTCAAAAAGTAAATTGAGTAATCCGTTTTTAAATCAATCTGGAGAGGAGTCAAAAGTCCGGTAAGTAAGGATTTTGTTGAAATACAACAAATAAATTTAACATTTTATTGTTGTGTTCCATAAAAATTTTCGAAACGAATTTTTCGTTCCACCTAGAAATTATTCAAATAAAATATAAAATATATTCAAAACTTTTTGTTTTATAAAAGATATTTTTTTTATGGAGCTGAAGTTTTGAAGTAATAATAAAATTTGTTAGTGTAATTTAAACATATTTTTTTAAATGACAAAACTTTCATTTAAACAAATATTACGCAACAATTTGGAATTACCTTTTTTTTTAAACTAGGAAAAGGAAATGAAATTGAAGAATTTTTTCTATTGGAAGAATATAAAAAAGCAAAAAATATTGTTATTATTTACATATTTAATTAAGTAAATACCAATTTTTAAAACCTTTTAATTTAGTTTTAAATTTCCAAAGGAAAAAAATGATACTTTCCCTAAAAATTCATTTATGCCGATAAACTATTATCTTTTATGTTTGCAAAATAATATATATATATATATATATATATATATATACAGTTCGTTATTATTTATTGTTATCGTAAGCCCAGCTGATTTTAATTTTTTTTTTTTTTTTTCATAGCGAAATTGTCAAATTGTTTTTGTATTCGAATGTAATATTTTTTGTCGCGTTTACTTACTCTTTTTTTCATTTTCTTATTTTTTTTTTTTTTTTTTGTTCATAGCATTTTTACATTATGTCCTGAGGTTTTACACTAACAAAATACAATCAATTTTTTTAGATGTCCTGGCATTTTACCATTACATTATGGCAATCGATACACAAATAGAGAGTGACAGAGTACAGAGAGTAAATTTCATTCTGCTCACATTCTCTCACAGATATATATAAGATTTTTTTCTCTTAATTCAAGCTAAATTAGAGAATTTACTTACTTCATTTAATTACAACTTGTATTTAAGATTAGAATTTTCATACTTGAATAAAGTATTTCAATCTTAATTTTTAAATCAATCCCGTTTTGTACTTGTTTTAAGTATACCTTAGCATAAATTGTACTTGAATTTTTAAATTAGATTTTTGCGAAAATATGAAAAATAAACTTGATTTTAGAATGCAGTTTTTGTTTCTGTGTAGGAAAATTTATATATGAAGCCTGAAAACTCTCTTATACAATCATCGTGTACATCGTGTCTACACTAGACAAATTTTTATCAAGACAAACGTCAAAATCATTTCAAATTTATACAAGGTGACCTCAGTTATACACCTGATTAATATTTTTGGTTGTTACTACTATCAAACTGCATATATAAAAAGCATTAATGAATTTATCTTATTATTGTTTTTGAACAACTGTTGACAACTTTCATAAATTCGCGTTGATTTTGGTGTTCTTCTTGATAAAAATTTGTCTAGTATAGACTCCATGTTAATGTCAGTAGGACTTAACTAACAGTTTATCAGCAGTTCCATCAAGATTTATATTTTACTCTGTTAATATTCGAACAAATATATTCTGCCTAAAGATTTCATTAGATTGCTATATTCTCATATGGGCATAAAAATGCATTAAGCTTTTAAATATCAACTTTTTTCTAAACCAGCTAATTAATTTCAACAATGACAAAATTGTGTATGGAATCCCTAATGGTTTCTACTTACAAATAGTTGAAATTACATTCATTCATTCGAACTTATAGAAATTTATCTTTATGTAGGTTGTAATGTGGTAATCTTATAGGTATGTATTCTACAAACATGAATAAATATTTTCTATGTAACATTTTGCAGCAAACTTCTAGAATATCTCAGCAAACATTTAGTAAAGAAAAAATAATTTGTTCTTAAAATTTTCAATATAAATTGTTTTTATGTTATCCGGGACATCACCACACTTCTATACCCAATTTTACAGCCACACGCACCTATTGTGTGCGTATAATATGAGGAAGTGCCAGTATTCTGCTATTAATTAGTTATAATGAGTGGCAGCCAACATGTTGCTTATTTTTCTGTTGCCGTTGCTGCTCCAGCTCATTATTTATTATTTACTTTCATGTTTAACTACCACGGATGGCAAATATGGTACAATTTGATATGATCTTATTTATATATTTCTTTATTTAAATAGCAACATATTTTTTTATTATTATAAAACAGTCGTTTTGAGACTGAATTTAAAATATTAAATAGTACTTAAAACCTGCCTTTATAAATTAACACATAATATAGTTATAAATTGACCGCAAATCTACAAAAAGAACAATTGCTTGTATTTTGTTAGTTAGAAGAAAAAATGAGTAAATAAAAAAGAAGAAAAGTAAAAAAAGTATGTTCAAGAAAAAATTATAAATCAGCTGGGCTTACGATGTCACTTTCTTATTACACTATGAAATTAACCCTTCCATTTTATTAATAAGTGCATTCATGAAGTAATAAAATCTATCAAATTGGAAATGTAATCGGATGAAGAAAAATGTATGCATTTCTATCAATTTATACCCTTTTATTTTAATAAAAATCTCGCCACTTCAAGAAAAATGTTATAATAAATGAGATGTATAAACATAAACCTTTCGGAAAATAATGTTTATTTTTTTTTGTGGTATGTAGATACTTGTATATATTTTTCAACAAATAATATAAACAGATAATTGGCGGGAATTTAAAAATGTTGCAATACTTTAAAATAGATGTTGTTGGATACAAAGTGTTTCCGGAAAATATAATTTGTGAAAAACTTATTCAATTGTTCAATATTTTCCGAAATAATCAAACAAAATTTTTGTTAAATATTTAATATACAGTACTAGACGGTGTGGAGCACCAAAGACTCAAAAATTTATTACTTCTAGTCAAAGTATCGCTGATGAAAAATGGACTAATTAAGTTTTTGTTTCCAGATATATCCTATTAAATTATTATAACAAAAGAAAGAATTGTAATTAATTTCTCTGTGTCGAGCTGAACTCAACAAATTTGTTGCAGCAATTTTAAATGCTGGTAATATTTTTACTAAAATTATTTAATAAAAATATGTTTATAATCTATTAAATTTTTATGTAAATGTTTGCAATTAAATTATTAATATAATGACAAAAATACCATTATGGTCAAAAAAAGTACATTTTATTTTTATGGTTGGAAAAAATAAAATAAGCCAATTTCCATCCCTGCTAAGTACATACAAACATACATAAATATTTTTATCAATTGATGTGATAAAATACAAAGGAAAAAAGGCCAAGGTTGACGTTATAGTTTAAGGTCAATAGTTTTGAATTTACTGAATAGAGGAAAATATATTTTCATTTACCAACAACACCTCTCATTTGAAAACTTCCGCACTTCATAAAAAGAAAAAACAAAAAAAAAAAAAAGGAAAAGGAAAATAATTTAAAAACATGGAAAATATTGTTGCATATATCGATATAAAATGTAAGTTAAATATATGGGAATATGTTAAGGTTGTATATTGAATATGTACATTTTGAATTTTATCTGCCTTATTTATAATACAATTGTTGGATTTAGCATGGTGTTTTTGTGTTTTTGCATTTTTTTGTTTTACTTACTATTTGTTAGGACAAATATATACTGGAACATCGCAAATATGCTTATTGGAAACAGAAAATGTTAGAAAAATAACAAATTTTCAAAATGATATTATAGAGAGGAATCTCACCACCTCCGATTTTGATAATATTTGGCATACAGACTTATTATGTCAATACAAAATATTAAGTTCTTCAAAATTTTCAAATTCGTTATAGTTTAGTTCAAAATTCACTTTTTTATTTTTTTTAAATACATGAAATTTAAATGTATATATCTTCGGATTTATTTGCCCGATTTAAACTAACTTTGGCTCAAACTGATGCTTATTAAATCTAGTTTTTAATTATTTTTCATAAGGATAATGAAATCAATATTCGTCCTTGTATCAAGGATATTCAAAAAATCATATCTTCCATTTTTATAATTTTTCTTTTAAATTATTGCTTGATGAAGGAATAATGAAAAAAATTAAGAATTAATAAAAAATCATTTATTTCAGTAATAATTTGAAAATTTTCAATGTTTCTTAAACGAAACGTATCAAAGAACGTGTAAAACTTCGGCTTATTATAAGCAATTCTATTTTATTAATTTGAAAAATTGTACAAAATATTTCTTGGGCAAATACCACAAATAACTTTAAACCAGGATTCTCAGTGCGGCCAAATAGAAATATTTTGACAACAAAATCGGCGATTTTTAACTAACTGTTATGATTTATGAAGAAGATCTAAGCTAATAGATTCCTACGAACCTAATTATGAGTTTCTGTTTTAATTTTGCGAAATTGTAAAATTTCGCGATTTTCCTTTACTTATTGATATTTTGAAAAACTTTAAAAACATCATAAAAGTATGTATCTTTAAACAATATTTCGGAGACCACTTAACAGATTAAGACAATTCAAACAGCATTTAAATTTTATTATTGTCATCTACAGTTAAAATATTTAGAAAATTATTCAAATTTTGAAAAAATGCACTTAAATTTTTGAGGTGCAATTTTCGTTGAATATACCTTAGATTTATTTTTTTTAACATTTTTAGAAAATATGAAATTTTTACATTACAATGAAAATCCAAACTTTTTGGTACACATTCATTTATTATGTACGACACTGATTTCGAAAAATCTATTCAAATATGTTTAAATCGTACAAATAGGTCCGATGATTTATGGATTTAAAATTAATGTATTAAAAAAAATTTGAAAAAGTGAATTTGGAACCGCAATAAAAACTAAAAGAATTTGAACATTTTGAAGAATTTAAATTTGTTTTTATTGGCGTAGTGAGTGTGTATATCGAATTTCATCGAAATAAAAGATTGTGAAGTTCGTCGGGTGTTCGAAAATTTGAGTTTTCTCTCAGACCCCATATTCTAATTATGATATAAATTCAAGGATCCCAGACTTAAGTTACATAAAAACTTTTGGAGTTAATCACAATTTTAATAAAACGTATAACCCTAAAAACAAATTTGTAACGAATTAATTTTTTTTTTTTTTTAACACATCAAACTCTTACTCGTAATAAAATCAAACTAAAAGACATACTTTATTAGTTAACAAATATGAAAATATAATATCATACAAATAAACATTTAATATTTCCTTTCTTTCCCAATATCTCCTATAAAAACCTCTAAATATTACAACATTAAAAAAACTGTATTAAATGCTATTTAGGTCATGATTTTCTAAAATATACAGATACAAATACTTCATTATTTCCTAACTTACCATTCAACTATTTAAAGAATCGAAAAGTTTTTTAACTAATGTTCTTTTAATTATTTTTAGCACCCAGATAAGTTTGTTTAGTCATAATTAAATTTAATGTAAATTTAATTACCTCAAAGTCACAAAATTTATAACAAAATTAAATAATAAATAACTTCTAAATAACAATTTCCCAAACTTTCCTTTTCTCTCTCATTAATGGCTATAAGCATCATATGTAAGTTCACATTAGGCTAATATTTGACGATTTTTGAAAAAAATTTACTTGCCTAATGTGAACACCAAATATTTTTACGAACTAAACAAGAAATCAGCTGATTTTGGGTCAAACAAAAATATTTGCCTCAAGTCAAAAATGTGGCAAGTGTGAAGATTTTTGTTCTTATTTTGACAAAATTTTGTTTGACTTTACAAAGCAAATGTAGAATCAAACAAGAGCAAACCACAGCTGATGCGGCGGACTGCTAGAATTGGACTTTTGCATATTGCGTTTATGCACTTAAACTTTAAATCAATAAAAAAGAAATGACTTTTTATATTAAAACTATAATAGTGCTTCTTATGTTCTTTTATACAGCTAAAACTAGCGTACAAAGATTTTTTTTTTTTTTTAACATGCCTGTTTTCTAAATGACGTGAAGGGGGAAACAGGACTATTATTTTGTATAAACGTAAATTACTTATAAAAAATGTGAAAAGTAATTATTTTTAAAGTAAGTTTTAATAATGTACATTATGAATTTTTCAATTTATAATATTTAGCATTTTTCATTTATTATCTTAATATTTTACTTTATTGTAAAATTTGTAAATGTTTGTCTAAAATAAACAGCATTTTCTCTTTATATAAAATGAAAACACTACGAGAATTACCTTGACATCCACACATTCCGAAATTGTCTCTGGAAATTGTTATAAAATTATATAAATAAAAGCAAAATAAAAAAAAATAATATTTTGTTATAAATTCGTTTAATAATTGATGTCAAAGAAATTTATGGTAGTTGTGTGTTTCATCAAAAAATTGTGAGTAAATAATTTGCATCTAATCTGAACAGTCTTAAATATTTTCCCTTCTCGTATCTTATTTAATATAATATATTTAATAGCTGTTTCATAAAACAAAATAGATCAAATAAATTCACGTAATGTGAACAAAAAACCAACTCTGTATTTAGTTGAAAAATTTTTGGGAAAACACGATCAAATAATTCGTCAATTGTCAAACATTTGCCTAATCTGAACTACGCTAAAGACTCTAATTAATTGTATTTTTTTTTTTTTTTTTTTTTTTCTAGCAATTTATCTTCAGTTTGTTAGAAAACATTAACAACAAACCTATAGCTTTGAAGTAACTGATTGTTTATCGTAAGTCAATCTCCCCTTGCCCTGCAATATTTCCTCTTCTACTTCCAAACGGTGACAGTAATGTTTCCGTTTAACATTATCATCTTGTTAAGAACGTTATCTTTTAAATATTTACCTTATGAAAATTAACTAACAAAAGGGAAAAAAAGTTAATTAAAAGAAAATAAATTACTAAAACGAACTTTAGAAAATAACTACTTGACTAATACAACTAATGCCACCAGCATTTATTTGCTATTAACTACCTGACGGCTTGTTGGTTTCCCTCACAGACTGGAGATCTGCCAGTAATCAGCGTTTGTTATACAACAACAAAAAATACAAAAGTTTGTTTGAATACTTTTCCCTTTTACAAGGGTAATAATCACGAAAATAAACAAACCAGACTGTAGAATGTAACATTTGTAAACATCATTTGCCCAATAGAACAGAAAATGTGTTTGAAGGCAATACGAGCAATCAACTATCAGATGTAAAAGCTAAGAATATGTGATTAAATCTAAGTTAACGTATTTTAAATTAACTGAAGTGATGAAAATCAAAGATTTTAGGCAAAATGCTTTGTTTACAATTAAAACGACAGGGCGATAAGCGAAATTAAAATGTAGATTAAAACGTCAATTACAACCAGGACAACCAAGCATATGCAAAATCATATTTTTTCCTGAGCTTGAAATGAACACACTGTTAGTTATTTATCCGTTTCAGATAATTTAAGAAACTTTTGGCATCGATTTATATATATTATATTATATAATATTTTTAAAAATTTTAGTAATAACAGCATATTTTTGCATATTTTTACATATTTTGCACTTAGCAGCATATTTTGTTATACTTTTATAGATAATTCTTATTTTAGAGTGTATTTTAGCAATTTACATGACATATTTTTGCATATTTTATGCATAAGAGCATAATTTTGCATATATTAACCAAAGAGCATAATTTTGCATGTTTTACATTAAGAGAAAATTTTTTCATATTTTGCTCCCAATTTTTAGGATATTTTGTCATTACTGAAACATTCTTTTGACTGTCACATATGTTTTTTAAATTCGATTCCCCAATAATTTTCTTCTTATAAATTGATACACATTTTGTAATTTCCTGATAAAATATATTCGATTTGAGTGCTGTTAAGTGCAAAAAGAAAATATATGTTAGCAATTGCTAATAAAAATCAAGTTACTTTTATGATGAATAGCAGATAATTTAAAATTTAGATTGAAAAAATAATATTTTAAGAGAATACTTTTTAATTTTAAGGGCATATTTTTATAACATTTTCCAAAAAACTTTAGTGAAGATAAGATTTCAATTGACATAAAGAGTATTGACATAAAGAGTTAACTTGAGGTATTTTTTTGCGAGCCCAGTTTCGAAATTCGTTAAAATGATATAAAATAAGTTTCCAATTGAATGAGAAATACATATGAGGAATTTCAAAAATTTTAATGAAAATATTTTCAATTTTTTTTTCATTTGACACTAACGTCGATTTGTGGTTTTATTATTTATTATTCGCGTTAATCATTTTTGTGGAGGTTGAAAGTTGAAAGAAAAATTTGTAATTTTATTTTTTGCACAATTTTGTAAATAGCAAAAAAGAGTAATAAAAAACATACTTTGGGATATTTTGCAGAAAAAATTAAATTAATGTCAATACTGATTTGAAAAATATATTCGTTTGAACCGTACTACTAATGATGATATTCCTCAAAAAAAGCGCGATTTTAGTTTTTTAAAAAAGTTAATTTTTCCAAAATTTTAAACATTTAGTGATAAATTTATATTGAAAATAGTTTTTATTATTTTAGAATTCGAACTATAATGCGAAATATGTGGAGCTGATTTTTGAGGTTAAGAACATCTTTTTGGTTCATATAATAAGTATTATTACACCCCCTAAATTTTAGTATTAAAGAAATAAAATGCTTTCATTTGACATTAATATTAACATAATTTATATTTCGCGGTAGTTGTCAGCAAGCGAAATGTGTGTGGAGAAGAATGCTGCTGTAGTCAGTATGAATGATATTTCTTGATTTTCTTTTTTTTTCGCCTTATTAATTCTACGAGTAACTATTAAGATGATTTTTTGCAGATGCTTGTCAATGATTTACAGTCATATGTGAACTGAGTAAAAAGTGTAATTTATCGAAAAATTCTGTTTAAACGGTATTTCTCAATATCGAAAAACATACATTTTACAAACACTTACGCCAATTATATGGAAGTATATGAAACCATACCTGGTTTCCTGACATCAACGAGATATATCTCAAACTGTTGAAAATCACTTCGTCTTTAAAATTATATTCTTTAAATTTTATTTCACTTATGAGAAAATTTTCTATCAAATTCCATTCCATATGCATTTAATATTATTTTTATTTAAATCATCAATTTTAATTTGCACAAATCTAAATATTTCTAATACAAATACAATATTAAAAAATAATCAATTGTTTTTATCAGTCATCAGAGAGCAGTAAATATCTGAATGCAAGCTCGTCAATTGTAGCAAATGAGTCGTCCAGTGCTTCAGATTTAATTTGATGTACATACCCTACACAAGGAAATATATAATTTTAGAACACAACTTTTGTTTTCAAATTCTAAAGATCTATTTTAACATTACACGTGATAGATACAGAATATTAAAAAGGGAATTTTAAATAAAAAGTAAACGCTGGGAAATCTGATATGCCCACCATTAACAAAAAATTGTCTATGGAATAAAAATGTTATAAAGTTATAATTTATTAGGTATGCGATAATTAATATTTAATATACCCTTCTTATTTACATCTTAATTGTGGAAGTTTATGAGTTATTTAAGCCTTTTACTGTAATATTCCTTTAGATATGCGAAGTAACATTCACTCCAAATATAAAAAACTGTTAAGAAAGTGATTTCTACAAAATTTTAAAACATTCTCAGTTATAGTTCTGTGGATATGCGATTGTAAATATTTGTGTTGTATGGGGGGTACCATCTCCCCTGCTTGTGAGTTTACATTTATCCCAACATCATTTGTACGGTGTCACGCATGCTTTTGTTTCATTTTTATGGCTGGTAATATTGTGAAAAATATTTAGATCCACACTGAGAATGCCGATCTTCTTCGAAAACTTTTTTCGGAATAACCAATTTTTTGCAATTTTAGCAGACTAGAATAATATAAAAATCGTTATATCAAATGTTTTCTCTCCATAGTAGTGCGTTCAAGAGATATTGGCAAAAATGTATGAACCGATTTTTCTAATTTCCAATACCAAAGAAATCTTATGAAAGGTGAATATTTGAACCAAATTTGGTTCCCCTATGCAATCCGCACCGTGCCCTACCGTACTTACAAACCAGAGCTGTAAATGAATCATTAATTTTTTAATTAATTCGCGAATCAATCATGCACTGAATTAGCAAATTTTGAGTTAATTCTTTTCATACAAAAAAAAATGAATTGAATGAAATTTTAATCAATTCAAATGAATTTGGTAAAAATGATTGCAATTCATTTCCAATTCAAATGAATTTGCCTAATAAATTGCAATTCGTTTAAAATTCAAATGAATTTGTCAAAGTGAATTGCAATTCATTTCCAATTCATTTGAATTGAATTGATTTTGAATTAATTCAAATGAATTAGAAAAAAGAATTAGCAATTCATTTCTAACTCTTTTAAATTGAATTGATTGAAATTTGAATTGATTTTGTAAGTAAATCTACAATAAGCATCACTGTCGTTTTGTTATTGAAATAATTTTTTATGTAAAAGACAACAAGCATTACTCTCATTTTGTATATCACCTAGTATAGTCCAAAGACAAAAAAAATCTTAGATTTGAAATTCCCATGATATATCAGGAAGCGGCAGAATAGGAATTGAATTATTAGGTATCGGCGTGAATCCTATCAAAATGGGAAAATTCTGTTCATTTGCTAAAAGAAACTTAAATTTTTATTTTATCAAATAGTGTGAAAATATTATTAAAGGTGTGAACAAGGACACGGCTTTTCAATTTTTGTACTGAATATTTTCATTTTGGTAGGGAAATTTCCTTTTTTTTCATTCCCCCTAGATCTGCTTTTGAATTTGATTGATTGCAATTCATTTTTTATTCCATTCATTTGAATTGCAATTCATTGTTCTAATTCATTTGAATGAATTCAAAATCAATTCAATTGAAACGAATTGGAAACGAATTGCAATTCATTTTACAGATTCATTTGAATTGGAAACGAATTGAAATTCATTTCTGCCTAATTCGTTCGAAATGATTCAAATTTCATTCAATTCTTTTCTGTTGTGAAATGAATTAATTCAAAATTTAGCAACGAATTAAGATCAAAAAAAGAATGATTCATTTGCAGCTCTGTTACAAACGGCATGACAAACTCAATGTATTTATTGGATGGCGGGTATACAAATATTTAGACTCTGAAAGTTAATATCTAGTTAAAAATTCTGGATGTAGGAAGCAATTTTGGATACCTGTTTCAAAATTTTGACTTTAAATTCGATTCATATTTGTAAAGGTACAAATTCCGATATGTTTTTCACACTCGAAGTGGTTAAATTTTAGCGCGGTCTGTGCTTTAGCTACACACTATAGTTAACAATAGTCCATGTAACTCTATCGATGTACGAAGTTTCAGGAACAATTATGTTCCTGAATCAACAATTTGTCAAAAAGCTGAAATACAACAGTAGATCGAAAAGTCAATAATTATTTTAACCAATATTGCCAGAGAAGCTAATATTGGAATCCTATTAGAAATACGTTATTTGACTAGGATTATAAAGCAGTTTTTATTTTCAGCTATTGTATGCAGTCTGTCCAGTTTTTTCAAAGAACTGCTTTCCTTGACTGTTCAACACAGCTTTCTTATTCCTTCATAAAATGATCAAACTTTATATAGGGAATAACGATTTACAACTACTAGTTATCCTAGTTACGTTACTAAATACTACAGGTAACTAATGAATCTTTCGATGAGATGAATTCTCAATAGTTACTAAATACATTTCGGCGAGATAAATGCTTCGGCCTCGGTCGGCTAAATACAGACTTCGACCACAAAATCGGCTAACTAATATTACATGAACATAAATACTTCGGCTCACAATCGGTACGATAGCTATTAAGACAATCCGATAAAATAAATGATTTGGCTGTCAATCGGATATCTTCAATAGCTACAGAATAAAATTTGACGAGATAAATTATACGGATGTGGATCGGTTCTTGCTCGCGTCTATTTGAACTGAACTTCAAAACAATGGATAAATGTGTTATGATCTGATGAGTCTAAATTCAACCTCTGGTAATGTTTCCATAAGCTGAAATGTCACTTTCATTGACATTCCAGCACGATAAAGATTCCAAACATACAGTCAGGATTGTAAAAGCTTGACTAGAAGAAAAACAAATAAATATAATGTCATGGCCAAAACCATTTTCCGCTATCAACACGATTGAGAAAAAGTGAATGATTATAAAACGTAATATTGGCAATAATGTATAATTAATGTATATTCCTTTTCCTATTTTCGTAAAAATATGGCGCATATTTAAGGTAATTGTGATCATTAAAGCGATTTTCTAGGAAACATTTGTATGGAGGCAAGGTAAAGTAATGGACTGATTTTAACCATTTTTTATAAGCTTAGTACTTAGATCTAAAAAAAACGACTGTACCAATTGTTATTAAACAATATTTAAAATTGCAATATATAAAACGAAAACAAAACTTACATAGACACTGACAGGACAATTTTTAAATTTTATAAAATTTGAACTATTGAAGCTAAAAGAACAAAATGTAAGATTAAGAAAACATAAATATGTATTTAAAATTATTATAATTTCAGAATTATTTGTCTGAAAATTTAAAGGATATTTAAAGATAGAATACTTGAAGGATATTTTTGGCATTATAAGGTTTTGAAAGGTAAGGCAAACAATATTACTGGAATTTCTAAATCCTATTCTATCATTTGATACCCATGTCGATACTATAGAGCAAGTAACAAATTTTAAAATAATTTATAAACAAATTATTATTTTTGAAATTCAAAAGTCCTTTTTAAAGGATTTCCAAACACAAACTGAAAAATTGAGTACACAGTCCCATCATAAAATGTCTCTGCTTTCATGTTTATATGGTTTGATTCAAGTTGTTGTACGGTGATAACTTTTTTCTTACTAATAAAAATTTATCTCCAGTTCTGAATATTTCAATCTTATTCAAACATTACATAATAATTAAGTATGTGTGTGTTAATATCTAATAATGTAGGGTATGAATATGATTCTATACATTTTGATCTATGACAATGTGAGTTGTTTATCATCACTAATTGATGTGTCGAATGCATAATTATTGAAATGACAAGTGAGTAATTGAGATAGATATTGTTATGGAGGCAATAAATAACAAACAAAAATAAAATAAGAGATGTTATTAGAAAGAACAAATTCAAAAACATTCAACACATTTTTTCAATTAACATTAACTTTTAATATTTTTTACTTATAACGACTATAATGGTTTTTTTTTTTTTGTATTTGAATTATTTCAATCGCCAATCAATAAATAAACAGTAGCAGTCGTGACAACAAAAATAAATTGTTTGATTTTTATTAAATGATTTAACTATTGTTGACAGTATTATTAACAATCAGTGTTGCCAGATGAGGGGATTTGTCCCCAAATTGGTGATTTAAATTTTCATTTGGGAACAGACTTTCGTGGGGATAGATTTGGGGATTTTCGTAAAATATGGGGATTTATCGGGTTTACATTTATTCCATTTAGTTTTTAAAGAAATCTTCGATAAGTTTTAAATTTTGTAGATAATTGCGATAAATTTAATATGTAAACGTTTTTCGTTAAATATTCTATTTATTAAAATTGTTTGCTAGTTTTCTTTTTAAAGGAAATTTTCAATGAATTTTCTATATACATATGTATATATAAAGTCAAATTTTTTTATATTTTGTGAAAATATTGCATTGATTCGTATGTATAGAAAATACTAAACTTATTATTTGTTGTTTATATGCCTTTTACTAGTAGTACTTGGTTGGCATCATTAATTCTTTTTAATGAAAAACTACATTAATTTCGTTGGTTTTTCCTTACAAATCAAAAACAATTTTCAATAAATTTTTTTCGAAAACCAAATAAAAACTACGAAAATAATTATCTATGAAACAGTCTGCTTAACTCATTTCATAACATTAAGCTCTCATGGCTTTCGGTAAATTTTCAATTTATAGAAATTTTCGGTAAATTTTCAATTTATAGAAATTTTCGATAGATTTTTAGATTTTCTTTTTATAGAAAATTTTTGAAAAATTATCTTTTTTTTATGAAAATTTCGATATATGTTTTTATTATAGAAAATTTTCATTAAAACCCCTTTTTTAGGAATTTTTGACAAAGTTCCATTTTATATGAAATTATTGATAAATTTTATTTTATTAGTAATAGTGTTAAATTTTCTTTTTGTGGGAAATATTAGACATTTTTTTTAGAAAATTTTTGATAAATCTTCCTTTTATAGGAAATTTATTTTAAAAATCATTTTCATTAAATTTCTCCTTATAAAATATTTTTAATGATTATTAGCTATTTATAGAAATTTGTCAATACATTTCTAATTTAAAAAACTTAATTCTATATTAAAACATTGTGGGGACAAAATTGAAGATTTACATTTTAAAATGGAGATTTCTAAGGATTTTTAGCTTCGGGTTTGGCAACATGAGACAAAATTTTTCTGGCAACACTGTTGACATTTCTAGATAATTGAGAGAATGACGACGAAAAGAACAGAAATAAAGATTTATAACCAGGGTTATCAGATTTTTTTGAGCCTCTGTCGCTAAATTGTAAATCAGATATCGCCAAATTTAAATTTTATTTGGTATTTTAAAGAAAAAATAAAATAAAATAATAAAAAGTTAACAAAAAAGTTTTAGTGTCATATATTTTTAGTGATTCAAATTTCGTATAATTTATATATATAAATTCAGCTTCCACAAAGCCAATAATAATTACAGTAATAGAAAATAAAATTATAATTTAAAATGCACTTTTCTGATATTCATACATATATCTCTATTTTAGGGCAACAACTTTAAAAAATTATTGACGTTTATTTAAAAAATGATTCTAACATTATATAACAACATATGTTTTCTTATGTTATGTTTCCACTGAATTGAACTGTCAAATTTTCGAGCGAAATTCTGATATTTCTGAATTTAAGTTGAAGTTGAATTTATAAATTAAGACCCTTCGTTTTGTTAGATGGGTAAATACTGAACATAGTCGATTGCTAGTAGGGATACTTAATCTTATTTCTAAATACCTATTATATATATATATTTTAATTAGCTAGATAAATCGTTATGTCGCCAAATCGAAAATTTAGTCTCCAAAAGCAATTAAAAAGCGTATGAATGTAGAAGCGTTCTAAGTAGATACATTGTTAAATTAGAACTTATAAATGTTTATTGAAAAGCACACAATAACGGGCGTATACTTTGAACCGTATGTACATCATACGTTCAAACAGATTTAACTCGATTTTTTTACGAAAACTACGACCGTTTCTGTCATTTAAAAAACAAAAATAAGGAAAAGCAATTAAAATATTTTTAAAATTAATATTTTTATTATTTGAAAAAAAATTTCAAGCGAAATAAATAAAGAAAATTTCACAATATATTTAGATTTTGCAATATTTATTTCAAGCAAAAAGGTTCGTTTACGTCCCAACTGTGGCAAAAATAAACGCAAATACAACATAGATACGGTGAAGTACTCTGCATCTACGCAATTGTGTTCCTAGCATTATGTTATAGCAAATATATCCATAAATATTTATTTTTTATTCTTTAAATTGTACATAAAATACAATTTTTTCAATTGTTTAAAATATAAATAATTATTTTGGATATATATATTTTAATTTACAATCATTTGTAATGTTTACTTGGATTTAGAAATTGCTTAAATGATTTGTAATACACACACCACAAGAACATTATTATTGAAGTGTAATATGTAAACTTATGAACATATACCGCCCGCCACTTTAATAAGGAATCACATTTCTTTAATTTTAATTAAGTATATCTCCTAAACTAAAGTTCAGAAAAAAATAATTTTTTGCGCAACCAAATTTGAAAGTGTTAGCTTTAGTTTCCTGTAGAAATAAAAAATATACATATTTTGTTATACTAAAATTATGCATTTATTTAAAGACATGTAATTCTGTGGTACTTTTTCGTGTGTCACTTGAATATGGAATATTTTAAAACTAACCAAACTGTAATTTAATTTTAAATTTTAGGTTATAAAAATGAAAGTTATTATCTTCTAGCATTCAGTTAGTAATGAGTACTGCCACTATTTTTAGTAATAACCTCAAAAATGCGATTTGGCATCGACTTGTATAAAAATTCTAAAATTCTAATTCTAAATTCTACCTAATCTACCTATTTTTGTTTGAAGAAGAAACAAATTTTTTTTGCCCACCAGTGTGTCTCCACTTAATTATAGGTATATGTGAGTATTTTCACTCAATTGTGAATAAAATCAAGATATGGATTATTTTATTCATAATATTACCATATTCATGATGAAGAATTAAAAATTTTACATTTTTTCCGGTTTAATTTCTTAAAAGAAATTTTCAAAAAAAAATCTTCCAACTGCATGAAAAATTGTTTTTTCACACTAATTTCTGAATAACTCGGAAACCGTTGGATTATAATAATTTTCGTCTGCATCTTTTAATATTTCAATTCTCTACATCAGATAACCCGTTCTCGAGTTATAGTAATATAACTCGATATATAAGGATATACACTGCCTGCCACTTGAATAAGGAATCACATTTTTTTAACTTTAATTAAGTATATCTCCTAAACTAAAGTTCAGAAAACAATAATTTTTTGCGCAACCAAATTTGAAAGTGTTGGCTTTAGTTTCCTGGAGAAATAAAAAATATACATATTTTGTTATACTAAAATTATGCATTTATTTAAAGACATGCATTTCTGTGGTACTATTTCGTGTGTCACTTGAATAAGGAATATTTTAAAACTAAGCAAACTGTAATTTATTTTTAAATTTTAGGTTATAAAAATGAAAGTTATTATCTTCTAGCATTAAATTAGTAATGAGTACTGCCACCATTTTTAGAAATAACCTCAAAAATGCGATTTGGCGTCGACTTGTATAATATAACTCTAAGTAATTTAGCGAAATTGAACTCCATGCTTCCGTTATTACATCCTTTAAGGATTCTACCGTCTCAAATTGTTTTCCTCCTTCATAAACTTTTCTTGCAAGCCAACCGCAGACATTTTCCATTGCATTCAGGTCTAGTGAATACGGGGGCCAATCCAAAAGTTGAACACCTTGTTGATTAATCCATTGTTTTACTGCTCTGACGGTATGAATCGGAGCGTTGTCGTGTTGGTACGTCCAAGGTATGGGTCCAAAGAATTCATTAAATTTTGGAAATACTTCCTCTAGAATGTTTTTGTAAGTCGTTGCAGTCATTTTGTTGGATACAAAAACCAATTCAATGTACCATAATATGAAATGGCACCCCATACCATTATTTCGCCCTGTGTCTGCGGCTCAGAAATAATTCCTTCTTATTTAGGTCATGGAAGTAATAGTTATACCCTTCGGGACCATCAATATTAAAATTTTTTTCATCGGAAAATACAACTTTAAACCATTTGTCGGACCATGTCATTGTATTTTTGGCAAACTGTAGCTGTTGTGATTTCCGTTTTCCATTAAGTGGTGTTTTTTTTGCAGTTTTCGTCGGACTATGTATGGGCACGACTTTAAAATATGGTGCACTGTTCTTAGACTGGCACTAACACAACTTTTTTCACGTATTTTTGATACCGACCTGGCAGAATTTGATGCAATTCTAAGAATTTTTCGTCTTTCTTTTTCCATATCTTTTCACGTTATTTAAATAATTTTACACAACCATCTTTCCTCTATTAATGTTTTTGGCTATTTGGACCGGATTCTGACCCAGAGATTTCAAAATCAGAATTTTTTCTTTTTCAGAGTTATTAAGAGCCTTACCACCTCCCATTTTGAATAAAAACTATTTAAAAACTATCAAATTAAAAATTCTCTAGCCGTTTATATTGAAAGAAATTCAAATCATAGCCTTCCTGATTAATATTAAAAGAATTCCTTATTCAAGTGACATACGAAATAGTACCACAGAAATACATGTCTTTAAATAAATGCATAATTTTAGTATAACAAAATATGTATATTTTTTATTTCTTCAGGAAACTAAAGCCAACACTTTGAAATTTGGTTGCGCAAAAAATTATCTTTTTCTGAACTTTAGTTTAGGAGATATACTTAATTAAAGTTAAAAAAATGTGATTCCTTATTCAAGTGGCAGGCAGTGTAATTGTAAAGTTATTGATGCATTGAACCATATTATTTACGGTTGTTTATTTTATGGAATTTCCTTTGACAACCAGGCACCTTTTCACTTTGCTTTAGTTGGAGCAAAGCATTTAGTATAGAAGAGTGCAATTGATTTAATGTCACTTATAAAATGTATAATGCTGCACACAACAACAAGTTCAAATCAATCAAATGTTTAAGTATTTAATGAACCATTTCATTAATGCTAATTTAACTAAATTGACAAAATCGTTTATAGATTTTTTGTTTTCCTTTCGTTTGTTTCATTTTATGTTGATTTGTAATAAACAGGGTAACCAAAAATTTGCAAAATCATATTATTTCTTGGGTTTCAAATGAATCAAGCTGTTAGTTATTAGTTCGTTTTAGACAATTTTAAAAATTTTGGCATCGATTTGTTACAGCATAATTTTGCATATTTTGGACTTAGCAGTATATTTTCATAGAAAATTCTTATTTTAGAGTATATTTTAGCATTTTAAATGATATATTTTTGCATATTTTATACTTAAGTCAATAATTTTACATATATTACACTTAAGAAAAAAATTTTGCATATTTTGCACCCAATAATATTTTGTACATAATTTGCTAATAGTGAAATTTTCTTTCTACTGACATTTTGTAATTTCCTTATACATTATATTAGCTTTGAATGTTTTTAAGTGCAAAAAGAATTTTTTTTAGCAATTACCAATAAAATTTAAGTTACTTTTAGCATGAATAGTAGATAAAAAATTATATTTTAAGAGCATCTTTTTTTATTTTTAAATGCATATTTTCCAATTTTAAGAGCATTTCTTATGCTCATAAGACATTTTTTAGTGTAAATTTTTGGTTGCCCTGGTAATAATTTAAGTGTTAAAAACTTTTGAATGTTTATTGGGGTTTATATTTGAAATTTGTTTCAACAACTGAACAGTAATTTTGTATATTTTAAATAGAACAAATAGTTTAAAGTAAATTAAAGTTATACAGTCTAAGATCAAGAATTTAAATTTACATAGAAATAAAACAAATTAATCTGGTAAGAAAAATTATCTTCTCCACAATATTTGCTTTGATGCTGCCAAATATAGACAACAAGGGCAATTACAGATAGCAACTTGTTAAAGGTCTTTCGAATCTTATAATGATTGACTATAATCATCTGTAACATCATAGTTAAAAACGCTAGGTTATCTAACCTTCATAAAATAGAAGAGTAATTTGAAGTATGAAAAATAACCTAGCAGTTTTTTTATAAGTTATGAGTCGAATGAAGATAACACGATATCTTCTGTCTCACGTTACCTTTGTATACTTTGTTAAAGATACAAAAGATATAAAATATCGAAATAAAAAACATTGCGCTCTAGTGTCATAAGTTTGCAATTCTCGAAAAAAACCAAACATCTTGTTTAACATTGTGTAATTTGGGAAACTACAGCATCGGGAATACATAACGTTTAGACTCAATTACATTATGATCCTTCGGATTATAAGCGAACAGATTTAAAACGAAATTTAACAAAACTTTTGAAATCAGGATGATTAACATATAAGACTGAAATTTAAGAGTCCTGAGTCCATGTTATGTCTAACTCTTCCTAAGGCATACAAGAGCATAATCATATTAGTCATGAAATTACCTGTAGTATAATCAGGCTAATCATAGAGGAACAGACTTTAATAATCCCGACAACGAAATTTACTAAATTAGCATACATAAGAAGCAAATTCTGTCCTATATACCGCTAATAGTAGCTAATGTAGACTTAGACTAGTATAGATTTGTATACTTAATCAGTTTGGCAAGTAAACTAAGTTTACCAGTACCCGAATACGCCTGGAGTACACACTGGGAAATAAGAACCTTCGTTGACCGTACCACGGGTCGCGGCAAGAGTTAAGGTGGCTGCAATTCTCAAACAAGGGATGGATTTCTTATCGAGACAGCTAGAAATCTGAACTTTCCACTCATATTTTAATAAAGAGCACAATGTAGATGTCATGGCAAGTCCTACTGGGACGATTATACAATTCCTAAATCGTTTTCCTGGAGTAAATCTCCGACCCAATTAGGGTTAAATTGTGTGAATTACAGTTTGGAATATATTGGAAATTACAGGGTACATATTTAGAAAAAAATCTTCTCCATTTAAAAAAATTTTAAAATTAAAAAATTTAATTTAAATTTAATAAAATTAAGGACAGAAATAAAAAAGTATAAATATCTCAGAGATTTGATTATGTTTTTTCTTTATGTCATCAAAATCTCAACAAGAATCACTGAAATCGCTTTTTATGTGATAATTTTTCTGAAAGCTTATGTAGTCATAGACTTTTCTTTTGAATGTATCCAACAGTTTAAGAGATAAATATTTATCAATTTTTTTTCTTTTTTAAAAAAGTATAATTTTTCAAAAAGTTTAAATGCACCAATTAAAAAAACAAGTGAGAATGTTATATTTGGCTTGGCCAGATCCGTTATAACAACTATCTGCAACATTTTGTGACACCCAAATTCAAAATATGATCTTATATGGGAGTTGGGCGATAAAGTGGGCAGATGCCCATTTTTGGTTTCCGAGTTTACATCGATCCTTGAACTATGTGTACAAAATTTAGTTGTCGTACACGCTTTTGCTTAAAATATATCTGCGGAAAAGTTCGACACACTGTTTTTCTAGTATTTGACTCATAACTTTTTTGTTTCTAAACCGATTTTCCCATTTTCAATACCAAAAAAACATTATATAACACAAATATTTGGCTCTAAGTGGTCCGCCCTGGGCCCTATCCTGCCTGCAACAGACTGAAAAAAAAACAGACGACCGGACATAACTAGATAAACTCAGTATCTTACAGGGACCCAGAATATATATTTTATGGGGTCTTAAATGATTTTTTCAACATGTTACACAGAGAATGACAAGCCTGAGTATGATGGTGGGTATAAAAAATATACATTTTTAGTACATACAATTTCAACTTTCAAAAAAGAATTATTTAATAAAAAATTAAATTTTCCAAAAAAAAAATCTAATTAAAAAACTGTTTTTAAAATAGCAATTTTCAATAAAAGTAATAAACATAGATTAGAGATAAAAATATATTTATGTGAGAGAAAAAAACTTGATTCAATTGTCAAAAACCTAATTCATGCAACAACAAAATACATGTAGTCACATATATTTTGTTTTTGTGTTTTGAAAAAAATGAGTAATTTTTTTAAAATTTAGTTCGAAGTGCCTCTCACATAAATTTCTTTCTATGGTAATAACCTTAAAAATAATTCAAAAAAAAGTTCAAATTTTCAACGAAAGTATAAATTTTTAATAAAACACGAATTTAAAAAAAAAAAACTAAACCTTTTTTTACAAAGTAGCAATTTTTGGAAAAGAAATCATATTACGAAAAATGAATAATTTAAAACAAAAAATCATTTTAAAAACTATAGCGAATATAAATAAAAGTAACGAATTTTAAAAAATTAAGAATTAAAAAAATTCTACATTTTCAAAATAAGTAAACAATTTCGACAAAAGTACTATTAAAAAAGTAAAATGTAATTTTTCTGAAAATTATTATTATTATTATTTTTTCTTTCTTTTTGTAATTTCTGTTTAAAAACCAGAAAATAACTTTTTCAACAATTATTCCAAGAAATATGTTTTTTTAAGTATCTATTTCTATTCAAATTTTTTTTTTTTTTTTTTCTTTTTAAGATAAGATGCAAGTGCAAGGTGCAAAAGATATGTATATAACACTCTGACTTGTTTTTCATAATAAAGAAAACCAAATCTTCAAAAGCAATGAAAACGTTAAAGAAAAAAAAAAACTAAGATGTTTGGAAAGTTTTTTTTTATAAAACTTAACCGCTTTAATTGAATGAATATGCAAAGAGTATTTTATTTACTTTCTCTCTTTCCTAACTCTTCCCAACAAAAAAAAAAAAAGAACTAAAACATTGTGTTGTTATTGGAAGGAAGTACTCGTACTTAATGCTGAAAAAAAGCTGCAGAAATTCTTTTTTAACCCATGATTGTCATTGGAAGGATGTTCTTCTCTTATGATTCTTGTTCATTGCTTTTGAAGTATTTCTCTTAAACCTAAACAACTATGTTTAAAAAAATTTTTATTAAAAAGACCTGTTTTAACCTTATTAAATGATAATAAAATAGTCAAAATTCTTCAAAATTTCTGAAATTTCAATTCTCTTAGGAATTATTAACCTTTTTTCCTGCTAAAAATACATTTATGTTCACCTTTTTCGAAGTAATTATTAACAACTTCCAAAAAAGTTCAAAATATGCACATAGTTCTACTTTTGAAGTGATCAAAATGTTCTTTTTTTTTTTTTTGGAAGCACTTGATCGTTTTTTGCTTGGATTATAACACAAAGATATTTTTTTTTTACTTTTTCCTAAAAAAAACGTTAACTGTATGTTGGCATAAAAAGAAAAACATATTTTAAGAATTAAATATATAAAAACAATGCTTAAGAAAAACGACCTTGTTTTTTTTTACTAAAAAGGTATTTCTTAACAGATTTTCCTGTTTTTCTTTTAGTTTACCTTGGTACTTAGTGCAAAAAAAATAAAAAAAAGAAGATACACTTAGGGTTAAATTGAAAAATATTGTCATTATGTAAGATATACATGCATAGATAGACATTAGACTGCACCAAAGTATGCCGACATTTGAATGTTGACCAAGAATCGTTCATTAGGTTGTAAAAAGATATTGTGTGAAATATTAGTGAAATCGAATATCGTTAACCAGTGTCGCATCGAATCGGAAGTTTTAATGTTGCGTTTATATAAAAAAAAAATATTTTTTGAAAGCTGTTTGAAAACTCCAATTTCAAACTTTTAAAAATTTTGTTAAAAAATGTCAAAAAAGTTAAAATAAAACTATGCAGGTTTTTGGACAACACCACAGGAAATAAGTCTAAAAAATAATTGGGTCATTATCTTGTATGACTAAGCCGCATCTGCTATTTGATTTTTGCTGATTTTGACAAAAAGGCTTTGTTTCAGTTTTTTAGTTATAAAGTAAATTTAAAAAATTATTACACAATAGGATAAACCATAACTCAAAAAAAAATAAATTCTGAAGTTTTTAAGAAAATTGGACAAGGTTCAAATTTAAATATGAAGTTTAAAGGTCAAAATATAAAATATTTCAAATTTTTAAGGAAAATATCACAAAAAAATATTTTTTTTTTTTATCTACATTTGGATGCAATGATTTCTGTGATGAATTTTGATGGTTACGCTTGATTTTATTTGTTAGAATGAGGTAATTATAATTTTATTTGTCCATGATATTAATTAATAAAATTTACTTTACAAATACTTATGAATAGGTGCATTTAAAAAAAGCTGACCCCAAGCTCAGTTAATATCAACGAAAGATTTTCAGTTATATTTGTATAAAATTTTATCGAAATCCAGATAAAAATAAATAAGTTTTTTTACTTTCATGTTTTAAAGGTTATTCTTATACAATTTTCTCAAAAACTTTAGAATGTATTTTTTAAGATATTGTTTATCTTATTATGTAACAATTATGTTTAGTCTGAATATCAGTTCAAAAAAAAAAAAAAAAATAACTAAAAACTTGAAAAAAAAAACTTTTACCAAAATCCGCAAAATTCAAATCGGATTAGTCATACAAGATATTGACTTAATTCTTTTTTAAACGTATTTAGACTTATTTGAACTTAAGTTTTAAATTCGAGTTTTGAAACAGCCTTAAAAAATCAACATTTTTTAACCAAGCAGGGAAAGGGGGTTGAATTATCCTGCAGAAACAAAAACTTATTATTCAGTAATTATAGTTCAAATTTAATTAAAAATAGCATTTTATTTAAATATTTCTTAAAAAGTTAAAAATTTGTTTGTACACTCCTTACACAAGTGGTCTATGACACATTAATGGTCTGGGAAATTCATAATAACTTTAATATTTTTGAAACAATTTTTTTCTTTTTATATCTTGTTTGATAAATAATCATGTGTAGATTACAATTTTTAGAATTTTTTTACAAAAAAAAAAAAAATATTTAATAGTAAAATTTTTCTAAAAACTCCCCATATAAACGCGCCATATAAACTTCGGGTCAGATGCGACACGGGTTAACGTTATACGATTTCACTAATTTCACTAATATTTCACGTAATATCTTTTTGCAAGCCAATGAACGATTTTAGAGGAAGCTACATACATAAAAATTTATAAAATTATATAATAATCTATTTATTTTTTTTCTGTTTTTTTTTTTTTCTAAGTTAAATTTATTATAAAATTTTTTGCTCATTTTCATTTTGCACAAATTTTCTTAAACCCAAATAAAGTACAAGATTAGTACAAAAAAATAAGAAAAAGATGTGTTGTTTGTTTTTATTTGCAAAAATTTCTTCTTACTTTTTAATGGAAAGAAAATATGTACTGCACTAAGTAAACACAGGTTGATTACTCGTATCTAGGTATCTTATGAAATTTTATACATACACTCATCATATCTACTTTTGAAAAGACATTCATCTATGAAAATTTCTTTGTGGTTTAAGCTTAACCATTATTTTTTTTACAATCTACCAAGATGCGGTATCTAAAGGTTGAAGAAAGGGAGAAGGAACAAGTTAGAGTGCTGTGTTGAATCTTATATTGCTTTCACCCATGTTGAGATTTGCTATATGTACCTTATATTGGATGTAATTACAAAAATATATTTACCTATACTATATCTAATATAAACACTAAAAACTTAAATAATTTGCATTTTAATATAAACTTGAAATAAAATCAAGATTTTATAAATCCTTATATCCTTGTATACATATATTATAGAAATTAGGAGTTTTTTGTTAGTGTACCAATAACGTCTAAACGGCTGAACTGATTTGCACGAAATTTGACAAACAGATAGTACCAGTAATAGAGGTGGTTGTAGGCTTTGTTAGATCTTGATTGGACACCATACCCACATTTTACGCCTACTTTTAAAATATCTATTTTTTTACATTTTCACGTTATTAATGAAGCTATTTATGTGAAATTTATAGGTTATGTTGGATCTTGATAGGATGCCAATCCCATATCTACGCCCACTTTTTTAAACTCTTAAAAGATTGAACCAATTAGCTTAAATAGATAAAGCAAATATTCATAATGGCATATCTAAGGAACTATTGCAGTGAGAGCCCTCAAATTTCATGGCAACCTTTATCCTATATCGCATTGATGAAATGAAAATGGGATAGATAGGTCCAGGAGGAGATGTAGCCCCCATACAAAGAAAATACAAATATTGTCGTCTAGACGACTATTGCAATGAAAGTCTTAAAGAATTTAAAAGTAATTTTCATATCAAATTTGAAATAGAGTAAATAGATTTAGGGGCAGTAGTAGCGAATCGCTCCGGTAAAAGCTAATAAATATCAAATTTAATACTTTGGAATTGAATACAAAAGTTCACACATATTTAAGGAAAATATAATCACTTCGGTGCAGAGAAAATATTTTATAAATGTAAGACAATACTAAAATAAAAAAAAAGGATATGGAGAAAATGTTATGGACCGATTTGACTGACTTAAAAAACCGAAATTCGTAAAAAGTATTTGTGATAGTTTTGTACAAAAATGGGGCCCATAGCTTATATAGGTACTTCAAGAAATCTAATAACGCGTTTTGGCCCATAACTCGTTTAATACTGGATCTACTTAGTAAAAGAACGAAGTCTCTAGCTTACATAGGTGCTTCAAAAAGTTGAAAAAAACAAATATGCCTTAGTTTATTGCTGTTTTTCAGTACCCATGAAAACAACAACTATAAAGGAAGCAGATATTCAATAAATAAAAAAACAGATTTTCCAATATTTCGGTTGTTTATGAACCAATTTGGTTGATTTAAAAAAACCGAAATTTAAGAAAAATATTTGTGATCGATCGATATATAAGAATCAAATCCTTATTTAGGCTTTAATGTCGTTCAAAAATGCATTTTGGTCGATTTATCTATTACTAATGAATCGACTGAGTTCATTTTTTCAGCAGAAAAATTCAGAAAAAATTTTCCGAATCCATAGCTTCAGAAAATCGAAAACCGAAAAATTGTATTGCCAAAAATCACTACGCTTGTTTTTGACAATACTGAATTTAACATTTTAGTTTATCTTGATTTTTTATTTTGTATTAAAACCATTTTTTTAATGAATTAAATTAATTTGTTTTGTAATATTAAGGAACTAAATATATTGCTAGTTTAAATTTAATGGATTTTATGTTATGTTCTTTTAATTTTTTACACTTTTGTTGCACTAAACATATTTGAAGTTAGCCTTTAAATTGTTGGCACCTCTCAAAAGTTATTCTTTATATAACCATAGAACAAGATTAAGAGATTAAATCTCTTAACCCATAGTTCAAAACTGTGCCTCGCACACTTGGCTAAACAGCAGGCAATATCTGTTGTTCTAGTTTTATAAAGATATGAAAGAAAAAAATATAACTGCCTGTTTTTATAACACGAGCGCAAAAACAGGCAGAAAGTGTTTCATTTCAATATTGAGTTAACGAACTTGGACACCCCAGCAACCAGCGGAAGCGTTACGTTACGTTATGTTACGTTATGTTACGTTACAAAACAGTTTTTTTTTTCTTAATATCTCCGGGTTTCAATAAAAAATTCAGATATACACATATATATATATATATATATATATATAATATCTTCGTCATTTATGAACCGATCTTCCAATCGCAAGACGAAGGATATCGCTCTATCGACATAATTCTTAACTTTTTTGCTCTCTGAGGACAAATTGTGGAAATTACAAACGGAATGACAATCTTATATAAACCCTTTGCACCTGAGGTGAAGGGTAAAAAAGTACGATATGTATGTAATTTAGACTGCAGCAAAATTTACCGACTTTTGAATTTTGACCGTAAACCCTCCCAGAATCGCTAATTGGGTTGTAAAATTATATTGTGTGAAATATTAGTGAAATTGCATATCGTTAATCCGTGCCGCATCGGAACTGAAGTTTGTATGGTGGGTTTATAAGGGAAAAATATGGCCTTTTTACAGTTTTCTTCGCTTTGTAACAAAATGTTAAAAAACCATAATCTAAACATAATTATCTATCAAAAAAAATATAAAAACAAAAAACGAATTATGAAGAGTGTAAAATCTTGTTAAAGAAATTTCAAAAAAGTTGGAGTAAAACTATGCAGATTTATAGACATCAGTACAGGATAATTTATAAAGTAAATTTTTTTAGAACTGATATTCAGATTAAACGGAATTATTACAGAATAAGATAAAGCATGTCTCAAAAGACATATTCTGAAGTTTTCAATATAATTGGACAAGGATAATGTTTAAAACTCGAAAGGCAAATTTGGAATATTTGAAAGTTTCAAGGAATACCTAACGATAACTTATTTATTTTTATTTGGATTTCGATAAAATTTTATGGAAATATAACTGAAAGACTTTTGTTGATACGAGTAGTAAAAAAGGCAAATTTAACCCTCAAGTGAGCTTGGGGCAGTATTTTTTTAAACATACCTTCTCTTAAATATTTGTAAATTTTTGTAAATTTATTAATGAATACCATGGACAAAAGTCAAAATTTTTAATTTTGTCAAAATTTTAAATTTTGACTTTTGACCTTCTTATTTTAATGGTAGTCCTTGTCCAATTTTCTTAAAAACTTCAGAATATATTTTCTGAGATATGGTTTATCTTAGTGTATAGTAGTCTTGTTTAGTTCGAAAAAAAAATTACTTTTTGCTGAAATCCGCAAAATTCAAATCGCAGGAACGGTTAGTGATACATGGTATTGACTTAATTCCTTTTTAATTTTATTTTCTGCAGTGTTGTCTATAAAAATGCTTAGTCTTATTCGATCTTTTTTGAAATTTGTTTAACAAAATTTTTAAAAGTTTTGAAACAGTCTTAGAAAATTACCAAAATATTTTAACTTTTTCAGTAAATATGGTTCAAATTTAATTCAAATGGGGAATTCGTAATAACTTTAACATTTTTTAACCGATTTTTTCTTTTTATATCTTGTTTAATAGATAACTATGTGTAGATTACGATTTTGTTACAAAGCAAAGTACTTAGTAGCTAAATTTTTCTATAAACTGTTAAAAATAAAAATTTCAGATCGGATGCGGCACGGGTTAACGATATCAGATTTCACTAATATTTCACACAATATATTTATACAAACCAATGAACGATTCTAGGGGGAGTTACGATCAAAATTCATTTTGGTGCAATCTAATGTACTTAGTCAGATATTTATTTATAAAAATATATTACCCTACAAGCAAAATAATACGAAAGTGATTCGGATTCGTATTGTATTAGAAGAAACATTTTATTGCCGCAATAATCATATTCGTATTGCGGAAGTTTCCCCCATCGGGAGAGTATGTGAGTCACAGGCAATACATTTAAGCAATAAGAAATCAATACGCTTGGAAGAAAAATAGGCAATAGTGATAGATAATCATCTAGGTGAAATAAGGAAGATACCGCCAGATAATCTTTTTAAAGATTTAATAAATATATAGAAAAATTATCACTAAATAAATCTTAACATCATATAATAAAGAAATGTTTTACATCTTGTAAAACATGCAGCACATAAATCTTAACATTATAAAGCACGAAAACTGAAACGCTTAGATAAAATATCCATTTTTTTTTTTTTTTTTTTTCTAATAGACAAACAAATTTCTTCAATATTTTTTTATTTTTGAACAATTTTTCGACAACTGAAAAACCGAAAAATAAAAGTATTGCATTAATTTCTGCTAGATGATTTCAATGGGATATCATCAATTTATTGCGGAGGTGATAATCACCTTAATGAAAAAAGGGCGATATTTTGAGGATAAAAATAATAAAAAATTTTTAATTATATATATTTTTTTGTTGTTTATTGCCTAATTTTCTTTAAACTGATAAAAATGCGATATTAGAAAAATAGTGCTTTGATGACTTACGTCCAAATAATAATAAGAAGATATTGCGTAAATTTCTTCCAGGAAAATATCTTCCAAATGTTTATAGGGTATATATTCATGCACAAAGACAGCAACCAAAGTTGTTTGTGTTGTGGTTTTGTTAACCAAACACTTGTGCAGGAAATTTAATGCCATTAAATATTACAAACATTTTTAAATATACTGGCGTGTAAACAATTGTATTAACAGCTCTTTTCAATAGTCAATAATAAGATGTTTTACACATTCTTATGTAATATTTATGTTTGCAGTTGTTTGGTAAATAAAGTTTCTATTAAGTCGGTAATCAAAGTTCAAATTAAAGCGTTTAAAACAAAATATTAGTGGATACCAGTAAAAATTTTTATACAGATTTTCGAATATCCTTAGGTACATATAAATTCATACTACTGAATGAAATTTTAAAAATCCTTTAGGTATTTCCGATACCTATACTTTCCTACATCTACATGAGGTCGTCCAGACTCTTAAATCTTCGGGGACATATTAACAGTAATTATTAGTAAAACAGATAACCCAAGACTATTGAGATATTAAGCAGGACCTAAATGAATATAAGGAATCATAATTTACACGCTGCTACAAAATGAAACTTTTTATTTTCACTCGAAAAACAATTTAATGTGAGCTGTGCATCTTCTTGTGGACATCACATAACAATTTTTTAAAATTTCTAAACACACCATAAATTGCAAAAAAATACGTTTTTAGGATAGTTCCTGCACTAAAGATCTCGTAGCGACCTAAATTTAAAAAATAAAAATAGCCATTTTTCATACTGACTTCAGAGTGCTGACTTTAACGAATTGAAATAATCCAAAATTTTAAATAAAATTGAAGCAAAAAATCAAAAACTGAAAAATCAAGCTTAAATATCATTTTCAATATATTTACTTTTTATTTATTCCTACAACTAAACTATCATCCTGTTTAGAGGTATAATAAATAATTCCTCAGTAGTTCCTATTCCGGCATTCTCTAGAACTATATAATTTTGCAAAAATCTTGATTATAGAGTATTTTTTGGACAAATGTCAGCAAGTTGTAAATTGATTTTTTACGAATATTGTAATGTAAATGCTTTAAGGTTTTAAAAGTCAAAAGAGAGACTTGAAATTTTTACAACTTTGTAGATTGTCTTAATATGTATTTTAGGTTTGGCAATCATTTTCATTTTAACCTTTGACTGAGTAATTTATATTAAATATCAGAGTTAACATTTCTATTTAGTGAAAGCCATTTAAAAAATGTAATCAACCAATCCACTAACTATTCTTAGCGCCACTCTACAATTGGAACCCTCATTTAATTTAAACTTAAATAACAACAAAAAAAATAAATACGAGTATTTCTATTGATCGCCTATCACGTTCAGTCTCATAATTTCGTTGTTTTTGTGAAATTTACATTAAACTTTTGTGTATGGATGGAAGGGGCTTATATCTGCATCTGTGGTATTTATGCGTTTGTATGATTGTAACAACAGCAACAACAAAAGCACTTATAATGCTTTGAGCATGATTAAGTGCAGATTACTTGACATTTGACACTTGAGGCTTTTTCATTTACCACATCATTGTTGTAGTTGTAGTTTTTAGTTGCTGTTTTAATTTCTTTCTTTTCATGGCTGCTTTCCTTTTTCCCCCTCCCGTTTGCTGTTGGTTTTTTGTTGTTTCGTTAAGCTGTTTAAATTGTGTTGTTGAACACATACACACACTCTTTATAGTTTACTAGCTTAACCCGGTGTGCTTTGCTGCCCCTATTGATGTGAAAAATAATATTTTTTGCATTGGGGATACTACTACCCCTGAACCTACCTGTCCTATTTCCAACTCAACTGTGAAGTGTAAGAAAATTATTGCCACTAAAAATTAAGGACTTTCACTACATTAGTTCTTTAGATATTAAAAAGCAATATTTACTTTATGTTGCGGAACTATTCCCCCAAGACCTACCCGTCCCATTTTAATCCCAATTGTGAATCTTAATGAGAAAATTATTCTCACTAAATTTTCTTTGCAATAATTTTTCAGCTATGCAATAATTAATATTTGCTTTGTGTGAGAGCTACCACTCTCCCTAAACTTGTTCGCCCTATCTTCATCTCAATTGTGAAACTTAATAAGAAAATTATTCACACCAAATCTTAAGAATTTCTCTGCAGTAGTTCTTTAGATATGCAATAATTAAGATTTGCTTTGTATGGGGGCTATCACTCCAACTAGACCTACCCGCCCCATTTTCAACATAACTATGGAACTTCATAAGAAAATTATTTCCACAAAATTATAACATCCGCTATTATAGTTCTTGAGATATGCGATAATTAATATTTGCTTTGTATGGTGGCTACCATTCCCCTCGATCCTATCGAAGAATAAAGTAGTACTTTTGAGGGTTATAAAATGCTACACGAATTTTAAACAAACCGATCTAGTGGTTTAACTTTCTATGAGGTACCAATAAAGCAACAAACAAACACAGATTCATTTTTACATATAAATACATGATTTTCATTTAATCGTTTAGCGTTAAAGTCACAATCACCAAAGAATGTAATGCCATGTAATATGAATGTTTAGCAGCAAGTATGAGAGCATAAATAAGAATTGTAATGTGATTGTAAATGATAGAACTGCAATTGCTTCATTGCACAGCAAACAACTTTATTTTTTGCAAAAGGGATCAGCATTTCTTTCTTTGGTGTAACTTTTGTGTAAATAGTCTCGTTAACTCATTAAAATCAATCAAATGTTTATAGAAAATATCAGAAGAAGAAAAAAAATTGTTATATATAGAAAAAGAGAAAAATATAAAGTAACAAGAATTAATGAAACGTACTATTTAAAGACCTAAAGAATTTTTATATTTAAATGCGATTTACGATTGATCAGCCATATCGAATGTTTAAAATAAATGTTTAGTTATAGAGATTATGGTGGGCGCAATAATTAAAGGTATTAATTTGTTTTTTTTTTTTTATCTAAAACAAAACTGTTTAACAAAAAAGAAGCAATTATCAAATTTCAAAAAAATCTAATTTTTCAAAAAATATCAATAATAAATTACCAAATATGAGAAAACTTCAAAATTATAATATTAAAAAATGTAGAAATTTTCAAAAACACAGTAGTTTCAAAAGCTTATCAATTTTCCATAAATAAGTACAAAAGAATACAAATTGAAAAAAGGGTCAATTATGGAAGAAAAATGGCAAAAGTATTAATTTTCACAAAAGTACCAACTTTCAAAAAGGAACAAAAAAAAATACTGTTATCAAAAAATAAATAAAAACAAACATTAAAAAAGCAATAATGTAAAAAAAAGTACCAATTTGCTAAAAACATATAAATGTAAAAAATAAAAGATAAAAATTTCAGAAAAAATGTACCAGTTAACTAAAAAAATATAAAATATAAAGATTTCAGGAAAAGCACCAATTAACTTAAGAAAAATTATAACCAAATTAGTACCATTTTCTAAAACAAAAGTAATAATTATAAAGAATTGGAAAAAATATAAATTTTTAAGAAAACTACCAATTTTATATATATTTTTTAGAAGAAAGATAAATCAATAAAATAAAAAAATCAATTCAATAAAAAAAACTATTTTTAAAATATTACCAATTTTTAAATTTTGAAACAAGAATACTAATTATGATAAAAAGCATAAAAAGTTTCATAAAATTTAAAATTTTTAGATAAAAAAGTAATAAATTACTTAAAAAAAGTAAAAAATTAAAAAAAACACAATTTTTAAAATAGCAACATTTTTTTCAACTTTTAAAACAAAATTATTATTTTTGAAAATAAAACTGGAAAGGTATTAATTTGGGAAAAAGTACCAATTTTCATAAAATGTAAAAATTCCAAGAAGATGTAAATTTTGATTAAAAAAATTAAATTTTCAAAAAAAAATACATATTATATATAATGGGTGGTTCAAGTAGAGATACTTTTTTCTATAGCCTTTTTTTGACAGATCACGTGTCGTCATGTCATGCTGTCATGTTATTTTTGTTTAGTATTATTTGGCATTTCATAATGGAAAGACTTACGCCTGAACAACGTTTACAAATCTTTCAACTTTATTACAAAAATTCACGTTCTGTGAGGAATGTGTTTCGTGCACTTTGCTCAAATTATGGGCAACATAATCGGCCTACTGAGCGTACTATTTGCAATACCATCACCCATTTTGAGACCCAGCATTCGTTATTGGATAATATTCGACCGAAAAGACCACGTCCAGCACGCTGTGAAGAAAATATAGCGGCCATAGCTGAGACTGTACACGAAGACCGTGGAGAGTCGATTCGGCGCAGTTCGCAGCAACTCGGATTGACGTATGGAACGACTTGGCGCATTTTACGTCGAGATCTTAAATTGAAAACGTACATAATACAGCTTGTGCAACAACTGAAGCCGCTCGACCTTCCCAAGCGACATCGCTTCGATCTATGGGCTCTTGAAAAGTTCCAAGAAGATCCGACGTTTTCGAGGCAAATTTTGTTCAGCGATGAGGCCCATTTCTGGCTCAATGGGTATTTAAACAAACAAAATTGCCGCATTTGGGACGAAGAGCAACCTGAACAGATTCAAGAACTGCCACTTCATCCAGAAGAAGCTCGTGACTCGCCAGTTACCAGACCATTTCCTGCAAGACGGCGCCACTTCGCACACATCGCATCATTCAATGAAATTATTGAGAGAACACTTTGGTGAGCACATAAGTTCACGTTTTGGGCCGGTCGATTGGACACTAAGATCGTGTGATATCACACCGTTAGACTTTTTCCTGTGAGGATATGTAAAGTCTAAAGTTTATGCGAACAAACCCGCTTCGATTCAGGCTTTGGAGCAAAACATCACACGTGTCATTCGCCAGTTACCAGACCATTTGCGGAAGTAGCAACGGCCAACATTTTTTAATCTTTAAGAAATAAATGCCAAAGAATGTTCTTTCAAATGATAATAAACATTCCCCATTAAATTTTTCATAAAAAGTAAAAATTCAAAAAGTGCCAATTAAAATAAATTAAAAATAGTACCAATTTTTAATTTCCAATTTTCTAAGAAAAGGACAAGTTTTCCAAAAAAATACCATTTAAAAAAATATCAATTTTCTAAAAAGTACCAATCTTCAAAATCGAAATACCAATTTTCAAAAAAAAGTACATATTTTTCAAAAAAAAGTGCCAATTTTCAAAAAATTTATCAACTTTAAAAAAGGTTTAAATAAAAAATACTAATTTTCAAGAAAAAGTAAAAACTTCCCAAAAAAGTACTAAGTTTAAAAAATAGTACCAATTTTCATAAAAAAAAGTGTAAACCTTTAAAAGAATTCATTACCAATTTAAAAAATATAATTTGTTCAAAAATTTTTAAAAGTACAAATTTTTTTGAAATAAAAATTTAAAAAAATGTGCCAATTTTCCAAAAGGGACAAAATATAATTGATTTTCAAATATATTTTTTCAAATATATATTTTCAAATAAGTTAAAATTTGCAAAAAAAAGTACCAAATTAAATAAATTCATATTATCATAAATACATATTATCAGAAAGGTTTAAAAAAATACTACTCTTAAAATGCTACCAATATTTAAGTCAAATCCAATTTTCAAAAAAGTGCTAATATATCAAAAAAGTACCAATATTGAAAAATAAATTCAACTTTTCAGTTTAAAAAAGTACCAACGGAAAGTTTCAAATTTCAAAATAGACTGGAAACGTGATCCCGTTTTTTAGAAGATCTCTCTTCTTATAAGTTTAAATCATATTTGTAAACTTTCTTTTGTACTAATGAAGCCTTAGATGTGTTAATTTTAATTTAAGTACTAAGTAATAAGAAATGGTTGTACTTTCCCATCCATGAGCTAAATTCGAATGGCGAATGAACTAGGGGGGGTTTAGCAATCATTCTTTACACATTTTATATGAATAATGATTATTCCGTTTTCAAGATAGTTGACTACGGCAGATGTGGCTCCATGGCGAATGGGCTCTCTTCCACCCTCTTACCAAATCAAAAAACTACATAGATTTATTTTAAGTATATATATATATATGAATATATTTTTTACTTTAAATTACACATTCAATTCTTTTTCATCTCTGCTTTGTTGGAATTCCATTACTTGCATACAATTACCGATTATTAAATATTGTATTTTTTATTATTTTTATTGTTAATATTTATATATATAAAATTTTTTTCTATCAATAAAATATTTGTTTAGTATAAAATTAAAATTTATAGCATTTTTATGCATAAATATTATTAGCAGGAGCAAAAAAATCTAATTAATAATTGAATGAAATAATTGTTCGCACATTAAAACTATTAGTAAGTGTCATAAAGTGAACCTGTTACATTGCTAAGACTGATTGTATCAGAGAACACACCTTAATTTGAATATTTATTGTTAATTACGTGTTATTTATATTTTTGTTTATTTTACTTGTTAAAGAACAATCAAAATTAATTGTTTTCAATTGCATTATTATTAAAATACTGGCGTTTGGACAAAATTTAGTTATAAAAAGGTTAGTAATTTACATTATTGACTTATAGGAACCTAAAAGTTGTTAATACCATATTAGAAATCTAATTAATTTTAATAATAATATAACAAGAGATATGTACATTATACAAGTAATTTATGATTGAAGTTAAAATTTTAATTCTTCTGTTTAGAATTTTACATAGACTGTAATTACAATTAAAAATTGTGTGATATTTGTTTTATAAAAATATTGAAATATTTTTAAATTAATACTCATACAAATTACAATAGTTTCATAAATAATTAAATATTCTAAAAATAATTTAAAATATTATTAATACATATTAATTGAATATCTTATAATTTGTCATCCAAACTTACCGAACTCTGCAAAGATAATTTGATTAACATTAAAACTGAAAAAAGAAAAAATTATTATTAATAAATAAAATTTTAAATATTTTAGAACATTATAAAATGATTTACATCAATGCTATTAAACAAAAAATTTCTTTAACAGTTTTGGCATTTTAGCATTTTTTCTGCTAGATTTAGCAGAATGGTTTCGCAAATTGCATATTCAAAATTGTGCTAAATGCTTTTTAGCATAATCAACTTACTAAAAGTGGATTTTAAGCATAATTTTCAACACATGAGAGGAGATATGCTTACACTAAATTTGTTGCATCGATATATTTTTAAAACTGTGACTTAAAATTTTCCATTAACAAAAACTTTGTGGTAAAATACTTCATTAGATAATTTACTGAAAATCTAGATCAGAGAAAGAAGTTTAGTCTAAATGCAAAATTATCAACTATATCACACAACACAGTAGAGCCTTTTGTAAAATAAAAGGTAGCAAATTTGGATCTTTTAAAATACTACTGCTGGAGCGTGTAACTGAAGCATTGACGTCACTAAAGTAGGTCAAAGTTGACCACCTCATGGGTGAAGAACGATATGTTTTGTAACTTAGAAATATGAACCAATTTTAAATATTTTTACATTTGCGAAGTTTGCTAAGCAAGATAAAGAAAAAAACTAGACTATATTTCTCATATTGTTTAAAAGAATTGAACTTCAAAGATTTAATTTCTCATTTTAAGCCTTGAATTTTTTGCGATTTAGACCTGTAAATTTTTTAAATAAAAAATCTAATTTTTTTTAAATATAGTTAATTTTTTTTTTTTTTTTTTTTTTTTTTTTTTGTTAAGTGTAATTTGGGAAAATTTTGAACATGCATCATATATCCATTAGCAGTCGAATATGATAAATTTTTGCTTCATAACTTCTAAACTAAATGAATGTCCATCTTGAATTTTTACACGAATAGGAAGAAGAGTTACGTCAACATTATGCAATTTTTTAAGAATTTAAAATATCGCTTTTTTGAGATATAAGGGTTTGATTTTTATATGTCCCACTTGGACTATTGAACTTTTGATCAAAATAAACATATCGCTATAAAGATTATATCTTTGCCTTTAATATGAAACTAAAACTAAAGATCTACTATGTGTAGTTTAGTAGTTATTAGCAATAAAACAAGTGATATTTTTAGTTTTTTTTTTATTTTTGGATTATAAAGGGTCCCGAGTCTAAAAGTTTATGATTTAAGAAACACTTCAAATTGCCAATGTCTTTAGTGAATTCCAATGAAATCGAAAGTGCCAAGTCCGAAAATTACTGTTTTTTGTCTGTTTTGATATGGAATCACTCTGTAACAGTTTCGAAAATTTATTCTTTTTTTTATATTTATATTACAATTCTAACAAATTACAATTTAAAAAATTATAATTTAACAAATTTACAAAATATGTTCCTGTAGACTTGATATCCATTTTTTTTTTTAAAGAGGTCTTCTATAAATTTTAAAATATTTTATACATCATTTTAAAGAATATTAAGTCTTCTTTACGACTATTTTGTATTTGGAACGTTTTGAATAAATAAGTTCCAAATAAGCAAAACGTTGCAAATTTGTATGAGTCGAAACTCATAGTAGCTAGTACTCTCTTCCTATATTATATAGTGTCATTTATTATATTTTATAGTATTTATAAAAATAAAAATAAATAAAATAAAATATTATAATTTTATCTACATCTTGTGCACTACATTGCCTTGTTTCCCTGAAATCTGGATTCATCCCACTAAGAATCCAAAATTTAAAATTTTTGAAAAATTTGTATAAGTCCTTCCAACTCACACTGTTAAAGGATCTGGAGGAAGTGGAAAACATAGTGGGATACCTTATCTATCATCTCCAAAAAGTTTTGTCCGCCCACGTTGCCTAGTTTCCCTGGAATCTGGATTCATCCCACTCTGAATCCCAAATTTTGAATGATCGTCAAATTCATGTTTTGAAGCCAAATCTAATAAAGTTGCCTGAATTTAAGATATGTGAGTATATTTCCTAATGGTAACGGCTTTTTGGACCCATTTGGTCCAAAAATGTGTTCCTAATTCCATTTTTATTGAATATATCAGTTTTTTCCATGCTTAACTGAGCTATGTTAACGAGTTAACAGACCTCTATTAACTAACATGGTTTGCGTCTAGGGTTATAAATTTTAAAATTTATCTTCACACACATAATTTTATATGATAGATGACAAAATTTCTTCAATAGATTTACATATGTCTTCTTATAGGAAGAATTAAAGATTGTTTATTATTTTATGGTACATTTAATTTACTTTCATCCAGTAACCAAATTAGTATATTATACGGTTCTTCACCAGGCTGAAATATTTCACTACAAGTAATTACAAGAGCACGCATTAAGTCTTCGAAATTTGGATGATCATAATTTGTAAACCAAAGGATAGGGTCTGACATAACTTTGCTTGTATTGTTTGGACCTCTGAGACTTTTTGTCTAATGCGTATTTATGAAGAGTATTTAATTAAGGGCCTGGAAAGCAATGTTTTTATATACTTATATATTATATATTTTGTTTAAATTCTTTATGATGTTAACATTAACAAGATCATTAAAAAAAAAAGTATATTTTGTAAAATTAGGACGATGATGGTTCACTTAAATTTCAGGGCGTAAACACTCCCATCTTTATACATTTTTATAGTTTTGAAATATTTTCCAAAATATTTAATTTCGTCTTCCTAAAATAGTAAAATCTCACATTGTGCAATGTTCAGTTGATTTTTTAGTAGTGAGGTTTTAATCATGTGTCAGTCTGACACTGCCAAATCTTATAAATTAACAAATTTAATAATTTTTACAGTAAAATTATGATTTTTCTTCGTTCAAATGATGAGTTTTTGTCAACGCTAAGGCTTTTCTACTTTATATTCCCAGAAATTGTTTAATTTTTCACCAATAGTTTAAAATTATTTTCCTCCCACATATTTCCGTTTCTTAGTCTAGTATAATAGATAATTCCTATTTTTAACCGAAATCAGTCAATAGCATTAGACCTATTGATTTTAAAATTTACTTTTAGGATTTCATTGTTGGCATATTTTTTTAATATGGTGTTCTTAGTTGCATATTTTACATAAGATCATTTGATTTTCTTCCAGTCATACAAAAATTTTTGATTTAGCAGATTTTAGCATATTTTTGAGAATTTAACACAAGATTTCAAAAACATTCTGGCAACACTGTTCTTTAAAATAAATTTTTTGATAACCGCTACTATTGTCATTATCTTTCTCTAGATGATATTGTATTTAATAATGATAATAACTTTTTATTTTTCTGGTAACAATATTATCAATTTAATTCAACAGCAGCAGCAAAACAGCAGTACTCTGCGGTGCGACGCTGATGAAATGAAAATAATGAACGGAAAAATAGCACAGTGGAGGCTATATTATAAGAAAAGTATATTTTCTTAGAATAGAGTTTATTATAAAGAAATGTTATTTAATATTGTGATCCTTTTTTAACCCAAGTAAACTTTATTTTTTAGTCCATAAAATTTGTATCCTTCGTTAAACATTACAAACACCACCTAAGTATACCAATTATGGTAAATTTTATATTGTCCATGCGATGTGCCTTAACAAAATGTCTTTTAACAAAAGCGTCCCGTTTTCAACTATCCAATATCATTTATAGTCCCGAATATACTTATCGCCGTTCCTAAATCTATATATGCAAAATTTTTATAAATTACTATTTGCTATATAAAAATGCAAAAACAAATAATGTAATTTTTGCGTAATTTTAAAAACTCTATAAATTCTTTTTTTTATTAAATTTATTTTTAATGCTCCTTCGATTTACGCAGTAATCCATGCTTTTCTATATGAAACTGTGAATGTGGCTCGCAAAGAACGGACTTTTTAAAAATTTTCACTCTTGTTTTACAAACTTTGAGACTATCTACTGCATTGTCTATTTCGGGCACATCAACATAATTACAACAAAATGAAAGTCTGGACAAAAACAAAGAAGGTAGAATTTATTCACAAAGTCCGATCTTATCGCATGAGAGCAAGCGCGAACAAATAGTGTAGAAGAATGGGAAAAGGTTAAGTAATTTTTAGCCCTTTTTCTAAGTTTTTGAAGTCTTGTGTGTTCAGATCTGTAACCCGTTTATTTAAAAAAGTATTACCACAAAACTTATTAAAAATTTAATTCAGTTTCAACTAGGTTAAAAATTTTTGTGGATGGTATATATATATATATATATATATATATATATATATATAAATATATATATATATATTAAAAAAAAATTTTAACAAAAATTTTCTACATACATAAAAAAATGTAGAAAATCCTGTCTGACAGCATTTCAAATAAAAAACAAAATTACAAAATTGTAGAAAATAGTATAAATAATATCAAACACAATAAAACGAAATTTTGTGATACAGAGCAAGCAGAGAAAGAGAGAGTGCAGGAATACCCTGTAGTTTTAAAAGTAGTAATTGGCAACACAGGCATGTTTTTAAAGAAATATAAGTAATTTTATTAAGGACTTTTATTGGGCTAATAGAAGTAGTAAAATAACTTGTTAACAAACCTAGCAAAAAAAAAAAAAAAGTGAAGTACTTTTATGGGAATTATATTTACATCACTTCAAAAGTAGAACTAAATGCATATTTTTCACTTTTTTGGATGTTATTATAAAAAAAAAATCCTCTGAAAACTATTAATTTTCAGCAATTCTTAATAGTAAATTCTGCTTCTTTTTCACGTTTTTTTTTTATTTTCGTCCTTTGCTGGGAATGCAATGGTGTGTATCGATGAATATCTAGTAGTAGTAGTTCGCCAACACCATTGTAGTTCCATGTACTGCAGGATCAATACATACATTTATTTACCTATTAACTTATATATACATATATAAATACTTATATACAAATATAAGTGTAATACAATGAAATAATCGTATATCCTACAAAATGTTTATTTATATCAGGAATGGAAAATTAAGTTTTTAAATTTAGCAAATAAAAAATAATATTAATAATACTGGTACAGATTATATATATATATATATATATATATATATATTTATACTACGATGCTTTTTCACTACTAATTTCCGGTTAACTCCGAAACTATTGAGTCGATAAAAAATAATTTTAGGATAACTTAAATAGAATTTTAGTCATCATCTATTGGAGTTTTATTTATCTAAATTGGACAAATCGAATATATTTACCCAAATTGCATCATCTTTATATTTAAAGGTATCCCAATAGGGACGAAAAACTAAAGTCATCCTGTTTTTACAAGGTTTCCCAATAGGGACGGATAGATAAAGACATCCTGCTTTTGAAATATCGATGCCGCTCAAACTTTTATAAAAAGCGGGATAAATAGTTTCTATTTTAGAAAGTCAAACTTAAGAAATAGAAGGTTGGATTGCTTAATTTTTGTCAAAGTATTGTATATTGAGTATATTGATGATTTTTATAGTAACTATTAATAAAGGAAAACTCCTCCTACAGTTGTGTGCTTTGCTTTATGTTTTCCAGTCTCAATCACAACATTTTTTTCATTTGTTTTCATAATATTTCCTTCGGAATAAAAAAATAAAGCAATAAAGAAAACATCAGCGAAATGCAATATTTGCCGGATTCATCTCGCCTATTCGTGAAAGTGTGCTGAAGAACGCGAGACAAATTTCGAATAAAAACTAGGTCTTTCATAGACATCAATTTAGCAAATTTTTAGTCAAGGCTTTTACTCACATCCATGCCAAACGCAATTATTCCAAGCACTGAAGTAAAACTACGAGTATCATAAACAATGGGATTTGCTGACACTTATATAATAAAATTTTAGCTTTTTTTATAGTCGAATTCTAGCTTCAATCATAAGGTCTTTACATAGTATTTACTCGAGTTTTAGCTTCAATTGCATATCTTTATAAAGTCAGATTATATTCTTAGTTGTAAACCTTTATTTAATTCAGATCTAGCTTTAATTGTCTCTCTTTATATATTCATATTTTAACTTCAAATGTAGGTCTTTAAAAAGCCAGGTTCTTGCTTCAATTATTGGTCCTTGTCCAAATCCAAATCTCAGTTTCAATCATAGGTTTTTATATAGTCCATTCCAGAAAAAGGTAGTCATTCACAAGTGAAATTTTTTATTGCAATTCACTGATTTTATGGCAAATATCTCAAAACCGTTTGTTCTTAGTTCTAGAGGTTTAGATTTTTCTTCAAAAAAAAAAAAAAAATAATAGGTGTGAGATTCCAAAAAAAAATAGTATTAAACATATTCTAATGCACCGAAATTTCCATCTCTGTTATACTAGATATTTTCCTACATTCAATGTGCATCCAGCCGACATCGAGTACGAAGTTGATGCTAACATTAGTGTCAGTTGTCTGCCTTAAATACAAAAATGGGTAAAATCACTCTATCCCAAGGGGGGTGTTAAACAAAATATTCGTGTTTTTTTTCCTCTCTCTCTTTTTATGGCATGTAGTTATTGTATTATGCACAACTGCATTATTTTGTTGCATTCTGTTGTTGTTATTGTTATATTGTGGATTTTTTATTCTGGTAATTTTACGTAAAGTTACATTTAATGCCCATAATAATATACGTTTAAAATTAAGATGAGGGAAACAGTGGTTAGTATGAGAACGTATAACAGATGTTTAAAAAAAATTTATAACCAATTTTATTTTAAATGCCTCTTAATATACTTTCATTTTTATTAATCAATTTAGGATGAAAATTAAAATAGAAGTGTTTTTTAGATATTCTGTCTAAATTTTAAGCACATCTCATAATTAAACTTATATGTTAAACAACAACTTTAAATGGTTGAAGATATAAAATTAAACTATAAATAGATTAATCTTATTGTAGTGTTAATATTTGACATTTTTAAGACTTGAAAATTAAGATTTTTGTCCAGTCCCAACTACTGTGCCCCTGTTTTATTGTATTGCCTTATACGAGCATAGACAATGTTGAATTGATAGTCATATACAATTGCATCCTTTCATCTGACAGTTTCGATTTCCTTTTTTTTTTTTTTTTTGGTTTTTGCTCTCTGCTTTGCACTGCCGGAGGTTTGCTATTCACAATAATGACAACAACCAAATGAAATTGCATTTAACATTTTATAAATAAAATTGTAGTTAAATGCAAAAAGCAAAATACAAACAATTTAAGAAGAAAATAACATCATTGCTTTATTGAGAAAAAAAAATATAAAGAAAAGCATGAAATTAAAATTAAAGCAAACAAAAAAATATATTAAAAATTATATAAACATTTGTTACAATTTTTATTTCAGTTTTTCTTTCAGTGCATTGATGATAGAGAGAAAGAGGAAATAATAGGCCATTTACAGGTAACAATGACATTTAATTGGTGTGTCATAAATATGTCAAATTAAAACTGAGAAATGTAGAGGACATAATGTCATGAGCAGGGTAACCAAAAATATGCTTTAAAAAAGTGTTTTATGCGCATAAAAAATGCTCTCAAAATTGGGAAATATGCCCTTAAAATTAAAAAATATGCTCTTAGAATATTATATTTTTCTGGCTAAATTTTATAATATTTACTATTTATGCAAAAAATAACTTGATTTTTATTAGCAGTTGATAAAAAATATTTTCTATTTGCACTTAAGAACACTCAAATCTAATATATTTTATTAGGAAATTACAAAATTTCTATCAATGTATAAGATGAAAATTATTAGGGAATTGTATTTGAAAAGCGTTTGTGTCAGTAAAAAGAAAATGTCACTAATTTCACTAACATATAAAAAATTCTATTGGCTGAAAAATATGCAAAATTTGTCTCTTGAATTTTAAATATGCAAAGTTATTCTCGTTAGACTGATGTATGCAAAATTATGCTCTTAAATAAAAAACATATAAAAATATACCATTTAAATTGCTAAAATATGCTCTAAAATAAGAATTTTCTATGAAAATATGACAAAATATGCTGTTATGACCAAAATATGCAAAAATATTCTGTAACAAATCTATACCAAAATTCTTAAAATTGTCTTAAGCTGATAAATAACTAAGAGTTTGGTTCATTTGAAGCCCAGGAAAAAAATATGATTTTGCATATTTTTGGTTGCCCTGTTCATGAATAACATGTTAACGAATGTGTTTGCAGAGAGCATACACATAGAAGCGAAATATTAGGTTGACAGTTGATGAAATATGTATTTTTTTTTTCGAAGTACCTATTCTTTTTTAAAATTTTTTTTAATAACAAAATACATTTGATTACATGTCTATCTTATCTTATAAGATGAACACATACACATACAAGAACATTTTTATGAGTTTCTGCATATATATTTTTAAAAAACAATGTTTTCTGTAAAAAAAAATTTTTTTATTTTTTGTTTTACAAAAAAAAAAAAGAATATTTTTTTAAAAATTGTCAAAAAACTGCAAATTTCATAAATAATAAAGACATTATTACTCTCTGAAGGGTTGGAAATAATGAAATCTTATAATATTTATTAGAATACGTATTCCCATTATTTAATATTCAAAATATTATAAACAAAATGGTTACTCTCTTCTGCCGGCATTATCTTTCATATTACATCAGCGTTTAGAAACTATGTAGCAATTTGTAAATAATTGATAATGACAGTTAGAAGACATTTAAAAACATTTCAACACTTGACAGAAAAAGAAATTCCTTTTAATGGAAAAGATATTGTTATAAATCAATTATTTTTTTCAAGTTGGACACACAAATGTAATGACATGATTCTTTTTTTTAGTATTGTGGGGGGTCGAAATTGTCAATCTTTGTTTCATGTTTTTTTTTTCATTTTAGACACCCTAAATAATAAAGATTTAAATTCAATTATGAGCAATAAAAATACAAAACAAAAACAAGTACAATAATAAAAAAGAAACAAATTAATTCGTTCATTTAATTGTTTTTATTTTAATTTATATGGTCTGATAACCAGCATGACTTTTAGTTAAACAAAATAATAATATCAGCGTATATATTTAAATATACAAAACATGTTTGGCGCCATTTAATTAATATAAAATTTATAAATACCCAGCAAATATAATAGGGAAGATTTAGAGAAAAATATAAGCATGAAATTTAAGTAGCCAACAATAACAAAATTAGTTTACAATTTTGAATATAAAGTTTTTTAAATAAATTCCAATCTATCAACAAATTGTTCCACTGTTAGCGTGTTTAAATTTTTTTATTCTCATTGCCAACAACTTTCTTTATTAATTTTAATTAATTTTGGTCTTCACCTTCAATGCACTAAATGACACCTAAAATAACAATGTGTTCTGGGTATATTCTTTAGATACTTAAATGCACTCATACACTTTTATAAAACGATGACATTAAACGTCATCATTAAAATCATTTTGAATTTGTATTGAATTTAAATTTTTCTGACAAAACAAAACTTTTAAATAGAAATAGTAAATTTAAATACAGTTTTGTAAAGTGCAAAGTGATAATTTTTTATTTCATTTGGTTATAATGGTCTTCTAATCACAAAAAGTATTCAATATAAATCTTAATTGTCGCTTTTTTACGGTCAATAGTAAAAACACAATGGGGGAGTCGACTGAAATACATGAAAGTGTTCAGACGTATTAGCGGTGTGCGCGAGTTATTTATGTTGAAATATTTAAATTTATTACGTATCTTACAAAAGCAAAAAAAAAAAACAATAAAGAAACACAAAAATAATCTTTAAATATAAAAACACAGAGACAGGGACTCTTTAAAAATTCAAAATGAGCAGATCATCTGCTCCAGTTACGACCGAAAGTGAAAATAAAAGAAGAAATAGTGCAGACTTAAGCTCTGCACCTAAACATTTAAAAAACAATTATTATTATGTTCTCTCAAACGAAGAATGTAATGCAGATATTGTAAATAAATTTGCAGAACATGTACAACAATGTGAAACCAAAAATAAAGAAAAAAATATAAATAAACAAACAACTAATAAATCCCTCAATTATGAAAACCATAACAAAAATGCAACAACTGATAAAGTAATAAAAAACAAAAGAATTCCACCGTTAAATATTTGTAATATTAATGCTGAAGAGCTTATCAAATTCATAAAAGAGGGACTAAAAATTAATGATTTCAAAATAAAAGAATATACCAAAAGCAACATAAAAAAACTGTCTTTATTTATGACGTCACTGACAGACTATGATAAAGTGAAAGAATACTTGCAAAAAACCAAAGTTAACTTCTTTACTTTTACACCTAAAATAGAAAAAACAAAAACATTTTTATTAAAAGGTCTAAGTGCTAGTATGGATCCTAATGAAATTTATAATGAATTAGTTCATTTTGAAAATGAAAACCTAAAATTTGTGAAAGTTACACAATTTACAACAAGAAAATCTAATCAAAACGATGTAGATCTTCCAATATATCTAATCCAAATAACTGGAGATAGCAAAATAAGTGAGCTTAAATCAATAAAAGCAATTCTGCATAGATGTGTTCATTGGGAACCTATAAGAAAACCACAAATTCCGCAATGTCGTCGATGTCAAAACTTCTTTCATAGTGCAGCCAACTGCTACATGCCACCGAGATGTGTTAAATGTGATCAAAACCACGAGAGTACTGTATGCGCGTTAAAAACTCCCATAAATGAACGGGAGAAACTGTTTTGTGTGCTTTGTAAAAAGTACGGTCATCCCGCATCCTACAAAGGTTGCGAAAAATATAAAGAGCTAAAAAAGAAAATGCAAAATAAAAAAGAAATGCTCAAAATTAGAGCCGAAGAATCTAAAGCATTTATAAACAACAATATCAGTTTTGCAAATATGCTAAAATCTAACAATATTAGCCAAATAAACAGTACAACTTTACCTATTGAAAATAATGCAACACCTATTAACAAGTTATTAGAAGATCTAAACAACACAATACAGAATGTTTCTATACAGCTATCAAATCTACAAAAACAAATCCAACTTCAAGGTGCTCGTATTGACACCATTTACTCCATTTTAGATATATAATTCAACACCATGGATGAAAAATGTTTTAAAAACTTTAAAATTATTCACATAAATGTAAATTCTTTAATAAGATTAAGCAAAAGATACGATCTTTTTAATTTCATAGAACAACATAATCCAGACTGTGTACTTATTAATGAAACTAAATTAAGTCCAAAACATAAAATCTTGTTTAAAAATTATGAGATGATTCGGAGTGACAGAGTAAATTCTATTAGAGGGGGTGGAACAGCCATTCTTTTAAAAAGCGGAATTGAATATAAAACTTACAGAAACAAAACAATAAATAACTTTAAATACTTAGAATGTTGTATAATATCCATACCTTTACCTTCAAATAAAACTCTATTTATAATATCAGTTTATTACCCTTCAGGTAATAATAATGAATTTTTTGGAAATGAAATACACCAATTATTTGTGTCATTAAATTTGCAGAGCATAGATAATTACTATATAATTGTAGGTGATCTAAATAGTAAACATAGGAACTGGGGAAATGAGAATGAAAATACGAAGGGTAGCATTTTAAAAGACTGGATGGCTAACAATGATATAGACTTCAAATGCAAATTATACGCCTCAAACTTTCCCTCATTCCCACGAGGTAAATCTTATATTGATTTATGCATGTTTGATGCACGTTTAAATATCAAAAGAGAAAACGACACCATTAACTGTCTTAAAACAATTGAATATGATAGCGATCATAACGCAATTGAGATTACGGCAACTTTGAATAAGGCAGACCACCTTATTACATTCTTTAGTAGGGAGTCGGATCACAAATATAATTTTAGGAAGACAAATTGGAAAAAATTTAATAACATTATTACAAGGGAGTACAATAAATTAGAACCAGTACCTAACAATAGGAACCTTTCCAACTCGGAAATAGACTATTATTTACAAAGAATAAATAATTGTTTATCAACATATATTGATAAAACAGTCCCAAAGTTTGAGAAACATAATAATATTATAATTTTTACAAATTCCACCATAAAAAAATTACAACAGGAAAAAAGCAAAATTCTATCTACAATTAAAAAGCACAATAGAATGCAGGTTCATCTAACTCCTAACACCCTAAATCTTCTTAAAGTAAAATTAAAATTATTAAAGAAAATGATAAACGATAATTTCACTATTGAAGTTAACAAACATATTGTCAACAAAATGTCAAACTATAGTACAAAAAACTCAGAATTTATGTTTAGGGAAATTAGGAAAATGTTTAAAACGGCTCCGACGAATATTAACACAATTAAAATTAATCAAAATGAAGACTTTTTACTTAGAAACGCAAACATTGATAAGAATGAATTGGAATTAGAGGGCAATGAATACATTGTAAAAGATAAGGATCACATTCTTAATTTAGTCGGTTCATATCTCGAACAAGTTCATGCTAAAAAGAATATTGATCCAAACAATGAACTACACATAAAGATAAATGATTCCTTCAACAGACTTTTAGACACAAGAGCTGAGTATGAAGAGAACCACTTATCAATAACTAATTTTAGCTGCGAGAAAAAAGCAAATGAACTTAACGATCTACAGACAGACAATTACTTCATAACGCTTGAGTCCTTATGCAATATTTTCAATAAACTTAAAAATAAATTGTCTTGTGGAATCGATAGAATTCCTAATATTGTGTTGAAACATATTCCCATCGCATTAATACGCGATTATTGCACTCTTTTTAATAATTTATTAAATAATTCTTATTTCCCACAATCGTGGAAAACCTCAAAGGTTGTAGTTATTCCAAAAAAGAACAAAGACCAAAGAATATTAAAAAATCTAAGACCAATAAGCCTTTTACCCAATATAAGCAAAGTTTTTGAAGTCTGTGTTAGCATAAATTTAACAAAATTTTGTGATAAACAAAAACTTTATAATGAAAAACAATTTGGTTTCAAATTTAAGCATTCCACAACTCATGCTATTTATTTACTAGTCTCCAAAATTTACTGGAACTGGAACAGATCTCAATATACAGGAGTATGTCTAATAGACTTCGAAAAAGCATTTGATAATGTATGGATACCTGGTCTTTTATACAAATTAGAAAAATATAACATGCCTCTATACTTCAGAATTCTTATTTACAATATGTTAACCGGAAAAACATTTAAAATATGTAATATGGGTAAGATAAGTACAAACTCATTCTTTATTTTTAATGGATTGCAACAGGGAATGGTAAACTCTCCATTACTTTTCAACCTATACCTTCATGACCTCATGTGTAAAATGGATAATATAATTGCTTTTGCGGACGATTTATTAATTTATTACGCAAATACTACTATAGAGAAAATTAATAATAATTTACAGAATAATTTTAGAATTGTTGAAAAATATTCTATAGATTGGAAACTTAAAATTAATATAGACAAATGCGAAACAATATTATTTCGGCCACCTGTTAACAAATGTAATTATAATATCAGAATGCGATGGAAACAATTTAGCATTAAATCCAATACTAATATTTCAATTCCAAACAAAGAGGTAGTGAAATATCTTGGTGTAAACCTGGACAAATTTCTATATTTTAATAAACATATTGAGCTACAACTAATAAAAGCCAAGAATACATTTTTCGTTTACAAAAGATTATTCTATTCCAAATACATATTACCAAAAACAAAAATAATGTTATATCAAACCCTTATTAGACCGGTTCTAACATTCGGTTGCCCAATATGGTTCAATATATCACCAGCATATATGGAAAAATACAGGAAATTTGAAAGAAAATGCATTAGAGCATGCTTACTACTTTTTAGATCAACCAACAGCAATTATATTAAATACGTATCAAACCAGAGATTATACGATAGTGCAAAAATACATCGAATAGATAATTTTATAATTCAATTAATAAGGAAACACATTGCAAGATCCACTGATTGCGATACAAACAATTTAATATTAGCACCATACTATGCGGATGACAATTACATAGTCACATGTTTAATAAATGGATATGTTCCACCTGAGGCTTTTCCATACCTCGATAGAAAAGGATTTATTCAAAATAGAAATGCTACTCCGATACTATATCATATATATAGACGCGCAAATAATAAAATGATTTACGAAAATCAATTAACATACGACAATAGTCGATTTAGTAATGCTATTTCTGTTAAAGATAAAGAAAACTCTGTAAACAAATTCTGGTGGCTCACAGAATATTAAATCATCTCGTAATTTTTACCATCTTGACTTTACATACACATATATATATTTAAGTAATGTTTTTATAATTTTTTCATTGCATGTAAACAAATTAAAATAATATTATTATATTATATCAAGTATTCCCAAATATATGTAAAAAAAATTATATGTATGAAATCATAATTGTATTTGAGATGCTCGTTTAGAGACCATTATACTCTAGAATTATAATCAAACTTTTTGTTTATTTAAGTCAAATATATTAATATCTTCTTAATAAATAAATAAACAAAAAAAAAAAAAAAAAAAAAAAAAAAACACAATGGTGTCCAATCAATGGCACGTGTGTTGAGATAATTAATTGGAATTGTTTTGCTAATCAAATCTTCTTCGAATAATACGTTCGAGAGAACATACATTTTTAATTGGGCTAATCAATCACTAGTCAGACTCAACATTTCATTCCTTGTTTGTAAATAGGTAAATTAGGTAAATTAAGTCAATAGAAGCTATATTTATATGATTTAAATCTATATGATTTAAAACAGCTGCAGATACATATGTGTGATACCTTGTCATAAAACTGTTGAAATTTGAAGCCTGAAACGATAAAAAATGTTATCGTCATTCAATAATTTAAGACTGACATATCTTTCCTTGAATACTCCGTACATAATTTTAGGCGTCACTAATTGGGAGCTCTCAACATGAAAGTGATGATCTGGTATATCAAGACAATGTTTACGAAACTTCTGGACGTCTTTACCCCTCTGTTTAAAAACCGTTCATGATTTTCAAAAATATCCTACGATTTGCAGAACAGAAGTATCCTAAAAACCAAAACCCAGATGAATCAAAATAGCTTCGCTAAAAGAACTGCTGATAAGAATTTGAATCCTGTAAACTTTTCGCATATTCCAAACCCACTTTTAGATCAATTCAAAAATTAACATATATCCTTCTCTGAATATGATCTCTCCAAATGATAGTCTGATAATCCAATAAACAGTTTACGAAACTTGACATTTTTACCTCTTAGTTTAAAAACCGTGATCTTCGTGATCTTTTAAATATCCTGCAATTATATCCGCTAATTTCTTTTCGCATCTTCAATTACTCAATAGTTTTCGTTTGAAGAACATAAACATAATATCCTACATATCAAAACTCAGGTGATTCAAAATCATTTCGTTAAAAGAGCTGCTGATATGTATAATACCTCATTGCAAAAAACTACGAAATTTCAAATATGGATCCTGACGTAAACTTTTAATATGTCCCAAAACTACTTTTAGATCTGAGATATTTTATCGTCACTCAATAATCCAAAAGTGAGCTAACCTTCCCTTGATAACCTGTCGTTACTGCAGTCATTATTATCTAGAACGACAATATTTTCGAAACTCCTTTCTTGAAAGGCCCGCCCCTTTATTTAGTTAGCCCGCAATTATATCGTCTTCTTCAAGAGCTGCTGATATGAATTTAAATTCTGTAAACTGCTCGTATTTTCCAAACCCAATTTTAGAGGTAATCCAAGACAAGTTTTTTCGAAACTACTTTCTTTAAAGGCCGTTTGTATTTATTTAGTTATCCTGCAATTATGTTCCCTTACTCAATTGCTCTATACTTCATCGAAGTTTTCATTTGCAAAACATAAGGAGAATATTTTACACACTAAAACTCATATGATTCCATAATCCCTTCGTTTAAAGAGAACAAGAAATAAGGTGTACTTTTAATTATGAAAGATAGTTGAAGAATCTGCAGGAGTTTATTAGAGCTAATGGTATACTGTAATCCCAGGAAAAACTGTATTAATTCTACTACTAGTTTTGTATAAGGGTAACTTAGCCGGTACTCATTCTATGGAACGGTTCTGGATTTTTGCTTCAAATTTTCATATTCAGAACTAGTTCTATAGAAGGATTAGGGTACGGTTCAAGAACCAGTTATTACATTTTTTATATTTTATTTTTCACTCTAATGAGCCATTTCCTAAAGGCCACTTTTTAAATATTTGTTTTTAATTGTTCGATTTTTTTTTTAAGTTTTTTAAACAGTTCTAGGAAGTCATTTGGGAACCAGTGACTTGTTCAGAGATTTAGAAGTAAAACAGAACTAGTTATTAACCACTAGTTCTCAAAAACATTCTTTATAACCAATTTAGAATACGGTTCTACCCCATGAGTACCAGAATTGGTTGTGATACCAGTAGTTCTAAAGATGTTATTAAAGAAACCGAAATGGTTTTTAATTACACCAGTTCTAGAACTGATGTTTCTAGAGCAAGTTCTAATTTTTTTCTGGGTTGATATTTAAAAAATAATCAGCTAGGCGAATGAATATATTTATTCAGTAAGCCCTTTCATACAAAAATTCATAGCACGTTTCGAAATTCGGTTGTCAATTCATAGCTTCCAATTAGGTAATTTGAAAATTTATCAATCATTCATTGAATTTAAAGTTTATGTGACTCAAGAACTTTATGAACATTTTATTAATCGCTCCATAGTTTCCTTGAAATATTTATAAAATTTCCAATCAGAAAATGTAACCACCATCTTTGATCTTATAAAATGTGTTTATAGGAACTTTTTTCGAGTAGCTGATAAAATTTGCTTCAGCTGAGATAATCGTTTGCTAATTTTTATCTGAGAAATATCTTTAATGTTTAGTTTAATTTCGCTAGGGACGAGGAAATTAAAAAAACTTTCTCTAATGAGATCATCGTTCGGAATTATGCCTAATAATTCGAATAATTTTAATTGTTAAAATCATTCCGTTTATAGTGATAAGCGAAAATCGAATGCAGTTATTGATCTCAGTTGAAAATATTTAATTACCTCATACATCTCAGTTCTTTATCCATTTTTAAGTTCGTAGGACACACGGAATATTCTCCAAATTTTCTCTAATTAAAATTGCTTTAGTTCGAAAATTTCCCTATATACTATATAATCAACACTGTTGTCAAGAATTTCATATATAAAATAGCTAGACTGAATAGAAATAGAAAGAGAAATAGCTAGATCAATCATAAATATATTGTTATATAATAAAAGAAATATTTAAGTTTATACAAAATATGAGATATTAAAAATCCGGTCGTACCATTCTCTGCCTGTTCCTTGAACGAAAATGAGCAAAAAAAAAAACTTATTGAAGTTATAAATGTCATTTCAGAGTTATGAGCCAAAAAATTTAAAGTTTATATAATTAACTGTCTGTTTCTCAATGTGGAATGAAAATAAGTAAAAAATTTGGATAAAAATCCTATTAGATGGGCGGATAAAGCTTATTGGAAATTATTTCTACATGCATCTAGATGAATATCCAATAGTCAGAATCCTCAACAGTTTAATTTTTTAGAAAATTTTAAGATTTTTCGAAAAAATTATTTTTGTTATATGAAAAAGGACTTTGATCCTTTTCCCAAAAATCTTAGAAAATGGGTGGATAAAACTTATTGGAAATCATTTCCAAATGCATCTAGATCAATATCTAATAGTCAGAATCCTTAACAGTTTGTTTCTTTAGAAAATTTGAAGATTTTTCGAAAAAGTAATTTTTGTTATATGAAATAGGACTGTGGTCCTTTTCTCAAAAGTCCTAGGATATGGGCAGATAAAACTTATTGGAAATCATGTCTAGATGCATCTAGATGAATATCCAATAGTCAGAATCCTCAACAGTTTGTTTTTTTTAGAAAAGTTGAAGATTTTTCGAAAAAGTAATTTTTCTTATATGAAATAGGACTTTATTCCTTTTCTCAAAAGTCCTAGGAGTTGGGCGGATAAGACTTATTCGAAATCATGTCTAGACGCATCTAGATGAATATTCAATAGTCAGAATCCTTAAAAGTTTTTTTCTTTTTAGAAAATTTGAAGATTTTTCGAAAAAATAATTTTTGTTATATGAAAGTTTTATCCGAACATCCCCTAGGATTGGAAGGGCAATAACTTGAAAAAGTAATATATAAATAGTAGAACTAAATTTCTTCATTAAATTTATCAAAAAAAAGGTAAAATTTTGATGTTTAGTGTTATTTTGTAAAAAAATAATATTTGAACTTAAATAAAATCTATATAAATAAAGCTATCATTATAAAATTTAAGTGTAATATAAAAAAATTTTTTTCTTAAAAGAAGAACATAAATATATTCCCACTTTTTTATTTCGAAATAGCCAAAATCTTGGTTCGGGAAAAAACTTATTTTAAAAATTGACCTTTTTCACTCTGTCGTTATCAGATGCGCGTTTGTGTGTTTAGCGAACATATGTTGGTATGAATTCAAGGTGTTTTTTTAATTTCAGTTTTGACATTTTTGAGCTCCACAAATAAATAAAAAAATTAAAATTAACGAAATTCTGAGAAGTCTAGCGGGGAGACTGTTACCTCAAATGACCTCAGATTTTCTTTACATGCATTTACGTTAAGCATTCTTTTAGAAACATAAAAAATGTATGGTTCAGAGAAAAATGATGGATTTTAAAGTGTTAAAATGTCACCACCTTTTTTAGAAAAATCATAATTTATTTATCTAAATGTTCTACTTCAAAATAATATAACTTTTTATCGGAACCACATAAGTATATGATTCTTGCAAAAAATTATTTAGAATTTCGCACAGAATCTAAGGAATATTTTAGAAATTTTTAGGACTCAAATTGAGCCCGCCAAGTTTAAGAAAAAACATGTCCAAAAATGGGTCAAAACTTTACTTCGGTCTAAATATCTTTTAAAGTCAAATAGGTATTCCACACATGTAAGCATATTTTTTATATATAATTATAATGACTTTCTATGTGTAAATTTTTTTTCAATCAAATCATAAACGGAATTTTTTTAAGAAATTTTCATAACCAAGGTGAACAATTTTGGAGGTCCACCCTTTGTCCCCCGGACATACTAAGAACATGTGCCCCTCCAAATCAATTGGAATATACCTCAGGACTAGCCACGTGAAATTTCATTCAAATACATTTAGTAGTTCTAAACTTACAGCATTATTTCCAAAAAAAAAAATCGTTTTTGGAATCAATGTGCGACCGTCATCAGCTCTCTTCAGTATACCACCGAGGTATTACAAAATTTTATAGAATTTCCTTTCCTGATTTAAATGTTGTAAAAAAATTCAATAGTACAAATAGGCCAGCTGTTCTTTTCTAGTAGTGTTGCCCTTAAATATAAAAAAAATATATATGTTACACTTTTTAGCTGCAAATTGAAAAGAGGGTGAATAGTACTGCACTTTATTAACAGCAAATTTAAACATTTTTTTCGAAAAGAATTTATATTTAATATATTTAATGCTTTAAAATTGATATTTTACCAAATTATGAAAATTTCACCAAAAATTCCAAAAGTTCACCAAAAATTCAAAAATTTCACCAAAAGAAGATTAACAAGGGGGTTATTATGTAATTCGATTCGAAAGAAAAGCTTTTCGAAAATCAATGTATTTTAAATACAATTTCGAAACGAATGATAACAATAACCCACCAACTAACTCACTAAAAATTCGAAATTTCACCAAAAATTTAAAATTTCACGAAAAAATTTGAATTTTCACAAAAAAAAAATCGAAATTTCACTAAAAATTTGTTTGAAGTTTTATTAAAAATTTGAAATTTCACTAAAAATTTGAAATTTCACCAACAATTCGAAATAATACCAAAAGTTTGAAATTTCACCAAAAATTCAAAATTTCAGCAAAAACATAAAATTTTACAAAAAATATTAAATTTCGCCAAAAATTTTAAGTTTTAGCAAAATTTGCAAAATTTCCGCAAAATCTGATTCATTCGGTTGATCTTACAAATATTAAAAAAAAAAAAAAAAACACAATTATATAATCGGTCACACATTTTTTGTTCCATAGTAATAATAATCAGGTTATAATTCTATGAAGGTGAGGTCAATCTTTAAATAATGTTACACATTAACAAAATAGCATCTTTCTTCTGAAAAGAAAACGCTATTAAATAATGTTTTATTGACAATCAATTAAACCATTTTTAAATTATGCGGTTGAAATTTTATTTTATACAAAAAACGTTGCTTTACTTATATGACTAATATTATTTATATTTTAAATTTAGTTAGTTGTATGTGATTTTTAGATGTAAGATGAATGTAAGCAATATAATCTAAACAATAAAGCCCTAAGGCAAAGAATGAAAGGCTTGTCAAAAAATCGTAACGTCGTTGTCAAAAAAACCTGACTTGTTAGTCAAAAAATATTATATATATATATATATATATATATATATAATATATTTTGACTAACATAATCTTAAAGTCATGTATACATACATATATATATATATATATATATATATATATATATATATTTATACATATATATATATATATATACATATATATATATACATATATGTATATATATATATATATATATATATATATATACATATATATAATAGTATTCAAAAATTAGTAAATATAATTCATCACAATTATGTTTAAACATTTTCATAAATTTGCATCTTTTGATGTGGATTACATCTACAAATATAACCATAATTATATTTTTTGGCTTTTTGTTGATGAATATGAAAATAATTTTAAATTCTCTTTTATTTTTATACCAGAAGTAGCAACTTTGTTCATTCAATTAAATTTCAACATAAAAAAAAGGAATATCAAAAATATAAATATATATATACTCATATATATATATATATTAGTTTATGGAAAATATTCGTATTACGGGAATTAAAATGCAATAAATTTGCGTGAAAAAATAATAAAAATATTGTGTGCTAGTGAAAAAATGTGTCACGAGTGTAATTCTACTTAAATTTTGAAGGAAAGTTTAGTTTATATTGTGTTTTGTTTTTTTTTTTCTCACAAGTGTGTTGATTTCACACAGAACTTCTATGTGAGGAAAGAGAAATGTTGTGTAGAAGATTGAACAAGTTTCTTTTTTTTTTTTTTTTTTTTTTTGCCCTAAGATATTAAAATTAAAGTTTCTGATGTGACAGTTAATGATTTAGTGCAAAATGTTAAACTATGCGTATATGAAATTGACGTAGTGTTAATTGTAAGAATATAAGCCAAAATTTTTTATGAGGTTATAATGTCAAATAACGGTTTTATATACATGATCAGGCAATAAAGTAAACATTGTACGAAAAAGGTTGGCAACGCCTTTTGAATGTTAATAATTTAACGCTTGAAGCGACTTAAAAAATTAAGTTAAAAAAATAATATAGTTTAGCATAAATTACATAAACTAATATTGTTATATGCATTATGGTTTACATCTCTGTTAAAAATGTTATATTTAAAAAAAAAAAAAAAACTTGTTACACACACAAACCTTTTGTATGTAAATAATACTATTCTTTGGGTGCATTTGGTATTGTTATTTTCTTTAATTCACATGGGTTTTTTAAAAGTGTTTTTATAATTTTTTAAATTGTTATTTATGACAGTTGAATATGACAAACAAACACACATAAATATGTACCAGGTTTTATGTCCACCATAATTAAAATAAAACGATGTGGCAACTTTATAATTTACAGCTGTCATTAATGTTCATAAAGTTTTTTTATGTAAATAATCAAGATCTTAATTTAAGCTTTAAATTGAAAAAACAAATCGTTTAAATTATAAACATTATGAAAGGAAGGGTTATCAAAATCTATTTTAATTCAAATAACTGAGTTTTTAAAATAGAAATAGAAATGTACCTGTCTATTATCTATTTACCTTTTCAAAAAAAAAAAAAAACTTTAGAAAATAATTTTTGAAATAAGAATAACTTTTTATTTTCTCTTTTTATGGTTTTTATTATTATAACTAAAAATACTACTAAATCAATGTCATTCATATCGTAATGAACAATACACAAAAATCCTGTTGTGTAAATGTCAGACATTTGAAATTCTTTGTACTTTGTTTGAATATCAACAATGTTCATTATCATCAGCAATGTTATGTTCATACTTCAGTGTTCGTTTTTTAGTCAGACGAAGGGACGGACGGACAGATAGATAGCTAAAACAAAAAAATAACTGACATTTTAAGACAATGGCACGCAAAATAACATGATAATGTTTTTCAACAAAATTAAAATAAAAATCAAATACTCAATTGAACTCAAAGGAAATGTTACGAATCGTAGATAGAAAATTCTACAAAATACAAAATTGATTAGAAAATTGGAATGTCCAAAAATAAAATTCATTTAATGAATAACGCAATCAAAATCATATAAAATTCATTGCAGTATTGAACATGAACATGAAAGTTATTTATATGTGGAAGTTGGCAGTCTCTAAATTTAGTAGAAAATAAGCGAAAAAAAAAATAAATAAAATGAAGTCAATCTTTGATTTCAGTTTTATTTCTGAACACTCTACATTGTAAACATTCAATAATGTTATTTAAAGGATACAATTTAGAAGTTGTATTCCAAATTATATGTAAAATTTAGCACAGTTCATATTATGACATACATATGTTATGACATATAAAATATAAATTTCAATTAGCTAGGTGGAGATCATTAACTTTTACAGTGAAGATTTTGTTGAACAATATCTAACAATAGTAAGTTTCGGAATGTAATAGTTTGTTTAGATTTTAACGATGTAGAAAATAACCCCATAAATGCTGATCAAAAATACGGCTCCTATCTAATTATAATCTATAACAGACCGAACGAAGACAACATGACAATTAACAATTGCAACTTGATTATGGTCCTTCAAACCATATGCTGACTACTGGGAATGTTTGAAGTATCTTTCTTTATCAAAAATCGCAGATGGTTCCTTTTTCTGTGACACTATGTTATATAAATAATTTTATTTGAAGCGAAAGTCTAATTTATTTTTTAACCACTCTCGTCTTCAAGAATACCAGAAATAATTCCCACGCTTCTCCACAACAAATAATGACCACGTTAATAATTTATTTTTTATTTACAAAAAAAGATAATTTCATATGCAAATGATTGCGTTAGGGTAATTTATAGTCTACTTGTAACTCTTAAATGGCACTTTTCACTTGCTCGTTAAATTAATTTGCTTGTTTTGCCAAAGACAAGAACTTGAATATTCAAATAGAACTAAATGTGTGTGTATCTATATAGAGTAAGTAAATATACATATGGAATACATACAGGGTAATTCAGAAGGATGTGTAAGTTGTGTACTTAATAAGTGAAATTTGCTAAAATCTAATATCATATCAGATTTTCGAATTTTTTAAAGGCTTTTGAAGAAAACGCTATCTCTTGCATTATCTGACAAAGATTTTTCCAAAATTTTAGTATTTCTGTCGGATTTTATACTTATTAAAAGATTGATGAAGGATTGAAGTTTCAAGTTACGTTTAGTGCTACCGGAAAAGTTGACTAATAACTGTCCTATGTTCAATAGCAATGGTTCCCAAATGGAGTCCTTCGCAACATTTAAGGGAATCTGCGAAAGATCACCAATAATAAATACATTAAATCGATGGGTATGAACAATCAAGTAGAATCGATATGTTGCTGTTGCTGTAGCAGCTAGAGAATGGAATATGTATATATGAATGTCATTCATGACATGTCCCAGACAAAACTTTAACTGTGTGATGTTAAAATTTAGATGTCCCCTCCGATGGCATCCCAGGGGGAACTGCTTAACATAGCATTGTGTTTCTTAACTGATAGTACTTTCGTCTCCTCATCCTTATGGTTGAATTTTGACAGCTAGATATTATTCAACGGTGAAGTCCACACTGGAGCAGCGTAGTTTATTACTGACCGAAGATTTTTTTTTTTTTTCGGTATGTAAATATCTAACAAGAAGAATAGAACCTATCGCTAGTAGTTCAGGGCTAGTCATTTGTATACAAAATAAAGGAACATATTCTTCCAAAGAATACTAAGAATGGAAGGAGCTGTCTTCTCATATACAAGTTTTGTTTCTCTCTTGTGAGAGAGAAAAACAACATAAGATAAACAAAAAAAAAAAAAAATACACTCGCGAAATATTTTTTCACTAGCACACAATAATTTTATTATTTTTTCACACACATTTATTGTATATTAACTCGCGTAACATAAATTTTATCCATAAACTGAAAAAAATATTTGTTTATATTTTGACATTACTTTTTTTTGTTGAAATTTAAATTAAACATACAAAATTTAAATTAAATGACGAAAATTTATTAAAATCTACAAATTGTGATGAATTATATTTAATAATTTTTGAATACTCTTTTGTACAACTATGTGTGCTTATGATGTGTTGTGAAAGTGCACAACTAGCCTTTATGAATTTCTCCGTACCACTCCGAACAAATTTTGAACACATTCCACTTCGCCTTCTATGCAAATTTCTCAAAGAAAGCTTCGACTTCCTTTAAAAAAATCCGGTACTAATTCTTGTTTCGCTTTCATTAGATACGAAGTAGAAAGTGTATTACTCACTTATTAACTTTCACATTACAAACACAAATATTTTTAATACATTTTATTACAAAGCTCAAAATCATTTAGTCTCATTTTAAGTATCGTTAATGAAGGTAGTCCGTCTTCTTTTAAATTAAATTTCACAGTATTTTGTAATATTATTGCAGATAATAGAGCATATTTGTAAGAACAAGTCCTTGCCTTCCTGCTTCTTTTTGGAACGGAAAAGGGAAGGCGTTGCCGTGGTGAAAAAAGAATGTTGAAACGCGAGTGGCATGTCTTGTGGCTGCTAAATAAATGTCTGTAGAATGTCTCTTTAGCCCTTCTTTTTCCAGCTGGGTGGTTTCACCACTAATACTTATAAACAAAATTTTACAAACACAATCTTAAAGTTAGGGTTTTTTTCTTTTTGACAACAGAGTTACGTTTTTTGACAGGCATTCTTTCCATTCTTTGAATTCTTTGTTTCCTTCTTTTCCTACTTAGTATGCAGGAAAAGGCGGATGTGATGCAGTTTTATTTTCCAGCCGAGTATGACACAGCTAGTTACCAAAAGTATGTTGATGTAACAGTTTATTGAACGAAACTTGACATAAATATAGATTATATTTTAATAAACATAAGTGTAACCGCTTACGAAGCCTTAGATCTCGCTTAGCGTAGTGAGACGTGGCACGACTCGCCTAAGAAACCCAGCTAGTGTGATGTGATAATAATGATGGTGGAAGAAAGAAATAAAAATAAGTGTATAGTTACAATCTACTCAGAGAGAAAATGTAGAAAACTATGGCTACGACAAACACAAGAAATATTCGATCGTTCTTGTGTTCAGCTAAGATGCACGAATTTTACAAGGAGTGCAAGAAAAATTCACGAGTTCTTATACTCAACAATTCTAAAATACGATGTTTACAATGAATGCAGGAAAATTTCGGGAGTTCCAGTACTCGACCAGGCTAATATACGATGTAATAGCTACGAACTATGGTTACAACGAGTGCAAGAACAATTCAACGGTTCTTGAACTTTGCTACACTAAAATACGATGCAATAGTTACGAATTATGTCACGAACTATGGTTACAACGAGTACAAGAAAACTAGAAAAATTCGGAGGTTCTTGTACTCGGCTATGATTAAACACAATACTCTAGCTGCGTACTAAAGTTACAATGAATATAGAAAAATTCGGAAGTTCTTGTAATCGGTTAGTAATATATTAATTATGGTACTACACGTGCCTGAAACAAGTTTCGGTAAAATTTTAGTAAACTACAACCCAAACCTTACCGACTTAAAAATACAGCACGAACAGCATCGGTAATTGCTCGCCTTTTCCGTAAAATATTTTACCTTACAAGGAAATACTTTTATAAACTGAATGGGAATTAAAATATCAATATTAAAGTTACTGTAAACGTGTAGGTGTCAGTAAATGATTTTGTAACTGCACATTACTCGGATCAGGTTAAAGCTAGAACATAATAAGAAACTGCTTTTCGACACATCAATTACTGGGCCCATGAATATCAATATTAATTTTGCTCTAAGAGTTATTATCCACAACCCTCCATCATATTTTGTGAAGGAAAAAGCGAGTAGATTGCCAGATAATGCTGTATTATCAAACTTGGAGTTATGAGAATGCGGATCAAGTAAGATTCAATCTTTCAGGCTAAGATTTACATCATCTTCTTTTGTACTCGAGAGTGTTTAAGGAGAAATTGGATTGCCAGGCAGTTGTAAAGACTTAATCCTTTTATTAGATGAGAACGAGGGTCATCAAGGACTTCGTTACATTACTTAATAACTCGTTGCACAGCCCCAAGTATCATGTTGTAATGAACGGACTGATTGTTTCGTTATCAGAAGAGCATGACACATTTTCATAGGACCGGAAGACTTTTACAGCTGGTGCTATGTCTGAATTGTGAACGGACAGCTGTATCCGGCCTCAGAGGCCGGATACGAAGAAGTTAAAATTATTTAACATGTGCCACCTTAGAATACTAACGGGATTATTTACCGGACTCTGTACACAGAGTAGATTTTGAGCAGATGTACAATAAATCATTTGAGCATGTGTTCTGCGACTGCTCCGTTTTGAGGTCAAATAGGGTAAAATTTCTTTGTAATGTCTTCAAATGATGACAGTATCTTTATAAATTTCTTGAACTTATAAAATAAACTGCAAAAAACTTTCCTTGGGTTGCGATGCTTGGAGTTTCTCTTATCTATGAGTGCTGCAAACGGAAGCTTGGAAGTTGTTCAAAAATGTTAGACGAAAAAATTAATGAGGAAGCAGACGAGGGGAACTGCAAGGATTTTCAGACAAATTTTTGTAAATTCATTTATATTTATGATTTACAGAAGGTAAAATTTATGAATTTTTAATTTTTTACATTTAAATATGTTAAATTTTTATTCTCATATTTATAGCAAATGTCACAACATAGAAAAATCACCCGTTTTACAGAATATTTATTCAACAGTATATATTCGTACTTCACATGTCTATAAATATGACAGAAAGTTTAACGAAATACCACAGAAAAACAAAAAAATATCATATACAGGGCATGTTAATAAATAATGACGTTCAGGGAATAGCTATTTAGTAAGTAAAGTATCGTTATTGGGGATATTTAAAATTCATTGTGCTTTTCTTTTGTTTTTTTTTTCGGCAAATGTTTAAAAATATTTTTAGAAAAAAATAAACTTACATGTATGTATAAAAAGAATCAAACAGCTGTCAATATTAGTTGACATTTTTTTTATATTTAAGTTTAATAATACAAAGCACATATTCTTCTTCACTTACTTAATTATTCACAATCATACACAATAAAATGAGTTCAAAATAATTTACGAGTACTTACAAAACATTTCAATATAGGTAACACATGTACTACTTCAGTTGATTTTCCTTAAAATAAAGTATTTATTTATATGTACTCGTATTTAAAGTAAAAAGTTTATTTATTATATAAATTATATGGAATTCCGTCAACTCTTCTTAGAATTTAATATTTTTAATCATTTAAGTCTGCTAAAAATCTTTATTTCAAAAATATTAAAATGTTCATTTAATGTATTTTTTGTAATAAAACCAAGTTATATTTTTTTTTTTAATAGCTTTATATTTCTTCTTAGCATATAACGTTTCGTTTTACCTAAATAGAAAAAATTACAAACATTCAGTGAATGAAAGAAATAAAACCGTTAGCAAATATTGTCACAAGCTGTTGTAATGAGAAACCGTAAAATTGTACATGTTTAAGGTTAAGGAATGAGATCAGTGAAATTATTTTCACTTTTAAAATCACTTGTTTTAGTGATGCTCTTAATGTGAAAACTAAAATTTTTATCATTTGGGCCCGGAAACTACACCGGAATTAATATGTTTTTATTTATTTCTTTTATAAAGGAAAATATTCGTCCACTTTTGGCTTAACTTACACCAAATAACCAAAAACAGTTAATGTGTCCGGTAGCATTATAACTTTAGTTATTGGAAAATGATAATAACGGCCGTTAGTATTTCTTGAGGTGTGGAAACAAGAACAATATTTAAAGGGACATAGGTTAAGTTGAAAGGGTTGCACGCAATTATTGGGTACATATGAATTCACTAAGACCCATTGCGACTCCTTAAGGTACACATTATACACGAAAAAATTACTTCGCTTACTCAAAAACTGAACGAATTTGCATTTCTTGTAGTTTATGTAGAATATCAACCCTTTCTTTTGACAAACCTATCCAGACTCATGAACGACGCGGCTTTGAAACAGTCCAGATCATAAAAGGCTTGGATATCGAGGTATACCGAGAGTTTTTGTCTTTGAACCATTAGTGAAGACTGAAATCAGGAAGGAGTTTTCAGCACATTTTTCTCCTGTTGATTAGCTATGGCTAACGTACGTATTTTTGGTATCAGTTCTAAACAGTTAGATAAGCCAATTTAAGAGGAGAAACATTCGGATTAGCTTGAGAAGTAAATCTTGTCGAGCACGTATTTACAAGACAATTGGCGGTGGGGAGCTCGAGAAAGTATGAGAATAGATCTGATCACCGATGTATACATCCAGTGTTTCAAACTCCAACTACACCTAAAGGTCTTCATACAAATTTAGTAACGGCTGGTCGTTTTCACGACAAAATATTTGGCTTTCTTCGAAAATTAAAAGGGTGAAATAAAAAGTTACAAATTTGTGTTTCCTAATAAAATGTAACGGTTTAAATATCGTGTTCTTTGGTTTATGACAATTAAATGTTCACTTATCGTGAGAAAAGATTTCCTTTCACGAAGTATTAAGCATATGCGACTATCTAGATGACTCTATCTCACTGAACTTGAAAACTTCCAGGATAATAGAGATATAAAATCACTTAAGAAGTGTCTATTGTCACAAACTTTTTTGTTTTACCCACAGGCAAACTTTAATTTATAGTATTCCAATACATACTCATTTTTGTCGAGAGTATTCTCGATATTGAAATTGTCATGCAAAACCATTTTATAAACTTGTTCCTCAGCTTGTGTTTTGCAAACATTTCTCGTTGGGAGAATATTTCTAACATGCGCATTAATTAATCATTTCTGTCTCTATTCATACGGATCTCTCGGATGGTAGACCGTAACAAATAAAAAAAGTGTATGCAGAATTTAAAGATATGCGTCCATTGGAAATACAGGAACCCTACGTACTTTTACAGGCTCTTAACAATATTTTGCACTTCTACCTATAAATCTACACTTTATGTCCACATCAATTAATAGTGCAATTGGCTGCTGGAAAGCAAGATCATACAGACATGCTACAAGAGGTTGTTAAGTCTAATCGTTTCTTTCTTAAATAAACCACACACTACCTGGTTGCCCACATAGACTTTTAAGGAATTGTGAAAGTCTTATTTCATCATACAAGGGAATGGATCGGGGAAGATGTTAGCTCAGGGGTCATTTCTGAAGACCTTGTAATAAAACTAACATATCGTATTCCTAACGAAGCAAGTGTGTTTCAAGAAAGGAGATAATCAAGAAAAAATCATGAAAATATTGGTATATTTATCAACAGCCAAGTGGCACTTCTATCGCTTAAGTTTCATTCAACCACCTCTATTATAGTCAGTAAAAGGAAGAGCTGTTCATACTACGAGGGTGTATCAATAAGTCCGTGACTTTTCGAACTTCCCTCGTAGTTATATAAAATGCAACACTATCCCCATCAAGTACCACCTGTTAATAGACTACTGTCAAATTTTGAGCAAGTGTCGTCATTTACTTTGCGTAAAAAATAGGATTTTTCGAGGTCCTTAAAATAGGCATTTGTTTGGTCAATAATTTCATCGTTGGAGCTGAATTTCTTTCCACCGAGCCATTTCTTCAGGTTTGGAATCAGGAAGTAGTTACTAGGGGCTAAATCCGGGGAATATGGCGGATGAGGTACCAATTCATAGAATTTTGCCATTGAGAAAAGTCACGGACTTATTGATCCGCCCTCGTGAATCACCTACGTAATCCAGGTTCCTGCATATAGAAACCTCAACGTTAATGAACAGGTAAATAGATTTTTACGTAACTCACGTAAGTATCGCCGTTACGAATCTACTAACTGAGGCTAAAGACATTTCGAGACTGATAGCAGTGCTTACGGGTCATTAGACGATCGGTAAATATGAGAGTAGTGTCGGCCTCAGTTGCAGTGAGGATAACGATAAGGAGGAAACGATCCTTCATCTTTGATGTGAATGTCTAGCTTTAAATGCAATTAGACATAAATTCTTCAGAAAATATTTACTTCACCTTACAAAATGTCTTAACGCTACAGGTTGGATCTAACGTATGGTCTACGCGACAGATTTTTCTTTCATAACAAGTAACAAAACTTCGACATAACTACTCCATTTTTTTTTTTTTTTTTTTTTTTTTTTTATATCAGCATATATGGGAACATGTAGATCAAATTTTATTATAAAAAATCACTGTCAAAATTGTCACACTCTATGAAAAAAAAAAAATAAATTTCTCTCTCTTAACAGTTGCTAATAACATCTAACTCTATATAATAAAAATTTTTTGAAAAAAATCCTCTACGAATTATTATTAAACAAGGCTGCATTAATTTAAATAAATTTGGTCTACACGTGATAAATTCTTATCATGATAAGAATTTGACGTTTGTCATGATAGAAAAATATCTCATGTAGATCTTTCTTATTTTTGAGGTTTTTTAGATCATGGGAAGATTTTTAATCCGAAAGTAAGGTTTTTGAACAGTAATTATTATGTAATTTTTGCTCGAATTAAAATTATTTCCTTAACAAAAACACAGCTCTGAGTAAATAAATATAACTCAAAACTTTTTTTATTTTTGCTTTTGGCCATTACGTACAAGAATTTTGTTGATTAACTTTTTTTTGGGCAATATTTCAGTTAGCATTTCAAGTCGCATTTTAAATTAAAACAAGTGAGAATGTTATATTCGGTTTGGCCACCAGGAATATAAATAAGCTTTTTGGCTTTAAAACGATTGTTGTTTTACTTTTGTTTTTTCAATAAAAGCGGATATGGAAAAAATTCTTTCATTTACAATTTATGTTGGCAATACAGGAAGAATAGAATTAAAAGCAAAACTGCTGTTCTTTCTAGACTTCACCAAATAAAGTCAATGATCATCAATATTTGTAAAATCAATTTTTTAAATTTTCAATATTATTAATTGATTGATCTCAAAAATAAAGCATTTGCATATATTTTTATTTCACATTTTATTGAATATTTAAAAAAATTAATATGCAATGGAAAATTTCCAGAATTAAAGAATAACTTATACGTCTCCCGTTTATTCTAACTCTAAGCCGTTTGATAAAATCTTTAGAAAAGCTATTCTAAATTTTTCTAAGTAATGCTGTGACTTCAGTGTCCGTAAAAGACTTTAACCCGAAATCTATTAATACGTGCTTTACATATTTATATATCTTAACGAAATTTTCAATGATTTTCGACAAAACTTTTTAAACTTATAATTTCAAAAAGTCATTTGCGACCAATATGATAAAAATAACAAAAACTCGTTTTGAAACACTATTCTTATAATCGAATAATTTCAGTTCGAATGACAACCCTAACAAGAACACTTTTAGTCATAGAAAACAACTAGAAGTCCATCCTGCTCTCAAAAAACCTAACTCATCTGTCAAAAAAAACCGAACTCTTTGCATGTGTTAGTAAAATTTTCTATAGAACCAATTTATACGTGTGAAGAGAGTAATTTTTTTTTTTTTTTTTTTGCTGAGCGAATTAAAAGAGTTGGATTTCTATTTGTTTTCTATGCTTTTAGTATCTTGTGTTCTAATTAAAGCTGGCATATCAAAATATATGTAGTATACTGCCATTAGGTGAGAAAAAACTGGCTAAATTGAACTTTAAAATGGTCAAAAAAAAGCTAAATGCCCCAAAACATAAGGTCAGAAAAAAATCAACATTTTTTTTTTAATTTAAAAATTTATTTTTTCTCATTCTGATTAGTTTTTGACATTTTTTAAACATATTACAATAAATTTATAAATAAAACGTGAAATGGCTGCTTTAGTAAGTGAAATTAGTTTTTTTTTTTTTTTTGATTTGGAGAATAATATTGAAATACTAACATTTTAGCCTTTATAAGGCAATTTTTAGAATTAAAAGAAGGCTGGAAAAAAGCTGAAACAAAAATTTTGAGGTTAAACGAAAAATAAAAAGGCCAGATTTAGGCCCGGTATTATAATGCTCACTCAGTGGCAAAAATCGTACTTAAGTTCTTAAAATTGTTTTATGATTGAAAACTTAAGTAATCTTTTTCCATCCCTTAAGCTTTTCCTAAGTATTAAAATGGTTTGACGTGTTAAAAATACTTGGTTCCATATTAGGGTTCATCAAAAAATTGTTTGCCCAAAAAAGGAAGTTTGATAATCTAAACTAATCTAAACTAAAGGATATTCTATAAAAAATTTGACTTAACTAATATAAAGTATATTAATAAAATATATCTACGATTTTTAGTTAAAGAAAAATATTTGGAAAGTTGGGACCACCCTATTGTAAATATATAAAAGCTTAAGGGTCTTTATTTTCTTGCCAACTTAAGTTTTAAACTGTAAAACGAAACATTACTTAAGTGTTTTTTAACTAAGTTTGTACTTAAGTATACACTAAGGGAACAGTATAAAACCGGACCTTAGTCTTAAAAAAGCTAACCTGCAACACTGGTAGTATGAAAAGGTTATGAGTAACAAGGATTAATCTTTGATTTTTGATTTATAATTCATGGATTTAATTATCTACTTTAACTAATCTCTGTCCTTTTTTGGGCGAATAATAACAAAAATCTACAATATTCTGTTTTTTTTTTTTCTTTTTTTTTATAATGGCCTATAAACGAATTACGTTCTTACGCTTAGTCATATATTACTGGTATCTGCATAAATTTGAGTGAATATGAAAAAAAAACGCATAAAGAACTTTAATTACATTAGTTTGCTAACAAAATATAAAAAACAGTATATTTACAACGTAAATGAAATTTAGAACAAACATGTTTTACATTTTACGCCTGTCACTGTCAATTAACTTAAACGGTTACAGTTTTGTTTGTTCAATATAAAGAGTCTAAATTTAAAGTTGTCATTTATGGTACACCAATTTACCTTGTTATTTTTTTAATTACATGGAAATTGAATATGTTAAATGTAATTTTAGAAATTACTCTTGCATATGAGAATCATACACAATGGTGAGGAAAACCAACCGACCAAATAATGTTTAACTAAATGCAAATTTCTGAAAATTTTATAGCTTGACTATTTAGGGCAACATAATCGGATGAAAGAAATATTAAGGGAAAAAAGTTTAGAAAAGCTATTATCCATTTACTAAAGTGTGCGTTCAAATAGAACATAACACAAAATTTTCGATTGATTCTTACTACCGTTAATTTTAAATATCTTTCTTAATTACAATATCTTCTAGAGACATATCAGTGTTAACAGCAGATGGAATTATTGAAATCTCTTGGTTTGTTCGCATGCAGATGGCATTCAAAGAAAAATGTACTAAATATAATTTATTTAAATTATTTTATTTTTTATTATTTTATTTTATTTTATTTTTTTTTTTTTTTTTTTTTTTTTTTGAACATATTAGAAAATGTTGATTGAGTAAATTTTGGCAACAGTATTACATTTTAGGGTAATAAAAAGTTTAACAAGGACCTAAAGAATGCTTCAGAGAAAGAAAAAGTCACAAAAGTGAATTCCAAGCCCAAAAAATATAGAAACTCCTAAGAGCTATGCCAAACATGTTCAGCCGCGTAGTGACACGTTGTGTTCATTACTTCAAAATCAAATATAAGCCATGTTAAAGCTATTACTAATCCTTAGTCAATGAAAGCTAAAAAAAAATTAAATAACAAAGCTGAGAAGAACTTTGAGGCAAAGAATGATCAAATCTCCTCGATAATAATAAAAAAAAAATAAAAATATTTTCAATAAATTGTATTAGCCTGGATAATATACGTTATTACTGTGTTTTCTCATGATCCAACGTACAAGTTTTGTATACCGAATAATCGAGAATAGTATCGAACTAAAAACAATAAAAATTTACAAAACAATTTGTTGCATAACTAGTTTATTCCAAATGCGACATGATATGTGATTGTTTTGTTTCTTTAGTCTCAATAAACTTGAATAATCATAACAAAGAGTGTCTTAAAAATACATTAATGACACTAGTCACATACAACAGTGTTTTTAACATATTCTGGCCAGCTTTAGAATTTTGTCGTTATGCAAAAGCACACAGATTTGGGAATGTTATTTTAGTCCCACAGAGTATTGTTATTTAAACTACCCAAAATTTTGGCAATTGCAATGGAATTAGATCCAAGTTAAAAGCGAATTTAAGAAGGCCCCAGCAGTGTTCAATTGTGATTATTAATTTTAGATTCTTCTAATAAAGAGATACCACGTAAAAGTACTTTAAATTTTTTTCAGAAGTAATACCTAAAAAAATTAAAAATAATCTAGTTAGCAATTAATTTTTATATAAAATATTATAACAGAAAAATCTGGAGAAGAAATGCTATAAGCAGTTGATTTAGTTTCAATCAAAACTTATTCCGTTCATCTTTTATTAAAAAAAAAAAAAAAAAAAAAAAAACATGTTATGTTTTATTTGAACGCTCACCTTAATCTTTAAATTTAGTTTTATTAAATGTATATGATCTAAAATGTTTCAGATCTACTTCTGTTTTTATGAAATCCAGACCCTCAATAAGTTTCTTTTAAACAATATAATAGTTTTGTCGCACTAACTATGGTTACATTGTACCACTTTAAAATACCTTTAAGTATTTAATTGGTCACATTAAAAATTCATTATTTTTGTAGTACAAAAACAAACTACTACTCTAGATTTTTCAAGGCCATTTAACAATAAGCCAACATACATCCTTCTATTGTATGCGATTCGCAACAATAATGCTCGTAGTGTCGAACGAGTAAGAGAGCAATGGCGTACAATTTGAAAGTATATATTTATCTTGCTTATGTATGGAAGGGTATTCAGATGCAGTTTAAATATTGCAGAGTTATAATTCACTATTTTATCTAGTTCATTATGACTGTTATTATTTAATAAACATTTCAGAAAAGTATTTTTTATGCAACATAATTTATAATTTTGTTTACGAAAGCGTATAAAACCCACAAAAAGCGTACAGACAATCATAAATTACATAATAATATTATAATCGGTTTATTAAAACTTATGCCGCATTTAACTCATACACAAATACATATATAAATATATATATAGAGAGTATTTAGCAGTATACTCTCTAGATACTGCTAAATGCATAAGCTGTAGACGAGAGTCAACGGAGAAGAACTTTTAAAATTAAAGAGATGATAATCGTAAATATATTTGCAATAGAAATGTACTATAAATAATGTTTCTCAAATGCTTAGCCACATTTAAAGAGCGCTTTCATTTCAATTGAGAGAAACAGCAGATTTTTACTTCTAGATCTGATCGGTGGTTAAAGAAGCTTTGCAGTCGATTGGGAACTTTAAATATTCGAATGCTTAAAGTTGCATTTAAACACTACTAAACATAAAGATATTGGCAATATTTCGATGCAATATAGATTAATTCGTATAGCATTCCTCAAATGCTCAGCCATATTTAAAGAGCGCTTGAATTTTAATCGAGAGAAATTACAGCTGATTTTTACTTCTAGATTTTATCGGTGGTTTAAGATGCTTTGTAGTCGATCGGGAGCTATAAATATTCGTATGATTAAAGTTGCACTTATTCTATACTAAACATAAAAACATTGGCGATGTTTTAATGGAATATAGATTAGTTCGTATAACATTCCTAAACAAAACATGAATCCATCATAATATTTCAGAAAAGAGAGAACGGGTTTCGCTACAAATGAAACTTAATGAATTGTTTCCGGATAATGGCACTCCTGAAAGGATACGAAACACAATCGAAATCATTTTACGAAATTGGAAGCGTAACATAATCACAGAAGAAGGATGTTTCAAAGAATAATTTAAATTGAAAAATATCAGTAAGGCTTTATATCGAGAGCTGATATAAAGGTGTCAGACTTATCAAAGGATATAGTATTTAGTCAAGCTGCTATGAAGCCCGTGGTTAATGTAGTTACAAAATCAATATTTTTCTATGAATGCTGGAAATTTTTTATTGCAGTGGAGACTGATTTACGAAGCATCTATTTCGCAGGGCCATAATTATGTTTCAGTTGGTAATGGTCCTTGTTATATCTGCGTAGTGATATCCTGAGCAACTAAAAATATGCAAAACAAGGTTGGAAACCGAAACGAATAACGGTATCGGTATTCAATTTATTTTTATTTCGGTAACAGTATTGGTAACAGTATTTTAAATTATATCGATATCGGTATAGCGGTATCGGAACTAAAATAGCGGTATATACCGTTATTATGAAAGACATAGCAAAAACATTAAAAATTTACATCTTTTATTTATTTTTAATTAAAATTCATTAAACAAAACTCTGAATTGCATATTTTTAAACATTATCGGCAGTTTGGTTTTTGTGAGGATTAAAAGTTCACTTTTTACTGATTTTTAAATATATGAAATTTATCACCATATACCTTCGAACTTAGTTTCAATTCAAATAAGCTCAACAAAACTTTACTATTTTTCCCTAATAGTTTAAATGGCGTAGTTACCTGCTAACATATTGTCAGGTAGTTCATTTCAGAAGAAGCCTCCTTCACAATTCATCCATTCGATCATTACCTTCGTATAGAAAACTCCCCGAGTTTTATGGTCCCACCGATATCAATACTTTGAGTTTTATATCGTACTCCACCAGTAAAAGCGGTACAGTTAAGCGGCAGCTACATACTTAGCCAATGAGAGAATAAGACTCAAAATTCTCGAAGACAAAAAACAAAAATCCGCCTGACTGTATTTAAGATATAATTGCAACGACGCGAGATTAGATTTCCAACCCAGAGCTACTTTACGACTCGTATGATGAACGTATAGGTATTACACTATAAAAATGTGTGGACAGTATTATTTTAAAAAATAAATTTAAATTTATAAAGGAATGCATAAGAATGAACAGTTCGTGGAGAATTTTTTGTTAACATTTTTGAGACCCTACATCCAGGATAGTGTTACAGAAAATTAACGTCCACAATTAAAGAATATATAAAAGCAGTTTGGATCTTATTGAAGATACTACTGGCTGTAACTTTTTGGCAAAAATGAATACCAACGTTTCATTTTCTCAGAGAATATTAAAAAAAAACTAAATATAAATGAAATAGGAAAAGAAGCCAGTTTTTAATTTAAAAATTATGCATAAAAGTTGTTAAAAAAAGATCAATATTAAAGATAGTTATCCCATAAAACAGTGATGTCATGGAAAATTTTTGTTTCTCTATACACTCGCTGTGAATGCCGGCTTTTGGGAAAGTTCGGACAAATGAGAGTATTCTTAAATTTTCTCTCTAAAATCGTAAAAAGTTCTCAAAAGCTGGGAAAACGCAAAAAATATATATTGTGGTCCAGAAACATTTCAGAATAAGGTCTTTATTGAACGCATTTGGGTGACTTTGGGTATCTTCGACAAGTTTGTCGAACACGCCTTCTATAACTACGAGTAGCACAACGGAAATAAATTACGTAAAATTATTTGCGATACAATTTTTTTACTACTTTGTTGACTTCTGTTAAGAGTGTTTAGAAACCTATTTACAAAAAGAAAAATAAACTTAGCATCTTTTGGGCGAAATATACTAAGTTCTTTATTTTTAATCGCAGATAAAGGACTGAAGAAAAATTTTAATTTTTTTATATTCTTCGGTATTAAGCTAATTAATGGGGATCGTTTTAGGAAATCTATTGAAACAAAGATACAAACAACAAAAAAGACTTTAAAAACATGATTCCATAAATATTATATTAAATAACCTCTTATTATTAAAAATAATTTTATCAAGTAAATTATATGAGAAATAATTTTTACAAAACATATTACATAGAAAATAGTAAATTTAAAAATTCCGAAACTAAAATACCGTTATATACGAGTACCGATATTAATACCGGTATTTTTATTTGAATACCGGTATTTTTGAAAAATAATAATTTTGGTAATGGTATTTAATAGGTATCGGTATTCATAACGGTATCGGTTTCCAACCTTGATGCAAAATCATATTTTTTCCTGGGCTTCAAATGAAAACTGTTAGTATTTATCCATTTCAGACAATTTTAAGAATTTTTGCATCAATTTGATATATTTTAGCCCTATTGCATATTTTGGTCCTAACAATATCTTTTTGCATATTTGGGCTTAGTAGCATATTTTTTCATATTTACTTAGAAAATCCTTATTTTAGAGCATATTTTAGCAATTTAAATGTCATATTTTTGCATATTTTACACTTAAGAGCTTAATTTTGCATATATTACATTAAAGAGCAAAATTTAGCATATTTTACGCTCAAGAGACAAACTTCGCACCCAATAGATTTTTTTTTTGCATAATTTGGCATTTGCGAAATTTTCTTTTTGCTGTCACATACGTTTTTCAAATCCGATTTCCTAATAATTTTCATCTTAATAATTGAAAAAGAAAAAATTGTAATTTCCTGATACAAAAAAAAATTATTTATTTTTAACATGATTAGCAGATAATTTAAGATTTAGCAAAAAAAAAAAAAAATAATAATAATATTTTAAGGGCATATTTTCCGATTTTAAGAGTGGCAGTGGCGAATCATTCAATAGTAATTTATGGGACTACCCGAGACAAGTGGGTGGTAAAGAAAGGAGCAATGTTAAATGATGATCATCAGATTCGAAAGGCCATAATAATATTGCAATCAGGATTTGCCATTATTGTCACTATTTAGCGGTATGAAATCACAGTTTGTGCAAAATTATTAGAAAACAGTAAAGCACAGTATTTTCTGTGTCACATACATGGTATCTATTCTACATAGATTTTCTTGAAACCTAAATATGTTTCCTAAAACGAAATGATCAACATCTTTATTCTTTTAGCACTTTTTCTCTTTCTTTAGACACAAATGAAGTTTGTCTTTACTGTTCAGGTCTTTAAAAATACCTAGTATTCAAAAAAAAAAAATCAAAACACATTTTACTTTGTTTTCTAAGAAAATTCCTCGAAAAATAATAAGTAGAAAGTGTATAATTGCTCACTTATTAACAGCTAAATTTTCTCATCAAATATTTTTAAACCTAAGACTTACAGAGTTCAAAATCATGTAGTCTTATTTTATGTGTCGCACAGTGTACTTTTTTGGGAGTATGAGTGATCAATAATCAATAGCTTTCGAACGGATTAACATTTTTGCCAGCGACTTTTTTATGCTATTATGCACAAAATTAGCTAGAGCACACAATACCATAATCGTCTATAATTTATACACTTAAAACTTCCACCAATATGGACAATGCTAAAGGAACGCGTATTGAGGTAAAATATTTAATCTTTGGATGGACACCCGGAAGGACATATTTAAATCATCATATAGTTATTAAATGACACAAGAAATAACTAAATATTGTTCGCTATTATGTTCCCCATAATTCTATTCATTTTCTTAATATTTTCTTAATTCGTTCCTGATTTACAAATAAATGTTTTTTACTAAAAAAAAAAGATCTACATACAATTTTTATATTTTTATTCAAATAAAATTAAATATTTCATTTAAAAGAAATTTCTAACTTCCATTATGTTCACATGAAGTGTTTCATCAGAAAATTCGTATTAGCCGCAACTTTAAAATATGGACATATTGTTTTTTTTTTAATGTAGTCTTTTATGGAATGTTAAAAGGTTTATTTTTTATTTTCCTTAAGGAAAGTTAATTAAATTCTTATTTTGTTTTATAAAACATTGTACAACAAAAATTAAAAATTTGTCCAACATATTATAAACTGTGTTTTCGGTTTTTAATTTTGTGTTCGTTTTTCCTTTTGAAAGGACTTTAAAGTTTACTACTTTGTAATTAATATTATACAGTGATATAGAAATCAAAAATGAAAGAGGAGAATATTGACATTATAACGTATAAATTTTTGTTAAAATAATCCAAATAAAAGTTGCAAAAAAAGTTCTTCAAATATTTTATCCTTTAATATCCTTGAAAGTTTTTAACAAATAGTTTCTAAAATAATATATGTAAAATATGCCAATATCCAGTTTCAAGTACCAAACATTTATGTTTTAAACTTATTACTTTAATTCATACAACGATTTCAAAATTTTTCCTAAGAACAAATATAAAAATTTAATTTTCAATTTAGTGAGACGTCCATCAATCATGCAAAACCAATATAGGCATTTTTGAAGCCATAGTATTTAAATTTTAAGTAATTCTTATCTTATGTGTAACATCACAACATTATTTTGATGACTTTAAAATATATTTGAAAGTTAAAACGATGCTAAGTTCAGTATTTATATTTATTTAACTTTAAATTCATTACTTATAATTTTAATCATTTTATGAATAAGTAACAAGAAAATGGCTGTAGTCACTCAAGCGCAAATATATATTTAATATCCTAAATTATCATGTACGCGCGTTAAAATTATTTTCGGGAGAGGTTCTTACATAGAAACTATGATCATATATGGACCAATCCGTGTTAAAATTCATACTGCGGTTTATTTACTTATATAAAACTTATTTATGCCAATTTAAGTTCAAAATATAGCATTTTATGAAATTTATGCTCATTAAAGTGATTTTCTGAAATGAATCTGATATGGCAACTATGTTCAATTATAGACCGATCTTCTTGAAATTTGGTAATATTATTCATAGTTATATAAATTTTATTTGTTGCTAATAAAATCACAAAATAAATTATTTATATGCCATTTATGCGTTTTGAATTTACATTCTGGAATTGGTGTTGTATGGAATATGGTATGGTAATTTAGTAACCGATCTTTAGTAGCATGATTTATACTTAAATACAAAATAATCGTGCCAAATTTTATTTCGATACTAACATTTTTATGGTATTAATACACTTTAAAGTATTTGTCGGGAGAGGACCACATATAGGAACTATGGTCAAACCACTTATCCGATTTTCATAAAAATATGCGCATATTTAAGATAATTATGATCACTTAAGTGATTTTCTGGGAAACATTTGTATGGGACAAGGAAAAATAGTAGATCGATTTGAACCATTTTCCATAAGATTCGCCCTCAAATCTAACAAAACAATTCAAAATTGCAATATATATAACGAAAACAAAATTTATATAAACACTAACAGGACATTTTTAAAACTTTATAAAATCTGAACTGTTGAAGCTAAAAGGACAAAATGTAAGATTAAGAATACATATTGTGATGTGTTTAAAATTATCATGACTTCAGAATTATTTGTTGAAAAATCTTAAGAACATTTAAGGAAAAAATACTAAAAGGAAATTTTTGACATTATAAGGCCCTTAAAAGTTTAAACAAATAATTTCACTGAAATTTCTAAACGCTATTTTATCATTTGATGCCCATATCGAGCAAGTATAATTTATAAAAAAAATTATCATATTTAAAATTTAAAAGTTCTTTTAAAAGAATTTTCGAACACGAAATCAAAAACTGAATACGCAGCTCTATCATAAAATGTCTATGCTTTCATGTGTATATGATTTCTTTCATGTGCGAAAAACGCTGTTGTACGGTGAAGAAGTACAAAATAATACGTTTTTCTCAATTAAAAGCATTCCTACATCCAGTCTTGAACTTTCTTGCAGCTAAATTATATATAGAATAATGCAGCACAACTTACACTGTAATCCAGTATAAGTAGAATTTTTTGCTGATTTTGGCAAAATAGTTAAAAGCTTAGATGAATGCAAAACATTTTGCAAATAAAGATTTTTTTTTTTTTAACTAAAAATTTATATGGGCCATTATCAAAAAAATTTTGATTTTAGGCCTTCAAAACAAATTATTATATTATTATTATATTATTATATTATTATTTGTATGTAGAATCATTTAATACATTTTTAGAAACTAGAAATTTATCTATAATTCTAGTAAAAATTACGCGTAATATCAAAGCCTTCAGAGTTATTTAAATAAAATGTATGATATTTTCAGCCTTCGATGGTATTAGTGTGCCATAATCTAGGGTTTCCTAGTAAAATTTAAAAAGTTTTCATTAAACTAAAAATCGCGATTTTTAAAAATTTTGCGAAAAATACGAATCGAATCTAAGTTATTTCACCATATATTATATGAAAATGTATTTTATTAGTGTTTATTAAAAAGAGAAGCTATTTAATATTATGATCCTTATTTAATCCAAGTGAACTTTTTTTGGGCCTTAAAATGTTTATTTTTTGAAATTTTTTGATGCGCAATTTTCGTGTATTTTCAAAAAGTTATTAAATTTGTTTTATTAAATTAATTTTTAATGCTCCTTCGATTTTATTCTGTGAAACAACAAAAAAACTAAGTTCACGCATTAATCAATTCTATTTCATAAGAAACTATGAATGTACTTCGCGAAAAACTGACTTTTTGAAAATCTTCGCTCTTTTCCATGTGTTCCAAACTTTAAGACTCTACTACGTTGGGTATTTCGGGCACACCGGCGAGATACGTCAATCTTTATTTCAAATTTTTTATTTCATTGAGGAGCGCACAGACCCCGCCCAAAAAAACCAAAAAATTTTAAAAATTACAAAATTTTGTCATCGAAGTTTGATTACACTATATGTAACTGTTGAAAATCTACACAACAACAAGGAAAGTGAAGAATTTATCCACAAAGTCCGATTATTTATATTATATTGAATAATATCAAAAAGTATAAACGCGATTACAAAAAGTGTAGAAAAATTGGAAAAGTTAAGTCATCTTTAGCCCTTTTACTAAGTTTTTGAAATTTAAACAACGATCGCGATTATAAAATAAAAACAATGGTGTTAAAATTTTGCACTCTATAAGTTTCAGGTCTTGTGAGTTCTACAGATCTGAACCCATTTGTTTGTCTTACCATAAAACTTATTAAAGATTAAAATCAGTTTCAGCCAGGTTAAAAAATTTAGATAATGGTTATTATTTAAATAAAAGAATATATTTATATATATATATATTATTATAATATTATATAATTATAAAATTTTCCTATCAAAAATTATTTTTTACTCTTATTAAATTTAACCGATTTCCAAACCAAATATGGTTTACATTAAGATTAATGTAAATATAAAAAATATTCAAATACAGATTATTGTGTTTTTTTCTTATATTTGATTACACCCAAAGAAAGTACATAGTGTGTCTAGACTTCTTTTTAATGGCATTACCCTTGAGAGAACTGAATGACCGCATATTTAGCCTAACATATTTGGCAATAAAATTATTCTTTCACGAAGATACTATGAAGATTCATTGTCGAAAAAAAAACTTAATAGTGTGATAACTTCTTAGAAAAATTCCCACTAGAGTTTCTTTCGTTTCATAGCTCTTGATAAAGCAAACAATCCAGAGATCAATAAACAATCGAAATAGTTAAGTTAAGATAACAACCCAGCAAAAACTATACTTACCCGGTAAGCCAACATATTACATTGCCAAAAGGCGGTAACTAATTATATTTCTCATTGTCTTTATATGGCGATGTCCACGAATTTATAGGTCGCCTTTACTAAGGTATTTATTTTAAACAATAAAATACTACAAAACTATAAAAAACCCAGCAAAAATAAATAGAAGTAATTTTTAAGGAAGTACTTTTTCATTACTTCCTAAGTTTCAGTACGGTTTCTTGTGCTTAAGAGGTTATATAAACAACATCCAAAGATGTTATTAAAAAGCGATTCAAATAAATTTTCTGATATAAAACGTTGAGAATTTACAAATAATTGTTAAGCTGTGTTCACATTTGGCAAATATTTAATCGAAGTTGCGTGACCACTATTTTTATAAAAATATTTTTTGCCGTTATTTTATAAGAGAAAACAGCATCAAACGAAATTCTATAAGATGTCAGCTGTGATTAATGATAAGTAAAAAATCGTTTCCTATTAAAAGAGAGAAATTAGGAAATAATGTTAAATAGTGGTTTTGTCATTTTGGTCAAATATTTGACTACTCTGAACATACCTTTACTTAATAATAACTGTTTTAATCAGATGAAAAATATTGTTATGCATATTTGTTAAAAAAAAATTCTTGGTTAAAATAAAAATTAAAAGTAATTTCCTTGAATTGATAAAAAAAAAAGAACAATTTTACATGACATCGTGAACATGACTTCCTAATTAGTGAATAGGTATCAAAAAAGAGAACATCTTCCAATGACAAGCTTATGTTAAATTCATTGGCAATGATACGAATTTACACTACTTCTGAATCACAAGTTCAGGATTTTATTGAATTCTTTGGATGTTCTTTTTTTGCTGGGAATATAAAAAAGATGACTCAACTGAGATTTGAACCTAGGCAAAAACTTTTGTACATGCTGTCTTACTCACTACTCCCCGTATACGTTAAATTTGTTTACGTTAATAGTTTTAACATACCAATAGAAATTCAAATAATTTCTTTAAAAAAAATATGGGTTTAGTTTGGGGTTGAACCGACAGCATTCTGTGTGCTACGAAGTCGCTCTAGTCAACTGAGCCGTTGCTAAATTAAACTTGTTATTTACTGCTAACTAGTTATTCCACTACTCAAAGAAATGAGAAAAATAATGACAACTCATAACCAGTTAATGAATCTAGTAAGTAGTTGTCATTACCGATACAAAATTAGATTCTTTATAAAAATTGGAAATACCAAAAAATGCATTTGGAAATATGTTTTTTCCTTCTTTTCTTAGACGAATCAATAATCTATGGCAAAGAAAGGAAAATAATATAAACAAGAAGTTGTAATCGGTATCCAGGAAAGTAAAGGCTAATTTGACTGGGTCATATTCTGAATCATTTCGCAAATGTTATAAAATGTTATTAGAAGTTTTAACGACCACAATTAATTAATGTTTTTTTGTTTATGTGTGAAAGGAAGTTTTTCAATCGAATCATTATAAGAACTTCTCATAAAAATAAAAATGTGTCAATTAAAATCGTTATTTTGCTTTCTTATAAGAAAAATTAACTTTTCCGCCCACCCTCGTATATATGCATAAATACAATGCACTTAACCCCTACACACCCTCAAAAAATATATAAAAAACAATACTAAAATAAATAAAATAAAAAGAACAAAAAAAAATAAATAAATTTAAAGGCATAAATTGGTAATAACGCCCATTTATACACGATGATGATGACGATGACAATGACTATGTAGAAACTTATAAAAAAAAAATTAAAACAACCACATTTGTAGAAGCATCATATTGCACATTGTCTCAAATTACCGTGTGGCACAATTTTCGGTTTGTTACAATTTTGTTTTTCTTCATCATTGTCACATTTTTGTAACGCTCTTTTATCAAAAAATCTAACTACGAAAATAATACAATATATATTTAGTATAAAACCACATAACAAAAGATACATATGTACTTTAATTTTTCAACGTGTGTTTATATTCTTGTGTACCAACGATGATAATGATGATGACGATGATGATGGTGGCATAATCCTAATGAAATGACAAATACTCTATGAGATTATAAAACATTATACTGGGAGGTCCTTTTCCTTGAACAAGAAAATACGAATATATATAAAACGTGAAGTGTTGTTGTATTTAGTTTATGAGTAAAATAAATGTATACTTGTTAGGCACATAAGTATGTACGTTGCCTTGTAACAATTGAAAATTTGCAGTAAAATACTTTATTATCATTTTATGTATACAGGGATGGTAAGGAATGGATTCGTTCTAAAATAAAACTCTTTCTAGAGATATTTTAAAATAGGTATCTCATCATATTTGACAAAGTAATGTACTTTTACAACATCGATTAAGGAGTTACTGAAAATCCAAATTGACACTCTTTGTCTAAGTAATTCAGAAGTGCCAAGTTTGTTGTCTGATCGTGATTCTATTAATTCTGATGATGACGATTAAAATTTTCATCTCATAACAAACGCTACTATAAACTGCCTGGTATTATTGTATAGATTTTCCTTTTAGGTTTTTATAAGCATAGATTTTCTTAACTCCAACATTGCGAAGTACTCCCATTGTCAAAGTATCTTAGAACGACAGGAACTTTACGTAGGACGACCAACGAAATCAATTGTTCTTTTATGTCAGGTGTTAACCACTAGCATTCAATATTGTAGAAGCTTTTAATCAGACCGATTTGAGCTATGTTTTCTACAGACAGTATTGCATAGCAGAGACCTGCTCCGAGGAATTTTATCGGCGGCGGCGGCTTGCATTAAAAAGCTTCGGCGGCGGCTTAAAATCGGCTGTTAGCTGGCTGATACTACACACATTTTTCTAATTAAAAATTTTATATTTTCATGCCCCTTTGATTAACATTTTTTCCAGCGAAAGTATAAAAAGAATTATTAATTTATTGAAAATGTATAAAAAAAAATATGGAAGTGATCTAAGGATATTTTTGGATTTTTGCATAAAAGATTAGAATAATTGTTCGCATATTAGAATGAGAAATGGTCTGCTCCGATATAAAAATATATCAATTATTAAGATATGCTAAAAAATAAAAAAAAGTACAATAAATAGTGGAATTTATATCAATTATTTTGATAATTCCGAACCACATATCGCTAGTGAATAGAAGTGATTTATTAGCTGATAAAATCTTGTGTACGAGTTTTTTTTAGATTTCTCGTAGGATGGTGATTAAGGCTCATTAAAATTTATTAGCAATTGTTAATATTACTTTTTCAAAGTATTTGCATTAAAAATAATCAATTATAAGTCATCAAATATACTTAATTGATTTATAATTATTTGAAGTTCAAAATGATGCAAATATTTTTCTTTCATATTTAATTGATGGCAAATACTGCATTAAAATAATAAAAAAGTTTCATTTTTAACATATTTTCTACAAAAAGAATTTAAAAACGGCGGGTGCTTTTAAGCCGAGTTAAGCCGAAAATTTTACGACGGCGGCGGCGGCTTTCAAATTTTTTTCAGTCTTATATTAGGTTTTAATCTCTAATATTGAAGGAGCTTTCAAGCATATAAACCTAAAGCAAAAACTAGGTTGATTGAAAGTCTGGGAATGAAGCAGATCTGCCTATCCTCGAATTTTTGTGCGATTATAATTATTGGCTCTTGCCACAAGAGAAGCTTCAGTAACGCCAAAGCTTTTATTAAAGCTGAAATGAATCTGAAATTTTCGCCGATGATGTGTAGAAGTGCTTAAACCTTCCATTCACCAAGAATTTTGTTCCTGAAAACAAAAAAAAAAGTAAGCACTCGTCTTCTAATGATATCACAATTAGTGATATCGTCAGCACAAAGGTAGAAGAGAATGTTATAGTGAAGAGTTTTCTAAAACTTTGAATTAGTAGTGACCTTACAGTGTCACATTTAGCAGTTTTAGAATGACAAATAGCCAGTTTTGGAGATATTATTCTGTAAATAGACAAGGCCATAAACATTTCCACTATAAATTAATGGGTAGAATCACTGCCACTCCCATACTGAAAAAATATTTTTTTGTTTGAATTTCTGACATACATATTTTTAAAAATTTTATTACAAAAATGAATACTTTAAAGAGTCTTAGTGTACTATTTACATAAAATTTTTTTAATAGTTTCAATATTAATTTTTTAACCAAAAAGATGATAATAGAATAATTTGGATACATTTATTATTACTTTCCTACAATCATATCAATACCTGCAGTATTAAGATATATACAGTTAAAGTTAGCATACTTCCTCAAACAAAAAAATTTAAATAAAATTAAGATATTTCTAAAAGTAGCAATTTTGAAAATCCATAATTCGCGCTATAGTCACTTTTCCATATTCTAAGTATATTTTCCATACTATATGATGATATAGTTTGCTACTAAAAGCAAAAAAAAAATAGTAACAACAAAAATCAATTAAGAAGCATTTAGTTTCGTATTTTTTGTCGTTTTAATTTGGCTAAATGTGATGCTATTTCTCTACATTCTCTGTTAAATTTGTTGAATGTTAATGGAGTAGGGGCTACTAGACCGGCGATGATTAGCATAGTCTTATTCGATTTTTAAATATGTAGAATTTTAATATGTTTTTTTTTCGATTTAAATGAAATTAAATTGTAAATTTCTGCATTTTTAAAGGATGTTTTCCGACAAGACGCACAAGATCCCAAGTAACCTTTTCACTTTCCATGGGTATAGTTAGTACCTAATTCTCAAGATTATACGTTTAGTTTTTTGGGTGCAACTGAAGAATTTTGAAGTTCTATTTTCCCTGGAAACCTTATATGTAAGGGCTTTGACTAAATTATCATTAGTCAGAGAGCTGGACTAGACAGTACTTTAAAAGTTCTTCTAAAGTCCAGCAAAAGTCTGAGTATAGATAAGCCATCAGAAATGTTTACAGGCTATGCAGGCCACATCTAGATTTGAAGTCATCTACTACTGTTTAGGTTTTAACGAAACGCAAATTGAGATCAAACACAAATTGAGAGACAATAATGATAATTACCGATTGCAACTTTTATGGTAATTCCAGCCGGATGTAGATTGACAACCATGCAGTCACAAAAATCTGGCGCTGCAAATTGAGTTGTTCAAAATTGCACCCAATGCAAGGCTGGCCATTTTTAGGTCTGAATGAAACCCAAATAGTAATAACACCAAAAAAATCTGTTGAAGTGAGTTGCGGCAAAGAAAATTCTCATTTCATTCTGTTGGTATCCTATTATTGTCCACAGACTGTTCTTTTGCTTCGCCAAACAGAGACAACAATGATTATTACCAATTCCAACTTGCTTAACTTAATTAACTTTAATGATCAGTAAAAAATATAAGTTTCTACAATATTAAAATCAATCATATGTACCAATTTATAGATCTTCGAAAATAAGTTTAACTATGTCGGTGGAGACAATTTAATTAAACTCAGAATAATATTTATTAGTCCTTACAATTATTTATTTATTTATTTAATAGCCAATGAAATTACGATATCTTACAGGCTAGAATACATATTATTCTTAAAGCTATTTACAATAAAATGTTTTTCATAATCATTCAATAATAAAGTGTTATAATTTAACTGAGTTAAAAATACTCCTCCTAATGCAGATTTGATTTACTGATAAATAAATATATGGATAAAAACTGTTGAATTGATTGCATAATTGGTTCGAAAATATTTTATTTTTAAAGGAGTATAATTTCTAGTCGAATGATTTGGGATTACGAATTCGATCTTACGAAGTAGGAACTAAATATTCATATATTTCCTCCTACTTTCAAGAGTAAGGAGATCTATAAGCTGTAGTCGACTTTCATATGATGGTAAATTAATACGAGAATTCCATGGAAGATTATGAAGGCAAAATAAGAGAAATTGTTTCGGAACCGATTCAATTTTCTTTATATGAACTTCATATTGAGGATTCCAGACCACGGAAGCATATTCCAGGATTGGTCTCATGGGAGATGTGAATAATGGCTTGGAAACGTAAGGATCATTAAACACTCCCCAGCGCTTGAGAAAACCTAGAACTTCTTTTGCTTTATTAACAATTTGCGAAACGTGGGAATTAAAGGATAGTTTGCAATAAAGTGGCGCACCCAGATCAAGATATTCATCGACTAGATCAAATTCATATTCATTTATTGTGTATCTATAGAATACTGCACTTCTTCTTCTAGATTCATCATACACCAATCATAAAGATTGTCAAGATCTGATTGGAGTAAGGAACATTGAGCTATGGAACAGCTTTACATCTTTAGCATACATTAATATTCTAGAATTCTTAATGCTCGTTGGTAAATCATTAATAAATATTAGAAACAATAAGGGGCCGAGATGACTACCTTGCGGAACACCAGATAAAACAGGAATTGTTTTCGATGTACATTCGATAAATAATACACATTGGTATCTATTTTTTAGATATGTAGAAATCCATTTGAGGAAAACAGGAGGAAATTCGAGTTTATCCAATTTCAACAATAGGAGATCGTAATTTACTTTACGAAAGCTTTACTGAAATCTGTATGTATTGTTTCTGTCTGTAAACCGGAATCAAATGCCGTTATGACTGAGGTTGTGAACTCCAAAAGGTTAGTTGCAGTGGAAAATCTTTTTTTAAATCCATGCTGAAATGGGGAAAGATAACAAACAACTTGATGCGAAAGGATTTCAGTAACTATCTTTTCGAAGAGTTTTGGAATAACATTTAATTTAGCAATACCGCTATAATTGGAAATTTTGGATCTGCTTCCGGATTTAAACAAAATAAACAATTATAAAATAGTTTATGTTAATATGTTTTAATGCATAAAGTCTATTGTCAGTTACAATAGCCGATTATTCATAGTGAAAATTTATTCAATATTTAAAGAAGATTCGGTTCTATTAATCAATAAATAATTGTGAAATTCAAAAAGTTTTTGATCATCATTTGACGTTTTAAATAAAATAAAACAATTTAGCATTTATGTGCAATTTTATTGAGAAAATAATATACAAATTACAATATACATACATACACACATACATGCATACATACATACATACATACATAAAATAGTGAGACTAATGCATTAATGTGTATTAAGACAGGTTTGCTTGACAAGTGTCTCGGGAACGGTGGAAAAAATTTTCTATAATAAAAAATGAGTATTTTTAACCATTAAATTCGGTTGTGATAGACGAATTACTTTACCTTCAAATTATTTGCTTCTACCGAAATTATACAGAAATTACAACTAAATTATAGTAAATATATAGTACTCTCAACCGAGTAAATTCGATTGGTAAAAAGTTCGGTTGTCACAAAGAAACTATTTTCTCTGTATAATTATGAACAGTGAGTTAGAACTTAGCTTTGTATTCCAGTGGGAACATTAATTAAATAACTTCTCATGACTTCAACGTGGGGTTAATAAATTTTAATGAATTATTTTTTATCCTTATCAATCCTGAAGCTTGCGAAACAAATTATATTTTTGACTTACAGTTTAAATTAGTTTATTGTATAAATACCTCTGAATGAAAGGCAAAGCATTTTCTTCAAGATTTTTTCAATTAATCACTATCTTGTCACATTTAAACAACATATTATTTTTATTACAATATACAGTGAGGCAAAATCGAAATTTTTTGGAAATAAATCTGGAACTTTTAATTGGCTGGTTGGGTTTACTAATATTAAAAAAAAAAAAACACATTAATCAGCAGAGGAGTGTACAATTTTAGACTTATAAGAGGGGCTCCGTATATCCCTAAGGAGTGGGCTCAAAATAGTATACCTTCTACATAGAGCATTTTTAATCGTTTGCCAAATTTTTGTTTCTTATCCGATTTCAAAGATTTTTACATCTTCTTAAAACTCTTTATAAGGCCTATGAAAAACATGATTGCATGCATTATTTATCCCTTATAGTGGAAATTTCAACTGTATCAGTTTTTTCAAAATCTTGGTATAGTTTTTTAAATATATATCTCTACTTTCATCCGATTTTTTACATTCCTTTCCAATCAGTTAAAAAAAATTATCTAACGAATAAAAGAAATTTGGATTCGATATGTTTTCCGAGTCCAAGAATATATACAGTCAAAAACGGTTATAACGAACTCGAAGGGGCAGACAAATTTAGTTCATTATAAACATAATTCGTTATATCCGTAAAATACCAAAAAATATTTGCTAACAAAACTACGTATACTAATATTTGCACTACGATACTAATATTTGTAATTAAAGCGTATTTCTTTATTTTAAAAATAAATATAATTATAATTTTTAAATATGTATTAATAATTTTACAATATCAGAAAATATATTTTTTGCATTCATTAGTCATTTGACAAGTGACAAATTGAGATTTGTCCAATAATTTAAATTGAAATGAATAAAAGTTATTTCTGTTCATTTTTACATTTTTGAAACATTTTGAAGTGTGTAATTTTATTTATCTAAACCTAGTATTTGTGGAAGTTAGTTACTTTTTTGTATAAAATATTCTTTTTGGGACCATAAAATGTGTTCGTTGTAAAAAAAAGTTCGCTATAACTGTGTTCGTTATAAACTTAGTTATGTGTGTGGAAAATTTCGGTAAAATCAATGGCACCGAAGAAAAGTGTTCGCTATAGCTATAGTTCGTTATAATCGGTACTCGTTATAACTATGTTCGACTGTATAATTATGAATTGTGTCAGATAGACAACAGAATTTATTAGAAAAAGAGTGATATAACGAAATTTTCGGTGATTGTAGACTTTATCATTAAAAATGATAAAATGTAAATAAATTTAAGATTTTTTGAAGGAATCCAAAAATTACATTGAAAATCACACACACACAAAAAAAATCATTATTTTTGCAATTTTCAATTTCAAAATCGTTTATTTTTGGACTCGGAAAAGATATCGGCTTCAAATTTCTTTTATTCGATAGATAATTTTATTTTTAACTAACTGAAAAAGATTGCAAAATCGGATGAAAATATTGAACTATATATTTAAAAAACTGGTACAAGATTGTGCAAATTGGGAAAGTTGAAATTTTAAATACAAGTAAATTGCAAAACATTAGCACACGCAAGCGAGTTTTTTATAGGCTTTAAGAAGATGTAAAAGTATTTGAAATCGGATAAAAAACAAATTTTCCATGTCGGAGGTATCCTATTTTCAGCTCCAATAACTCCGTTCTTGAGGGGTATGTGAGCCCCCTTCCAAACTTAAAATTATACACCCCACTGATACGGTTATGTGAAATTTTATGTAAATCCCACCTGCCGATTAAAAGCTACAGATTTATTTCCAAAAATTGTCGATCCCGCACCACTGTGCAATATATAAATCTAAGTAATAAATTAAATACATTTTAAAACAATTATTTAAAAGCCTTTCTAAGTAGCATCCAGTGAAAGAAACCAAAAGAACAACTAAATCTTATATAAAATATCATTCTTAGTAAATAGCACTCGTCACTCCATCCTCTAACAGTACTTGTAATGGTAGTAAATCCTAAGAAAAAACATCATCAATTTCCAACACTTCAGGTAGAGTCATGACAAGACAGTTTCCTTTAATATCACATTTTCCAACTTAACTTAGTTAAATAGCAACATTACTAACATTATCATCAGCAACAGCAATGTACATACTCGTACATACATGTACCTACTACTTTCTTAATTTTATGTTGAAATATCTAAACTACCAACAACTATATATAAAAATCCCTGTCCAAATGTAGAAATACATCCCTGCAGTTTTTAGTTGTTCAGTGAAAGAAGTATCATGAAATATATTATTTTTTTTTTTTCCTTCCTAGTTAGACGGCCTTTTGAGCAATTACAACTGACATTAAGTGCGTAAATATACAATTTATGAGCTATAATGATGACTAAAAGTACAAGTAAGAAGTAGTAGTGGTGTTGGCGCAAGTACTTACGAACAGCAGTAGCTGTCATGCTGTGATACTAAGAGAATGTCTGTGATTGTATATAAATTTTTAACTTATTTATTCTTAACTTAATTTACAATCACATCCTCTTATTTTTCTTATGTATTATTATGAAATCCTTATTTGATTTTTTATTATTATAATTTTTCTGAGTAACCCAGCAGAATGTTTTTGGATCAAAGTGCCGTTATTAAAATTTCCTATTAAAAATGATAAGAGTATCTAAAAATTTTCTATTACTAGAAAAACTAGAATAGTAATTTTTCTAATGGCATATTTAAAAACATTGTTTAGCTTGCAGAAGTTATTGTTACTGTGAGAATATTTTCAATTAATTTTCCAAAAATTTACTTCTTATTTAATATTTCATATTAATTTATACTTGCTGGGTTTAATTTTCTACCCTTACATTTTTAAACAACATTTTCGTTTGGCTTTTTTTTTTGTGGTAATTTCAAGTTAAACAAGCATCATTCATATTTAATTTTTTACAATTATGTAAATGACCACACTACCCTTAAACAGAATTATAAAAACGACTTCATTCATATTAAGAATTTTTATAGTTCAAGTTTCTATTGCAATTGACTTGAAAACCATATTCAACTTTTTTATTTAACGGAGGGTTTTTAGAAACCAGATTTTATTTCGAATTCAACAGGCTGTTAAAGGGGCAACTAAAAGGAGTTTTTGAATGATTGGCAATGTCTCTAATAAAGTTGTTTTTATAGTTTAGTTTTACAAAACTCCAAGAAATAATTAAAATTTTTTCTTTTGTTTTCGGTTACTTTTTTGTTGTAACGGATGCACTTCCCTTTAAACTCTATTATATTTTTTATTCAGCTTTAAGTATTCTTTAAATATGTTTTTTACTTAGACCCAAAGCATTTAAAATGGACTGATTCTGGACAATTTAGTGGATTGGTTTCTTTGGTCTTAACAGCACCATTTGTTTGATACATCGATGAAAAGCCGAACAAATTCGTTGTATTGTCCAATAATAGGAAGGAATCGTTTCCGAAGGCACTCATTTGCGTACATTTTTTTTTCTCACGTACAAATGGATTGCCAGACCAAACATTTATATTTACTACATAGTCCTGACTAGGATGTTGTAAAAAGTTCGCAAGTACGTACTTTTTATCGCTATTTTTGAAAAAAAAATAATCTCAATAATTTTCGTCCTCTCATTTGCCTCGACTTTTTTCTAGCCTTCATATTAGGAACTTTTTTTATTTTGTGGGTCTTCAAGTCAGCTTTTTTAAATTTTCGAATAAAATATTCAGTGCAATTTAATGAATAAACCGCTTTCTTTTCAAAGATATAAGGGTTTTCTCTTAAAATTTGTATTATTTTGTTTGCGGTGCTGCAGCCTAAAAATCCACTTTTTTCGGCTATCAGAATTATTATCAAAAATTATTAATTCTTTATACATTTTTATGACTCAAGAATTTGTTCGCAATACACATCGCACTGATTTAACAACCTGAAAGAAGGACTCTCCCAAAAACGTCTAAAATACCCGCACCACATACTTAGATTCATATAGATTAAGGCTTTTATGAATTATATAAAGAATATCAAGGCATCCGAAAGAATTACATATTTATGGTTTCATAATTCGCATGCCAATATAGACTAAATGTCTAGTCTGTTACCCAGACAGATATATAATCAGAGTTGGGAGTGGTGTACTAAATTTACGGTTTCCACTAATAATTTTTTATCAGCCTCACAAAACACATTTCTCATAGTGAGCAAGAATCGAAGTACCGATCTTGTTATACTTTGCTCTTAGCAAACAAAGTACTACTAGACGCAGCCGAAGTTCTTCCTTTCGAAACCGAACCCGTAGTTAACCGACCGAGAGCCGAAGAATTTATATTGCCGGATTGCAGTTTATAAGTGTTAATTAACCCATTGGGAGTATTTATCTCATCGTATTGTATTTTGAGGCCCAAGCTTGTACTTAGCCGACCGAGAGCCGAAGCATTAATCTTTGAGGATTATAATAGTATCTTTCCTAGCCCATAAAATCCTAGTTAGCCGATTGAGAGCCGAAGCATTTATCTTATCGGATCGTATTTTTTTACCCAAAACAAACAGTTATCTGAATGAAAGCCTAATTATTTCTCTCATCAGATTGCAATTAGTAGTTATCGTTCCCTTTGAATTCTAGTTAGGGGATTAAGAACTAAAGAAATTATCTTAGAGGATTGCATCCCAATAATTAGTCTATCGAATGCTATTCATGCAGATCGAGAGCAGTAATATTTGTCGCGATCACATTTCTGACTGAGAGTCGAAGTATTAATCTTGTCAGAATAGTCGTTAGTTAACTCATCAATGCTGTTAGCATTAAGAAGAAGCTACGAAGCTCGGTTGAGTCAGACTTCTTAAAAATCTGTACAGACTTATTATACCCTGGAAATATAAAATCCATTATAAAATCACTTACGGTTTTATATCGAAAAGTCACCTTTTACATCCAAAGATAGATTAGATCCAAAGATAGATACGACTGTTTTTTATGTTGGATACCAATATTTTAACCTCAGCCACAAAGAATATTTCGAACACTATTTTTTAAACGATCAGATAAATGGTTTAGTTTGAAATATTATTTTTTTTAATATAACTTTTTTCCTTGGATGTCTTTACTTTGTGTTCTTCTTCTAGAAGTCTAAAGTCTATGCAAGGAACTCACTAATTAAAATACATGTGTTTAAAATTTATTAATTGAAAGATTTTCTATGCTGCCTTAAAATAACTACTGCTGTCTGTGAAATTTAATATATTTGTTTTGCTTGAAATATTTTTATAGAAAATATATATATAGAAAAAAAAAACGGGTTTTAGAATTTTTTCTATATAATTGGGTTTTATTTTAGTTCGGGTTTTTCTTAATTTGTACGTACCGTACGCTCGGGGTTTACAAAAGTAAGTGAGTGTTACAAAAAAAAATATGTATAATAAGGAGATGGAAAAATGTCAAAAAATGCGCCAAAGGGTAAAACATAGAAAAACAGCCACTGAACAATAATTAGTGACTGTTTACACTGTGCGCGTAAACAATATTAATTGCTTAATTTAAAAATATAATAATGAAATTATTATCATATAATTTTATAATAAAATTATACTTTACTATAACTAAATATTAAATAAATATTTAAAAATATAAAAAAGTACTTACCAAATTTAAATATTTACTGCCTTTATGAAATCTTTGATGATTTTTTAAAATGTTATCTACTCAATTACAATTTTTTAAAATTAACACTTGAATTAATTAAATTTACTTTTAATTTAGTTATTTATGTTTTGGATTTAAAATGATGATTTCAACACTCCAATTATTCAATAAATTTTTTAAGTTATTTATTTATTTAAATTGATATTATTTTTTATGTAGAAGAATTTAACACACATGCAAATAATTTATTATTTTTATTTTTATTAAACTTTTGCACTTGTTTTTTATAATTTTTTTATAAGATGTGCATAATTTTTTTTTTATTATATTTTATTAAATTGTTTTAATTTTCCTATGGAAATATTAATGAATAGATCAATCAGTTATATAGTTAATCAGTTATATTTTTTATTATTTATTTAATATTTTTTTTTTTTTTTTGCAAAATTGATAACAAAATTGTATACAAAAGCAAACATCTGCGTAAGTAATTTTCTTTTTTTTTTTTTATTTTTTCATTGATAATTTTTATTTTTTTTTTTTTAGAAATTACGATTTCGTTATAGACTTTTTTTGTTATTAATATTTTATTTTATTAATGATGAAAGAAGACCTGAAAATATATATAAAAATTATATTAATTTAAAAATCAATAACATTTCACGTGATTATAAACATTTACTTATAAATTTATATTATTCTAAGAATTTAAATTATGTCTAATATTTGTTATGACTTTACATATATGTAGATGAGTAATAACAATTGTCTACACAATATACATAAGCAGGGCAACCACAAATATGCTGCAAAAAAAAACTAAAAATGCTTTAAAAACGAGAAAATATGCACTTACAAAACAAACAAAAAATTTTAATTTTTTAACAAAAATTATGTTTTTCATTTAATATTAATATTTTAATGTTATGACATAAGGCAAAACTAAAATTTATCAACTGTGACGAAATTTGATTCTACTTGATCTTCCATTTACATACCCATTTAATTTTAGACATTATTATTATTTCAGAAAATATCAGAGTTTTCATTTGTTTTCATTAAAAGAATGGTTTTTTAAAATCGCAATATGCACAAAGATGCCCTTAAGGGTATAACATGCAAAAATATGCACTCACAAATCGATGCTGAAATGCTTTATTTGTTTTGAAATGGATAAATATTTTATCTACAACTTCATTCAACGTCCAGGAAAAAACATGCAATTGCATATTTGTGGTTTCCCTGTATATAAGTGTTGTTTGTATATCTTTTGGGAAAAATAAAAAAATTTGTTGACGACAACTTGTCTAAATTAATCATTTTGCATAAAACTAAAGACCCTGAGTTAGTTATTCGTTGCAAGACAACAAACCGCACATTAAATTAATTCAAAGCACAGTGGGGTAGAATCCCAAAAAAAGCGCTTAATTCAGGGAAGGTTATAGCGCTTTGTTTATTTTTTTTTTTTTTTTTTTTTTTTTTGTCAATAACTAGCTCATTACTATATTTAAAAAAAAAAAAACAACCTTTTGAATTTATTAATATTTTTTTAGGGTCAAATTCTGTCCGTCCTGTTGTCCGTGCATCAAAAAATAATTTCGCAGTTTTAAAGGTAACTTTACATTCAACACAGATTAATTTTATTTAAGCAAAAATCATATTACCAAATTTCATAAGGATCGGTCCGTGTTAAAGTGACTTTATATGGTAAAACTTGCTTTACTTTTACTTTTCTACCTGTTTTAAGTATTTTCTCTTCTTAAGTAATGAAAAAATAAAGTAAATAAAATTATTGTTTTCAATTCTTATTACTTCAATTTTATTTTATTTTTTTTTTTTTTAAGAAAACAAGCATATTTACCTTGAAATTTTTTTAAATGCCAAAATAAAATAAAAAATGTGTATATAAAAGTAAAAAATTCCAGTTTTTAGATCGATTAATGTATATATATATATATATATATATATATGTATATTAGAAATCCATTTGAAAAGAGCTACTTTTTATAAAATAAAACAAATAAAAATTGAGCTACACGGAGAGTAAGGAATTTTTTTTAACAGATGATAATACTTCATTTTATCTATTTTTACTTAGAGTCAATTACTTTTTCAAAATATTAATTTTCAATCAATCGCCATTTTTCTCAATTTCACCCCTCTGTGCAACGGCAAGAAAAATGAATGTTTGAAAATAAAACTAGATTCTTTGTAAATGACAACCTTATATACTAATCTAACCTAATAAAAACAAGTTAAAGCATTTTTAGTTAAATAGGTTCAAAAATAGTTCAGCAGTTTTACTATCACTTCTCCGTTAACTTCCTAAATGTTAAATTTTAACATGTTTAATTGGAGTATTATTTATAATTCTTATTTTCTCACTGCATCATAGATTATTTGGTAAACAAAGATTTTGCTAGGTAATTAGTAAAAGTTGCCATAAGAAGTATATAGATGGTTATATTAATAGTAATTTTTTTAAGCGGTCCATTTTTACAACTACTTATGTCACGTGAAAGTACTGTCATTAGACTTTCATACTCAGTATGTGTAATTGTGTTAAAATGTAAACAAGTCAGTTTTCTAAAACTTTGAATATAAGTAGAGTATCATAACAAAAACAAGAAGCATTTGCGAAAAGTTTTCATTATTATTTTTTGAGGAAAACTATCGCGGAAAGCCATTTTATTTTGATGAAAGTTTATGGGAATCATGCACTAGCTCATAAGGAGTATCACGGAAAGTCGAAAAAGTTTTAAGATAAATAATTGGCGGCTTTTTTTTTTTTTTGAACAAGATTCTGGCCAACCACAAGAAATACTTAAATAACTATTGGGAGTAGATCAAGCTACAATTTCGAGACCATGTACAAGCAACAAGGTAATATCGTTAGCCCAGCTGATTATTTGTTTTGTTTTTTTAAACTGTCAAACTCCATATGAAATGATAACTTTCTTTCTATCAGTAATTTGTCTGAACGTCAAAACTACATATATTAAAAATTTGGTTAAAAAAATTCCCTTTCGAACAGCTGATACCTTGTTAAATCTGTCTTGTTCCAGATATTTAAATTCATTTGAATTCATCCAAAAGCAAAGAAATTGGGTTCCCTACGAACTGAAGACGAGAGACGTTGAAAGGAGAATTCGTTTCTACATCAATTGTTACCAACAATGAAAATTTATTATGATAATCCAAACTGCAAAAGATTTTATTGTGAAGCCCGGCAAGCAGAACACCACAATGTGTAATGCTCTGTTTTCGGTGGAATTAGAAGGGTATCATCTATTACGAACTGTTAATACCGAGTGAAACGATCACGGAAGACTTGTACCGAACACATCCGTTTGAAGAGAGTATCGAACGAATAACATCGAACAGGCACGAATCCATAATTTTTCATGAAGACAATGGTTGCCCTCATGTTGCAAGACTAGTTAAAAACCATTTGGAAAATAGCGGATGAGACCTTTTCACATGCGCCCTATAATTCAGATATTGTCCCTTCTTTTTTAACGTTTTGTTAAAAAATAAGGTCTCACAATATGTATTTAAACCTTAAAATTAAACACTTAAGACTAATTCCTTCTTTTGACCCTATTTGTTTTGTTCGATACAGAATGCCCAAACTGAAAGACGCAGGACAAGATATAGAAAATTGACTTTATTCGTTTCTGGCCTCAATGGATAAGGTGGGATAGAATTCCAGAAAAATAGTGTAAGTTAGCTACCGATGGACAATACTTTGAATAAAATAAGTACCTATATTTTAAAATAAACATAAATTTTGCATTAATAAAAAAAGATTGGATTTAATATATTTTTAAAAAGCTACAGAGTTTTTGAGTTGAGTCAGAATTTTCAATAAAATTAAAGAGCGGTATCCAGTCTATAGTAAGCGCAATCAGTAATTTGTCTGAACGTCAAAACTACATATATTAAAAATTTGGTTACTTTTCACTTTCAGAAATGCAGTCGTTCAATGAAAGTGATTTTGGGTGATTTTTAAGTAGATTAAATATTACAGATTTTTTACAATATACGATGAAAATTATAAGCGGAAACTTTGTTATTTCTCGGCTTTAAGATCCTGTACGGAGGAGTCCTTAAAAAATCTCGACGATAATTTCGGTCTCTTACAAAATAGAAGAATTTGAACCTTTCAATTTCCAAAGCTGTTAGGAAAAATATATATTAGTGTTGCACAATGTCAGGAGATTGAGGAGGCATTGAGATGACTGGGAGCATTATATATATCAACCAATTTGAGACAATATGAGCTGTATGATTGGACTCATCACACTCCTGGAATATCCAGTCACTTTTAAGACCCAAGCAATCAGCGGATAATTTTATATTATCTTCCAAAATACCCTTGACGAATACTTCTAATATCTTTTCTGGAAAATTTTCTTGCTCCTTTGAATTTGTATTTTCATGATTCCTTGGATAGTTTAGGCCGTACTATGACTCAATTTTATTATTTTTAAATTTTCTCCATAAGATTTCGTCTGATTTCTAATGTTTATTATTTTACCAAAACTGGAATTTATTTTCTATTTACCATTTTTAAGTCAATTTTTTTTTTATTTTTACCCGAAAATTTAGAACAACGTAGTCCCTCAGACTGGCTAACACAACGGTGGGGAAATTCTACGTGGATCAAATGAAAGAGTCAGTGTTCCATGTTCTATTAGTAAAACAACGTATTCCAACTGCAACAGTGATAATAAATGTTGTCCTGGTCACCAAAATCTCCCGATCGCAACCCGATTGAGAACATATGAATGATTGCAAACAGTGACAATAAAGCATTTCGAAATGGTTATAAACTTTTCGTATAATTGGAGAAGCATTGGAATGTTGCTAACTATACTTAAGCAACCAAATATTGGACATTAAATATATTTTTTATATTTTCCCTTAATATTTTTTAAGAATTTGAACACTTGGTTTTTCAATAACTTTTAGTTAAGAAATATTTTTGTAATAAGATAATGAAGTATCTATTTAAAATTATTAAAACAAAAGAAAATAATGACTTAAAATATTCTTTGTGTAATTGCTAAAAAATAGTTTTCAGTTGCAAATGTTTTAACCACCACTGTACACAGAAAAAAGATTCATTAGATAGCGATTTTGAGAACAAAAGTGTTATAATAGCACCTTATATTTTATTTTTCGATGTTTCTAAAATTTTATACTTAATTGTGATGAAATAATGGTTTCTACAATAGTAAAATTGATTAAAGCAATTCTTTGCTTTATTTAGGAAATAAATTAGAAGGGGCCACCGAATTAAAATTACTTTTTAAATTTTTACTACTAAATATGTTGATTCCAATCTATTATTTATTGTAATAATTAAACAATTCAGTTTGAATTTAAGAAAATCAAATCCTAATCGATTTTTAAAATAAATCATTAATAATAATAGAAAATGGATTAAAAAATTAAAAAATATATTCATAGGATTAAATATGCATTAATTTTTTTAAAACTCTCACTGATATTGTAGATGTACCATTACTAAATATGTAAGTATGTCATATAGTGGAAACTTAACGAAAAACATGTAATTTATACGATATTAAAATTAGTTTGAGAGAATGTGGAATTGGTTTTGGAAGTTTTTACAAGCTGGTTGTGAATGTGCAATATTTGTATGGATTCCTGGTTTTGAACATAATAAATAAAGGGCTTAAAATATCAGCTAAAAATTCATAACTTTTAAATGACAACATTTTATTGCAGATTTTATGTTTTACCTAATTTTTTCAATAAAGCAAATTTAAAAACTAATTTATCTTTTCATTCATTATGGTTTATAATTTATTTAGTTCATTGCATTGAATTATTTTTCAAAACAGGTACGTATACCAATATATTCAATTATTACAAACGAATTGTAATCGTAAACGAAAATTCTATTCGCGAGAAATTCGAATCTGTTTTCACTATGTATAAATTTTTGTTAATAAAGTAATTAATGTCATTGGGACTTTAGAATCTTTTACATTTTGAATATATAAACGAATTTTTAAAGATTTTTCGATTTAGAAATTTTATCTAAAAGTAGAAAACTTTTTTTCAATATTTATCGCTAAAAAGATTATGTTGGCAACACTTTTGCTTATGTTTTTTTTTTTTCAACCACTTTTAATATGACTTTAAATTTTTATCTAGATACCGCATGATCATTATTCATTTTTTTTTACAAAATTAGTTCTTATTTAATAAATTAGAAAAAAAAACAACAACAAATAAGACAATTTCGATAACAAAATGAAAAAATGTTAAAAGAAATGCACAATGAACTATAAACAGTAAGGAAAACAAATAAATAAAATGAATGAACACAAATTAATATCTGACTGACCCGTCACTTTAATGACAAGTAGTGGTATTGTAATACTTTTGATGATTTTTTATTTTTTTAATGTTGGCCGCCAAAAAGGTCTTTACACTGTAAACAATAAACAATTTAAAATTTTAAACAAAATAGTGCACACACACACATCCACGAACAATAGCACACAGAACGATTAAATGAACAAAATAGTAAAGGTGCAAAACTATTGAATTAAGAGTAAAATAAGGCACAAAAAAGTTAAATAATCGAAATTCTCAATATTCAATTTTTCAATATCTTTGTATCTTTTTCTAAATAGACCGGTTTTTTGAAATAAAAAATAAAAATAAACAAACAAAAATAAATAATTAATTAATTGACATCGTCGTACCGTATTTTGACTGACCGATTCTTTGCCGATCGTTCAAACACAAACAAAGAAGAAAGCTACAAAACAGAAGTGAAATAAAAACAAAAAATAATAACAACTAACCAAAACAAATACAACGTGTTTCCGCACACACAATATTTTTTGGCTGTTTCTTATTTTGCGTTTACTTTGTTGTATTTAACCAACTGCTCCAGAAACTTATATTTATTGTTATATTTTCGGCATTTTTTATTTCTCGTCACTTTACTTATTATTTCATTTTTTTTTTTTTTTTTTTATTGGGATATATTATCGTTGCACTCACTTCACTACCACAGACAATAAAAAATTTATTGCAACCATGGCTTATCAAAAATAAATTTAACCATACACTTTACTTTTTATGCTCACAAAATAATTCTTGTTTTTTATTAAATTTTGTTTATGCCAAATATTTTTGTTTGTTAACCGATTAAATAAACTTTTATTTACTTTACACTGCGTTAATATAAAAAAAACATCTAGTTAAAAAAACTAAAGTTCTCCTAACAATGTTCACATCCGTTCCACGCAAAGAACTCGAAGAAACTGATTTTATGTTTTGGTTTGACAATAATAATACATGTTCAAATGTTATTACTTTCAAGTGAATGCTGTTATTTATGTTAAGTTTACAGTTGTAGGGAGGCTATGTTATCTTTTGGTTTGTGTTAATGTGATAATAGTGTTTCTGGTAGAGCAGTTTATTAATTTGAATGTTACTATATTATCTCGGTATGAAGTATGTTATTTTAAAATAAGTGATAGATAACAGCAGAGAAATTAACAAACCAAACAAATACTGTAAAAAATTATGAATTAATTAAATTATTAAAACATGATAATTTGATTTGATGGAATCTTTAGGGCCAAATATTAAATTAATAAGAAGGAAAATTCTCCGAAAGGCAAACAAACTGTTGGGAGCAGCTCAAGTGAAATTAAATAAATTAAGTGTTTCTAAATGATTTTAACATACTTTTAAGAGCCGGCAAAATACCTACAGATAGCTGCGGTCAATAAAACAGCACCACATCATATATTTTATTTTAAGCAAGTATTATGCAAAAACTGTTAGACTTATTTCCGATTTTTTTATGAAAATATACCTTATGCCCTAAATTTCCAATAAGTAAAATAATTAATGAAAATGTCAAATAACTTTTGTGAAAAAGATATAAAATATAAATATTTCCAAGAAAAACAATGAATTTTATTAATGTTATTATACTTGATGACTAAGTTAATATTTTACTATTAAAAAAATATGCTGGTCTGCTCTCTTATTAGAATTATTGTTTGATTATCCCATCTCCGGAATTTTCCAATTTTTGGAAATCTAAGCTTAAAATCGTATGCCAATACCATCACACATTTGCAAAAAGACTTTTTTGGTCAAATTTTTTGTTCCTATAGCATTTTTCTTACTGCTTCAAAACCGCGATTATGCCAATCAACTTCTGTGTTTCTGATTATGTCATTATGATTCTACCAAGTATTTATGGTTATACAGAAGAAAACATGACAGTTTATCTTCACTAATTAGTCTTAAGGTATAGTATAGTAAATAATCGAGAACAACTTTCTTTGATTCTTTTTTGAATATTTCTTTATATATTTGATTGCATTTTCATTCTTAGATATCAGTGTGATCTGCTGCCCTCAAATTAAACAAATTATGATTTATTTTTCCAAGAAATGTATCGCCACCTAAGTATTACAAAATGTAGGAGGGTATTTGTAAACTCTACCTTTGTGGGAGCATGCCGTATATTAATGGTGGTGATTTTTTTTTTTAGAATTTTTTTTTTATTCTTGGAATTGTAAATAAATACCGCTTGCGACTTTTAAATATTATTTGTGCTGCTTAAATGTCATAGTACGCTAACTTCTGGAATGACGTACTAAGCCTATAACCATAAAAGTTGAAATGGTGGTCAGCATCAACGAGATTCTATTTTTTTTTTTTTTTTTTTTTTTTTTTTGAACACAATACCATTTCTGATCAATCAGTCAACAAAATTTTTAATTTTGACATAAACATTTTATTCAAAAATATTTTTATATAAAGATAGAGTCCATATCAACTATTATATGTGGTAATTAATATAATTCCTTATGTAGTAAATAGATATAAATTGGTATAAGTTGTCATTTTATATGATTTTACTATAAAAGAAGCCCAAATATTAAATTTTGTTTAATAGCTTCTAATGACGGTGCTATTATTTTGACTGTATTATATCAGAGCTTTTTTTCAAAAAACAGTTAATATATCATGTAATATAAATATCTCTCAGAAAAAAGACTTATATAGAGATAGTGGATTAGCACCCTATGCCGGGGGATGTGTTCCACTGTCTGATAGAACCATGATGATCGAAATATTTTGAAGACCGCTAAATATGAACATAATCCAAGTATATGCTCCCACGAAATCGAAGAATTTTACAAAGGAAATGAACAATTCCTTAAAAATACATAGCCACATGTGATAAGCATTATACGGGGTGACTTTAATACGGTAGTTGGGCAAGAAAAAGTTTTAGATATGACAGGAAAATATGAACTAGGCCAAGGAAATGATAGAGGAGAGAGAATCATAGAATTTTGCCAGGGACATAAAATTCAAATAACGAATACCCTACTTAGCCTTCACCCGAGACGACAATAGAAGAAATATTGTAAGAAACCAAATTGATTACATATTGATAAACTGCGTGACAAAATGCTCAACATACCCGGAGGCAGATGTACCATCGGACCATAATATTGTTACGTTTTTACCTTTTAAAAACGGTCGTTTATTTCCTTTAAATAAACCTGTACTTTGATTGCAAATAACAGCAGTTTAGTAGTTTAAAAATTGTAACGACTCTTTATTTTATTTAAAAATGTACAGCAATAACAGTTTAAATAGTCACTTGCGTTCTAATATAAACACACACTTAAATTACACACTTTAAACAACACACTTTAATAATGTACAAAATTATACAGCCAAGGCAGTTAATTTGTCTTTACTTAACGACGCTTCCAATTAGACTCACTCAATGGTGTTCTCACGGCCAATTTATATACACTGTATTACCTACTAGATGTTTCTTGAAAGCTCTATTTCTTTCTACAATGTTCTTAACGGACAAACTAGAGCTTTTGATGTTAATGTTAGCAGCTTAAACATTTAGTGTTGCCATACTTAAAAACAATGGTGAAAGCTTTTTATTCAATGTTGTATGTTTAGAACTATGTTAATAATTTTTACAGATATGTTAACTGCTGTTAACATAAACGGAAATGCCTAGAAGCATTGAGAAAGATTTAAACCAGCCGTTAAAACCGTTATATTTGAATTCAAGTACAATTTCGTAACAATATTTTATTATGTTAGTGTTCGCACTAAACTTTCTACAATTCGTAAGAAAATGAAACAACAGAAACTTTTCATTGGAAAACTTAAAAATCTGTTTACGAAAAAAGTAAAGTTAAAGAACGTTAGAACAACAATCTTAGTGACGTAGACGGAGAAGATGTAGGAAACTTATGGAATATTGTACATATCATTAACACAACAAATAACATTCTGGGAACATTTGGAAGATACTGCCCAAGGATCCTAGTGTTCCGGGTAGAATCCAGAGATCAGATTGTTCATGGACGGAGTTTAGCTCTGAGTCACTCAGTGTGCTTTTGGAAACTCACTTTCCAGGTTGTAAGGATCCATTGATGGAAGGATCAGGCGAGGAAGAGCACTTAATTACAGAGTCCGCTATCGAGATGGATGAAACGGTAGTGAGAAACCAGAGCACGGTTTAAAAAGTAACATGGGCGGTAAATACATTCGAGCCTTACAAGTCACCAGGCCCGGATGGTATCTATCCGGCTATGTTACAGAATGCACCGGTAGCGATTCGTCTACTACTAGTGGATATTTTTACGGGGTGTCTGATACATAGACACATACCAAAGGGGTGGAGAGAGGTGAGGGTAATATTCATACCTAAGGGTGGTAGGACATATCACTCGAAACCCAAGGATTGTAAACCTATCAGCCTATCGTCTTTTCTTTTGAAGACATTAGAAAGACTGATAGATCTATATCTGAGAACATCTATTGGCACCAACAACATGAGTAGTGCTCAACATCCTTACCTGAAGGGTAAATCTGTTGAGAGTGCGCTTCATGAGGTGGTGAGCTATATAGAATGAGGTCTTCGGTACAGGGAATTTACCATGGCCGCGTTCTTTGATATTGAAGGAGCGTTCAATAATATCGAAATTGACGCTATTAAACAGGCACTGGTGGATCTCAAAGTACAAGACTTCTTGACCGAATGGATTACCCTCATGCTGAGCAGCAGGATCATGGACTCCTAGAAAAGAGGAAGATTGGATGACGGTTGAAATTTGAGAGTTTTAAGAGAAAAGAAGTGAGCACGTAAACTTAAACCACGGAAAATACTGGGAGATAAATCAAGAAATATGTAATCGACAATGGCTTCAATCTCTACAAAAAATTAAAGGAAACATCGTAAGTGTATTGCAGAATATCACAAGGACTTTTGTTTGACGAAAATAATAAAGCTATATTCGAATTATAGAAAGAAAGCATGTTTCGCAAGAATATGTATGACTATTTACTCACGATGAAAGATCAATTTATAACGCTGGGGAGACCAACAAAAACAACAGGCCTAGATGAAATACCGTCAGAGGTTTTGAAATTAATAGATGATAACAATATTTTTAAAACTTTTCAATCTTATTTACGACATAGGACAATATCCCCATGATTGAATTAAATCAACATTTATTACCATACCCAAGAAAAACAATGCGCTGATATGCAATGAATATAGACTAATAAGTCTAATGTGTCATGGCCTAAAAATATTCCTAAGAATAATACATAGGAGAATTTATCCAAAATGCGGGAAATTTATGAGAGAAACACAATTTGGTTTCAAACAACGAATGGGTACCCGAGAAGCGCTAACAAGTATCCAAGTATTAATGCGAAAATGTTGAGATTTGCAGAAGGACGTATGTGTATGCTTTATTTACTATGGGAAAGCTTTGGACACAGTACAGCATAATAAGCTAATTGAGACTCTAGTATTGATAGGAATAGATAGAAAGGCGTCGATTATCCTAGTTAGCCGGACATCAAATACGATTTTTTGCGCTCTGAATTATCATAATGGATAATCTCTTCTGGTACTGTTGTGGATCAACCGTTTCCGGATTTACTTAATGGGACACTATTATTTATCACAGATATGAACATATAATAATGCCATGGCAATTTTTAAGAAATTGAAAAGTTCATTGAATGTAGTAATTAGATGGAGAAACAAAATTGATTTGTGACGCTGAAGTAGCATTTTAGACATGCAAAATCGCCTTTCGATGTCTTTTGGTTTAAGTTCGTGTGATTGGAAGTTTATCTACTACCAATGATTCTGCAAGCGAAGACACCTATTCTTAACACCTTCAAAATTTTTTCGTCTAGCCGGGGCATTGTACAATATATATATATATCCAAATCGTCACTTTTAAATAATTTAAACCATTCACGACAAGTTGTCTCAGCTAAAGCATAATCCCCATAAACATACACCAAAATAAGTCCTATGGGGCTCTGAACAACTTTTCAGGATAGCGAAATACTTGATTGTTTTTTGTATGAAAGCCATATAAAATTTCATACTTTGGATGTCTTCGGAACTAATCAAGATGTTTGAAAAAGCCAGCTATTTGATTTAAAATAGTTTTCCAAATGCTCGAAGTGAAAAACATCGTTTATGATCGAGGGTCGAAAATGCACCACAGGGATATACTTCAATGCTTTCCATCAGGTCAGAAACCTTCCCTCATGTATTTGGAAACAATGGAAAAAAAAGATAAAATATTATTTTTTCTAGATGCAAAACAGAAAAAATTTCACGCACCGATTGCGATTTCTAAAATGAGTTCCTTTTTTAAATTTATTTTTTATTTTAATTTATATTTAATATAATAAACAAAAACAATTTAATAGGGATAGATATTATGCGATAAAAGCTTTAAATTTAAGGTACGATTTGTTTTACAAAATAGATATATATATATATGTCCTATACTAATTTTATAGCACGTTAAATTAACACAAAGACATTTTTTTCTATGTCTGTATTTAAATATTTTATGAAGCACTTTAATACATTGCACAGAGAGGTCTCTTGAACAGTTTTCCGGTACAAATTTTTAAAATTCGAATTTAGCAAAACTAAATATCGCGTTCAATACCTAACATTGTGCTTTACCAGAAACTTATTTTATTATAATTTTTTTTTTTTTTTTTTGATGCCATTTGTTGAACTAGGTGAGGTCCAAAATCAAAGTTTTTGCAAATATTATTTTTTTTTTTTTTCTTTTTTCAATTACTGGAATATAGCATCAACTTTAAATACAGAAAATAACATTTTTAGTATATTTTCCCTTATAACATAAATTATTGATATCCTAAAATACATAAATTTTTAATGTCCATTAATTAATTAGACAATGAAAAATGTTCATTTTAAAATGAATAATTCTTATCTAAAAAATGATGTAGATTTTAAGTTTCAAGATATGTAAGTTGTATAAGACACAGGTTGGAGAACATAGATTCGTTTGCAAGTTATAGCCAATATTCCAAGGATTAAAAATGTAATAAAATTGTTCTGCCCCGTGACTGTGCTGTTGAACAATATTTTTAATTTTCTAATGAATACAAATATCATTTCATGTATTTTTAATGAATACATATTTCTGTAAAAAATCTATCACAAAATTTGTATAAGATTTTTCTATACTGCTAACGAGTTGATAAATTGTACAGCTAAATTTTATCTTGATACTATCATCTATATAAAATGTATGCACATATGATTTTCCAAAACGATTTTCAATGTGGAGCTATATGTGTAAGCTATTTTGAACGTATAGTCACAAAATTTGGTAACATAATTCTCACTTAATTGAAACGTACATTAGAGAGTCCCGAGGAAACGCTTTTTTCAGATTTCGATATAGCAACCCTCTCAAACAATGCGTATTGATGATCTGAATGCGATTCTAGATTGCAGTCTAGAAGATGTATTTTAAGACCTTTATTTTAAATTTTATATAGGTCGTGTATTTGTCGTTATTTTTGAATTGTGTCGTCATATGGGTTGTTTATCAAGATAACCTATAAATTTAAAGGACGAAAAATTATGTTCGTACATGAATTTGCACGAATGTAAAAACGTGAAAGTGTTCGCCAAATCGACTATTTTATGTAAATTTTTGGATAGTGCATTATTTTTCGGGAAGCTCTTGCAATCGTCAATTTTCTTTCAGTTAAATTTTGCTAAACCTGAGCAGAAATTTTTTGATTTTGACAAACTAGTACGAGGAAATATTATGTTCTAACCTATTGGAAATAATTAAAATGCAAAAATACTTAAAATCTTTATTAACAAATATTAGTGTTAATTTTAGATAAAATGACTTCGATACAACGTCAAAAAAACCAATAACAACGCTTTTTGAATTTATGCCAGAAGAATTGGATGCTTGACCAATGTGCAGCAATAGAAAATCTGGAAAATTTCGAATTCATTCCCGAAACATGTCTCAAAAGATGCGTCATTTTCAACTTGTTATTAAAAAAAATATTTTTTTTTTTTTTAATTTTCACCATGGGATTTTGTTCCTTTTTTAGTGAAAATTTTTTGAAAATACTTGATACAGTACAACATTTTAACATCATACCCATATTTTGCAAAAAATAATATCGAACTTTTTTTCATGTGATGTACTAAAATGATAGTTATGAACCAAAATTTTTGCAAAAAAAAAAAGAAATAATAATAATTATATTTTTTCTATAACTGGCTCAAAATTACAAGTTTTTGATACCCATTTCCAAACAAAACTCCAAACTTTTGTGGGACAAATCGCTGGTAGGGAACTGAAGATCAATTTATTTTTTTTTTTTAATATTTTTTACATATTCAGCTTATTAATATGCATCGTTTGAGGGGTTTTCCTACAATTTTTTTTCTACGGGGCACTAACGTACATATATATGTATATTGGCAAAGCATTTTTATCACGATTTCCATCCAAATTCATTTGAGTCAACCCTAAAAAGGAAATTATATGTCAAATTTCATTAAGATATGTTGCAACTTACCAACTATAGTTTGATCTGAACGTTTACATTAATATTGGCTGGACGGAATGACGGACTCCCATAAATTGGTTTAGTAAATAATTTATTGCCAAATTAAACACTTTTTAGGTGGCGAAATAACATCGCTTTTGCGTGCTATAAGCATTATTGAAAATGTATAAAGCTGCGCATCTTGCAATGATGCGAGTTATAATATATAATAAAATCTTAGTATATTTTAGCTTTTTATTTCAGATTTTCAAATATGACATATAACTTTTTTAACATTTTTAATAAACTGAAATCTTTCTCTTTTTAACGATACACATTGGTCCAAAAATTATTTATTTATTTATTATTTTTTTTTTTTAATAATTCTGTAATTTGCAAACCGTTGGAGATATCTAAATAAAATTTCACAAGTTCGAACAATTTACAGAATTATTTCCAAAAAATCGTTTCGGGACCACTGTGCGATACCAATATCTTGATACAAAAACGTACGGTTTAGTTAATGCTGCAAACCCACTTTTTTCCATAATATGCATTGTTACGTCGCGATTATCTGAAATTTGTAGCATTAGGTGATTATCAGTACTAAAATTGACAAATAAGCAACAAGTAACAAATTATAAGAAAAATATATAAGAAAAATATTATAAGAAAAATTTAAAACATGTTTCCTAATATTTTTTTATGCTCTACAAGCCTATACCATGGTATTTTTTATATTTTCAAAAGTTTCAAAAAGTCATGACCCTAATGAATACTATCCTTATTGGAACAATTACCCACGATAAAAAAAAACTTACAACTTATAAAAAAAAAATTTTAAAATGTACAATCAAAAATGTACGTCTTTAGGACTACAAAATATATATTATTTTGTAGTCCTAAAGACGGACTCTAAGAGAATATATAGTACGCATATATATTAATTTCTTAGAAATTGGAAAAAATAAGTATTAGAAAACATTTAAAAATATTCTATGTCTTGCTTTTAGATTTTTTGCTAGTTAAAATTTACATATTTTTTTACGAATTAGCCAGTTTTTGTCCTGTTTTTAAATAATTAATATAATTGAGCACTTACTCGGTTTCTTTTTAAATTTTAAATATTGTATTCAAGTCATCTTTTTGAATAATAGATCGCGCCTGATTCAACCATGCTGTATACTCCGAATTTAGCAACCAATGGTTAAAAAAAGATCGTTCCGTTGGTTTTTTTTTTATTTTATGTTAGAAGCCTTTCATTCAAAGAATACTTTTTGAAGGTCAATCAATGTTCATACAATATGAAATATGATAATCTCGTAATAATAGATTCCGCCTTGTGATCAATACATCCAGTTAGAATTCAATGATTCCTATCCATAATACTGTAAATTTCAAATTTTCCAGTCAGTGTCGGTTTTAAAGACTTCAATGTTTAATGACTTCTGATATAATCAACGATTTGAAACGATATGTACTAAATTATTTATAAAATTACTTTTGAATGTGTATTCCAATATCTATAATGTGATCTGATACAATTATTTCACTTTGCTTTTGACACGAACAAGCAATTAATCAATTGGTTTGTTCACGTAATACCAACAATAATAGATCCTAAGTTTCTGATATGTCTATACTTTGAGATAAGTAATTAAAAGAAGATGTATTTTAAAAGCTGGACAGAGGAATTGTACCACGGCCGTATTATTTGAGATCTTTTTATCATATATAAATTTGGAACGCTAAATTGAGTGATTCTTCGATTTTTTTTTTTTTTTTTTTTTGAGATAACTTTTTTTTGAGGTAACTTACATTATTTTACAAAAAAAAACGCTTAACTTTTTATGTTAATTAAAATCTTTTTGAGACTGATTTGTTAGCGACTTGAGAATAAAAGCATTTACAGATTAGTGGTCAGTTATGGTTCTATGGAGGACTAAATTTCATCGAAAGTTGACTTCTGCAAGAATAGTCAAGCTTAAAGAGAATAACTTATTTTAGTTTGACTTTAACACGAGACAGACAGCTCTGCATATATTGATCATCTCTGATGAACTAGAGGCTTGTAAATCCCTGAAACCATGTAATTTTCTATTTAAAATTCTTAAAGGATTACAGCAAATGATTCTGAAAAATAAAGTTTTTTTTTATATAGTCATATCGATCAACAGGAAATTGTACAAATTAACAAAGTTAAAATAATGATGTTTGTCTGATCGTCTATTTACGTCATTAAACTTTGTTACCCTTTGTAATGTTTATTCCTGGGTTCAAATAATATGAAAAAAGAATTTTGTTGGAAGTTATACTAAACATGATTTTACTAACACATGAACTATAAAAAAAAATGAAAAGTGATATTTTAAATATAGTAGGTGTTTTCATTCAAACACATAAATGTCTCGTAAAGCTCATAAACGTAATAAATATACAAAGTTATAAAAAAAAATTTCAAACTTTTTCTTGAAAAATTATTTACACAAATTTTAAATGTTTATGCTTCGTAATTTCGTAAACTTTTATTTTTGTATAATCAAATTTGAAAAATAGTTGAAAAGTATTTTGTATTTATTTTTTAATTTTTCAAAATAAAAAATAGTAATTTTAAATTTTGAAAAAATTTTAAATTTACTAATTTCCGGAAGAAAACAAAGCAATATAGAATAAATTAGCAAGGAGCATTCATGGAACACGTAAGTAAATCGTATAAATTTACGAATTGTGTAAATTTATTTATTTAGATGGAAACCTTTATTGTTTCAGTATAAAAAAATAAAATTATATATAAAGCACTATAACTATACCATATATTCATTTTACTCGACTTTTTTCATTGTTCGATAAATGAAATAACTCGAAAATGCTGTTTTTGAATTAATTGAATAATCGAGTAAAGCTTTTAAATTACTCGAGTTATTCAAGTAAATTTTGCTAATTTTTTTAGTGATTATTAAAAATTAGAACAAGCATTATGTGTTGTTTTATTGTTGTAATTTTAATAAAACATTTTAAACATAAATTGTATCTACATTAATTGGGATCGTTTATTTTACAAAAACAAAAAAAACTTTAATTTCCCTTCAAAAATGCAGCATTTTTAAGTAAAAATGAAAAAATTACAGATTAAATTGAGAATTTCTACTTAATATTGAGAAAATTGACAATTTCAAATTAATATTCAGAAAATTCTAAATGAATTTTTTTCAAGTTTATATTGAGAAAATTTTAATTGAAATCGAAACTTTCCAAATAATATTGAGAAAAATTGAGAATTTCAGGTTAATATTGAGAAAAGTCCAAATGAAATTGAGAATTTCTGGTTGATATTGAGAAAATTCCAAATGATTTTGAGATTTTCGGTTTGAAATTGAGAAAATTTCAAATGAAATTGAGAATTTCAACTTGATATTAAGAAAATTCTATAAGAAAATGGGAAAAATCCCAATGAAATTGGGAAATTTTTAAATGAAATTGGAAAAATTATTTAAGGTGGTATAAATTAAGTTTTGCATCTTAATTTTGTGGAAATTAAAATAAAAAATAATAATTAAGCGTGTCACATTTTGGATTGAGCCCCTACTCACTAATGTTAAACTCTATAGAGATCAAAGTTTTTAGTCTTTATTCTTTTAAATAGTGAGCACTTTTTTAGTTTTTGTTAGTTAGAATGAGATAAAATCAACATCACCATTTTAGAAATTATTTTATTAATTTATTTTTATTTTCTTTTTGTTATTTTTACAAATTTTTAAGAATTCTTATGCAAAAACATAAATGAAACTTTCAATTTTTAAAGAGGAATTGGTTGGTACGTTGGATTAAGAGTAACTCATTAATTTTGATTTGGAGTGACGAGAAAACGGTAAAAAAGAATATCAGGATAGTGTATAAGTAATCGAATGGTATCTGAAGCTAAGGATATAAAAATACACCTATTTTTTATATCTAAAATAAATTATAATCCAAAATTAACCCTATCGCACATTTGCTACAACAACGTCATAACTCAAAAAATGCAAATTTCGAGTTAATATCACTAATATGTAATAAAAAATGCGATAAAAGCATTTTGTCCATACTTCACAATTCATAGTGTATTCTTTGCAACAACGTATTAATTTATTTGTATGTCGGCTATTGTGTATTCAACGTCGTGAACTTATCTAGAAAAGTGATTAAATTTGACTATAACATTATTTTCATTCAAAATTAAAAAAAAAAATATATATATAAAACTAAAAATGCGTCTCCTGAAAAAATAGATTTTTTGAGTTATAACGTTGTTGCAGCAACGTTGTTGTGGGAAATGATATTGGCCGGGAGTGGGATATCATTTTCTGGGTACATTTTAAAGTTAAAAAAGTAGTTGGTTTTGTCCTAAAATTAAAAATAACATACAATTTTCATTTTTTCATGGACTAAATTTAAGACAAAAACCTTTAAAATAGGTTTAAGGTAGGGGCAAAGCTACATTAATTTTTTTTTATTTAACAGCAGTTTACAAAATGTACTTTAAGATAACAAATGTTTTTGAATACATTTTTATTAAATTTTGTTAACAATGCTTTGTAGGTCTACTTTAAGCTCCCATTATTTTGACAAAAACTAAAATTCTCTCCCTTTTTCCCTTCGCCTTAAATTTTCTTTAAAAATTACCTCTGAAATTAATGCTTTGCAGCATAATAAAACCTTTAGATTGTAAATTGTAAACATCTTTAAAACCAGTTAAAAAGGAAATTTTTAAAATATTTTTTTACTCAAATTATTCGATTAATCGGCATAATTTACTTGAATAAATTTCTACTAGAAATTATAGATTTTAATTAAATTAATTTTTCGATTAATCGAACAAAAATTATTCGAGTAAATACTCTAATCACCACCTATTTCTTTGCTGTCTGCTTTACAATTTGGCTTGAAACAGCGGCTTCACGTGTGTTTCAAAAACCCTATTAACAGGTTCTTGATTTAAATCACTTTTACGAGCCTCCTCCATAAGACGTTCATAGGCACGACCATCATAACAACCCAGTGCTGAACCCAAAACACGATCATGAAACTCAAAACCATCAACAATAGCTACAGCATTTGGCCTAAATGCCATTAGCATCTCCTCATAAATTCTTTCAACTTCTTGAATTTCTTTGGTAGTTATTGTACGATTAAAACGTAAAATATCATCCAAACTTGTTAAAAACATTTCTAAAATAAAAATGCTTAAGAGTTGTTCCATCACTGGTTGTAGACTAGCATTGAATTTTCCTTGCTTGGTTTGAAGTTCAATCTCCTCATAAGCCATGCGTGCTAGAAAAGCTTTACCATGCATTATAGCAGTTTGTGTTAGTATAAGGCCTGCGCGATTAGCTGCTTTTTGTACCAATTTATCTGGTTGATCTTTAGTAAATGATCTTTGTGTTAGAAAAACATATTTAACACGTTCTAATGATGTGTTTTCTAGTATCTTCACTATGGTATCCAATTTTAAGGACCATTTAACTTGACCACTAGTACGTAAGTAGACTACTGATTTCGGCAAATATTTACGTTTAATGCCTTCTTCCAAATATTTAACCAAAAATTTCGCTGTTTGCAGTAATAGTACAGTATTTTCCCCTTCATAGGTACAGGCAGCAGTAACTGCACCATAGATGGTAACAAAATTTGCAGAATTTAAATAGCCATGACCACCACAGGCCTTTCTCAATATCTCTACACCCTTGGCAGCCTCATGTGAACAGACGGCTTTCAAGCAACAAGATAAAGCATGTAATTCGGATAAATTACGTTTAATACCCTGCTCGAGTTCCTTGTGTACAGTACGATAAATATTCCACACGCAATCGGCTGCCAAGCGATAAAATATTCCTTTGGCAATTTGAGGAAATACTTTATGCTGTTGTGTTAGAAAATCTATAACTTGTATCTCGTTCGATGCGTTGAATCGAAGCCTTGACGGCGTATGGCAGAGTATCTGAAAATGATTTAAAATTGGTAGTTATTTGAACTTATTTCACTTTATATCGGAAATTTAATTGCATTTTTAAAGTCTTTTTAATATTTAATTTTTTTTTTTTTTTGTTATTTTCGCTTCAAACCCTAACCGGAGGACAGTTCTAGCTAATTTTTTTTTTTTTTTTTGGTAATACAAGTGATCTCAGATAATTATTTATATCTAGACGATTTATAAAAGATTATGGTCATTTTCATATAAAAGTTCTTATTTTTTTAGGAATAATGGTTTAGATTATTCACAATTTATTATAAATTTTAGAAATTCTTCATACAAAAATCAACATGTTTTGGAAAATATCAGTGATCTGGCTTACGATTTATAAGAAATTTTACATTTAGTAAATTGTTCACATATATCGGAATATATGGGTCAAAACCTTTACTATTTATAATAAATTTTAGAATTTGGAAATTATTCTTATAAAAATTGGTTTAAAAATTTATAGGAAATTTTAGAATTTAGAAAAAATATTAAAATAAAAATCTTCATATTATTCAGAAATATGAGTTATTACAGATTTTGATTATTTTCATGGTTGTCGTTTTGTAAACAATTTTTAATTTAAAAATCCACTATTATGGAATTAATTTTGCTATACTCTTTTATTTTCATTTTATAATACATTTTAGAATTTGTAAATTTTTAATTTATATTACTCAAAATTACCTGGTTGCTATGGTAGCCGCTTGCAGAAGATTAAACGAAACATCTTTAACGATCATTACCCGAACATAGGACATGGTACTATATAACATTAGAGGTTCGGGTCCTTTAACAAAAGTACCATCTGCTAAGACTTGATTATGTTTCGACAGCATTTGCTTCAAAGGTATTCGAACATTTTTTAAACTCAAAAAACCATTATTGACACCATTTACACCAAGTTTTTGACCAATCTCACCCACATCTACGCCTGGCTCAGGTTGATGAGTTTTCTCATTACGTATACGCACTAAGAATGGTTGTAGACCATAATGTTTTCCCTTAATGTACAATTGAGCCATTAATACTACCATATTGGCAGTGTGACCCAAACCTCCCGGCCACCATTTATAGGCTGTTAATGAGGGTGTATTTAAAATAAACTCCTGTTTTTCAATATCATAATCAGCCCTGGTCTCTAGAGCTCTAATATTAGTACCATGACCCAATTCAGTTTGAGCATAAGTACCAATAATACCCTCTATATTCCATGATCTCTCTAACCACTCGTCAAGTTGCTGCTCATTAGACTGTCCCAGGAGAGCCGTTAAAAACATGGAAAAATGTAAACGTAAAGGAAAATTTTGCTGAAACAATCCCGTACCTAATGGCCCACTCAATAGTGAACGAAATAAATACATATCATCTAATGACGGTGACTTGGCACCCTGTTTCCTTTGCTCTCCTTTATACCATTCTCTTAGTTTCTTAATTACTTTGGTAAACTTTGCCATGGTATGCTCGTAAAGCTCTTTGTGGGAAAAATTCACAATATTTTTGGGATCATCAAATTGTGGATCGTCAAAGAAAAGCTTTTCCAAATATCTGCGCTTGAACAGTTCATCTTTACCACCCATCCACCATTTAGCAAAATCTTCACTATTTACTATGGCATTTTGTCGTTCTTTTGCTAGATCATTGTTTACTGCCATTATCGGAGATTGTGTTAATTAGATTTGTTTATAAATACTTATAATAAATGAAAACAATTACAAAAATAATATTTTGTTTTAGTTAACCGTTTATAGAACTTTGCTCTTTCGCTTTCCGTAAACAACTACTTATAATTTGTATTGTATTGCATATAGTTGATTTCCATTAACCAGACTGCATTTCTCAGAGTTCTTATCAGGGGGCAGACTATATACACATATGGACAACAAAATAGGTGTGAATTTCTTCAAATAAAAAATTTTATTTTTTTATTGTTTTATACTCATATTTATGTTTTATTTATTAAATAGAATTATCTAAGGAATAAAAAAAATTATTTTGGAATTAACCTCGGAAGAGGTTTTTTTGAAGAAAACATATAAATTTCTGTGTACAATAAAATAGGTATGTTAACAAAAATTTTAAAATTACAATATAATTTCTTATTTTTCGAACTAAATATTAATAAAACGTCAATAATAGCATGAGAAGACATACTTTTTTCAGTTTCCTTTATTATCCTTCCTATAGCTAAGACATACACCTTGCTGGGATATTATACCGTTATTATTAAAATTTTTTTAATTTTTTCTTGCTGACTGGACTAAAATACTTCTGAAATAACTGTTTTAAGTTTATTTAATGATTTTACCCAGAATTATAATCATAGGAATAACTTCTTTATTCAGAAACTTTCAAATTGTATCTTAAGACCGACTCTCCCAACATTCATTATGAATGCTCTTGGTCGTTATAAAGCTAAAACTTCCACAAAAGTGGTATGTGAGGGTTTCTATATTGCAGCATAACCCTTTTAACAACTTATCAGATCAATAAATTATGATAGGAACAATATAATATATAAAAACTATAAAATGTAATTTTGTTATAAAAACAAGAATCTATCTATTCAAAAAGAAGTAAAAAGCGATTAAAGATGATTGAAAGGAAGAAATCCTCATATTTTATGAACAATATGCGTTGTAGTAATAAGTCGTAGTATGTGTCGGAATGGATATGTCTGAAACATTTTAATGAAAAGAAAAATATGAAGTTTTTGTGCTATGAGTTATTGAAAATATTTAATCTGAGTAAAATATTCCACTCTTATAATATAGAAATTCTACCTAAAATCCTTAAATAGATCTAAATCAATAATTTAAGAAGTATTCTATCTCATTAATGAATAAATCATAACTTTTAATAATAACGATATAATATCCTACCAAGGACTTTTAGGGTGTGTGTCTCCGCTATGCTAGGGATAATCAAGAAAATTCCAAAAAATAATTATGTCCTTTCACACTGTTATTGCATTTCATTAAAATTTAATTTCAAAAATTTTAAATAATTTTGTAATTTTAAAATTTTTGTGAACACACCTATTTTATTCTCCACAGAAAATATGATTTTCTTCATAAAAACCTCCTCCGATCTCCAAACACCAATGTAGGTAAATTGTAAAAGTATTTTTTTTTTTTATTTTATTCCTTAGGTAGTTGTATTTCATAATATAATATATATATATATAATATAAATATAAATTTAAACATTTTTAAAACATAAAATTTAAAAATTTTATCATTTGAAGAAATTTACATCCATTTTATTGTCAATGTGTCCATGTATATATTTTGAAACAAATATAAATAATAAAGTCTCAAAAATTTACTATTTCTGATCAAGGTATCGCTGATGAAAAATCGACTTTGCATTTGTTAGCGAAATTTTTCTACCAAAACATAATTATAACAAAAGAAAGAACATTTTTTCTACTGTGTCGAGTTTAATTCACACACAAGATTTGAACTCAACAAATTTGTTAATGCACTTTAAAAACTGCATGTAATATTTCTACTAAAATTATTCAATAAAAATATGTTTATATAAGGGCAAAAACACAAAAATTTTAAAATCAATGAAACCAAGTTAATGTTACAATAATTTCGAACATGGTTTTGTTTTTGGCAAAATAGCTAAAAAATTGTATTAATAACACTGTAAACAATTAAATTACAAAGTTATGTGGCCCACGGTCTTTATCGTTATTAGTGACATAGAGGAATAATATCATTTTATACGTTATGGCTCTATTGATATTTGGTCAAAAGTTATACGATGACAAACTTAGAAACCATAATTTCAGCTATCTTTATATTTTATTATTTTTTGATCACTGTATGTGAGCCTCTCCATGAAGATGCAATTTTATGTCATATATTTAAAAACGATAAGTTTGTAACATATCAAATCTGTCAAAATAAATCATATTTGGTGAAAAACGAGATACTTTTATCCAAACGAATTTTGCTTAGAAAAACAATAAAAACAAGTAAGAAAGATATAAAAACAAGTAAGAAAGATGTGGGTCTTATATTAGACACGTGGACAATTGTGGACCGATACTTTTACTAAGTGTAAAATAATATATACGAATACAGAATATTATGTTAATACTACCATTTTTATGAATTTATATACTTTAGGGTGATTCCCGAAAGTGGGCTTATATGAGAACTATGGTAAATTATAGAGCGAACTTCATAAAATTTGTCACTATGATTTCTACTTATACAAAACTTATTTGTGTCGAATATAAACCTGATACTAACATGTGCATGTGATTTTTACACGTTAAAGTGATTTTCGAAAGAGGGTTTTATATAGGAGCTATGGTCAATTATGGACCGATCTTCATGAAATTTGGCACAAAGATTGATACTTATAGAAAACTTGCTTACTTGCTTCATTAAAATATTACAATATTTAAGGCATTTATGATCGTTAAATCTCTATTCCGGGAGGACATTTGTATGGGCGCTAATGGACCGATTATTACCAATTTCAATAAGCTTCGTCCTTGTGCTATAAAAGTCATACGTGCCAAATTTCATTGAATTATCTTCAAAATTGCGACCTGTACTTTGTGCAAAAGGTTTACAAGGGCAGCCAGCTAACCGTCCAGTCAGCCAGACAGACAGACGGGCATCGTTAGATCGACTCAAAAAGTCGATTGATATACTTTAAGTGGTTGTTGGATGACTTTTTCTGTGTATTACAAACATCAACACAACCACCTATGACGATGTGGGGTATAATTAAAACAAACTATGTCTTATAAGATATTATTATTTTTTTTTATTTTTCAAGTGCTTTAAATCAGTGCGTGAGCGGAGAAATAAACCCTGTAAGCATTTAGTGAATTCTTTTTCGAAATAGCTCACTTCTTCGACACTCTTAGAAGTGAAATAGAAGATTTTTCTCAATTATCCAACAACAAAATATATTAGTATACGAATTGAATCTTCTAAACGTAACTTCTTTAATCACTATTAGAAGTTGTTTGGATAACTGTTACAATTAACCAAAAATGAAAACACTATTTTTCAACACCTTTGCTAGCATTTGGAAGATTGTTTTTTAACAATCCACGTAATCTGTCGAATTCGGCACTCTAAGATGATTAATAGTTGAACGTGCAAAACTTTACAAAAACAACACACATTAGGTTCGAAATTTTATCATAAAATAATGATTTTGACGATTGTTTACATTTCATAATGGGAAAAAGAACAAGCAGAAACAATATAATTTTGCTTAGTAAAAATATTAATTTTCAAGTGATTAGAATGAAAAAATATTGACATTAACTAAAATTATTTATGTAAACTGATAGTGAAACAAAAAATTCATAAGTTTTACTTATAAAAGGAAAATTAAGAAAATAAGGTAATCGTTTATCAAAATTAAAAAGAAATTATTAATATTTCAACTAGTTCTGCGCAAGCGAATAAATTTAGGAAAACATTTTCATTTTCTATAAAATTTAAATATGTTATTAACAATTTGAGGGCCAGAACATGGAAAGAAAATTTTGTTTTATATAAAATTCTTAATAACTTAAACAACATTTTTTAAAAGTGTGGAAGGTGGACTTATGTGTGACAAAAGTCGCTAATTTTTAGAATAATTTTCTATAGAACAAAAAATTAAGAATATATTAAAAATTAAATTTTACAAGTATATTCTGTGGAAGATTAAAATTTTGGGAATGCATTGGATTAGAGTATAAAGGAACTATCGCTTAGTGGCACAGTTTTTCCCGAACGGGGTTACTAAGTAGATCAGAATTCGATAGTAAAAGCGACGTATATCAACTTCTGGTGTGTCGATATAGTTACGCTTTCGATAGAAAATGTTTGCAGGGAAATACTGTATTAAAAACAACATATGTATTTGTGTTAATAACTGCATAAATAATCGATAGCCGCAAAGAGAGGACGTAAAAATTATATATTTATATTTAAGTCTTTCTAATTAGTTTTTGAGTTTGTATTTGAATTCAAATATAACGGTTTTAACGGCTGGTTTAAATTTAAATAGTGCTTTTCAACCTTTCTAAATGCTTTTCGATCTTTCTGTTTATATTAAAGCAGTTAAGATATCTGTAGAAATTATTAACATAGCTGTAAACATACAACATTGAAAGAAAAGCTTTCACTATTATTTGTAAGTATGGCAACACTAAATGTTGAAGCTGTTAACAAATTAAAATTCTAATATTCTAGTTTGTCCGTTAAGATCATTGTAGAAATAGAGCTTTCGAGAAGCATCTAGAAGTTAATGCTGTGTATATAAATTGGACGTGAGAACACCATTGAGTCTGTCTAATTGGAAGCATCGTTAAGTAAAGACAAATTAAATGCCTTGGCTGTATACTCTTGGACATTATTAAAGTGTGCTGTATAAAGTGTGTAATTTAAGTGTGTGTGTATTAGAACACAAGTGACTATTTAAACTATTGTTGTTGTACATTTTAAATAAAATAAAGAGTCGTTACAACTTTTAAACCACTAAACTGCTTTTACTTGCAAACAAAGTACCTGTTTATTTAAAAGGAAATAAACCACAGTTTTTAAAAGGGTAAAAACGTAACAATTGGTCTGTGAAGTGAGATTGCAAAATAATAAGCAATCATCAAGTTTGAAGAGCTAAAAGTAGAGCAATTCAAGAGATAATTGAATAAGTTGGAGTTACCTACAGCTGGTAATAAAGCAGAATTACAAAAGAGGCTGGTAGATGAATTCAAGCGGCGTGATATTGACATCGGAGATTAGAAAATCGAGTATAAAGAAGCGGATCATATTAAACGAAACTGCAAAGCACCAAGAAAACGAACCAGATCTGCCTCGCCTCAAAGAAACAACCAGCAGTGAAATTGTCAGTTATCACAAGAATCACCTTTAAACTAAAACGAGCTAGCACTATGGAGCAAGAGCTAGCTCCCACATCTGAGCGCCCCACAATCTCAATATCCGTAATGCAGCAGAAAAATAGCAATTTTACTGTTACTATAGACACCGGGGCATCACAGTCTATGGTCAGGTCCGATTTAGTCAAGAAAACAATTGAACTATTATGTGGGGTAAATCTGCACACAGCTACTGGGGAGACGGCCACAGTCTATGGTAAAGTAAATGTGAAATTAACCATTGCCAACGCTAGCGCCAATAATGTAATTATTGTTGCCGACATTGTCGACGAAGTTATCATTGGTGCTGATTTCATGATTAGTCATGGCATTGCTTTGGATATGGGACAAAAAGTTATGATTTGGCGAAATGTGGATATACCGCTTGAAGTCGGATATAAAAATAGGACTCGAGTTCGAAAGTTAGTTACCGTCGAGCATAAGAAACTACCACCACAGTCAGACACTTTAGTATGAGCTCGTATGGAGGGAGATTGTGAGGATAGCAGTTTGTGGGTGGTAGAACCAGCAGAAATAACAAGTGATCTTGTAACAGCAAAAGCCCTCGTTAAACCCTGCAACAACAAAATAGTTCCCGTAAGAGTGCTTAACATGTCCAGCTATGAAAAAGTCGTTAAGCCAAATTCCGAAATAGGTCAATGCATTTCATCAGAGGCAGTAGTCAATTGCGAGAAAAACCCGGAACAGACCAATAAATCCACCAAAGAACACGAGCTACCAGCAGAATATGTGAGAAAATGGATAGAAGGATTAACGTCACCAGATAAAAAGGCCAAACAGATTCTAAAGAAACATACCTCCGTCTTCGCCTTAAATAGTCAAAGATATGGTAGAACGGCAATTGTAAAGTATCAAATAAATAATGGCGAAGCGAGGCCAATAAAGCAGGCGCCCAGGAATGTTCCTCTAGCGAAACAAAGTGAAGTGAAGGAGTTGGTCAATGAAATGGAGCGGAAATGGGTAAGACTTTTGATGAACATCTGAAAAACCTTGAAGAAGTTCTTAAAGGAATATCAGCGACTGGACTCAAACTCAGTGTAAAAAAGTGTGCGTTGTTCCAGAAAGAAGTTAAATATTTGGGATATCGCATAACAGCCGAAGGAATATCAACAGATGAAGATAAGATAATTGCTGTAAAGGACTGGCCACTTCCGAGAAATCTCCACGAATTGCATAGTTTTCTTGGCCTTTGTGCATACTACAGACGATTTGTCCGAATTTCGCCAATGTAGCCGCAAGCTTACATGAGCTGACCAAGAAGTCGCAATCATTCCAATGGAGTGAAGCACAAGAACTAGCATTCCAGAAGCTCAAGGATCTATTATGTACGGCACGGAATAAGAGGTGTACTTTCACAAGTGGTCGATGGCACTGAAAGAAACTACTGCGTAACACGACTAGAACTTTTGACAGTATTAGAGTCTGTATGCTCAACACTTCCGACTGAGAACCCATCATTCTGCCCTCAGGTGGTTGCTGCAATTTAAACAACCTGAAGAACAACTGGTTCATTGGATAGAGCGGCTTCAGAGCTATGATTTTAGCATCGAGCACCGGAAGAGTTTGAAACACGGAAATGCGGACGCACTGTCAAGACGGCCCTGCAACGTGAAATGTAAGCATTGTGCAAAAGCCGAGGAAAAGGAATGTGTCATCGATGTTTGACTAATGCATATAGCGTCCAGTGAAGATTGGTCTGTAGCGCAAAGAAATGATCCCATACTGGCAAAAATAATATTGGCAAAAGAAGAAGGCAGAAGTTCAGCTCGCAATGAAATATCCGCCGAAAGTCCACTGATGAAATCATATTGGGCCCTAGGGAATAGTCTACAGTTGCTAAATGGCTGCTTATACCGCATATGGGGAAGTGCTGATAGTAAAACAGTGACAAATCTAATTGTAGTACCATCCTCTAAAATAAACGAAGTAATGAAAGAGTTCCATAATGGTCCCAGTGGTGGTCATCTTAATATGACAAAAACCTTAGAAAAGTTAAAACAACGTTTTTATTGGGTGAGTTGTCAGAAAGCAGTAGTCGATTGGGTAGGCAATTGTTCACAATGCATAGCAGCGAAGTGTCCAGTAAGAAGTCGTGAACAACTTCAGCAGTATAATTAAGGTGCGCCATTGGAGCGGATTACGGATTACTTACGTTCTATTTTATTATGAATTATTTCAGCAAATTGCCAGAGGTATATGCCATACCCGATCAGGAAGCTAAAACAGTTATAAGCGTATTTGTGAACAACTGCATTCTGATCAAGGTAGAAATTTTGAATCTGCCGTATTCAAGGAAATGTGCAATTTACACGGAATAAGAACAACCAGAACAACGCCACTGCATCCCCATGGTCGAAGATTCAATCGCACTCTGGAGGAATATTTAAGAAAAGTGGTCAGTGCACATCAGAAGGACCGAAATTTCTATTGGCATACAGATCATCTGTTTATGCTCAACCTCTCGAACACCTGCAAAAATTGTCTTCTTTTAAACCCTCATCAAATTGTCTAATTGGAAGCATCGTTAAGTAAAGACAAATTAACTGCCTTAGCTGTATACTCATGTACATTATTAAAGTGTGATGTATAAAATATGTAATTTAAGTGTGTGTATTAGAATACAAGTGACTATTTTAACCGTTATTGTTGTACATTTTAAATAAAATAATGAGTCGTTACAACCTTTTAAACTACTAAACTGTTTTTATTTGCAATCAAAGTACCGGTTTATTTAAAAGGAAATAAACCACTGTTTTTAAAAAGTAAATACAACAATATATATATATATATATATATATATGTATATATACTACTTTCTTGAACATACATATATATAAAAACTTGAACTATATATAACTGGGAGTTTCAACTTTTTAATAACTTTTTTACTTACTGTATGAATTAACGCTTTTACATTTATTCAGAAAAGAAAAACCAACAATAAAGTATAGCCATACATATATATATTTATATATATGTCTGCAAGAACATTTATAAACACACATTTATTCACAACACACACACATACCAATTACGTATTACAAAAAAAAAACCAGAAAGAAAGATATAGCTATATGATACCCTACACCATTGTGTACGATCATAAAAATTCAGGAAGGACTTATATTACACCTGTGACCAATTTTACTAAATGCAAAATAAAAAATATATAAATAGAGAATAATGCGTTAATACTAACATCTAAATGATTTTATGCACTTTAGGGCGATTCCTGGAAGTGGGTTTTATGGGAGCTATGGTAAATTATGGACCGATTCTCATAAAATTTAGCACTGTTGTTTCTACTTAAATAAAACTTATTTGTGTCGAATATTAACTTGATACTAACATTCGTATGGGATTTATGAATGTTAAAGTGATTTTTGGAAGAGGGGTCCGATCTTCATAAAAGTTGGTGGAAATATTAATACTTGTATAGAACTTCTTTGCTCCGAATTGCATTAAAATATTCTTATTATTAATGCATTTTTGAGTGTTTAAATCTATTCCGGAGAGACTGGAATAATGGCCCGATCACAACCAATTTCATTAGACTTCGCCATTGTAATTTAAATAAATAACAAATATTTCAAAATTTCTACTATTACCAAAATAAGTCAAAATACCGTTACGGCATTGAAATACAATTACTATTAACTTTGTTTTTATTTATTCTTCTTGTTAAAGTCATATTTAAATTTGTTATTCCGGGTCCTTCCATGAAGGGGAGTCAAAATCCATCTCTTGAAATGCAATTTCCGAAGGGTCCCGACAACTGATAGATTAACTGCTTATCCTATAATTAACTGTAATTCGTTTCGAAAATAATTTCCGATTAGAAAACTTAGTGATATTATGTAATAGTTTTGAAACACGTATGTGGAACTAAAAATTTGTTTTTCTTTTCAGCTTCTAATGGTTTAGTTGTAGACTTGAAAGTTTTTCAAGCAGTTGGAAATTCTCCAAATAGTGTTTTTGGTCATGGACCTTCGATGTATATCGGCAGTCATATAAAATTCTTCACAATAATAATCATATAAGAATATTAAAGCTTTTTATTTGGGAAGGTAATGACTAAGTATCTCCAGCTCCTGATATAGGGTGAGAAACTTTACAATCCTTATAAAGTTTTTCCACATACTATAAAAAATGACTGCGTTGTGTGCATTTTTAAATGATTTTGATTCCTTTTGTGGAAAGCGTTTAATTTTTCTTCATCTGAATCTAAAATTGCACCAATGTATATATATATATATATATATATATATATATATATATATATATATATATATATATATATATATAATTTGTACCTGATATCTTTTTATTTTTTAAGAAATTGTGCAAAAATTATTTAAAAATATATATTTTTCAGTGTAACTCAGCAAGTAATGATAATACGAGGGCGGATTAATAAGTCCGTGACTTTTCGAACTTTCCTCGTTTTTATATGAAATGCAACACTATTCCCATCAAGTACCACCTGTTAATATGGCCAAGAAAAAAGTTCTTTTTCATCAAGATAATGCACGGTGGAAAGGGATTCGGCTCCAACGATGAAATTATTGACCAAACAAATGCCTATTTTAAGGACCTCGCAAAATCCTATTTTTACAGCAAGTTGGACTTCTATTTGTTTTCTATGTTGTGAAAAACTTTAACCAAATGCAAAAGACAGACAATACGAGGGCGGATCAATAAGTCCGTGACTTTTCGAGCTTCACTCGTAGTTATATGAAATGCAACACTATTCCCATCAACTACCACCTGTTAATAGACAACTGTCAAATTTTGAGCAAGTGTCATCATTTACTTTGCGTTTAACAGCTTTTCAAAACATACAACCTCGTGTATTTTTCTAAAAATGGAAAAAAGTGAATTTCGAGTGCTCATGAAACATTATTTTTTGCGAAAAAAAAACCGTCAATCAAAGTTCGAAAAGTCACGGACTTACCGCCCTCGTATACCAATTAAAAGTATTTTCAACTTATGTGAAAAATTCTTTTTTATTTTACAAACGGCACTTTTTCCAAAAACCTATTTAAAATTTTAAGAATGCTACTTTCTTGGAAGAAAGGTATTTTTTCGAAAATTATTTTTTAATTATTTTAATTAATGATTTTTTGAAAAATTTTCTTTCAACCACCATAGGTGGTTGGGGTATTCTACGTTTGTACTGATGTTTGTAACGCAAATATTCAGATACGTGACGAAAAATAATGTTATGAAATTCATTCGATTTAAAATGAAAATCGATCAGATTGTTATGATATCGTTTTCCAATTTTTCTGTTCTATGTTCTTGTCAAATCACAACAAATTTATATAAAATGAATAAAATAAAATTTATTTTAGATTATTCTAGTACAATTTATTTGAAATTTATTTAAAATATATTTAAATACAATTGTAAAAAATAAATAGATGAGACGGTCATAGAAATACTTACTAATATTACACATAAAAATAACACTTTGTTAAGGCATAATACATTTATGATTCAACTCCGTGGTACTTCCGGCAATTGATGCCGTGGTTATTAATATTTAAAAATAAACGCCAAACCTTTTGCTTGTGAGATTATCCATTATGGTATTTTAAATACTGGACACTTTCATTTCTTTAAGTTTATTTAGACGGTATTGGTAAGCTTTTATGGTAGCTACATCCAGAAGCTTAAAAATTTTAATTTGTAAAACCCTGTGCAACTTTACAGTATAACTGGAGGAATATAACATGACGATGATATTAAAATAGGTACGACCTCGTAAGCCCAGCATTTACTGTTTTTCTTCATAGCATTTTGACACTGTGCGGCGGTTTTACACTAACAAAATAAAAGCAATTGTTGTTTTAGTATATATGCGGTCACTTTATAATTACATTATTGGATAAGCCAAGGCGAATTCAAACAGGTAACCTCACTTAATCAGCTGCTTATTTCCTTAATACTTAGAACTGTCAAATTCCATATAAGCACATATTGTATTTACCCGTTGAAGTGTCAAACTTCATACATACATATATATATATATATATATATATATATATATATATATATATATATATATATAGCTAGATAATAGATAAAGTTAATGTGATATTGTGAAAATATCAAATTTCCACCCAGAGACCATTACCGGTCAAATTTCCCAGTCGGAACATCAGTCAATCCGTCGAGGAATTGACCACCTAACCAATTCATCCTACGATGTTGTAATTGTGGGCAATGACAAAATCATACAGTGTACCGTTATGACACCCACTGTGGTCCTTAAGTTCTTCCTATTCAAAATCAGAAGAGTAATCGTACCTGTCCTGTCGAGTGTCGGCCATAGCGACCTCAATATCTTACAGTCTGCTCTACTTCCTTAAGCCTGATAGGTTCTATCCAAGATAAGCTCTCGAATCTTCCCAAAACAGAAACCTAGTGGGGGGTTTCACATGAATCACTAACTGAAACATACATCGTTGAAAAACTACAGAGCCTCATACAGCTTCTCAGTAACTGACACTCTATTAGGAATCACTACAAAAAGCATCTCATCTGATGTGCCCGTGGGACATAGATTATGCTCACCATAGTTGACATTGTATGTAATACTGGAGTGGCCTAACCGTGATGATCCCAATAGTTCCTTTTAAGTCTCAGATTTCTTGCCGTCATATCTCTCACGAACTCCTCAATAGGTAAGAGATGAAGTATGACGTTCAGAGCCTCCTGAGTTACATACCGATCCCCACAACTAATAGTAACGACTGGTAAAGTGTAGGGAAAGGCAATAGTTTTAAATTACACTTTTGTTTATTTTCCCATCAACATAAACGTAAGCATAAAAATTCTACGTTGGGTTAGCTTAATTTAAATTAGGAATTTATTTTTGAAGTCAGTCTGAAGATTCATTTCAATAAAAATAGATGTTCCAAACAACATATATATATTATTAAGGATAATTACCTTATTCTGACAAGTCATACCATCAAAATTCCTCACAGAAATCATTGCATCCAAATCCAGATAAAAAAATATTTGTTCGTGATGATTTCCTTAAAAATTTGAAATATTTAACATTTTTAACTTGACATTTGAACTTCTTACTTTAAAGGTAATCATTGTCCAATTATCATAAAGGCTTCAGATTATATTTTTTGAGATATGTTTTATTTACTTCTGTAATAATTCTGTTTAGTTGGAATATCAGTTATAAAAAAATGATTTTATAACTAAAAACTGCAAAAAATGCCTTTTTACCGAAAGTCAAAAAATTCAAATCGCAGATACGGCTTAGTCATGGGAGAATTTTTGTACGAGGCTATATAAAATAATGAACCAAGCCAGATTACATTATTTGTTTTTTATTTTCTCTTTTAACATTATATTTTCATTTTTTTGCATCATTTGAATGTAACCGTCGCTTTTTTTGAGTATTCTTGTAACTATAATTTATTGGTAATAAATTCTTTAAACGTGCAATATCTTCTATTTTAAACTGGGAAATTACAATTTTTTTCTCGACCAAGCGGTTGCCAAAATCGTAATCTACGACGAATTCTAAGGAAGAAACCATGGGTCTAAAATCAAAATCGAGCTTCCGGTTTTTAACGAGAAACTTTTCTTTTCGTATTTTATATATTGTTAAAATATGAACAAATTTTATTGAATATTCTAAGAAACTTGACAAAAGTTAGGGTTTGTTCGAAAGGAAATTTCATGAGCTTTCGAAAGCTAAATATAACTAAACAATTTTGATGCTTTAAAAAACGCAAAACACATCATTAAATGGTGCAAAAAAAAATTAAAGAACGTTGTGATCTTTAAAAATAATTTAGATGGTTATAAAATTTTTGTATTTATATAGTTTAAAAAAGCTCTCGTTTAAAATGCAGAAAAAAAATGTGACATCGGACATGGACGTTGATGAAGGTTTCATGTTCAGAACACCAAATTTAGAAAGGGCAATTGTTCTTAATTATGTTATGATGTGCGACAGATTTGGTGTGTCAGAGAGAGTTTCTGCGTGTTTGGCTACGACACTTTTTAAAGATGTAGGTTTCAAAGACGACAATGGGGGCTTATTATTATGGACACATGTTAAGTAGCGCGAGAAGAGAAGAATTTCAGGGATTCTAGCGCAAATATAGAAGATTATCAATGAAATTCATCCGGGGATGGTTAAAAAAAATCTCATCGCGGTTGTGCGAGAACCAAAAACCGAGCTTTTGGCTCATTTAATACTCAATGTTGTGGACACTGGTGGTTATATATATAACCACATCGGCGGCAGCCATCCAGACGAGCTGACATCGTTAAATCGACTCGGAAAATGATTCACATTCGATTGGTATACTTTAAGGTGGGTGTTGGATTTTTTCTATGCGTTACAGACATCAGCCTCTTTATTCCGGATTATTTTAATGTAATTTCACATTTCTAGTTTCCTTAAGTTAGAATACAAAATTACCGGCAAATGTTTGAAAAAAGTACTTATTTTCTGTTTTTGTCTCTTAAAAATCATAACAGGATTACGTTCTAGGAAAATTTTCAATACTTGTTACCCAAATTTGATCGTTTCTTATCCTTTCCTGCTTATATTTCGAAAAACGCCATTCAGTTTTGGAATTTGATCAAAATTGCCTGAAAATTGTTGAGTAAGACACATTTTCAGTTTTTATTATTTTTTTTTTTTTTTATTCTTTTTATGAGTTAGGATCTTATAATATAAAAGGTATGAATGTGTATCAAAAGTACTAAAAATTATATGAATTGTAAGCTTTAAGTGTTCGAATTTCTTAAACATTCAAATTAAAAATATAACTTTTCTTACAATTGATCCTTTTTAATAATCAACTTAATAAGAATAGGTTATTTTCATATTAAATCTTAAATCCATTGAAAATAAATATTTGTGATTGTTTTTTTAGTTTTGCTTGAGCTTTATTTATTAAAATTCTTTTAAGAGAAAATATAAGTGTTATATATCAATAATGATAATAATATAGTTAATATTATGTATGTTTTGTTATGCTATAGCTATTTTCAAATGTTTAACATATATTAAGAAAAAACCAAGAAAAAGAAACAAACATATAAATGATGTTAAGAGCATAATAAACACATACCGACAAAATCCAGAAAGAAGTTATAACGAGTTTAAGGTCATTTTGAAGTTGGGGTGAGTGAGCGTTGTCCTAAAGGCAGGGCAGGGTTTTGACGGTTTTTGGCGGACAAAATTCTAATTATGAATAAATCCTGAATTGCAGCGGATTATGTAGTGGAAATGAAATCCAATTTGAAATGAAAATAAAAGTTGAAGAGGTTCCTTTGAGTTTATTTTGATTTTACAGAAAGGTTGGGTTAAATAATCGTTAAATCCAAATTTGAATGATTTTTATTTATATATACATTTTTTTTATATATAAGAAGAATTGAGATCCAAAGTTTGTAAATACGTTAATGAGAAGAAATCCAGTTGAAAAATCCTCCCACGCTGTCCTAATACTCAGTATGGTATGAATGTCCATACAAAAAAAAATCCTATAAAAACACTTACAAACAATGCGGAAAAATATCCTTCGGTTAAATACTAAAATCCTGCTGATCCTCCAGGTTATGAATAACATTTCATATATGAAATCCTTGAAGTTATAATTTGAAAATATTCAATTCCATTTTTAAAATAAATTCCATTTTGGTTTAATATTTTTTTCCTTAAATCCATTATTTTTTCTCTAAAAATCCTTTCAAGTGAATATATCCAATAATTGTATCAAATCCATTTTTTTCATATCAAATCCTCATATCCATTTTTTTTATTACATTCTATATTAATCCTCCTTTACTCCTTCCCTCCAATTGCAAATAACATTTCCATCCATTTGAAGAGGAAAGAGAAGAAAAATTAAGAAAAAAAAAAATATTAATACATTAAATTTATTAAGTTGTTTTTTAAGTTAAGTAAAATGTTAAAATGGTTGCTTTTTATAGGTGGTATTTATTATAAATATTATTGTGATCTACTTAACTAGCAAGGAAAGAAAATTAAATGCTCAAACTAGAGCTTTAAATTTTAAATTTTTTGGTGTTCATTTAGTTTCTTTCCTTATTAGTAAGAAAAATAAATTTTCGAATTCTCACTTTTGAATTTTTTTCTTTTTGTAATAAAAGAATTTTAACAAAACAAAATGTTGTTACATTGTTAAAAAATCAAGGAATGTTAAAAAATATATATTTTAGAAAAAGATAGTTGAGATAAGTTAGTGAGAAATATTGTCAACCTTGATTTTTTTTCTATTTACTCTGGATTGTGATGGCTGCGAAGGCGGAAAGTAAAATAATTTAAATTAAAAACGAAATACTCGGCATATAAAATTTTTTTTTTTTTTTGTAGATTTTACAAAAAGAAAATGCACAGAGAAAACAAAATTATTTTAGAATTGCTTGTAAAGCCATTAATTTGGTTGTTCATAAAGAAATATGTAATAAATTATAAAAAAAAGCTTAATATATTAAAATATTAAAAAAAAAAAGTTCTTTGTTCATTTGCCTTTCAAAGCAAAATTGTAAGAATGTTTTCAAATGTTATTAATTTTGATGATTTTGCATTTTTTTTTTTTTTTTTTTTTTTTTTTTTTTGTAGTATGTTGTTTTACTTTTTTCTGGTCTTCTTAATGTTTAAAAGTATGTTTCACATTTATCATGTTTTTTATCTGCTTCCAAATAGTGTTTGAGTTGCTAAATTTACTTTTTGTTTCTTTGTATTAGTAAGTATGTATCATTTTTTGCATAATATAAATTTTTTATTAAATTTAAAAGTTTGAACGAGATCTTGACCTTGAAAATGTTTGTCGGCGTACTGGAGAATAAGTTGGTGATCCACGTCTTCGGGGACGTGGTGAGAAAGAACGTGAACGTGATCTAAAAGTAATGTATAAAAAATATTTATTGTAATAAACAAATAGTATATAGTAAATAAATAAAATATTTTTAAAATTTTATTTTACCTGCCACCTCCCATGCCGCCACGTCCAAAATCTCCTCGTCCACCCATACGGTCTCCATCACCGCAATCTTCACGTACACGTATATACGATACTTCGCCCTAAAATTAATATAAAGTAATATTGAAATGAAAATTATATCTGATTATATTTGATTAAGTGTAGTAGACTGGGTTTATTTGTTTTTGGCGTTGTTATTTATAAATAATTTACGTTTTAATGTATTTCATGGCAAATAGATTAAATTATTAGGTAATTGCTGTAAATGTTTTTAATAGCAAATTATAGTTCCAATGAAACTATTTGTTCAATTTCAATTTATTTGTTGTTTTACATATAAAATATGAAAGGTCTGGAAATATATATTAACACATTTTTAACTACAATCCAATAAATGTAAATGTGACAAAAATGTTTCATAAAAAAATAAATAAATAAATAATAATAAATAAATAATAAATAAATAAATTGTCAAGGTATTCGCCATCGAAATTAAATGCCAATACCTTCATTGCACCAGAATTTAACTTGAGCCTATTAATGGAGGCTCAAATAAAAGTTTAACACATAACATAGTTAATTGTTACCTTTTGTAAACCAATATATTCCCTAACCCTACTATATAACAAGTTAATGAAACATTCTAGACAAGGTATTCAAATTGTAATTGGTTTAAAGTAGTTAAGTAAAATTAAAACCGGAATTTTTTTATTTAGATTATGGGACAAATTTGGTTATTTGTAATAAATCAGTTTTTGAGTAATTTTGATTTATTTGGTTAAAAATATGTATTTTTTTCCAAAACTTCGACTTTTGATGAGAATTTGTTTTAGATTTGAATATTAGGTTCCTTAAAAAAATTAACTTGTTTTTAGATTTCGTTTCGATTTTTTCTGCAAATACATTTTTTGTTTAAAATTTCGAAAAAAATCGGCTTTTTGATAACAGTTAGAGTTTTTGGTGATGATTTGGTTTTAATATAATGATGAGATTTTGGTATAAATTCAACTTATTTTAACAATTTGATCTTTTGATGAAATTTTGTTTCATAAAATTTTGATTTTGTTAAAAATTAATTAAATTCTTGAAAACGATTCAGATGTTTTTCTCTGAAAATTTGGATGTTTGGTGATTTTTTAAATTAGAGTTTTTATGAAAATATGGGTTTTTGGTAAATTGCAATACATTTATTTGCAATTTTTAGCTTTTTTTGGACAATGAAACTTGGTAAAAAAAAAATTATTTTTTTTTTTTTAACATTTTTAATGAAAATTTATTACGCTTTCATTAACGTTGAGTTTCTTAGAAAACAAATTTGTATTGACTGAATTACATATACAATACTGTGTACAAAACATAAGCAACAGAAAAGGGGTTATCCTAAAAGACAATTTATTTTTCAAAGTATTCAATTTGCAACGAAACTAATTTTATAAAATTTTTACATGTGATTATTAACAAGAATTTGTACTTTCGAAAATGTGAATCTGTTTCTTCTTAAAAAAAAATCACAAAAAAATATAAAAGTGAGCACAATAAAAGCAACAAAATGTTCAAATGCAAAAAATGCGGCAAATTTTTAAATTTGTTAGGATTTCTCTAAAGTTAATGTCACTTATAGTAAAAATATTTGAATGCAGCGTTATTTTAATTTCTTTTTGTTATTTTTTCTTTTACTAAGAAAATGTTTAATAAAAATTATAATTTGCTATAGAATATCCTAATGCATTCAAATTTAATTCTTTTGGATTCAAAAGATGGAAAGTAATCCAGTTTCATACTACAAATTATAGAACATTGTTTATTTAAGATCTACAAATTAATTTCGGAAGCACAATTTATAAAATAATACCTTTTTAAGATATGTAAAAGGACTTCCTCGAAAATTTCGTTCAGTTATGATTAAAAATAATAAGGTAACGTATGTAAAGTAATTACAAAGTGACTGTACACCTACAAAAACAATTGCTTATATTTTGTCAGTGTAAAACAACCTCAAAAATGTCATTTATTACTATGGCAACGTGCTTCAACAATGAACTTGATTGCACAAATACTACCCTACTAACCACTAAAAACTCCCGCACTCCTACAAAAAAAATCATATTTGAACTTTAAATGGTTGTATTTTTTAAAACAATTTTTCGATTTTAACAATTGACCTCTTAATTGAAAGATAATTTAGCTGTCTTTAAACGTGATAAAATCTTATTTAATTACTCCCAACATTTTTACTTAAAAAGTTAAAATTTTTTAACTACCCAAAATAACTATTTTTAAATTTGACCACTTAAGTTCGTTACTTGACATTTGACAATTACCTTAACATACATTGTTTATAAAATTTAATTTAATAAATATTAGTACACAATACACTTCATAAAATCGGATGTTTAACATATTTGTTGTTTCTTTTTGTTTAAAATCGGAAATCGTTTATTAAAGGTATTTCGGTGTCCACAATTTAATTCTGTCTCTACAGACTTGGTTGAATTTAGGTCAGCATTGGATATTAGGAATATCAAGATGCTCGTCGAATGATCATTTTTACGCTTTTTGTCATTTTTTTTTTTTTTTAGATAAGAAGGCTAATGTATTTCACAAAAAATGCTATGAATGCTATTTTTATCCTTCGTATACATAAACTACAAAATCTGAACAATACTATTCAATTTTATTCTACGTCTATGGTAACTTTTAAGGTACAATCCATTTTGTATGGATGACACAAATGCAGAAATTCCTTTTAACGGTGAAAATTTGGATTAATGAGCAATAAAATTTTATGTTCAGTCCATTACAATAATTTTTTTTCTTTTTTACTTCATATTTTTCCATTATAATTTTTTTATTGTTACGTTATAGTTTAATATCTTATAATAGTAACTAATAGATATAAAATTATTTTTCTAGAATATGCAATAAACATATTCCGATGATTACAGAATTTGGCTGTACGAGCTTTTAGTGGTTAGGGTAGCAGATTATGCAGTCTATAAAATTTATTGAATTTAACATTTATTGGAGTTACAGACCAAGCAAAATAAAAAAAAAATCGCACCGAAAAGCATATTTAATATACATATGTAAGTAAAATTGTTTATGATAATAATAATAATAATAATAATAATAATAATAATAATAACAATAATAATAATAATAATAATAATAATAATAATAATAACAATAATAATAATAATAATAATAATAATAATAATAATAATAATAATAATAATAATAAATGCTTAAATCCACCAAAATATTTGATGGATAAAACTTAAGCACCCAAAATTTGTGAAAGGACGATTAGAAGAGCAGTTGAAGCCGGATTTTTCCTCAGACGGCCTTTTTTCCGAAGAAGCCAGAACAGAATTTGCCAAAGCCCATCTTAAGGGGGTTTAAACTGCGCTGTATCAATACAAAATATTTTAAAATGTAAAATAGTTAAATACATTTAATACTTTGTATTTGGAAATCTTGAAGTATTTAAGACGTCGTATTTCGTAATGCAAATTTCTATAAATTCTTTTATTTGTAGTTTTTTCCATTCGAATTTTTTCAATTTGTCGATATTTTTTTTTTTTTTCTTGTTAATGTTTAGGCCCAATTTATTCCATCGAAACCTTCGCTTTTAATTTTAATAGCAACAGTTTGTTGTATGCATTACATTGGTACCTTAAATCCCTTTCCCAGCATTTATTGAAACCTTTATAAAATAATCACATTGTTATGAGAATTTACTTAAAAGTATTACAAAAAATAACATCTAAATAATTAAATAAGGAAACTATTAATATCACAGTGTTAAGGAAAAGTCAAAAAAAAAAAAAAATACAACATACATACTTAAACGTTATAAGAAATTTTTAAAACAACCATCAATTATAAGAGTCTTAGTGATTGTTTAGCAAATTTCTTATTAATTCATGTCGTTCTGCATTTTTCATTAAATGACAGTCAGTTCCCTTGCAAATGAATTAAACATTTTATGCTTAAAGTTTCTATGCAGTAGATCAGTAGAATATCTGGGGTGTAGGTTATGAATTATTTTCAGATTTTTATTTTGTATTATCTATAATTTTCTTGTGTAAGTTTTAGCAGCTTTATTAAACCAGACTTGGCATCCATAGGTCATAATTGGTCGAATACACATTTTGTAAATAAGGATCTTGTTTTTTAAATTAAGTTTAGATCTTCTGTTAATTAAGGGGTAAATTGCACGGCCGCATTTAATTGCTTTATCACAAATATACTGTATGTGTTGTTTAAATGATAGTTTTTTATCTAAGATAATACCTAGATATTTGATACTATCCTGCAGGGGAATAAAAACTCCCCTAGAATATAAATGTTTTGTAGGAATACGTTTCTGTGATCTATTATATGGAAATATAATAGCTTGTGTTTTACTAACATTAACTTATATCTTCCATTTATCAAAGTATTTATTGGTAGATTTTAAACTATCTTCCATTTTTTTCCATATGGCTTTTTCAATGTCAAGGAAAATAACTCCAGTGCTCTTACGATTTCTTTTGTTAGATTCAATAAAATTAACGACTCTTTTTAGTTGATGTGCTGTGGAGTGCTCCTTGCGGAATCCAAACTGTTGAGGGTTAATAATATTATTTTGGTTGGAAAAATCTAAAATTCTCTTATTAATTATTTTTTCAAATACTTTATCCAATAGGCTTAGGATGCTGATTGGTCTATAGCTAGACGGTAATTTAGGATCCTTTCCTGGCTTAGGAATTGGGATAACTTTTGCTTTCTTAAAAATAGTTGGAAAATAGCCTTCTATTAAAGAAGAGTTGAAAAGTTTACATAGTTTCCAAAAAAGTAATCGGGCATCTTTTTAAGGATAATGCTATTAATGCCATCTAAACCGGGGGCTTTATTATTTTTCAATAAAAGTACAAATGATTTAACTTCATCTAAATTGGTAAGCTCTACGTTAGATCTGTCAAGAATTGTGTCGTTAAGATCATGAATGGATCTTGAGACGGCTGTGTCCATAGGTGAATAGTTATTTAAAGTAATGGTGTGTGAATTACCAAATACGTATTGAATTAGCCTTTTCATTGGCAGTTTTTAAAACTTCAACGTTTACATGAAAATCAGTAAAAGGCATTTTGTTTCCTTTAAGTGCTTTTTTTACTTTCCAAAACTTTTTAGAGCCCTAGGGCAAATTCGAAATAAATTTTGACCAGGATTCATTGCGGTCTTTATTAAGGTGAAAATCAATAAGTTTATTTAATAGCTTCAAATTGCTTTTCAATTGCTTTTTATGATTAAAATCGCTACATTTTTGAAATGTACGCTTGTATTTATTTCTCTGACTAATTAACATTTTACTAATTTCAGAGATTTCTCGTTGGATGTGTCTCAAGGTTTGAAAAATGGAGACACGAGTTAGATAAAAGAATGTTGAACGAGGTTGATATTTTGTCCAAAGCGAGTGTTTCCATTTGGGTAATAAATGAAGTAGCTGGATTGAAGGCAGTGGCAGTAGAGATCATTACCAGTCGAATTATTTGACATACAATTCCAATGTGTATGTTGGGCATTCATATCACCGAAAATAGAATAGTCTTTTGAAAACGAAGTTAATTTATCGAAATCAGCTTTAAAATTGGTAGTATGAACTGGATTATATGTTGAAGTGAATATAACTGGCCTTCTATTAATCATAACTTGTACTGACATACTTTCAGCAGTACTTGTTTTTATTTTTGGTAACAACGTATGCTTAATGTTACCTTTAATTGCAATTAGAACTCATCCGTCATGAGTAGATCGATCCTCTCTATAAATTTTATAACCACCATGTTGAAATTTGTGGTACGGTTTCAAAAAAAAAAAAAAAGCCTCATTTAAAAGTAGAATACCGATTTTCCTTTTGTGTAAAAAGTATTCCATCTGGTCAGCTGCTGACTCAGTTGTTATGCCTTGAGCATTCGAATGCATAACATGAACATTGTGTCTACCGGTTAAATTATATGGCATGTTTAAGCATCATACCCAAAACTCGTAGCTTGTCGTACTTATTTTGACATCTTTGCAAAGCATCGACAGTATTAAAAAATATTTCCAGAAGTCTTTCAGTGGAAATGGCATCATTATTATTATTGTCGTAGCTTGCCTTTAGCTACCTCAGAATACAAATTACCAAAATCGCGGGAATTACGTGTATTATTATGGGGTTCTTGCCTTGGAAATTGAGAAAAATCATGATCGTCTTCTTTAAAATATGTTACATTAGTTCTTCTGCTGGTCGCCCTAGATTTAGATGTTACTCGATGACGGATTTCTAAATATTCTTGACGACTTGGGCACTTTGGGACTACAGCTCTATAGTTAACGTTTTTAAGTTCTTCTTTATGCAGTTGTAGCACTTATAAATTATACTGCCATCACTACTACCTTTATTGAGTGAACAAACTGCATACTCATGGTTTCCGGCGCAGGCTGAACACACTACGATACGGTTACAATTTTTAGCACCATGTCCATACATAGCGCACTTGGAACATTGTGTGGGACCTTTATTGCCCTTTAGATGTTTTCTCCAATATACAGATATATTAAAAAAATATCTTATTTTCATAACCTCTCATTTTGAAACATGTTGACGATCAAACTCAATGAAATAGAGTGCGTCATCTACATTGGATCTTTTTGTTGCTAGTTCCTTAATGCTTACCGGGTTTATGTTGAGCGAGCTTACAAATTCTTCCCAAATTATCTTTATGTCCAGTTGTGGCAGGCCAAATAAAACCAATTTAAAAGTTTTTCAATCTCTCAATTCATGCGTATAATACTGGAATTTTTAGTCTTTGAGAATACTCAAAGCTTCATTGTACAGCGATAACGAGTTTGATACAATTTTTGTACCAATAGACATCCGTTTGTAAGTATACTTATCCCCAATCCGATCACAGTTGAAAAACTGTGGGTAGAGTCCACAATTATTGGTGGAATCTTTTCTTTGATAGCAACTGCTTCTTCTTCTTCATCTTTTGACAGAAGCTGAAACCTGTTGGAACTAGTGCTGGGACCGTATATAGTTTTTGGCACCTTGAATTTAGGGCTATTGCCTCAATGCTTTCTTCTTTTTTGAGCAAACATTGCCAAACAAAAGAAAGTTAAAGCAAATTTAAGTAGTTTTTTACACTTTTTAATTAAAAAATTCAATTAATTTTCAATTAATCTTGAGGCAGAGGTGCCAGATGAGGTAGTGTAATAATAATTGATAATTGTGAGGAAATTATGAATCGTTTTATGTACATGTGATTTCATCATACTATACACAACTCACTCCCAAAAACCTAGCTTAGTTGGCAAAAAACCCTAACTCTGCGTTAGTAGAATTATAGAACTAATTTAAGTGTAAGAGAGAAAATTTGTTTTGCTAAGGGAACTAAAAGTGTTAGGGCCGAATTTTGTAAAACACTTCCCCTCACTTTCAAAAAAAAAAAATAAAAAATTCGTATAAATTGTTTTTAAAAAATTTGTACGGAAAATTTTTCAAAATGAGGTGAAGCGATTTATAAAATAAGGGGGTTGGTCATCTAGTTGCTTTTCTATGCTTTTATGTACATATATAGGGGGTTCCCAACTTTCCAAATTTTTCTTCAATTAAAAATTATTTTACCTAAAATATTTTCTAATAATTATTTAATAAAAAAAATTTGTATAATTATTAGAAAATATTTTAGGTTAAATTATTTTTAATTAAAGAAAAATATTTGGAAAGTTGGGAACTCCCTATACATAAAAGCATAGAAAAGCAACTAGAAGATCAACCCCCTTATATATATTTTATAAAATTTAGATATATATTTTTTAAATTTAGATTACTATAGGCTTATGAGAATGCCAAAAATCATTCGGCAAAAAATGTGAACAAAAAAATTTTAAATTTTAAATAATTTTGAAATGTTATATATTATTTTATTGAAAATTCTTGGTATTTAAAACGGCATACTTTCACCATAATTTTACATATTTCTAATTTTTTCTTTTTTACTGTTTTTATCATTTTGTGATAAATGCAACTTCAAAATGCTCTTAAATGCATAAAAAATCATTGCAATAAGAATTAAATTTAACCAGAAGATAGCTATATTTTAAGAGTAGTGACTGGTTAATCGATTTCGATTATGGTCGAAAATCGATTCTCTGTCAAAAAAAAACGATTATTTTGTAGTCTATTTTTTCCAGCTAACTTTATACTGAAATCGACTTTAAGCTTCGATTAATCGAAGTACTTTTTTGCAAAAATAAATTGCAAAGGAAAATTTTAAACTTTCTAAAAAATAAATATTGGGTTACGTTTTTAAAAGATAAAAAAAAATCTAAAAAACACAATTTAAGATATAAATGTTAAAAAACTTGAGTACTAGTTATACAAAATCTTAAGACATTTAGTTACGTTATTAGAGTGATCTGCGGTGGTTCAAAGAGCATACTAACTGGTTTAGTTGTTAAACACATCGACATACAATATTTACATATTTAAACGTCTAAGGGTCTTTTAAAACGTAATCTAACTTAATTTTAATTAATTTTTTACTAATTTTACAGTAATCGATTAAAAAATCGATTCTGGGGTTCGATCATTCGAATATAAAAATCGAAATTAAAATGGTTGATCGAAAAATCGAAAATCGATTAATAACCTTTTATACCATTCACTGTTTAAGATCATACTTTTAATTTTAGCAGAATATTTTTAAGCATTTTTTGAATGCCCTTATAATCTCAACAATTATAAAGTGATTTTGGATTTTGAAGTTCCATTTCCTATACCCAGGGTAAGCAGAATATGTGTTCATACTTTATTGGGTTCAAATAAATATTGTGGGAATTACAAACGAAATTACTAACTTATGTACATATATATAATTATGGCACATTTGATGTTGGGTATTAAAATATTTATGATAAAGAAAATATGTGTATGCTTATATGCAAAATATGAATCATCTTAAAAGTACACAAAAGCATACAGTTATTTTTATATTATAGTAAAGAAAACCTTACTTTATATAACAATACGTAGTACTAATTTTCCTTAAATAGTATTTTACACTTACCTCATGTGAACGAAAACGTGAATCGTCTAATTTTTTAATGGCATATTTCATATCTTCATGACGTAGAAACTCTACAACACCCGTACCATCCTTGTACGTATCGGCAAAGCAAACATCACCTGCTTCACGCATGTGATCTTTTAAATCTTGCCAAGAACCAGATGGTGGTAGACCCGTAACCATAACACGGTATTGAGAACGTTTTGTTGGCGGACCACGACCTCCACGGCCACCAGCACCATCTCTACCGCCACGGCCACTGCCACCACCTCCTCCGCCACCACCATCGTTACGGTTACCACGGTAACTGCCGGGGCCGCCACCACGAGGAAATTCTACTCTTAATCTATATCCATCATAATCGTAACCATCTCTAGCCTTAACTGCATCATCCGCGTCTCTGTTTTAAATAACCAAAAACGAAATAATTATACTTTATTACAACATTCAAACTTAATGTGCCGAAAAAAATCAATAACAATGGAATAGAGGGCACTGCCGTTGTATACGTTTTCTTTTAATTGTTTGCTTACCTTGCATCTTCAAATTCTACAAATGCAAATGGCGGACCACGCCGGTTCTTTAGGTCGACAAATGTTACTTTGCCAAATTTATGAAATAAATCCTGAATATCTTTGGTCCGTATATCGGGTGGTAAATTGCCAACATAAATGCGTGATTCTGTACGTGATCCCATCTATAATAATATAATCCGAGTTCTATGAGATTTTGTACAAAGTTTAAGCTTTTATCTTTCTTTTTTTGCGCCTGTTCTTTTTGCTTTTTTCAGAAGCCCTTTTTTCGCACGCACCTTTGTCAATAATTCTTTCTTGAATAAACGAAAATTTAAATACCTACGCCAAACAAATTTCTTGACGGCGCTCGACAATACAAAATCCACAGCGGCTTAAAAACGACTGTGTGTCAGTGGAAATATAATCATGATTTTAAATAATGTTTTTTTTTTTTTTTGTTACATAGTGTCTACATTAGAGATTTTTTTATCATGACAAACGTCAAACTTAACGCGAATTTGTGTGAGGTGGCAACAGTTGCAAAAAATAACAGTATGGCGTATTCATTATTGTTTTTTATTTATGCAGTTTGACAACTGTAACAACCAAAGTAATAATCAGCTGTTTAACTAAGGTTACCTTGTATATATTCGCACTGATTTTGACTTTGTTTTGATAAAAATTTGCCTAATGTAGACACTAAGTTAAGGACGAGCGTTTTTTTACGTTTTCTGTTTATATGATTTTTTTGTTATTTCTCTTCACACGAAAACTTAATGTTTTCGTTTTTTTCTGTTGAACTGGTTGTATTGCTACAAACAAGAAAAATCAACCCTGCGTATAAGGAAAAAGAGAAAATAAATCATGAAACTAAAAAAATTATCAACTTGAAAAGAGAATTAAAATAAAAGACGTCTTAAAAATCTACGTGTGAACATAGCATATCTAATTTTTATATCAATTTTGTTGTTTAAAATTCCAAAACTTCAGAGAATTTTCAAAGAAATTATTACAAAAAATTGGGAGTATTTTTTTCCAGTCAACGGAAGATTAAAAATTAGAGAACGGCTTTAACCTTTTTACAATTTATTGGAGTCCTCGACTTTTGGCCGCCGGTCTTTGACGGCAAAATTACATATACAAAAATCGCCATTTTCTTTTTTTTTTTGTTAAGCGTAATAAGTAGAGTTGTAAAATTTGGTATGAGTTGTTTATTATTTTGTGTGAAATAGTGTTGCCATGTTAGAAAGAATGAAGAAATTGCTTTAATTAATAAAATTTTTATTATGTATTATTTACAGTAAGCTTCTTGAAAGGTCTAAATCTATTCAATTTAAAACATGTAAAAAAGTTATGATTATCTCAGCCTGAATTTTTAATACTTTACTTCAATTTGTATTTCGTCTATATAAAACATATTTTCGAAATTTCTACTGTTACCGCATTGAAATACGATTAGTGGTATTTTTTTCCATTTCGAACCAGTATCCAAATTTTATTTTTATTTATCCTACTTATTAAAGTTATATTTAAATTTGTTATTCCGGGTCATTCCATGAAGGGGAGTCAAAATGACGATATCCCTCTCTTGAAATGCAATTTCCGAAGGATTCCGACAATTGACAGATTAACTACTTGTCCCACGATGTCGAACGAAAAATTCGTTTCGACTAATTATGTGGCAAACAATAAAAAGTTTTGAAATTATTTGTTGCTTTACGTATAAATTGACAAAAGGAATTTTTCGCCCGACATCATTAGACAGGCAGTTAATCTATCAGTAATATATTGAGTAAGATCTCAAGAATTTTGCTACTGAAAGTCGTCAAAATGAGTCTTTCGAAAATAATTTCCTATTCGAAAACTTAATGGTATTAATGTAATACGTTCGAAACAAGTATGTGGGACACTAAGAACCTGTTTTTCTTTTCAACTTCTAATGGTTTAGTTGTAGACTTGAAAGTTTTTCAAGAAATTGGAACTTCTCCAAGTAGTGTTTTTGGTCATGGACTATCGATGTATACCGGTTGACAGTCATATATTTTTGGACAAATTCTTTACAATAATAATCATCTAAGAATATTAAAACTTTTTATTTGGGGTTAATGACTAAGGATTTCCAGCTCTTGATGTACAGTGAGAAACTTTACAATCCAGTAAAAGAACAGATCATATTTCTAAAACAAGGGATACAATATTCACTATTCTACTATTTAAGAAAATTTAAAATGTTTTTTATTAGTCTAGACGTAACATAATATGTAAGATTTTTGTGTCAGAGAGTGTCAAATTCGCTCTCTGAGAGAATTATTTCACGTGTAGATTCAAATATTAGTATTATAAGATGTATTATGAGACTGTTGTGATGAGATTTCTCTACACAACTATCTTATAAGATGAACTGTCAAAAAAATACACATATACGAGTTTGTTTGTGTGTGTGCATTTGTATTTTTGAAGTTACTGAAAAACAACGTTTTTTTTTTGTAAAATTGTTTCCTTTAATGTTTATTTTACATGTTAAAAAACATTTTTATAAAAATTGTGTTAAAAAGTGCGAATTGCTTAAATAAAAAGGAGATGTTCTTTCTGCGACTGATTAAAAATAATGATATCTTATAGGATTTATTAGAATACGTGTACCCCTTATTTAAGATTTAACATAATATAAACAAAATGGTTACTCTCCTCTGCCGGCGTTATCTCACATATTATATCAGCGTTAATCTCAGTTGTAGACCTGGGGTAAGATGAACTGTCAAAAAATACACATATACGACAGTTTGTTTGTGTGTGTGTATGTGTATTTTGGAAATTACTGAAAAACGATGTTTTTTTTTTTTGTAAAATTGTTTCCTTTTAGTGTTTGTTTTACATGTTAAAAAACATTTTTATAAAAATTGTGCTAATAAAATGCAAATTGCTTAAATAAAAAGGACATGTTTACTCTGTGACTGAGTACAAAACAACACCACTTCATCCTCAATTTGATGGCATATTTAAGAATATTTAAGAAAAGTGGTCAGTGCACATTAGAAGAACTGGGATGAACACATACCGAAATTTCTATTGACATACAGATAAGCTGTTCATGACTTAACCTCTCGAATACTTGCAAAAATTGTCCTCGGGACAGAACTCAAGTTGACTGGTGATTTATAATTCGCATTTAGCCCTCGTCAACAAATAATGAAAACACTTCCCAAGAGCAAGAAGACCTAAGCGAACTTTATGAATTCGTACGCATACGAATAAAAATGACCAGCGACAAGCGAGCAGCGAATTCTGAAGGATTTAACGAAGGACAGCTTGTACTGTTGTATAACCCACAACGTAAGAAAGGAGTGTCTCCCAAACTACAAACCAATTGAGATGGACCATACAAGGTGATTAAGAAATTAAACGACGATCTGAAATGAAGGTCGTACATCTAGAACGACTAGCTGTCTATGGGAGAAGTGGATCTGGGCATGTTCGAGACGAACAGGCTTAAGCGGGGGCAGTGTTACGAAATTGTACTTGAATTCGAATATAACGGTTTTAACGGCTGGTTTAAAGTTAAATAATGCTTCTCAACCTTTCTATTTATGTTAACAGCAGTTAACATATCTGTAGAAATTATTAACATAGCTGTAAGCATACAACAATGAATGAAAAGCTTTCACCATTGTTTGTAAGAATGGCAACGCTAAATGTTGAAGCTGCTAACGTTAACATCGAAAGCTCTAGAATTCGAACATACTAGTTTGTCCGATAAGATCATTGTAGAAATAGATCTTTCGAGAAGCATCTAGATGGTAATGCAGTGTATATAAATTGGCCGTGAGAACACAATTTAGTGAGTCTAATTTGAAGCATCGTTAAGTAAAGACAAATTAACTGCCTTGAAGTTGGCCCTATAATGTTGTACATTATTTAAGTGTGCTTTATAAAGTGTGTGTGTGTGTATTAGAACACAGTGACTATTTAACCTGTTGTTGTTGTACATTTTAAATAAAACAAACATTCGTTTCAACTTTTAAACTACTTAACTGCTTTTATTTGCAATCAAAAATACCCGGTATATTTAAAAGGAAATAAACTACAGTTTTTAAAAGGTAAAACTTAGAACGAGCGGGCAAAATTTTTCACGTCACTTTAAACACGGGAAAAGTACTAATGAGTCATTATAAAAATTGTTTAAAAATCAATTGGGTAGGTAATCCTAATTTAAGCAAAAAAAAAAAAAAAAAAAAAACAAGTTGGGAAATTTCTTCAGCTTAAAAGATACTCAAAGGAACTTTTTTTACAGACCAGGAAAAAATTCAAATTTTTCGTGATGACGGCTATTCTAATAAAAAAAATTGCATGAAAAATTAACCGTTCGCAAGGAGTTATTCGAGGCTTCCTTAAGAAAGGGCAGAAATACGGAGTGCAGAAACCAACAAGAGGTAATTAAAAATTAACAAAAAGGAAAATTAATAAAATAAAAGAAGCCACACAATGAAATGCTACACAAATAAAAAATAAATTGACCTTCCTGACACTTCCAAACATATTGTAAATAAATGGTGACGTAAAATGGAAGAATCCAAAATGTAAGCCAATGTTAAAACAGTATCATAAGGAAAATTGTTTAAAATTTGCGAGCAAATACGTGAAATGGACAGATGAGTGCAATAAAGTAATCTTTTCTGATGAAATGAAATTCTATTTGGATGGTCCCGATTCATATTTTTGGTATTGGAATGATTTGAGGTAGAACGAAATTCGTATGTGGAAAAGCAATTTCGGTGGAGGCACTGTTATGGTTTGGGCAGCCTTTTCTGCTGCAGGAGAATCAAAAATGTTTTATTCCAACTAAAATGAACAGTGCAATTTATAATGAACTGTTGGAAGATGCTCTTCTCTTATTTATATATGAAGATTGCATATTCCAACAGAATAACACTGCAATCCATGTCTCGAACCAATCTAAATCGATGTTTAATGAACATAGTATTCTACTATTGGAGTCCGGATTTAAATCCAATGGAGAATCTGTGGCGGTACATGCCCCGTAATGTTTACATAAGAAATGCACAGAATGAAACCATAATGACAATAACGGAGTTAAAACTAAAAATTAAGCAAGCCTAGGAAGAAATTAACAGTGATTTTCTTCAAAAATTAGTCGATTCAATGCCAGACCGAATTTTTGAAGTTATCAAAACAAAGGTTCATCAACATATTATTAATAATGCGAAATTGATTCATTAGTTTAAATGCGTATATACATAGGAAAATGACATAAAAAATGACATTAAACTACTAAAATTACAATAAAAAAATAATGTACATTTTAAATTGTTTGTTATTAATTTTTTAAGTGAAGTCAATAATAATAATAATTAAAAAAATTAATTTGTAGCACTTTATTTTTTTTAGCCCCATTTTTAATGAGTTCATTAAAAAATGAATGTGCGTTTATAGGAATAAACACCAGTGTAGTAATGGCTTAATGATCGATAACAAAGTGACCATTTGTAGATATATATTCAAGAAATAAATTTTCTTGAATAATTTTGAACTTAAATAGTGGTAATCTTGATTTTAATAAAATTTGACTAAAATTAAAACAAAACATCTACAAAAATTTGATTTGAATTATAACCTAATAAAATATTCCTCAAAATAAGGAAAAACACAATATTTTGTTTACTGAATTATATTAAAGATTTATTGAAAGATTTATATTTGAATAATTTATTTATATGTATATGTATGTAATTTAACATATAAAGTGATTAATTAATCGATATTAGTATAAATACAATAAATCCAAAAATATCAGGAATACATAATGCAGATATATTTGTTACTTTTATTTTCTAATACCTTCTAAGGTAAAATAAAACGGGTAACAATTATTTTATTCCTCCTCATTTTGTTCTTCCTCTTCATTATCATATTCTTGATCTTCCTCATTTTCGGCATCATCATATTCTTCTTCATTGCCACCACCATCTTCATCTTCATGCTGTGCTTCTTCATTAGTCTCATTGCCTTCATCATTATCTTCTACGTGCTGCTCTTGGGTTTCTTCTGCGACTGCATCGGGTTTTTCCTCCTTTTTCTCTACTACCTTTTTACTGGCTTTTGCTTCATTTGTTTTCTTTTCAGCATCAGCAGTTTTTTTCGAGTTTGCAACAGTTTTTTTACTATCATTTTGTTTCTTTTGTGTTGTGGTAGTAATACTTTTTGCACCATCTTTTCTTGACAACAATTTAGACAATTTAGATTTAGTCAATGGTAGTTTAGCTTCCTTTTCATGCTTATGAATTCGAGCTAAACATCTACGTAAAGCGGTCTTAACACGAAGACTTAAATTATCAAACTTTTGTTTTTCATACATTTTCAAGTAATTAATATCATTGCGATAAGCCGAATTCTTACGATCATTATTTGAACTCCTCTTATTAACCGAAAATATATCTTGTTTCTTATTTAAAGCCCTTTCGCAATCTGCTTTCAAAGTTAAAAGTGGTTGAAGTTTTTCCATGGGATGAACAGCCAACGATTTGGCTTCAATATCCGGAAAACCATATTCGTTTATTAGAATTTTCATACGTTTCTTATATGCGCCTCCAATGCGTTTATTGGGATCAGTACGCATACGTCTGGCTGCCAATAATAACTGTTGCTTTTTCTTTCTCAATGTCACCGTCAGTTCTGTGTATGTTTTGCCTCCGGAAGCGGTGGCAAGAATTTGCCTTTCGTTTCTAGGATTAGTAGATGGACGAGGAGGTTCAGCTGATGTCTTTTCGAACTGTTCATAATCTTTAACAATCTGCGTATGATATTTTTTAGATAATCTATCTTGGGCACTCTGCACACGTTTGGCTCGAAGTTTTTTCAAAATATTCAAAGATTTAAGATACTGTTGTTTCGAAACCCGATTGCGTGCTGGGGACTGTGAAGAAAAGAAAAATAAAGAGAAATTAAATAAATGTTTTAAATGTAATATGATTATTTACTAATACAATTAATACTAATACTTATGTCTTAAACTAATTGAAAATAAACATTTTATTTTAAATAATTAGTCAAATTTCCGGATAAGAGTAAAAAATTAAAAAAAAAAAATAATAATAATTACACATCTTCTTTTAATTACTCTAACCAAAAGTTATGACAGAAATTTCGAATATACTCTTGTTGGGTTCTCTAAATCGAATTTCGAATAATCGAACAATCAACTTTTTGTCGGAAAAATTCAAGTCGAAATCGTTTTTATGGTTTGAAATTTGTCGAAAATTCGACTTGTTGCCAGATAGTCGAAAAATCGGAAAAAGGTGAAAAATATTTTATTTAAAGGGAATAGTTTTTTAGTAGTTTTTATTTCAACAACATAATCTAACTGTTGGAAAAATATTTTTGTGTGTAACCAACACTTTCATTGCGTAGATTGTCTGTTAATTTATCATTATACATTTTATACAGTCACCGAAATAATGATAGGCTCATCCATAAAAATAATCATTCAACTTCATTGTAATGCTGTAGAAAATTATAGTCTATTACAAAGTTTCCATGAATTTTTCTCTTTGCTAAATACAAAAATTTTTGTTTTTGATCATTTATGAAGGCGAAATAATGATAGGTTCATTGTAATTATAATATAATTTTCATGTAAAATTCAAAGCCTTTTTTAATAAGGCTAATTGTAGCACTTACATTAACACTGACCAACTTCAAAAACCGATTCTGGTGAAAAAATCTATGACTTTACGAATTGTATCGAGTCGAAATTTATTTAAATCGCACATCATGAATCAGTTTTGTTTTTTTCAAAAAGTAAATTAATGAAATCCTTATTTGGAAAAAACTAACAAAGTTATTAAAAAATGTCAACTTTATCTAAATTTGTATTTATTTATACTGCGGGCAATATTTCTTAATAATATAAATTATTTTTCCCATGTTATTGCATTTTTCTTTTTTTAATAAAATAGGATATTGCATTGGATGTATTCATGTACGGTGCTGGAGCCCTCTCCCTTAGCCACCATGAATGCATCCTTTGTATCACGCCAGGTCTTGGAAACGGCTAGGTTGTATGGTCTGGACGCAGTACAATTGATGTATTCTAATTGGTGATCCTGCCAATATGAATACATTCTCTTGCACGAGTACGGTATTTGTGCCATTCGTGTCCCGCGGACCAAATAAACATGTAATATCCACTTTTAAGATCAACGTGGTAGGTAGCAGTGCCGTGGATCTGAATGATTAGATAGCGCGAAAAGAAACTAATCGAGAACAGCTCCCTTCTATTGCTGATGGCAAGGGTCAGTTTATTAGGTTAAGGGAAAAAAGGACAAAGGAATAATGCACAATAGGGATTTAGTTAAGGAAGAGGAAGGTACGGACGTTAACGAAAGTGTTAGGGATAGGAACGGGTTAAGGAAAGAGAAGGACGTCTTGAAAAGAGGGATGCATGAGGATGTGGACGACGAATCGGACTTGATGAGACTGAATAACGACATTCTCATGCAACACGGACAAATACTAGCCCAACTGACGGAAGAGGACCTGTCTCTAAAAATGTTCGCAGAAAACATAGAAAGAGCATATACAGGTTCGAACGAACCTATGGCTCCATCGCTGATATCTTGGGAATGTCTAATCCCGAAGGTTTTAAAGTGGAAATAGACGAAGGTCTGGTAATTGCTCGAAAGGGCAAAGAGTCCGTGTCTACCAGTACTTACGGGGGTGACCAGCAGATACCTTCGGCGAAGAAGGTTGATAAAGCACCAATTAGCTCGCATAAAAACTCTCATAAGGGAGTAGTAGAGCGGGCAGTATCTGGTGATGATCAACCTTCAACGTCCAAAAAGGTGAAGGATTCGTCCAAGTCGGACTTCCTTCAAGCAGCAGTTATTGGCTGATTCAGATGGGAGAATCATTACGGAAATGTGGCGACTGATTGAAGACAGGCTTATGGACGAAATCTTTCAGGCAAGGCACAGGCCGGGTGAAATAGCCTTCATGGGTGCCGACTGGACAAAGGGTGTCAAAACTGTTGGTTGCGGTAATAAAGGAACCTTTGAGTTCCTGAAGGCCACGATCAATAGGTGTAGCAACCTTTGCTCGGATGCACAACTGGAGGTTATACCAGCGTCGGAATTGCCGTTGCGACCAATAGTTACGGTGTGTATTCCACCACATATTAAGCCGGTGGAAGTCATACTGGGAATATTGGAGGGACAGAATATGGGGATCAATACAAGACCATGCTATATGGTTTTATGGTGGTGCAATGCTACCATATGCTGGATGTAAAATGACTGAAGTCGCAATATCAGAGAGATAATGACATTTTACATACATCGAGAAGAGTAAGATATTATTTTAGAATGGAAAACTTTAACTTCATGAAGTGGTCTTTTATCCATTGGATCTAAGTCTATTTAAGAAACTCTGGAGAATTATCTAGGATGTTTTTTTGCTTCTTAAAGTCACAAACAAAGATAAATTATGGACAATTATTCGAGATGCTTGGTACTCGATTTCATCAGAAACATATAAGATATTGGTTAACTGTATGACTCATAGTTTCTTAGGAGCTATATAACACAGATGATATTTAACTAAATATTCCTCCCTTGAGCGATTTCTGTATTAGTTTAATTTTTTTTTCAAATGAACATATTTATTTGCGTGACAAATATTAACTTTTTTTTTGACATTTTAAGTATATCTCCCTTTTTTCTTATTTAATTTAAGCAAATGTTATGAATTATCAAAGACTGGCATAAAGCATTGCAGCAGAGGGCATATACTTTTTTGAAATGTTTGTATTTTATTTTTTAGGGATAAAGAAGAGCTTGCGAAGTGAACCTAATTATTTGAAAAAATAAGATTTAAATAATAATAATAATAATAATAACAACAACAACAACAACAACAACAATAATAATAAATAATAATAATAATAATAATAATAATAATAATGATAATAATAATAATAATAATAATAATAATATTTATAATGATAATAATAATAATAAGAATAATGATAATAATAATAATAATAATAATAATAATAGTAATTATAATAATAATAATAAAATAATAAAATAATAATAATAAAATAATAATAATAATAATAATATTTATAATGATAATAATAATAATAAGAATAATGATAATAATAATAATAATAATAATATTTATAATGATAATAATGATAATAATAATAATAATAATAATAATGATAATAATAATAATAATAATAATAATAATAATAATAATAATAATAATAGTAATTATAATAATAATAATAAAATAATAATAATAAAATAATAATAATAATATTAATAATAATAATTAATAATAATAATAAAATAATAATAATAATAAAATAATAATGATAATAATAATAATAATAATAATAATAATAATAATAATAATAATAATAATGATAATAATAATAATAAATTAGATTAAAGAATCTTTTATAAAAAAAAATTGTGTTTTTATAAATGTCCATTCGAGAGCTTTTAATTGATACTTAAATCCATATAATCGAATTAAAGAAAACAAATTTCACCAAAAAAAAAAAAAAATGTTTATTATACAGGAGAGATGACAAAATATTAACAAAAATTTAGGTTAAAAGAACTTTTGTGTTTTTACAAAACCCTATTCACAATCTTTTAATTGCAATCGAATAAATGTACAGAAAATATTTTAATATTTTAAGCCAAGGATCTCAATGAGTTGAATTTTTTTATTTCAGCGATTTTATTTGTCCAAAAAAATAGGCATATATTCTATATGGCTTTTTGTCTTAAAATTTCTAAATAAAATGTTTTTTTCGGTTCCTGTTTACTTTAGCTAACTTTTAAACTAAAACACATCTTATATGATATCCTAAACATTATGTACATGTAAATTCACTACATACCTGATTCATTCTCGCACTACCCCTTGCATTTGAAGTACTGGGACCAGACGTATCAAATCCAGCTTGGAAATTATCGCCACCCCAATTTGAAAATGTTGGCATCATTTGATTGTCATTGTTGAAATTATCAACTGGATTAGTAGACAACAAAGATAAAATGGTATTTCCAATTGTTTCCAAAGCTGCATTTGTAGGATCATTTGGATCTGGATTAACTTTCTGATCATCTCTAAGATATGGAACGGTTCGGTGTTCCAAAGCTTTAGAACGTGACATTTCTGGTGAAAAGCCCTTTCGTATATAACGATTAAACCATTTACGACCGGAGCCACTTAAACCTCTTGTAAAGCTATCCTCAAACCCTGGTCTAGCATAAGGATCATCGTTGGGATTGTAGACATAAGGCGTGGCATTATTGTTGTAATTGTTGCCGCCATTATTGCCAGCATTCCAACCTATATTATTCCCCATGTTATTGTTACCATTATTCCAGGAGCTATTATTACCACTATTCCACGAAATATTATTACCACTATTCCACGAACTATTATTACCGCTATTCCAAGAGCCATCATTATTACCACTATTCCAAGAGCCATTGTTACCGATAACCCAATTGCTATTATTGGAATAATCTATCATATTCATATCTTGTTGCATATTGTAACGATTTGTATTTGAATAATTCATGTTCTCTAGCGACATGTTTGAATTATTTCTGTTCGAATAGTTCATATTATCCTGCGACATATTCGAACGATTGGAGTTGCAATATTGTTGTTGCTGCATGTTTGATCGGTTTGAATTGTTGTATTGTTGAGACATATTTGAACGATTTGAGTTATTAGAACGACCACTAGATGAATACGGCATCATACTTTGCTGTTGCATATTAGAGCGATTATTTGAAGGATAATCAATCAAATTTTGTTGTGGCATATTAAGCCGAGATATATTTTGTTGCTGCGACTGCATACTGGAGCGATTGTTATTCGACCATTGAGAATTTGAACTAGATTGGAAGGAAGACATGGAGGAATTTGAATAATTTCCACCCATTCGGCTATTACCATAATCGTTAATCATTGGTGGTGGTGGCGGCGGTGGAGTAGCGTCCCGACGTTTTCTAACCTCATTTTCTACCAATCGCATTTGTAAGGTGTAACCTTCGTAGTCGTATCCATGTCTGGCTTTAACTGCATTAAAGGCATTTCTTAAAAAAAAACAACAACAAAAAAATTAGTTAAAAAGATAAAAGCGTTTTTAATAAACTTCATTTTTATATTGTACTTACCGTGCACTGTCAAATTGCACATAGGCATAAACCGGATTTGCACGATGGTTCACATCAATGTAAATTAATTTACCAAAGGGTCTAAAGAAATCGTCGATATCTTTAATACGAATATCTGGAGGTAAATTTCCAACATATACACGCTCCATTTTGCAATTTATTTTAGTGGGATAATTTTCTCGAAAATTTGTTACACAAAAAATTCCGTATCGCACACTTGTCACTAGTAATGCCGAATAAAAAATGGCATTCGAAATCAATTGTTGGGTCGTTGCCACATGAAGCGTTGTATTGGCTTCGATTTTAAAGGGAAATTTTTCGTGGGTTTTTGGCAACGCAATTTAGCACAACCTCACAGCCCGTCTAGACATAACATAATATGTAATATTTTTATGTCAGAGAGTGTCAAATTCGCTCTCTGAGAAAATTATTTCACGTTTAGATTCAAATATTGGTATTATAAGATGTATTATGAGACTGTTGTGATGAGATTTCTCTACACAACCATCTTATAAGATGAACTGTCAAAAAATACACATATACGAAAGTTTGTTTGTGTGTGTGCATGTGTATTTTGGAAATTACTGAAAAACAATGTTTTTTGTAAAATTGTTTCCTTTTAGTGTTTGTTTTATATGTTAAAAAAATTTTTATAAAAATTGAGCTAAAAAAATGCGAATTGCTTAAATAAAAAGAACATGTTTACTCTGTGACTGATTGAAAATAATGATATCTTATAGGATTTATTAGAATACGTGTCCCCCTTATTTAAGATTTAACATAATATAAACAAAATGGTTGCTGTCCTCAGCCGACGTTATCTCACATATTATATCAGCGTTAATCTCAGATATTAACATAGTGTCTACATTAGAGAATTTTTTATCAAGACAAACGTCAAACTTAACGCGAATTTGTGGAAGGTGGCAACAGTTGCACAAAAACAACAATATGGCGTATTCATTATTGTTTTTTATATATGCAGTTTGACAACTGTAACAACCCAAATAATAGGCAGCTGTTTAACTAAGGTTACCTTGTATACATTCGCACTGATTTTTACGTTTATTTTGATAAAAAAAATTGCCTAATGTAGACACTAGGTTAAACGAGGGGTACACGTATTTTAAAAATCCTATAAGATATCATTATTTTCAAAAACAAACTTTTTTGTTAAGAAAATAAAAATACATAATGATTTTTTATTTTCATCATTATATTTATTTTTTGTTTTCGATTAAAATAAAAAAAGTAAAAACTAGATTCTGATATTTATCACGTTTAAAATTTTATAACATTTTTCATCGGGTGAAAATAAATTTAATAATTTCATTGAATAACAAAAAATATAAAACACAGAGAAAAAAATCATACATTTAAAAATTTTTTTTCATATGTATTATGAATCAAACATGACTTTTTTTCCCAAATTTTTTTCATAAAAAATAAAATTTGTTCATAGATATTATTAAATTGTACTTAATGAAATTTTAATGTATTTTTATTAGATTTGATTCAAATGCTAAATAAAAATAGTTATGCATGAATATATTAACAATAAATCCCTTTAAATTGCAATTTTCCAATAAAAAGCTGTTAAAAAGTAATATTTAGAATTTGCATAATTTTAATAATAAAAAAAAAAACGTTTCTGTTATGTTCTTCTATTCCCAACATGTGGCTAAAAATCATTAAAAACTAAAAATTCTCCAAAGAAAATTTCAAACATGCATTTACAAATTGAAAATGTAAATGAAAATTTAAACAATTTGTTTAAGTCTTCTTGACTTTTGATTCAATTTAAAAAATGTATTAATTTTAAGGCAATATTCTTAAATATTATGAACTAAAATCAATGAAAGTAAATTTTTATATTTATGCACAAACTTTTTTCTGTGAATGTATTAATACAAATCATACAAAATTCAAATAAATAAAATTATAGAAAAAATTTCTTGAAGTAAAAACAAAAATATGAATAAAAAAAACAATAATTTGATAACGTTTTCATGCTGCTATTTATTTTAAAAGTTATTTATTTTTTTATCAATAAATCAATAAATATTGTTCATTTGCATTTAGATCTTAACTCCTTAACTAAGGGTCTTAAGTTTTAATATATTATTGTAAATATTTTTAATGAGGCATATATTGAATGTTCTGATTCAGCTCCGATTTTTTCATCATTGATAGTGCTTTTAACGCTGAAAATATTGATGTATTTTTGAGTGAAATTGAATAGTTTCGAAGTTATAGGCCTTTGAAAAACATACTTCTCTAAGAAATTCATATAAAAAAGTTATAACAATTGTGTAAATAGAAAAAATTATGTTAAAAATGATGTTAAAAAACGAAAAAAATTTTCGCCAAAAAAAAAATATACAGCAGATTTAATTAAATTGATATCTCTGATTCACTTCCAATTTTTTAAAATTTTTGAGGAATGATGAAAATATTGATGTAAAAATTTTTGAGTGTAAATGAATAGTTTGGAAGTTTCAGGTTTTTGAAAAAGTTGTTTCCCTAAGAAACTCATACCAAAACTTGTTTGTTATTAAATAATTTCTTGGAGGAAAAAGAAGAAAAAGCGAAAAGTGGCTTTTGGACGTCTATTAAAAAATGTTTAACCAAAAAAAAAAAAAAAAAAAAAAAAATGTTATAGAGGAAAAATGAAAAAAAAAAATGGCAGTGGAATTGTATTCGGCTAGGCCGAATTTTTTCTATTCTTCACAAAATCTATATTTCATAAATATATAAACATATAACGGTTATCACTTATCAAAAATTTTTTTGAAATTTACTATCTTTATTGCTTATATAAAAAGCTTAAAGCACAACTCAAATCTAAGTAATACTTTTTTTTATAAAAAAAAAAACATCAAAAAGAAACTGCAATTCTTATCAAATTAATTTTTTAATAATGATTTTCTTTTAGGAAAAAACATAAATTTATATATAGTCCCGGTGGTACAAGCTCAGGCTTAACAGTTTTTAGTTTAGACTATTCAATCTTATAACTTTCCATTAGAAAAATTTATATATTGTATGTGAAATAGAAAATATTGTTAAATTTGGACAAAGAAAATTGGAAAAATTTTCATTGGAAATTGGACTTCAAAAAGTCCATTTCAACATACAGACGGACAGACATACATTCTCAAAAGTTATTTTTAATCATACCAACCTTGCATATATATTTAAAGACTTTCGTATAAAATGACAAACTTATATATACCCTTCATATTATGTGAAGGGTATAAAAATAGGTCCCAATAAGCATTTCTCCTGAAATTCAGGTGTAAGAAAAGTTAATTTCCAGTTATAAATTCAAATCTCAAGTGTTGAAATGCAGTTCTAATACACTTTTATTCAATAGTACAATCCCATGAAAAGAAAACTTGAATTCAAGTCGAACATAACAATGTTAATATAGTTATTTTCAAGTATAGAATCATAGTGAAATTCTAGTCAAATCAAGCCTTTGGTAACAGTGCAAATCAAGTATTCAACATAATAAATGAAGCTAAATTTTTGTTAATTGTTATAAAATCAAAAAATAAAACATTTTAATTTTTTTATTTTACAAAATTACACATTTCTTAAATATCTTAAGGCAAAATTTAACACAGCACAGCACATATATGATTTTTGACGTATGTATTCCGGTTTAAAAAAAGGATTTGCTCTTTTGTCGTTGTAATGAAAAAAAAAAAAAAAATAAGAAATTTTGTTACGTATTTCTCTTTTACACAAATTTAATTTTTATTTTTTTTTTCAACAGACAAAAAGCAAATTCAAAGCAAGTTCTGACTTTAAAAATACTTAGAAATAGGTTCAAATTCCAGTTAAAATCAAATAAAATTTCAAGTACTTGAATATTATATTTTTGAGTGCTTATTGGGGTTAAATGTACTTTAAAGTTCATTGTGTTTTTGTAAATGCTTATTCAGGAGCTTTCAATTGATGCTTAAATCTTTCCAATCGGATAAACAGTTTAGAAAATATTTACTATTTAAAGTGAGTCGGGGAGCTCACTGAATTTACATTAATCGTACATAATTCATTTCAATTATGCTGGGAATATATCGAATTTGTCAATTGGTATGTCAGTGAATCGTAATCTCTTGCATCCTTCTCATCATGCACATAGCAAGCGAAATCGGTTGAGATGAATCGCTGCAATCGTTTAGTATGTTAAAAAATCTTTCCTTGTGGATATAGAGGGCGCCTTCAGTATTATGGAACCGCATTCTATTACACATGTCTTAATATAATTGGGACTAGAAAGAAAAATTGAAGAATTGCTGGGAAATCTACTTAAATACACGATTACTGTTGTTTATTGTGTAATTCGATTCGAAATAAAAGTTTTTCGAAAATCAATGTACATATGTATTTTAAATTCAATTTCGAATCAAAATACACAGCAATTCAACACTCATTCTGCACTGATGTTGAACGTAACAAGGAGCCCTCAGACCTTGGTTCTATAGAAATTTCTGACTCTATATCGAAAGCTATAAGGGTCTTCCCAAAGAGAAAATTGTCCTTATGACTACGAGGATGCTTTAAAAATTGGAATAATGTTGCTCACTATCTTTGAAATTGTTCTGCAATACCACAGAACCACGTATTTGTATTTACTTCATTATTTCAAGAAGGTATTAAAAAACAAAAAATGGGAAATCAAATATTTTGTAACGATCAAGTAAACATTTGCTCAAAGGCATAATATTTTTGATTTCATTTAATTTATTTAATATTGATATTTAAAAATCGAAATGTTGTGTTGATAATTTCTGCAAACCTGAGAAAAGATATTTTAAACGAATCCATATAATGTACGTATATTAATATAAATATTTCCAATGCGTTTGAATAACATTTTCACGCCTCTTGTATAGTCCCCATACAACGGGTATTTGGAAATAATGTACAAATGTATAAACTTATTCATTAAAAACTTATATTAAAAAGTTTCAAAGCTAATGCTTTGGATACATTTTTAATGAGTCTTTGCCTCATTCATAACCTTATTCTATATGCTTCATTATTTCTATTTTACGTAAATTTTAATTCCTTAATCAGATCATAAATAATATTTGGGAGCATATTATAATAACAAATCCCTCCCTCTATAAATTACTTAAGTATTTTAAGTGTTCTAGTACTTAATAGAGCAGCAGTTTGCTGCTCGGCTTTTTTCCTAGCATTATCTAGATTATATCCTAATGCTAGGAACTTATGTACTTCAGCTTTTATTCTTGCCTCTTTCGCATCAAAGCCTTGTTCCAGATAACGTAGATACCATTTATTGCCTGCACCACTTAGACCTTTTCTAAGTGGATCTCCCAATGCTCCTGGTTTACCCTCTGCTGGTATAGGAGGCACATAACGTTTCTTTGTTGTCTTTTTTCTTGTAGGTGCTGTTTTTGTTGCAGATGTTTTTTCTTTAAGGTGCTCTTTTTCTTTCGGTGGTTCTTTTTCTTCCTTCGACTTTTTGCTAATAACACTAGAGTTAAGGGAGTCATCAGGAGTTAATAACTTTACCTGAAACTGATAGCCATTATATTGGTAGCCATTCGTGGATACAGCAGCATTGTGAGCCGACCTAAAAATCAGAGTTTGTAATCAAAACGTTTTAGATGCTTTACAAAAAGATTTACATATTTATTTTCATATCATACCCGGTATTATCAAATAGTATAAAAGCAAAGGGTGGCTGACAACGTTTTTTGATATCAATAAATACTATAGGGCCAAAGGATTGATATAAAAATCCCAATTCCTCGCTTTTAATATTAGGTGGAATATTTCCCACATAAATTTCCATTTTTTGGAAAAGATTGATAAACAATTTTTTTATCAACAAATATGTTTTGTTAGTGTTGTAAACATGTTAGGTACTCAGTACTTATTTATGAGGGTACTTGTAGTTTTTGACATTATCTGTGTTTTGATTTAAAATCAATCCCCCGTATTCACAAACAACTTTTTAATTTAAAATGCCTTTTAAATCAAACTTTATCTCTGAAATGTATTTTAAATTTAAAATTGGTTTGTGAATACGGGGGAATGTATTTAAATGATTAATTGTAGATTTAATACAAAAAAATATTATATTGATTATTTTGGAAATAATAGGACTTTAAATGAGAATTTATCTTGAAAAATTCATATTAAAAAGATTTGTTGAGACAGGATTAACTAAACTGCTGTGTGAATAGCTTTTCTTAAATATGTATTTTTGGCGTAAATTAAGATCACCAACCTTTTAATTTTAATTAAATTAACACTTTTAATTTTAATTAAAGTAATGTAAAAAAACTTACCCGCTCGCTCTTACTTTACGAGTTATGGGCCTCTTAAGTTTGGATATATACCCTAATTCATTAAATCGTTGAGATGAAAAATTGCATTTTTTATTAATGTACCGAAACTTAATTTTTTTTATTTCAAACAAAAGTTTATTCAGCGGAGCGAGTGTTCGTCATACATAGAGGAGAAAGATTCTGAGCATGGCTGAAGGCCGGCTAGACGGATAAACTTTTATTAACGTTAAAAATAAAATATTGTAATTACAAATAGGCCGGTGATCTTCATTTGTTCTTTTGCTTGTTTCCAAAAAAAGTTAATTCAACGAAGCCGGTGTTGAACACCCATAGGGAAGAAAATTCCAGAGGCCGGCTACACAGAAAACCCTTTGTTAACGTAAAAATAAAATAGTTTTATTTTAACTCTTTTTAGATTACCGGCCCACCTGATTTTCAATAAGTTTTATAATGGAAGTAGTACTTTTACTTGTGATTAAACTAATATATAAAAATTTTGCCGCTCACTCTTAGTTTATAAGTCATGGGCCTCTAAAGTTTGAATATGTTTTTTTGAATATCTATATTAATACATAGGTGATTTTAAATATATTAATACTGTTTAAAAGTATGTTTAAATACCTTTCTAATGATATATAATTCATTAAATTCTTCAGATTGCATTTTTATTAATATATCGAAACTTACAAAAATTTTTTATTCCCAAAAACAGTTTATTTAGCGAAGCAAGTGTTCATCATATATAGAGGAGAAAGTTTGTGAGCCCGGACGAAGGCCGTTGAAAAATTTTTATTAACGTTAAAAATAAAAGTTTTTATTTCAAACTGGCCGGCGATCTTACATTGTTTCTTTTTTATTTCCAAAAAAGTTTATTCAGCAAAGCCGTGTTTCGACATGAATAGAGATGAAAGTCTCCAAAACCTTTATTAACATTAAAAAGAAAATATTTTTATTTCAGCTGGGCCGGTAATCTTAATTTGTTCCTACTAGTCTAAAATTTAATTTATTTCCTAGTCAAAAAGTACCACAAATATCGCAAAACGCTTAAATACTGGCGTTTTTTATAATTAGAATATTTTCATACTCTTTTAAACAACCACTAAAGCGTCTGTCGTCTAGCTGTCAAAATAAAATATAACAAAATTATTTTGTTGTTATTTGTATGTGCGTTTTTTTGTTGTACAACTACTAAAGTTTATTTTATTATTTACATTGCATAATTTTTCCCTATTAAATTGTTTATAAACAAAAGGCAACGAATAGAAACCCACAAGTTGCAAAATTCAACAATTATGGCAGGGGAAACAGAATTATAAGGACACAATGAGAAAAAAAAAAACAAAAATAGACATGCCTAAAAATGGGGCAATTATCTGCAGACAGTAAAGAAAAACCTTAATTTAAAGAAAAAATATTTAATATTTCTCTCAGAAAAAAACACTAACAATTGAAAAAAGTATAAAATAATTATCTAAAAGAATTTCTTGGTAAAATGGCGAATGTTAAAAGTGTTAATTTTTATGATTTGTGTCGTATATGTACGGCAACAACGGAACAAAAGATTGATATTTTCTCACCGGAAGGAAAAACAAAAAATTTATGTGCTAAAATTGCAGAATGTTTACCCTTAATTGTAGGTTTTATTATAAGTTTTTTTTGCGTTATTTTATATCTAAATTTATATTGTATTTTACAGGTTGAAGAAAAGGATCGTTTGCCAAAAGTTTTATGTCAACAATGTATCCAACATTTGGAAACTTATACCGAATTTCGCAATATTTGCCGCAACTCACAAATTATGTTAACATCATGCCTAAATACAGCCTCTGCTCAAAATGGAGGTAAAGTTTTGATAAAAGACATTTTATCATCGACGGGTAAAAGTTTGAGTGTTTTAAATAATACTTCAAATTCAATTAACATAAATAATACATCGAATAATACGGAACAATTACAAAATGTTTCTACACAATCTTTAAATCAGACATTAGGTACTCAATTGCAGTTGCAGCCACCACAGCAACCACCGCAACAGCAGCAACAATTGTATACAATACAAGGTTCTAATGTATTAGCCCAGTCGGTAGTTAATCCATTGACAATATCAGCTGCGGGTACTTTGCAAAATCAGGAATTTCTTAACTCTATAATGCAAGCGGTTGGAATTCAGGTACTTTATTTTTTTTATTAAGTTTTGGATCTTGTATATTTTTGATTCATTATATCGTAAATTCATTAACATACATAAGTAAATTTTGTATGAAGCAAAATTTTTTTTAATTAATTTTATTAGGTATTTTAATATTTATGTGAACTTCCGGAATATTTTAACATTATTTATTAAATTTGAATCTTCGAAAATATCTAACAAATTAAAAAATAAATGTTTTATTTAATTTTAAGCTCCTTCGGGTGCAAGGGTAATAATAATGATGAATTTTTTTTATAAAATTTACTTCTTGTTCTATAATGTGGAACACAACTAATTAAAAAAATGGAAATTATATGAAATTAATTTAAAATCTGAGTCTTTGAAATACAAATTTTGCTCCACACACGTTTGACATCCTGCAAAGAAAAAAGAAAAAAATAAATAAATAAAATAAAATACTATTTTATAATAATCTTTCTGAAATTGCATCATCTTTTCAGAGTGATCATATGAAAGTTGAAAAACCTCAAACAGTACCACAATACACAATAACGGTTGATAATACAATGCAACAGCAACAACAACAGCAGCAGCCTTTAACACAAATGAATTCTCAACCTGTTATATCAAACAAAGATAAAGAAACAAAAAATAAGTAAGTAATTTTTCGAAATTATATATAATTTTGTAGTAAAATTTATAACGCAAAAATATTTGAAGTGCTTTGGAGGAATTTTTAAAAATGAAACCGAATATAAAGGTAACGCCTATAAGTAGAAAACAACAGCAACAGCAACAACAGCAGCAGCAACAACAGCAGCAGCAACAACAACAGGAACAACAACAGCAGCAACAACAACAACAGCAGCAACAACAACAACAGTTTCAACAACAGCAACAAGAATTCCAGCAACAGCAGTTACATCAACAGCAGGAACATCAACAGCAGCAACAACAACAATTAGTACAATTTCAACTACAACAAATACTCCAACAACAATTACAGCAACAACAGTTGCAACAACAATTGCAGCTACTAACATCACAACTACAGCCTCAACAAATCACTATAACAGCACCATCTCTACAACAGCAGCAACAACAACAGCCGCTGCTACCACCCCAATTACTACAATCAACTACTCTAACAACGGACAACAGTTTAAATGACAACAACGATGACCTAAGTCCTTCAAAAAATAAAAAACCTAAATTAAATTTTGTACTCACACCACCAAACAGTCATACAACATTACCTCAACTGACAACAACAACCTCTGCCTTGGGAACAAACACTACACAATCTCATCACCATCAACAGCAACCAACAGCAACAACAACAACACCACAATTACAATTACAATTTCAGCCTACCTTAACACCTCAGACAACATTACAACTGCAGGCAACACAACAGCAACAACAAAATCAAAATACTGCTACAGCTGCTTTACTTTCTAATTTGGCACCGCTGCTGCAGCCACAAACGCAACTAAATGCCGCTTTACAATCACAAACATTGAGCACTGTCACGCAAAATACTGGAGCGAATATGATGTCGCCCAACAAATGTTTCTTGCCAATTACTATTAAGGACGAAAATACCGATCAACAATTTGTTGCTCATATTGATGCTAAAAATTTTCTTTTACCCACTACATATCAATTGCAAATGAAGGTAAAGAAGATAAAATTGTTTATGTGGATCTTATACACATTTTCTTTAGTGGAGAAAAGGAACTAATTTTCAAAAAAAAAAAAAAAAATTAATAAATGTTAATTATCCAAGAGTATAAATTTTCAAAAACTCAAAAAGTTAAAATTTTTATAAAAAGGACCGATTAAAAAAAAAAAAAGAAAAAAGATGTTAAATTTCCAAAAAAAATTCATTTTAAAAAGTACCGATTTTCAAAAAAAAAAGGTTTTCAAATTGTCAAAAACTAAACTAGTTTTAAAAAACATACTAATTAAAAAAATCTAACTTTATTTTTTAAATAACTAATTTTCAATACAAGTTCCAAAAAAATAATTTTCCAAAATTTTTAAAAAAGTATACATTTTTCAAAGAGAGTTAAAAAAAAAATAAATAAAAAATGTTCTGAAAAAGTAAACACTTTCAAAAGGGTATAATTTCAATTTTCAGTATCAATTTTCAAATAAAAAATTACCAATTTAAAGAAATTTTGTTTTGTACATTTGTTTTTAGTACATTTTTAAAATTTTTTAATGGAATTTTTATATTTTTATTTGATTTTTTAATGATTTATTTTTGACTGGCACATAAAAACGTAAACAATTTCTCTATTTTCTATAGATAATTGAAACGCAACGATACCTTATAGAAAAACAAATCAATTTTATATTTTTCATAAATTAACAAAATACAGCCGACACAAAACTTTACGATATTTAGAAACTAATTCTAGCTTCACTTTTCAAATAAATAAGTACAAATTATCAGAAATAGTACCACCTTTTTATTTTTTATTTGTTTAAAAAAAAACTGATAATTTTGAAAAAGCGCCAATTTCTTGTAAAATTGCAATTTTCAAAAAAAAAAAAAAAAAAAAATAATAATAATAATAATAATTTCCAAATTTTTAAAATGAACCAATTTTTAGTAACATTTTTGAAAATTGAAATAAAAAAGTTCCTGAAAGTTGCAAATTTCAAATAAAGTACGAATTGTCAAAAAAAAAAAAAAAATAATAATAATAATAATAATAAATAAATAAAATAAAAAAAAAAATCCAAAATGTAAAAAAATAACAACATTAAAAAATCTACCATAAAAAATCAAAAAAGTACCAAAATTCAAAACTGTACCGATCAACAAAAATTTTCAAAAAAGTGCAGGAAAAAGTGCTAAATAATTTCTTTTCCCTTTTTCATTTTTTTTTAATAAAAAAAAAAACAAAAAATCAAATTTTTTTTTGCAATTGTTAACAGTTTTTGTACAAAAACAACACATTACAAATAAATGATTTGAAATTTTTGTTACTTTTAAATAAATAATTTTTTTAAACCAATTATCTTGCATTTCCTTTATAGTTACAGCCTCAAATAGCAACAGCAGATGGTCAACCAATAATGCAACTAGCTCCGACTTCAATACCAGCAACATTACAACTTGCTCCACAAGCACTAAATGCAAATCAAACATTCCAAGCAGCAGCAGCTGTTGCTGCTTTCAGCAATAATTCATCATTGCCAACACAATTAATTCAACAGCAGCAACAACAAACGCAGCCATTGCAACCAACTCAAACACAGCAGCAGGTACTGCAACAAATAACAAATACTCAAGTGCAACAACAAACCCAACAACAACAGCAGACACCATTACCACCGCCAAAGCCGCAACCTCAATCTCAACCACCACAAGTAACAAAATTATCAAAACATGTACAAATAACATCTCAACAAGTACTAACTGCTGGAAATAAAAAGACAACAACATCTACCAATACAACTCCAACAGAACCATCAATTTCGAATGATACTATGAAACAAGTACCAAAAAATACAACAACAGTTTCACAAGTCAGCAACGAAAGCGGCTTTAAGCATATAATCAAACAACAAAAGTATAGAATATCACAACAGCCTGGTAGTAATACAATAGAAATAACACCAACAACTAGTTTTACCCAACAAATAATGCAACAAGTGCAGCAACAACAGCAACAGAAACAAAAACTAAATCAGCAACAAGGTACAGCAGAAACCTCCACCACGACTACAACAGTACCAACACAACATGGTGGTATAACAGTACAACGTGTAACTAATAAAATGAATACCACTGCAACATCCACAGGAAATATAAATAATGAAACTATAACACATTCCACCAGGCAAGCAACAATAACACCATTGAATCAACAGACACAGCAACAATCGTTACCAAAATTACCAATTTTAAATAAACAAAATATAACAATAAGTCGCATAACGCCACAGAACCAACAACAGAAACAACAAACAAAACCACCAACGCAACAGCAGCTGCAAACTTCTCAAATAGGTAATACTACATTAAAGGTTGTGCAGCAGCAAATAAAATCACAAGTTTCAGCAACACCAGTGCAAATAACAACACCACAACAACAAACATTGCCAACTAGAACCACTATACAACAACAGCAGCAACAGCAAGTAAAACAAACAACCACCCAACAGCAACAAAAACCTCAGATTATATCCAATATACCCAGCACCACATTAAGAATCTCACCCGTCAAAAAATTTATTAAAAAGCAAACACAAAAGCCTCAAGAAGCTAGTCAGACAACAGCAACATTAACAACAAATACAAATCAGCAACAGCAGCAAACGGTGGCTATGTCAACCACAACAACTGCAACATCAGCACCTGCCACTACAACACAAGTGCACTATGTAACCGATATAACTTCTATCTTGCCACCACAACCACCAATATCTAATGAAAATACCGCACCATCTATAGAAGAAAAGATCTCAATAACAACAAACACTATTAACACTTCTACCGCCAGCAATGAGAGTCAATCGAAAAATAGTCTAGACTGCAGTCAATGTGGACGTGTTTTCAAGAAAAAGGAACATTTAACACAACACGTTAAATTGCATTCGGGTGTTAGACCTTTCAAGTGTAGCGAAGAGGGTTGTACGAAAGCTTTTCATCGCAAGGAACATTTATTGCGTCATTTAGTATCGCATTCGGGCAAGAAAATGTTTAGTTGTGACATTTGTCAGAAACCATTTTCGAGAAAGGATAATCTAAGCAAACATAGAAAGTAAGTAGAAAAAAAGGTTTACGGAATTGATACCAATTTAAAATATAAATTAAAAGCTTTCCAAAAACAAGGTGCAAAATTTTAAAATTTGGAAATTTTTAAAAAATGTGCAGTTTTCCAAAAAAAAGTATGAATTTTTCCTAAACGTATAACCTTTTCCAAAAGGCACAAAGTTGCATATAAAAATTGACTAATTAAAGTACCAATTTTCAAAAATATTGAAATAAGTAACAATTTAAAAAAAAAAGTTTTTTTCTGCGGTATTATTTTCCAAAAGAAAAAAAGATAATAATAATAATAATAATAATAATAATAATAATAATAACAATAGTAATAATAATAATAATAATAATAATAATAATAATAATAATGATAATAGTAATAATAATAATAATAATAATAATAATAATAATAATAAAAATAATAATAATAATTATAATAATAATAATAATAATAATAATAATAATAATGATAATAGTAATAATAATAATAATAAAAATAATAATAATAATAATAATAATAATAATAATAATAATAATAAAAGTCTCAAAAAGTGACTTAAAATTAGAATGTTAAAAAATAGTATTTTTTGTAAATACTAATAAATGCATCAGTATTATTTTTCAAAGGAAGTACGACTCCAAAATTTGTTTCCAATAAAAAAAAAAGAAAAAAATAAACAATTTTTAAAAAGTACCAATTTTTATAAAAGAACCAAAGTACATACCTTTAAAAATACTATTTTGCACAAGAAGTATCACTATTTAAAAATATTAAATTTTCTAAAAAAGTACTGATTAAAAAAAAATCCACAAAAAGTCCAATCTTCACAAAAAGTACCAATTTTTTAAAAAAGCACATTAAAAAAAATATATATATATATACATAAAAATTTTAAAAAATATACAAAAAAGTACAAACTATTCAAATAGAGTACCAAAAAAAAAAAAAAAAATAATAAATTCTTTAAAAAGTATAATATTAAAAAAAGTACCAAATATTAAAAACGTACCTATTAGGTTAGGTTATGTTACAAAGGGCGTCGTCTTCACGCCTCCACCCTGAGACCATTCGGTCCAATGTGATCCCTTTATAGATAACAGAGAAAGCTGACAGGAAAAATCCTAGTAGAATATAGTAAAAGATTGAAAAGAAAGACAGCTAAATATAAGAAAAATAAGAAAGGTGTGGAACCTAAGACCCATCAAATCAACCCTGACAACCTCTAAGACACTTTATTCCCATTACAAACCGTATAAGGTTTCCGAGTTCTTCACTCGCAACCTCCTCTAGTTCGTGCAGAATATGGCTCCCAAACCACTTCAGTCTACTTTGCTGAAGCCCTACACAGTGACAGAGTATATGGTCCACTGTCTCTAGCTTCTCCACATCATCACACGTCCTGCAAAAATCTGACGCGCCAGTGTTCCACTTACTGATCATATTCCCTGTTGCGAGGTGACCAGTAATCATGCCAAAAATGATCCTTAGGTTCACACGACTCATGCCGATAATATCGCAGTGACCAGGAACCCAACAAAGTCTTATTCTGTAGGCATCCATTAGCCTCAAAAATTCCTTCCTACACTGCAGCACTAACCTGGACCTGACATAGTTACTTGTCATTGCCATCAGTGCTGCCTGACTATCCACATAGACAGTTACCTTAGTGTCCCTCTCAACATTTTCCTCCAGCAATCCTAGGGCCTTGTAAATGCCTAGAATTTCTGCCTGGAAAACGCTGCATCCGTGCCATCCGTGAAGATAGCACACCCTCCGTGGAGCTTCTCCGTTCCAATCCAGATTTCAATAACGGGAGTAGCCTCGAAGTCAATTATGGTGTCTACATAGTCCGTTTGGGCGGCCGAGGATAATGTTTGACCATTCAACTTGACTTCATTAAGTATGCTAGCAAGCCCTGCTGTGAAGCTCTCTATTAATCTCAATTCCTTCAGTCTAAAAAATCCCCTCGCAACCCACATTGCATGACCTCGCTGATCGTGGGTAGAAATTTACCCGAGGCCAACAATACTACATCGTCAGCATAGACTATGATATACCTTCCGATGGCATCGAACTGTCTCAATATGACGTTCATTGCCAAGAGCCGCAATAATGAAGAAAGAACCCCTTTGCGGTGTGCCTTTTGTCACAAGCTTCTTTATGCAAGTGTCTCCCATGCTCGAGTTGATAACCCTGCTGCTTAGCAGGGGCAGTTGTTAAAGGTCCCTCCTATGTCGAGGAACGCTGCCAAGATACAGATCGATCATTCTTTCTATTGTCTTGAGTAGAAAAGACGATAGGCTGATCGGTCTATAGTCCTACCCGCTTTGGGTATGAAAATGACCCTTACCTCTCTCATCCCCCTGGGAATATATCTCACTTTAAGGCAGTAGTAAGATACCCTGTCATTGACATTCTGCAACATGGCCGGAAAAATGCCATCTAGGCCCGGTGACTTATATCGCCCTCCATCGCATCGATATCACCCTCCTCTGGTTCGGACTGTAGGTTATCACTGACACCTTACAGCCAGGGAAGTGAGTCTCCATCGGTAAGCTGTGGGACTCTGAGCTAGACTCCGTCCACGTCCGCCCGTTGTATATATCCAGGTGCCACTGGGTACTTGAATAATACCCGTCTAAATCTTGACAACTAGTTAACCAGGTGCCACCGGGTCCTTGGATAATACCCGTCTAAATCTTGACAACTCGTTAACCGAGTCCACGAATTCACAGAAATTCATCCATGATGTCCGCTTCGCCCGTATTATGTCCTTCTTATACTTAATGAAGCTTTCCCTATAGCTGTCCCAGTCAGTCTGTCTCCTCGTTAGCTTGGCTATATTGAACAGCCTTCTAACTGTAGACCGTTGGACTCTAAGTTCACTGGTCCACCATTTCGGCTGCCCTCTTTTGCCAGAATAAATCACCGGGCAGCTGAGCTCAAAGTTATTCCTAAGTACATACGTGAAAGTATTAACGACTCCCTCGATACCCTCAGTTTCCCTTAAATCCCTATCAACTAACTCACCGAAGGACTTCCAATCTGTCCTTCTGGAGTTCCTATAAGGCCTTCCCCTCGGTTTCACAAAGTGAAGACTGAAGGATATCATGCTACGATCCGAAAAGTAATAATCCATAACTACCCTCCAGTCCTTGACAAATTCACCCCTTCGGTTCGCTAATGTCACATCTATAACCGTTTCCCTATCTTCCGTTCTGAATGTGGGATCATTACCCCTATTGCAGATATAAAGATTGTAACTAGTTATAAATTCAAATACTAACTCACCCCTCTTGTTGATGTCACTGCTTCCCCATTGGTAGTGGTTAGCATTCGCATCACATCCAAGAACCACTCCTCTCCTCTTCCAGTGCTCCGCCAGTTGCTGCATAGCGATGCCCGGTGGATCAACCGCCTCGTATGGCATGTACACGAATGCCAGTATAAGCCTACGGCCTCCAGTGGCTTTCCATTGGACAGCTGTAAGGTCCCCGTTGCTAAAAGAATGAAGAAAATTAATATTCAGATCATTTCTAGCTAATATACATGTCCGTACCTTCTCCAAATTGGATGGTATGAACAAGTTATATCCCGTGGCCTTAAACCACATGCCCTGGTGTTGTTAATCCAAGGTTCCTGGATAAGGGCCACGTCCACCTTGGAGTTAATGAGGAGCTTTGTCAATTCTGTTGAAGCTTCTTCGCAGTGATGCAAATTAATTTGCACCACTGACAGCCTCTTTGGATTTACCCGATCTAGTATATCTAAATCTAATGAACCCAAAACCAAAATTGACAACTCCCCTCACTGACTCCAGCTTCTTCAGAAACTCCTGATCCACAGCGAATCTGAAGTATCTGCCTTGGTTCTCCTTACAGGTCATGGAGTCCACAATCTTCCATTGACCTGTAACAAGACCTTCATTGGACGCAGGGGCAACTCAGACGCCAGTATCACCTCAAGTTTCGCCCCCGGATGGAGAGAATTCAAAAGATTTCTCATTACCGCAGTTGATAGTTTTAACTAGCTTCATTCAGTCCGCGCCTTTGAAGACGATCTCTTCAATGAGCTTATGTTCAATCTGTTGCCATTGCTCAATGCTGGTCCTACCATCTGGATCAACTTTGTCAATGATAGCAGCTTGAACATAGTTCTGCATCACTGATTCCTTCGCTTTTTTCTCTCTTAGCCATTGAGGTTTGCTGGTAATCCTAAAATCTGGCCCTTTTAGTGACCCCCTTTTGGGGACCCTTAGAAGAGCCGTGTGCGATTTGACCATCAGTGCTCACAGAAGAAAGTTGCTTGTCAGAGATCTTAGCCACCTCACCAGTGGTGTCCTTATGGCTTTCACTGGTAGAGCTGGTCGGCCTTTGACCTACTGCCTTCTTGCTTGTTGATGACTGATCATGTCCAGACCTAGCATCTCTGACAATCTTTTGCGATTTGCCAGTTTTGCAGACCGGTGCATGAACAGCCACATCATCGGGAGTCTTTGGTTTACCAGTCCTTACCGGCTGGTCCAGGATGGTTGCAGGTTTGGATGGTACGCCAGTACCCTTGTCCTCCGCTCCGGCACGGATTGTTGAGGTTATTGACTTTCCTCCTGTGCTCTTATGAGACATCTTTGGAGCGCTGTCCACATTCTCACCCAGTCCTTCAGGATAAGACATTCCCAGAGAGTCACAGACAGGCCCGTAGATCTGTTTGAATCTTTTAACATTCCTGTGCTTTCTGACAAGGTACTTATCCTTGCCTGCAAGTGGCGTAAAGTCACTATTAGCTATATTATGCAGATAGATAAGGGAAGATTTTGCGCCACTTCGAGCCTTCTCCTCCTTAGTTCGACTTGTGCCATCGTTTGGCGCTTCTCGCATTACCGCGTCCTGCCGAACTAAGTTACTTCGAGCCTCCTGAGACCGTCGAAATATCCCCTTGCTTAGACCCCGCCTCGACGCTCCGGTTCCTCTCTTGACTCAGAAACTCCTGATCCACAGCGAATCTGAAGTATCTGCCTTGGTTCTCCTTACAGGTCATGGAGTCCACAATCTTCCATTGACCTGTAACAAGACCTTCATTGGACGCAGGGGCAACTCAGACGCCAGTATCACCTCAAGTTTCGCCCCCGGATGGAGAGAATTCAAAAGATTTCTCATTACCGCAGTTGATAGTTTTAACTAGCTTCATTCAGTCCGCGCCTTTGAAGACGATCTCTTCAATGAGCTTATGTTCAATCTGTTGCCATTGCTCAATGCTGGTCCTACCATCTGGATCAACTTTGTCAATGATAGCAGCTTGAACATAGTTCTGCATCACTGATTCCTTCGCTTTTTTCTCTCTTAGCCATTGAGGTTTGCTGGTAATCCTAAAATCTGGCCCTTTTAGTGACCCCCTTTTGGGGACCCTTAGAAGAGCCGTGTGCGATTTGACCATCAGTGCTCACAGAAGAAAGTTGCTTGTCAGAGATCTTAGCCACCTCACCAGTGGTGTCCTTATGGCTTTCACTGGTAGAGCTGGTCGGCCTTTGACCTACTGCCTTCTTGCTTGTTGATGACTGATCATGTCCAGACCTAGCATCTCTGACAATCTTTTGCGATTTGCCAGTTTTGCAGACCGGTGCATGAACAGCCACATCATCGGGAGTCTTTGGTTTACCAGTCCTTACCGGCTGGTCCAGGATGGTTGCAGGTTTGGATGGTACGCCAGTACCCTTGTCCTCCGCTCCGGCACGGATTGTTGAGGTTATTGACTTTCCTCCTGTGCTCTTATGAGACATCTTTGGAGCGCTGTCCACATTCTCACCCAGTCCTTCAGGATAAGACATTCCCAGAGAGTCACAGACAGGCCCGTAGATCTGTTTGAATCTTTTAACATTCCTGTGCTTTCTGACAAGGTACTTATCCTTGCCTGCAAGTGGCGTAAAGTCACTATTAGCTATATTATGCAGATAGATAAGGGAAGATTTTGCGCCACTTCGAGCCTTCTCCTCCTTAGTTCGACTTGTGCCATCGTTTGGCGCTTCTCGCATTACCGCGTCCTGCCGAACTAAGTTACTTCGAGCCTCCTGAGACCGTCGAAATATCCCCTTGCTTAGACCCCGCCTCGACGCTCCGGTTCCTCTCTTGACTCTGAGCGCGAGCTGATATCACAGTGATCTCGTGCTCATCTTCAGATCCAAGAGAAAGATCCCCGAGCTTCTGTGTGGCACTGGTCCCAGCAAAGGAATCCCTCGAGATGCCCAGAAACTCATCCGTCTCTGATAGTAGGCCCAACAACTGACTTTCCTGTTCTAGAATGTACCGTAGGAACCCCATTAACACTAAATCGTCAGCCGTGTTTTTCTTGTCGCTTTGCAACCGAATTGTGTTTAAATTTAAATTGTTTATTATGTCCCACGAGTATGCCAGTAAAAGAAGGACCATCTCGCGCAGTGACGCCGCGCGCGAACTAGGCCAGAGCTTACAACCAACCCGTGCCTTAAAATAATGTTCGTGTAAATGATGTTTTTGAAGCATTGTCTCAAATTAAATCTAATGCTGGTGGCGTTGATGACATTAATTTTTATTGATGATTTTCCTCTTAATTTCGGAACATTACACGTTTATCATAAATAAAGTTTTAATTAAAGGTATTGTTCCTAAAATCTGGAAGATTGGGAGAGTGGTTCCCATAGCTAAAATCAAGAATCCTTCTGTTGCTCGAAGGTTCTGGAAATTATTATTAAATAGCAAATGATGATTCATCTTACGACTAGGGGTATGATTAAAGATCACCAGTCTGGTTTTAGGTCTGGTTATAGTACAACTGGTCTGTTGCTGGACGTCACTGAGTCTATTAGGCAGAACTATGATAGAGGTGGAATTGGTATAATAATATTTTTGGACTTTTGTAAGGCTTTTGACTCAATTGAGCATGGAGTTTTGGTTGAAAAATTAAATAGATTATTTGGTAACAGCGGATGTAAACTCATATCTTCCTTCCTGACGGATCGATTTCAGTATTTTCAGACTGTTTGGTCTCTGATATCATCCAGATTTGTAGAGGTGTCACTCAAGGGTCAATTTTGGGACCTTTATTATTTATGTTGTATTTAAATGATATTTATTCGGAATTATCTTTTATCACTACATATTTATACATATACCGATGATGTACAACTTTTAGCCACTTTTGACACTCTATCAATTCAAAGGTCTCAGGAAAGAATTAATGCTGAACTGAGCTGTGTCGTAGGTTGGTCTAGGACGAACTTTTTAAATTTGATTCCCGTAAAATGTAAGACTATGGTTTTCTCTAAAACCTATGTTGTATTTGACATTGTACTGGACAACATGTTTTTGGACATTGTCCCCCAGTATAAAACGTTAGGTATCATTTTGATGATAGATTATCATTTAATGGTCATGTTAAGTTAGTAATTTCTAGGGTATCTTAGACACTTCGTAGACTTTATAATACAACTATATGTCCGTATAATATAAGGCGCCGTGTTGCGTTATTTTTGTGTCTGCCTCTTATTATATATGGTATTGAAGTTTATTCGTATACCTCTGAAATTAATTTACATAGACTAAGATCTTGTTTTTACCGTGTTATACGTTACATTTTTAGGCTTCGAATTAGAGATCACGTTTCGGATTATTGTATAACTTTATTGGGCTGCAGTTTCGATCAATACGTAAAATTAAGACTAATACTTTTTTTTATAAAACTGTTAAATATGGAAATCCTAGCTATCTAGTAACCAGATTTAATTTCGGCTCGTCTAGTAGAACATTTTTACTGGTCTGCCCTAGACATACATCGTTGTTGATGGCACGGTTTTAGATTGTAAGGGTTTGTAGATTGTGGAACATTGGTATACCCTATAATCATTCTTTTAATTCATTTGACAACATTTTCCTAGAACATTTATAAATTAATTGATTTTGTATGGTGTAATTTCTATTTGTATAAAGTGGATTACCTAATATTGCATATTTGTACATAACACATGCATTAACACAATTAGTATAAGGATAATCTATTTGGAAGATATTTATATTTACAAATTTGTTTTGATTAGCTTTGACCTAATTTTTGATATTTTTATATTTTTGTTTCCCGTGAGAGTACAATTTTTGAAATCTTAAAATATATTCTTATAAAACCAATTTAAACCAATTTGGATGTATTTTACTTAATCACTGGGGAAAAAAATATATAAGTAAAAATAAAAAATAAGAATAAAATAAAAATTTGTCTCTTATCTTATTCATTTTGTTAATTTTAAAAACTTTTTAACAGTTATCTGTAATGCGTAGAGTTTACAAACCAACATTGAGATTTATATATATATATATATATATATATATATATTTAATACACAATGTTCTTACATTGAAATTATCTGTTATGATAATTGGACATTTTTATCATTATAACGTTGTTGAATTTTGGAGGTTTTTGTAAATAGTGGCAAATTATTGTTCGTTTTCTCAACTGTATTTATTTAGTCAAGTTTCTGTGTGCACAAAATTCAGGGTTTATTTATTTTTAAGAAAATAATAATAAAAAAAGAAATAATAATAATTTGAAAATTGTATAACTGTAGTAATAATTAATTTTTGTATGGTAGTCTAGCCAATTTAGGCTTTATGAGCTTGCGGCAACACTTATTTGAAATAAAATAAATAAATAAAGTGTACTGCATTTATTTGGTCCGCGAGAGACTCTAAGGAACTCTAAGGACCAGAAATAATACACATGATCTAAACACTCAAGTTAGGGGCCTTTAAGCACCCTGTAGCAGAATGTCTAGGTCATGTGCCTTATAACCAGCCCCCCTATCCACCACCTGGGGACTCGTCCGATAGGAGTAAATGCAGCAAATGACTCCACACGGAAAGTACCTATTTTCCTAACAAGTTTGTGAGTAGATAAATAAAAGAATTTAAAATTTTAAAAACAGTTACCAATTTGTATAAAAGAACAAATTTTTTAAGAGAAGTATCACACTTTAAACAAGTATGAAAGACATAGTCGGTTAAGCCCGACCATATTATACCCTACACCATTATGTATGTTCATAAAAACTTGTGGAGGTGTCTTATATTAGACCTGTCGCGAATTGTAGACCAATACTTTTACTAAGTGTAAAATAAAATATATAAATACAGAATATTACGTTAATACTAACATTTATAAGAATTATGCATTTTATGGTGATTCACAAAGTTGGCTTATACGGGGAAAAAAAAAATAAAATTTGTCACTGTGATTTCTACTTATATAAAACTTATTTCCAAAAAAGTCTAATCTTTACATTAAAAAAGTACCACTTCTCCAAAAAGTTAAAATTTTCAAAGAATATATCAAATTTTACAAATTTTCAAAAAATTACTTTTTTCACAAAAGTACAAACTATCAACCAAAATACCAATAAAAAACAAAAAATACCATTTACAAAAAGTACCAAACATTAAAAAAAGGTTCTTATTTTCCTAAAAACTTTGTGAGTGGATAAATAAATAAATACGTACATTTTTTTAATAAATAAATAAATGAAATTGCAAAAGGTTTAAAAAAAGTAACAATTTTGAAAAAGGTACTAACATTGTTTGGTTAAATTAAAAAAAATTACCGATTATTAAAAAATAGTACTTTTTTATTATAAAATAAATTATTAATTTTTAAAAAAGGTACAAATTAAATATCGAATGAGTGAATTTTTTTTTTTTTTTAAACTATCTATTTTCCAGTTTTTAGAAAAAGTAGAATATATACGTAAATGAATACAATTTTTTTAAAATAGTTAAAAAAAGTACAAATTTGTTCAAAAATTAAAAAAGTACCAATTTATACAAAAAGTACCATTTCTCCAAAAACAACAAATATTGACAAAAATGTTCCAAAAAGTACTATTATTAAATAATAAATTATTAATTTAAAAAAAGGTATCAAGTAAATTTCAAAAAAGTTAAACTTTTTTAAAGTACATATCTATTTTTACAAAATTTTTACCATTTTATAGAAAAGGTAGCATATATAAAAAAGTAATAAATTTCAAAAAATGTACCAATTTTTTAAGCAATTTAAAAAATACAAATATTATACGCATTTTTTAAGTAAAAATTTTCTGTTTTGTTTTATAATAAGTTTTCTTACAAAATACTTACAAAACTCCTTTAAAAAGTACAAGTTTTTTTAATATTTTAATTTTACAGAATTCATACGGATCCAAATGTAAACAATTATTTGTGTGAAGTTTGTAATAAATCATTTGCTGTAAAAACATATTACGAACAACACAAATTATTACATCAAACTAAAGCTATATCAGAAGAGGTAAATTTTGTAAAACTGAACTTTTTTTGTAAAACTTGTAATAAAAATTATTTTATTTTTAATATCATTTAAAGGATAAAAAGGCTGAAAATGAAACAATAATAACAACAAAAGAAACAAATCAAAGTAATAATGATAGTATTAGTAATAACAACAATAATGCAAATCAAATAGAATATCAAACACAACCTCAGTTACAGCAACAACAACAGCAAAAACCCACAACACAAACACAACAAATAACACAACAACAAAACCAACAACAGCAGCAACAATTGCAATTGGTACAACAACAAATACAGCAATTACAACAACAAAATCAAACTCAATCACAACAAATAATGCATTTGCAACTACCTACCTCTATTGTAACAACTCAAGATATGGCCGGCAATACTATAACCATAACCCAAGCTAATGATCCTCAAGCGAATTCATTAAAAACTCTCACACTAAGTGGTAGTACTACAGGTATTAGTAATGCAGCTGCTGGAAACCATCATGATGCAACTGTCTTAAATTTACCCACATCTTTATCGAATTTCGTCCAATTATCTCAAGCACAATTTGTGAATGCAACGACTGGTCAAATAATGGGTCATCTTAAAATTGAAAAATGATCATCGGTAATGTATAAAAATGTCTAGAAATACTACCACCATAACACACTATATGTATTATAAATTAAAAAAAAAATGGATCTTGTACGTGGACTATATTTATGTAAGTTGTAAGTATTTATTAAATATTTGTTTATTGTTTATTTGTATTATAATTTATATTTGAAAAAAAATTTTGCATGCACAATTGTAGTTTGTAGATTTTATTTTTTATTATTTTTTCCAAAGAAAAATTTTACAATTTAAGAGGTAAATTATATATATATATATATATATATATAGTATATTTAGATTTCTTTGTGGATTAAACAAACATTTTAAGAGCATATTGTTTGTATTTTTAAATTCCACATTTATATTTTATAGCTAATATTATTTATTTGTAAATATTTTTACAACATTTTATGTTTATATCATCACCAATCAACAATTCATTATTTTCCAGTGTTTATCCCAAAAAGAAATAAACTATTAACAGTTTATTTCAATTGTGTATGTTTAATGAGAATTTTGTGCTTGTATGTTTTATTTTAAACAAATAAAATGATTTTATTATTTCAAACTGTATCATTTTATTGACAACACTGTCCTACAGCTATTATGAATGTAAATATTTATGAGAATTATAAATATAATTATGCAAAATGTTATAAAATAAAAAAAAAAACAGGAAAAAATGTTTTAGTTCTAGTTTGGCATTACGACCAATGATTTTTGTTCGATATTGTCACCCTCAGAACTAGTTCTGTGGAAGTGTTACCTAGACAGTACCCATTCTACGGAACGGTTCTAGAACTAGTTCTTTAATTAATGATTTTTTTTTCGAAATTGTGACACTCAGAACTAGTTCTATAGAAGAACTCGGGAACGTTTTTCATTCTAATAAAAATGCCTCTTTTTTAAATAAACTTATATTATTTAAGTCTGTTTTTTTTTTTTTCTTTTAAGTTTTTTTTCGATTGCTGTCAAGTTTTTTAAACAGTTCTAAGAAATTATTTTGGAATCAGTAATTTGTTTAGAGAAGTGATGTAGAAGTAATACAGAACTAGTTCTAAACCACTAAAAAGCCAGTTCAGAATCACAGTACTTTATGAGTGCCAGAATAGGTAGCGACACCACTAGTTCTAAGAATGTTAGTAAAGAATCTAAAGTGAAGTTTTGAAAATTTTCCTGGGAAAAAATAATAATAAAAATTCTAGTACATATTTTGTGGGTGATCGTCGAAATATTTAAAAAAAATATTTAAAAAAATAGTCCTTTCTTGTACTTTAAATTTGCAAATCTTTTTGTAAATTTCTATTCATTTATTCATTTTTTTTTTTTTTTTTTGTCGCATGACATTTTATTTGATTTTTATTCTTGAATTTTGCATGAAAACTCTTCAAGGCTTAATTTTTAATATGATTCAAATTTATGAACATACTCTTTAAATATGATGTTTAGGCTGACCTTTGATTGATGTAACCACAACTACAGATGTACTGCTCTAAAAGATTTTGTAAACTTTTTAATATAACAGCTATCACTGAATTATCTTTTATGTTTGTATTTCAAGAAGTTGAGTTTTAGAATTATATTAAAATTTCTAAAGTGTTTCATATTTTTGTTTGTTTCCGATGCTTTAAATCCTCCTTTTAAATAAAATTGGTGGAACATGATGTTTTGAACAAATATTGATTTTATTCAGAATTAACTGAAGACGTATTTATTTTACAAATCTTTATACATATGTATTTACAGTCCAAATATTACGTATACGCTGTGTATGTCACCCAATTTGTATGTAGTTTTTACTATAGGTGTCTTCACTCAATTTTATATAAAATCAGGATTTTGCCATAAATTTTTACTTACTTTATTCGTACTATACCTAGCTTTATTAAAGATATTGAAATTAACGATTTAAAACTTTTGTCGTTTCAATTTTTTTTTAATATCACAAGGAGCAAGAATTTTCACATTTTGCATGAAAAATTTTATTATTCGTTACTAATTTCTGAATAACTATTGCGTGAATAAAAAATTATGTTAACTTGAAGGTAATTTTAGTCAGCATTTATTGGTGTTCTGTTTATGAAAATCGGACAAACCGTTCTTGAATTATACTAGTGTCATTCCAATAAAAAGAAATTAAACTGAGAACAGATTCTTATTCAGCACATTAAAATCGTCATAATAAATTCACCTATTTCCGTTTAAAGGAGAAATAAATTTGTGTTATTCACGACTAGTTGGTTGGCCCAATTGTTTGTAAGTTTTTGGTCTCCGATAAATATAATTCAATTAGAAAATTATTTACGACCAGTGGAAACAAGATGTGACGAGAAATTGCGATTCATTTTGTAAAAAAGTAAACAAAATCGTCCTTAATAATAAAAAAAATGAAGTTAAAAGTTTAAAACAGAACAAGTTTATAAATAGAAGCTACTAAAATATCTAAAATTCCTCTACTAAAATATCTGGCCAAAGATTGTGATCCCAGCAAAAATTATATCATCTGGAAAATTTTCCCCTAGAAATCTCCTATAAATGTCACCTAAAGTCTCCAAAAATAGAATTTCTCCTTTGTAATAAAGGAGGATTACTTCGATCTCTTTAGCAACAGGAAATATATATTTTTCTCCTGTATTTTTGTTTTAAATTGCTGAAGATAAATCGATAGAATCAATGTTGAAATGAAATTGAAACAAACAAGCTGTGGCTCATATGTGCCATTATATAGTATATGTACGTCGCGGCTTCCTACTTTGGCACAATGTTCTGGCTTAATTTGAGTGAGTTTTTTTTTAACTTTCACAAAGCAAACAAATTGAAATCGGTAACTAACCTTGTTGCTTCTCTTTAGAGATAGCAAATCAGAGTAAGTGGACTACAACTAAACACCAGCAGAATGCATTACGTATATATGGCGTCTTTCCTAATTGGATTTTGTTGCTAGTAAAACTGAAGAATTTATAAAAATATTTAGAGCCAAAGGATTGAGTATGCTCATATTATTAGGTTTGCTTCTTAGGTGCCCTTTTTAAATATTACTTGGTTTGTCTTCTTTTATTAACTTAACAAGATAAATGAACATTTTTTAAGTTCAGTTTGTAAAAAATTTTAATTTGAAACTAAAATTAAACTTTTTTACTGTTAAAAAGGGTTGAAGTAAATTTATATTTACAGTCCCCTAAGTGGTCGAATAGTCTTCCATTTTGAGATTTAATGTTGGGCTAAATCTTTAAATTTAAATCTTCGATAACATTATTATTTTAATATACATACCTATGGATTTAATTCTCATTTCTCCACATTATAACTGTATTTTTGTTAAATAAAAGACATTTCTAATGGAATTTTTTTTTTAATAATTTTTGTTGTTATCTTATATATTTATTGTTTTCTTTAGTAAATTCTTAAAATATATTTAAATTTCTTTAAACATAATCTTTAACTGGTTTATTTATAAATGAAAACATACAATTATTTATGTTAATTAAAGTATTTAATACTTCTAAATTGTTTTAAAACTTTAATAATAAAAAAATTAGAAAAACTAGGCTCTATAAAATATTTTATTAGATATATATATATATATATATATATATATATATATATATATATATATATATATATATATATATATGATTACACAAACATAAAAAACAACTTAATTTTATAACTTACAATGCAATTTTAAATACATTATTATGTTAATTTTAAAAATAAAGACCGTTTGTTATTTTTGGTTAAATTAAAATTTTAACCTTTACTATTTGATGAATTCGACATTCGTCTTTTAAAAATATTGTGTAAATCTGTAAAATAAGAAATAAATCAAATATTTATATGTAAAATACTTGCCATTTTCAAAAAAATTGATTTATATAAGTATATATAAATGTATGTATAATCTTAAAAACAAATAGTTATAACAAATTAATTTTAAAATATATTGTATAAAAATAATAATAATAAAAACAACTAATAATTAGTTGCAAAAGCAATAAAATAAAAAAAAGTAACAAATTATTTTAAAAAATTCTTTATGGTTTTCAAATAACAAAGTAAAGTGATATAGTTTTAACATTTTGTATAAATTTTAGCAATAAATATTTTACAAATGTTTAGGTTGTCCTAATGGAAGTATTTTTTTTACATTCAATTTTGAAGCATTCAAATTGAATTTCTACTATCACTAATAATTTATTGCTAAATTTTAATGTTTATTCACATGCGTTTTATTAAATATTCATCTAACATGTGCTGCGTGTCTATTTTTAGAATTTTATTTTAAAATAAAAAACTACAATCTCCTATAAACTCTGCTACTACGTAAAATTTTCTTTATTACTTTGCATTAATCATTTGCTTGTGATTTGCTTACAAATTTGCTGTTAAAATTAAGCAATAATTGTAGGATTTTAAAAATTCCCAGAATTTTTTTTTTGCGATGATTCAGAATGATCTGCTACTTATCACTGGTGAAAAAAATATATTTTAAGGTGTTTAAAAAATTACCAAATATTTTAAAATATCTATGATGTCTAAATATTCAAAAAATTAATATTCTACAATTTAAGCTATAAATTGTTAACGTGTAAAAAGGTGTAGACATGAAGGCAACATTAAAACATGCGAACACATTAGGAAAATAATTTATTATTCATGGAAAGAAATTTGACAATGTTATGCCTTACTTTTTGGCATAATTGTATTTTTGTTTTGTTTTGTTATATAGTTAATCTTAAGGTATTCATTTCACTCGACTTTTTCATTGTTCGATTAATCAAATAACACGAAAATGCTGCGAGCTTTTAAATTACTCGAACAATTTGGTCCTTTTTTGTTAATGTTTTTTAAAAAGTAAAACAAAGATTCTGTATATTTTAATATTTCGTTGAAAAAGAAAACAACAACAAGAATGTTAAAAATTAATTTTAATAAAACATAAAAGTTATTAAAACATCTAAGATTTTTCTTCATTAATTGGGAATACTTAATTTACAAAAAAGGTACAAATTGCCCTTCAGAGATAATCTTTCAAAAATAATATGTTTATTAAAAATTGAGTATATTTTTCTCGTGTTTTATAAATCCATTGTTTCTCTATATTAACTTAATTCTTTCATAGTTAAATCAATAAGCCTAAGAGAATCACCTAAAATTTTTAATGTTCGGATATCATTGTCCGTAAAACGGATAAAATCTAATAAGGTACATTTATTTCGAAATTCGAACAGAAAATCCTGAATTATTTTTAGATAAAGAATTTCAGCGATTCTTAATATAAAGTATAAGGTTACTACTTCTTTTTCCCTTCTATATCAAAAATTTCAACCAAGACATAATATCCTCTATATCAGGCTGAGACTCTATTGGTATATTAACCCCACGCTTATACATATCGGCTGCACTGTCATTCGTATGTAGAACAAACAATAAGGGTCCTCATGAAAACGCGCAAAACTCTCGCAGACTGTGAATTTTGTTCATATTTAAAATTTCTTCAATTTCTTTCTAACGGAAAATTAAATATAAGACTTTTTGAAAAGATAATTACTGAAATCCTTTCGCATCAAATTGTTATAACACTAACAAACTTTTGCCATTCCAGCACAAATTTGGAAAAGGATGTTCCACTACTAATCTTTTGGGGTTTACAACCTCAGTTATAACTGCATTCCGGTTTACAAACAGACCCAATATAGTATAAAGAATTCAGGAAAGCTTTCGATAAAATAAATCACGATATCTTATTGTTCAAATTGGATAAAGTGGGATTTTCTCCTGTTTTCCTTAAATTGATTTCTGCATATCTTAAAAATAGATACCAATGTGTATTATTTTTAGAGTGTAAATACATGATGTTCTACAGAAGAAGTCCAGTACTTTGCAGATACACAATAAATAAATATCAACTTTATCTAGTAGAAGAATTTTTTGATCTAGTAGAAGATTGCTTGATGGTAAACTATCCTTTAATTCCCACGTTTTACAAATTGTTAATAAGACAAAAGGAATATGCCTTCATGATGTGGGATCGTGAACACGAAGTTCATGTAAAGAAAATTGAATCGGTCCAGAAACGCTTTCTCTTATTTTGTCCTCGTAGTCTTCCATGGAATCATAATATTAATTTACCATCATATGAAAGTAGATTACAGCTTATTGATCTTCTTACTCTTGAAAGTAGGAGAAAATATATAAATATTTCATTTGTTGTTAATTTAGTAAACTGTTCAATTAATTCCGAGTTCCTGCTTCGTAAGATAGCATTCGCAATCCCAAATTATCCAATTAGAAATTATACTTTTTAAAAATCAATTATTTTCGAACCAATTATGCTAACTTTGATTCCATGAGACGTATATGCAATCAATTCAACAGTTTTTATCCATATAGTGATTTCTCAGTAAATCCAATCCGCACTAAGAGAAGTATTTTTAACTTAGTTAAATAATAAGATTATTATTGAATGATGATGAAAAACATTTTATTGTAAATAGCTTTAAGAATAATATGTATGCAAGCCTGTAAATTGTAACTTAATTGGCTATTAGATAAATAAAATGTAAAAATGTACAGAAGCAGTGCTGCCATTTTAGCGCTTTTAGTGCTAGATTTAACATTTGAATAGGTTCAAATGCATTAAAATTTTTAAAAATATGCTAAATGCTTTTTAGCACTTTTACGGTATATTTTAATTCAACACTGTTGATTTTTTGAATTCCAAATTGTGGCGTCACTTAACTGCATAAAAACCTTTAGATTTTAAATGGAAATACCTTTAAAACCAGTCAAAGAAGCAAATTTTTACTCGTATTCTTCGATAAGTCATCATAATTTACTCGAATACATTTTTATTCGAAATTATAGATTTTAATTTAATCGAAGAGTTATTTGATTTTAATTTGTCGATTAATCGAATAAATATTATTCGAGTTAATACCCTAGTTAATATTTATTGAAGTTTTGATATGTTTTATAGGTATATATATATATAAAATGCGTGAACAATTGTTTGCATTCTAATAGGCCGTTTATTTTCGAAAAAATTAAGTTGCTTCAATGCGGCCTGAATTGTAAATCGACGAAATACATATTAAAATGGGAAAAGTATTATTTCTTTCGAGCTTTTAAAAGAAAGCCTTAAAACCATTCTTCACTTCAACTAATGAAACCGAACCACTTCAAAAGTAGATTTATTTGTCAAAAAAGAACAGTTTATTTCTATTTCTTAGAGGCTGACCGAAACCGAATTTTTAAGGGCGAAAGCTTCAGTATTCGGATCCGAAACCAACTGAAACTTTTTAATATTTATGTATATTAACACTTGAGTCTAACTATTTTTAATGATTTACTTTTTGAGTTGATTTAAGCATATCCTACCATCTGGACGACAAGCTGACTGCGTAAAACTTATTAAATTTTCTTAGAATCGGATCATTATTTAACCTATACCAAATTAAAGGTTTTTTTACGGATTAGAGGTTTCATTCACTTACATAATATAAATGTAGTGTATATATGGGCATGTCCATATTAAATTCATTAAAAATATAACACAAAATTTCGAAGGGATCGTTCTATACCCTAAAGATCACTTAATTTGTATAAATTTATGGGAATATTTATTTATAGGAATAATAATTAGAATAAGACATATGAAAAAAATATGACTGGTTTAATTGTCGATATATACGTGAAGCAAGAGAATTAAGGGATTTGGCATTTAGAGCTTATAAGGAAGCAATGGACTGCAGGCGTTGGAAAGTATTTTGTAAATATCGCAACAAATTAAAATCAGTTATAAGAAGGATTAGAAAGATATCGTGTGAACGGTACTTTAGTAATGAGATTACGGGTAGTATTTGGGAAAAACTAAAAACAACAGGTATTATAAGTAAGGGAGTTAGTGCTGAAAACAATTTTATATTATCTGCAGATGACTCTATTGTATATAGTACATCGAACACTGGCTTTAACTTTGAGATAATACATGAAATTGATGAGCTTCAGGCAATAGCTACCATTAAATCGAAATCCTTTGGACGTGATGGATTATGTATTAGATTTTTACGTTTTATTCTACCATACATTACATAAAGCAAAAGTTTTAAGATCAGTTTAATTTTTCACTTTTTGTAATGCACAAAATTATGATATTCAAATGTATGCTTTCTTTGATAAAAATATTTCGGTTCTTAATTTTGTTAATCAAATTAACAATGATTTGAAGAACATAATTAAGTGGTCGAATTATAACAAATTATCTATAAATCCATTGAAAGCATATAGTATGAAATTTGGTAATTATATTAGAGCTTTACCTCAACTCAGGATGGTGCAAATATTGAATATGTGTGAAATTGTAAATCCTTGGGTTTCTACTTGGACGATGTTATCTTTCGAAAATCATATATCTAAGGTTTCGCTAACTCTTAGGAGAGTCATTAGGATGATTTTTGACATTTTATATCAGAAAAATAATTGCTAAAACTTTGATAATGAAAATATTTCTTTATGACATTGAGATCTACCCCACACTACAGGTGCAAATATAGACAAACTTAGAAAGTGTTTCAACAGAGTAATAAGATTTGTATACCAGTTAGAATTTTATAATCATATTTCTGCAGAGACTAGAGAATTTCTGGGGACGAATATCAATGATTTTATCAATCTTCGTTTAATAAGCTTGTTTTGTTGAATAAAAATATCTGGATGTCCTTTTTATTTGCAAGATCTGGTGGCTTTTTCGCACTCATCCCGAACATCGGCAATTATATATCCAAGAATTAACACGCTTTATATGCATCGATCTTTTGCTGTTAGAATATATAGACTTTGTAACAATGTTATGCTGTCGCAAGCTATATTTTTTATATATGTCATGTTATTTTTAATTTTTATTTACATACATATTTGTGCAATAAAGGATAGCTATAAGAAAAATAATTTAAAGACTTTATATATAGAATTTAGAATAACTATGTATTCTACTAGACCATCAGGCTTTTTGATTATTAAAGAATTCAATAAAAAAAAAGTTTGTCCCAACACGAATATTGACCGAAATCGAATTATTAAGAATACTGCTCTAGTTTTCCTAGCCTCCACATTATTTTCACAAATGATTTAAAAGCTGTACAAAATTGATGTTTATTCAATACTTTAAGTTATATATCCAAATCAAAATCAATTCAAAACAAATAATGATATTGTATTACAGCACTCATCTGTAGGTAGGGGTGTTGAAATAACAATATATGTTCATCTGCCTATTGAAATTTGTATCATATAAGGCCCCATTGAAGAACTAATAAAAAATCAACTTTTATTTAAGAAGGCCCTTAAAGTACTGAGAATCTATATATATATAAGAGTAACGTGACTGACTGATTCATCATCCCACAACCCAAACGCCAAAATAGATCCACTGAGATGGGATTTTTGGAAATTCGAATGTTTAGGAGGTAAAAAAGGGTAAAATCGTTGACCTTATTTCTCCTAAACTAATATAGATACAAAAAATATTTAATACCTATCGCTATTCATTTGAAAAATAAGCTGACAGGTGTCTGGTTTTTTTTTTTTTTTTTTGAAAATTGGCCCTTTTCGGGAGAAAATATGTAAAAACTGTATTTTGGTAATTTTTTAACACCCTATATATCTTTTAGTCCAGTAAACGCAAAAATAAAATTTATATATTAATAAACTTAATAATGAATTTTCTATTATATTAAACCTAGAAACATGAACTTACATATACTCGTATGTAGTCCTAAGTGAGAGAAAATTCAAAAGGGAATTTGTGGTACTTTTCGATTTTTTTTTAATATTGAACGGAAAAACATTAAATTAAATATACATGATGCTATGTGGGCAAGAATTCACAATGGAGGCTTTGTGGTACTTTTTGGTTCTTCTAATGAAAAGTTTTGAATTTTCTATCACATTTAACCTAAAACCTTCTTATGGTACTTTTTGAATTTTCTAGAACCTAGAAACATGAAATTATAGATACATGGTAATGTGTGGGTAAGAATTTTTGTTCTTCAATTGATACTTTGGAAAGATGGGACCTTTTGGTAATTTTTTGTGCTTCTAATGGTACTTTTTGAATTTTCTACAATATTAAACCTAAAATTGTGAAATTAAAAATACATGGACCTATATGGGATAAAATTCAAGAAAGGGGACTTTGTGGTATTTTTTCGTTCTTCTAATGGTATTTTTTTAATTATATATATATGGTCCTAAGTGAATGAGAATTCATAAGAGCGGACTTTACGGTACTTTTTTGTTCTTTTATTTGAATTTTTTTATAATATTGAAAGGAGAAGCATTAAAATAAATATATGTGACAATGCACAAGGGGGAACTTTGTGGTACATTTTTGTTCGTATAATGGTACTTTTTGAATTTTCTATAATATTGAACCTAAAAACATGAAACTTTTTCGTTCTTCTAAGGGTACTTATTGCATTTTTTGTAATAATTAAGCTAGAAATATGAAATTAAAGATATATGACTCTATATGGGTAAGAATCAACAAGCCCTTTCAGTCACATTCTTCTGTACTAAAAATAATAATGGATGTAAAAAGCTGGCACTTTATTTGTATCCTATGAATCTTCTAAGCCAAAAATTATAACCTGTGTTATTTAATGAGGAACTCATAAAGGGTTACGAAGTAGTACGGTATCCCACTGCTTGAATATTTTTTTTTTTTTTAATATAAATCTGGAGACATGAAATTGGAATCATTAGACACCAATGTTCCCATGGGGGCTAGAAGTCATAGTTTAATTTTTCAAGTTTTTTCACTTTTGATATTACATTTTCTTTTTCGCAATAAAAAAAGCTACCAAGTTTATATCTGGTCTATGTAGGAGACTAGATAAATCGACTCAGAATACACATAATGTATATATATATATCATTATACTTTATGGGGTTTTAAATGATTTTTTTCGATATGAACCCCCCATTATTTTGATGGTGGATATAAAAATCAGCTTGAGCTTGCTAAAAGAAAATAACTATGACTTGTGAGTAGTTTTGACTATTTAAAAGTAAAGAATAATATGTGTACGACCGTACCGTACCAGCCGCAGGAAGTTCTTGTAGAATCATTGGGAGTGTGACAATTTTGACGACGTTTAAAAGTACTTGGATTTGCCCAAAAGAAAGAAAATTGAGTGCCACATGAACCGAAGCCAAGAGACGAAAAGTGGTTTTGGGATAGAATCCATAAACTACCAGAGGGAAGTCGTAGTTTGCGATGCATAATAATTTTAATAAGATACATTGTACCTTTATCTTAAAATAAATATTATTTATTAAAAGCGATGGGAATTAATGCATAGACTTAATATTATTTAAAGCTTTAAACCTGTTTACCAATGATTAATACGTGGCAGCAATTTTGATAAATGATATCTCAAAATGGTGCAAACTTTTCGTTTAAGAAATATCCATTTTCTTGGATAGTAATCTAATCTGTCATTTTCATTTTATATCACTCTGGAACTTGCTGCGCCTCTAATATTTCTCAAAAATCAATGAATAGTAAAACAATATTTGTGATAGATCTATGCAAGAACGAAAAGTCTAATAAAGCGTTCTGGCCCATATTTCGGTTAATACTGGATCGACTAGTTAACTTTTTCAACACAAAAAATTTGAAAAAAATTCCACAATTTTCCGTGAAGTCCATAGCTTATATAGGTGTATCAAAAAATTGAAAAAACCAAATATGCTTTAGTATATTGTCATTGTTGTTTTTCAGAATCCATAAAAACAACAAGTATATTAAATTAATAAAAAAAAAGATTTTCCAATAAATCGGTTGTCTATAAATCGATTTGGTTGATTAAAAATATTTGTGACCGATTTATATAAGAACGCAGTCCGTATCTTATGTAGGGGCTTCAAAAAGTTCAAAAAATGCATTTCGCCGACATCTCGTTTACTTATAGGTCGATGTGATTCATTTCATCAGCAAAAAAAAAAAAAAAAATAAAAATCCGAAAAATGTTTCCGAATTTTCTGTGAAAGAACGAAGTCGCTAACTTACATAAGTTCTTCGAAAAGCAGAAAACCGGATATATAAGATATCGGGTGCCTTCATAAATGTCATAACAACCGACAAACGGACATCGTTATTTCGACTTCGTTTCTTATAAGGATCCAGAAAATATAAACTTTTTAGCTCTTAGACGAAAATTTTGAAAACTACAAAATGAATAACAAACTTGTATATACCGTTTATACCTATGGTGAAGGGTATACAAAAATTAAGTTATGTCGACATTTTGTTACGTGCTACGATAAATATTTGTAAGGTCTAGACACCAAATTATAAATGTATTAAGGTATACAGCAGGAATATGTTAAACAAATGTTAACTGAGAAATATGTAGTACAGTGCAAGCTCGGTATCGCGACGGCCTAATCACGATAGTTTACGAAAAACGAGTTCTATTTTCGAGGCTTTTATCTGTTTTTTTTTTTAATTTGATTACAATGTCTATAACCAAAAAAGGGAAATTCCCGTCTTTTGGTATATTAACCTTTTTGGATGATTTTGATCTTCAATTTTGTTAGTTTATTCGTGTATTTGTTGTGTAAATACATCTCTTAATAGGGAAAAAGTTCAACATATTTTATAGCCAACGATTTCTCAAAAATGAGAGATTTTAAAAAATTTAAAAGTGGTGATTCCATAAATCCAATTTACGTAAACAAAAGTTCGTACGTACAACAGAAAGTGGTCCTGGCAAACGTTGCACCTTAAAGAAAGCTGAGTACCTAAGAATGAAAAAATGCTTTATAAGTGGTTTGTAAAACAAAGATAAAAATATTCCAATATCAGCAGCGATTTTACGATCAAAAATCGGACATGGAATTAGTTTTTTAAAAATTACGGGCGAGATATTGTCTTCGAAACCTCATTTTATTGATCAATTTGTGAAAGAATTACGTTGATGAGCATAGGTTGACTCTTCACCAAATCTACAATGTCGACGAATCCGGTTTATATTACATGATGCTTCCAAATCTCACTCTTGTCACATGTAATGAGAAAACGGCTCCTGGATGAAAAATATGTAAAGAGCGAATAACTTTCTTGCCCTGTTCAAATGCGAATGGCACAGACAAACTGAAATTGTTGGTTGTTGGAAAATCGAAAAACCCACGCGCCTTTAAATGCTTTTTTTAAAATCCTGTAATATACAGCTCCAGTAATAACGCTTGGATGATATCATTTATATTTAAGGACTGGTTCCATCACGAATTTGTTTCCCAAGTTGTTCATAAGTAAGCATTTTTTAGGTCCGAGAATTTTTGGCTTCAAAAAATCTGCCGCAAAAAACAGTTTTGGTTTTAAATAACGCGACGTGTCTCCCAGTTGAGGAACTAAAAAGTGATGAAGGTTTAATTATGGCAATGAATCTACCACCCAATTGTACTGCGCTTATTCAACTGTTAGATCAAAACGTTATCAACTTGGTCAAATTAAATTATAAAAAACAACTGCTCACCAATTGGCTTGGCGAGAAGGGAACAAATTTGGAGCTCAAACTAAAAAACTTTAATCTCAAAAATGCAGTTCAGATTCTAGATACGTCCTGGAATAAAATATAAGTGTTCAATATCCGAAAATCCTGGAACGCCTTGCTCGAATGGTAGTGAATGGAGTGAAGAGGATAATATAATTCAAGAAGAAAACGAAGATATTTCAACTATTAGTACACTTATAGCTCAAATTCGCACGGAACATCTTTTCACGACTGCTGACATAAACAACTGGATTCAAGAAGAATTTCATGTGGAAAGTATTGGGAAGCAAGTGGAATTATCAGATATGGAATCAGAGGATTTATACGATAGTGGTCATGAAGAAAACAAAATTAAAGTGGACGATTGTATAACATCGATAAACATATGCATACAAGCCGACGACAACACTACATGAACTACGTGATTCAGCCGTTATTTTAAAAAATAATTTGCCAAAAAAGTCTCCAATTTCTTTAAAAAAATGTTTAAAATGTAAATATATCAATAAAAACAAATCTAATTTTAAAAATAACATAACATTTTTCAATAAAGTTTTGGGTTCTGTTATCGCGAAAATTCAGTTTTCACGACAGGTCTGGGTTTTAATTAGTCGCAAAAATCGAGCTTTCGCTATAATAAGAAAGCATAATATGAGTAAAGGTCTACGAACAAAGGCAGAAACTCTTGGACCAGATTCTCAAATAAAGAAGGTAGAAAAATAAGCATCGAATCTTCTTTTTTTAATTCCATAATTTTCAACTGCCTGTTAAACCTTTTTTATTTGAATATTAAACATTAAAAATATTAAAAGATTTATTTTTTCTTTATCTATAACAGATTATCTAAAACCTTCTATAAAATCACTTACCTATTTAAAATTCTTTTTAAATCAATAAAAATAAAATAAAAAGCTATAAATATTAACAAATTGTATTTGTTTTTATTAAATAATTTAATAAAAAAGCAATTAAAAATAAAATAAATAAGCAAAATTAATTAAACTTAAACAAAATATTTTAAAATTAACGATTAGTAGCAATTTGAAACTGAAATAAAAAATGGCAAAAAAGGTGTGTGTAAAAATATGAACGATTCCAAAAAAGCAAACACATATGTAAAAACTAATAGACAGAGGACTCTAAGTACTACTTTAATAATGGTACATAAAAAATAATGGCTGCATTTGGGTGGAACTACATACATATGTAAAGTGCTCTCATAATGTTAAAATGGTTAACGATTTTCAGGACTTCACTGAACGAAAGAAAAAGGCTTAAGTACAAAACTTGGTTTAGGATGTAGAGTTTTTTTATGTTAAATGAAATTTAAAACTAATAATACAATTTGTGTTAAATTCAATTGAAACTAAAAATGATCAAATTATTTAAAAAATGGTGAATAAATAAGTCTTTGGCATAATTAAAGAAACTTTAATTATCGTTAACTAATTAAACAAATTATAATAATATTAAATAAATAATGTTAACATTGCATTAAAAAAACAGGCTTAGTACAACTCTTGAAGTCTGGCACTTCAGTCACCCCTATACGAGGCATTTCAGATTATAAACAATGGTGCAAACGATAAAATTGTGTGCAAATGCTGCTTTTAAATTTGAATTTCGAGGCGGGGTGAACAGAAGAACGGAAGAAATGAAGAAATTTGTTTTCACAAACTGTATTATAAAAAGAAAATAAAACAAGAAATAAAATTAAAGCATTATTTTTAATACTGCATTTTTTTTTTTTTTTTGCTAATTGATTCTACTTATTACGAAACCTCTAAGTAGAATAAAATAAATAAATTGAATATGTATGTGTAAAAAAATTTACTAACTTTTTTCTTTTAGCTTTTCTTTGCAATCCTTTAGAATATAGAGATTTCCATTCCAAGTAAGATTTCTAATATAAACGAACAACATTTTTACGCATATTTAAAGGTAATTTCAGAAACTTTCTTAACATCACCCCAAACTTGTAAGGACTTTATTTCGTTTATATTTAATTCTGGCTCATATGTGGTAATACGATTTGGCGTATTTTCATAAATTTTATAAACATCTATATAACCATCTTGGAATGCAAATTCTAATTCGAATATTGTACCTAAAACAGAATAATTTAGAATTGAGTTGTTAGTATAGAGTGAATGAGAGCTAAATGAATTTTTACTATGAAACACACCATCAAGTTGATCATAAATTTTTTCTTTATGATCAATCCATTCGCCATCTTCTTTGTAATTCTCAACAATGACATTTTCATCTAAAATCCATTTGAAATGGTATGTTATAAATGCAGGATTTCGACATAGTTCATTAACAAAGTTTATGGAAAATCTGAAATGAAGAGAACAATAAAATTAATAGAAATAATTTAAGATTGGTAAGAATAAATGTTAAAGTTATTAAATTGTTTGGAAAATATTGTTTAATAAATTCATGTGAAATTGATTTATGTCATGTCTGTATGTCCGCGGGAAGCATTTTTAGCTTTTTTGTTGTTTTGCTAATCGATTTGCTTTTAAAATCACCTAAATCGGTTTAGAAGGAAAAAGGTTTTAAAATAAAATCTGAACCAAGCTCTACAAAATTTGGATTTTTTACATAGTTTTAAATTAAATAAAATTTACACAGTTTATTTAATTGTCAAAAATTGCCTAAATCGGATCAGTGGAAAATAAATATAAAAATTTAATTCAGTGGTTCGATTTGCATGAAATTCGGAACATGAGACTTTCTTTTTCGTTTTCTCCAAACTATTTGTATGTTCATTGTTTGGGCTCTTGGAAACGGAAAAGAGTAAACTACAGCACTATCACGAGACTCCTTTTGCATCCGAAGATAGGTTGGTCGTACATCTTTCAAAATGAGAATGAAAGCTTTTGAACTTAATTAGATAACATGAAAAATAAGACGCCGCACAGTGTACGATCCAAAAAATGATACATAATTAATTATGTAATAATTATGCGGAATGGCTGGTCAGATTTCAATGAAATTTCACATAGTGATAGTAGAGGTGTGGCCGAGTTTAAGTTTTGAGATTAGAATATACAAAACTACCGGGGCGCGTCCATATTGTCCTAAAATTTGGACCCCTCGGGTGTTAACGTTTTGAAAGATAAGAAAATTTTGTCTTCTTTTCAAATATATATAAAAATATTTATAAAAATTTTGAATACTTTTTGCAAAAAGATAACGAAAAATAATTGATTTGAGTTTTGTGCATATTATTAATTTTCAATTATGAAATAATATTGTTGTTGTTGGTGGATATTTTTTAATGAAATTTTACACCTGATTTTTTGGTGCTTACTATTCACCTTTTTTGATTTGTCAACAAAAATCCCGCAATTCCCAAAAACCTTCAAAAATTTTTAAAAATGGGGTTTCTACCTTTTTTGTTATATCTTCCCAACCGATATCGGGGAGCAAAAATTTCTATATAAAATATATAATCTTTTTGATGCCAACTTTCCGATTTGAGAACTTAATCCAAAAATTGGAAATTTATTGAAAAAATAGGTCAACTTTGGCAAACCCTGCTTATCTTTCTTGAAAGTATTCTGTGAGCTTAGAAACAATGAAAAGGAGACGTTTTGTTTTCCGTCCAAAATGATATCGAATTTCGAGTGATTTCATCATGTTATATTTCTCTTTAGAATCAGGAATGGTGCCTATTTTTGGTTCCGTTTGCATTAAGTTTTTTAGAGTGTCAACCATTTTTTACAACCATGACAATATCAACTCTGCTAATTGTTTTAGTACATTCAAATCATGATAATGTAACTTGTGAACCGCTGGATATATTTGAATGAAATTCGATAATGGCTAATGCCGAGGTGTTTTTCAATAGGTTTGGAGGAGCACAGATTCCTTAAGTATCTATTTTTTTAATGAAATTTGTGATTTCATTGTAAGAAAAATTATACACTCAGATACTCCTTACATGTGTGGCATATTTAGGCCCCAGTAAAATTTTGACTCATTTTTGGGCATGTCTTTTTTATAAAAAGTTATATTATTTTGAAATTGCACTTTTTGCGATTTTTTCAAAAAGTAAAAAATTGTTTTTTTCATCCGGGCTAATTGGGGAAACGATTTCCCCTCTAGTTATATTTCAATTTTCAAGCTTTTTTATTTATTTGTAAAATTCTCAAATGTCAAAGCTGAGATAAAAAAAACTTTCTTGAATACAATCCTACATATGTTCGCTAAACGCATAAAAAATATTTTATAAGAAAAAAGTCAATTATAAAAACAATTTTTCCCCGCACCGGGTATTTTTTGGTATTTTGGTACAAAAAAATAAAGTTTTTCCTTGATTTTAGGATAATTGAGCCAAAATTTCATTGGAATACCTCTACACGTTTAAATTTTATTTCGGTCCAAATATTAACATTATTTCTCAAAAATATACTTAAAATCTAAAATTTTAATTTTTCGGTTCATAGTCTGAAGAAATTTCATAATAGTAAAAAAATAAATTTTGAAGATGTAAATTGTTATTAAGATTCACAATTAAGATGAAGATACGACAGATACGTCTTAAGGGAGTGGTAGCCTCCATAAAAAGTAAATAAAGATCTAAAATAGCGAATAATTTTCTGTGAAGCTCCACAATAGAGATGAAGGTCTGGGTAAGCCCCCTATACAAAGAAAGTATTAAATATAGGATATTTCAAGGACTTAATCTTTATAAGATTCATGGCTAATTAATTATATCGTAACTGTTATATATAAATTTTTATTTTCTTATTTTATTATTATTTTAATGATTCAATTTTAAAATAACTAATAAATGGTAATTTTTTTAAACCATGAAAAATGTGATAATAGTTATTTTGGGTCCTTGGAATATTCTATTACTGTGAGTCTTTACATTTTGTAATAATAATTTTCTTATCAAATTTCTTAGTTGCGATGAGAATAACGTATGCGTAATCAAATTGCAACAAAATTTAAAATGTTCTAACATTATTCTTAAATGATAATAAATCTTAAATAATTTCTTCAGAAGATAACTTTCATATGTTAAAAATTTGGATCTCTTTTGTGCACTTTTAGAGCACTTCTGAAGGACTTTTTAATCATGAGTTTAAAAACCCGGTGTTGGAATTTTTTGGACCTCTTGTTTACCTTGATATTTTATCGACAATATTCTGCAAACTCTCCCCAGTTTAAATTGGTCCAAAGCTTATCGATTTTAATTTAGAAATATTTGCAGAATTTGAAATTTTACAATTTGATCAAATTTATAGATTTTTCCAACTCCTAAAAATCATTCTGTCGTTATATCAGAATATTTAAGTAGTTTATAAGACATATCTTTATTGGACAATGATGTTTCTTTTTATGAAATTAATCAATTTTGCTTTACATACTCGTAGCTTACATTATTAACCAAAAAATGCAATAAAATCAGATTTAAGAAAACTTATAAAAAATATTTTCGCACAAATTGATTTTCACTGATAATTTTTTTTTTTTTTTTTTCGAAAAACTTTTGGACAGAATTTTTGTATTTTAATATTCAATGGGTTTATATCTATCGAAAAGAATTTTTTCTCGGACACTCATTGAAATCTGATTTAAAATATAAATCATTTTGTATGGGGTAAATATAAAAATAAACGAAAAAAGTACGCATTTTTTTCAAGCCAGTTCTACTTTTGACAATATTTTGAAGAAAGTAAGTAAGTAAAATTTTTGTAAACAGTTTTTAACTGAAAGTTTTGTTCCAATTTTATTCCGCATACGTTAGGGATGGTAGGTCCACGGGATATAACAGCCCCATACATAGTAAATATTAGTTATCGCATTAATAGGCGTAGTGAAGCAGACTGTCATTGATTTGATATCTCCTTCGCAACATGTTTTTTAATAATTTTTTATGTTTACATCTTTCCACCCCTAACGAAAATCCTTGAATTTAAAATAATGAGATCAAACAAATTGAAATTATTTGCAAAATTGTACATCTCTGTCTGTCTTACATTGCTATAACTTATGTACACAATCTACATTTTTAAAATATATTATTAAAAATTAACCAAATACTTTCTTCTTATTTATTATTTTACATACAATTTGTTTATACAATTAATAATGCCTTTGATTTTGAAACAAAACATATTAATCACAACACTAGACATAATTGTATTCAAGCATAAATATTTGAAATGCCTAAGTATGAGTAATAAAATCCCACAACATACTGGTTCAAAACGATTTCAACAAGATACCGGTAGTCATTCAATTCTTGCACGCTTTTTTTATTAACAAAAAAATCCGGTTTTAAAACGTGGTCAGTGATTTGATAATTTATAGTTTAAGATAAAAGAGAAATGTTTAATTGAATACGAGTAATAGTTATTTTTAGCAATCAAAAAAAAAAAAAAAAAAAAAAAAAACGAGCAAGAAAGGTACAGTCGATCAAGACCGACTATATAATACCCCACACCATTGTGTACGAGCACAAAAATTCGGGAAGGGGACTTATATTACACCTATGGCCTAAATGTAAAATAAAATATATAAATACTGAATAATGCGTTGATATTAACATCTAGATGATTTTATGCACTTTAGGGCGATTCCTGGAAGTGGGTTCATATAGGAGCTATGGTAAATTATGGACCGATTCTCATAAAATTTGACAATGTTGTTTCTACTCACATAAAACTTATTTGTGACGAATATTTACTTGATACTAACATTCGAAAATCACTTTGAGATTTATGCACGTCAAAGTGATTTTCGGAAGAGGGGTTTATATGACAGCTATAGTCAATTGTGGACCGATTTTCATAAAATTTGGTACAAAGATTGATACTTGTACGGAACTTCATTAAAATATTCCTATTTTAAAGGCATTTTTGAGTTTTTAAACTCTATTCCGGGGAGACATTTGTATGGGGGCTAGGTGAAATAATAGAACGATCACAATATCAATATGCATTGTCTTTGTATCATAAAAGTCCCACGTGTCAAAATTCATTGAATTATCTTTAAAATTGTGAACCGTACTTTGTGCACAAAGTTTACATGGACAGCCAGCCAGACGGGCTGACGGACATCGTTAGATCGATTTCAAAAATGATTCTAAATCGATTGGTTTACTTTTAAGGAGGGTGTTGGATAACTTTTTCTATGCGTTACAAACATCAGCTCTAACGCATAATACTCCAACCACCTATAATGGTGTAAGGTATAAAAAGAAAATAGAAATTGGAAATTTTTCAATGATTCAATAATGTGGTATCCAAATCAAATATTTTTCAACAATTAATTCTTAAAATAAACAAATTGTTTTTCGAAATAAAAATGTATTTATTTATATTTATTACCGTTAAGAATTATTAACGGCCCACTGTTAAAAATTTGATATATTTATATATATACATATTTATATATATACATATTTAAATATATATATATATACATATATATATATATATATATATATATATATATATATATATATATATATATATCTAACGCTATAACCAATCAAATTTTTAACGGTGGGCCGTTAATAATTCTATAAATAAATACATTTTTATTTCGAAAAACATGTATATATATATATATATATATATATATATATATATATATTTATCTTGGATTTGTTTAATAATTAGTTCTTGAAATAAAAATTCTTTGCAAAAAAATTCTTCAGTGTAGTCTCAAAAATTAATTGTCTTAATTATTAACTTGAAATACTTTGACATAAAATAAGAATTCATTTCATTAACTTTTGCGAGAGTTAATATTAATTTTTTTTATAATAAAATTTAATTGTATTTATGAATATGAATGACTTTAAGCGACAATATTGAATTGTTTTAAATAAATACAGACATAACAAAATTTGTTATTAGGTAAAAAAAAAATAATAATTGTATTGCTTTCAAATAACAATTCATGCATGTAAGTATTTTTGAATTGTTAAAACATATAAAAGTCTTAATTAACATATTAAACCTATTTAGTTAAATTACACTGTTTTTCCAATTAATCTATAAATCTAAATTACATTTTATAAGAATTTCCTCGAAAGAACATGCAACTATGCAAAGTTCCGGTAGTGGTTGGCTGCAGTTGGAACATGACATATGTACGTAGGAGTATTGTTAAGTGAGCTGTTAAATTGGTTATTTCTTGTAAACACCTGGATTGAGAGAAAGAGGGATTTGATTTTTTTTTTTTTTTTAGAAAAATGGTACTCTTAAAAATTCGTAATCTAATAAATTGTGTGTTCGAATAACACATAACACAACAATTTCATAATAATTCTTAATGTCGTTAATTTTAAATACATTTCTTAATTACAATATCTTATAGAAACATGCCAAATTTAACGGGAGATCGAATTCTTCAAATTCGGTCGTTTGTCAAAGAAAATTTGCAAAATAATTTTTTTTTTATTTTTTTTAATTAGAGTGTGTATGGAAAGTATGTATAGGAAGTCAATTTTTGTTAACCCATAAGGCTACATTTTTATTATTGACAAATGAATAAAAAATTTTGACAATCATAAAATAAATAATAAAATAAAATGTTTTAAAATCATTTAATGTTTATTCTTAATAAAAGTGTAATTTTTTAATAAAAACATTTAATAAATAAAAAATATATTGAACTTGCTGAAAGTTTGTGAAGATTTGTTAAAAGATATATATATATATATATGTCGAAGTTTAACATAGGAAAAAATTCTCATTTGGTACAGCAAAAGTGTAAAATTTGTTCACTATAGGAAAATTTTAATTTTTAACAGAACCGTTTGACAAAAGTATTACATTTCAGGGTAATAAAAAAGCTTAATAAGGACCTAAAGATGAGGTAAAACTTGGTTCAGAAAAAGAAAAAATCTCAAGAATGAATTCCAAGCCCAAAAAGTAGAGAAGCTTCTAAGAGTTATGCCAAACATGTTCGGCTGCGTAATGGCACGTTGTGTTCAATCAAATATAAGGCAAGTTAAAGCTATGCCCAAGCTTTAGTCAATCAAAGCTAAAGAAATTTTATATAACAAACCAGAAAATAGCTCAAAGGCAAAGAATGATCAAAGCTCCTCAATAAAAAAAATAAAAATATTTTCAATATTTTGTATTAGCATGGATTATTGCCGACTTTTCTCATGTTCCAAGGTAGAAATTTTGTATACTGAATAATTGAGAAAATGGTCCTAAATAGTATGAAAATAAAAACATTATAAATATACAAAACAATTTGTCGTATAACAAGTTTACTCAAAATGCGACAAGACATGTGAGTTTTGCTTTTTTAATCTGAAGAAGTTAAAAGTGAATTTAAGAAAGCCCCAGCAGTGCTCAATTGTGATTATTAATTTTAAATTCTTATAGAGAGATACTGCGAACAATTTTGTAAGACTACTTTTCAGAAACCACACCTAAAAAAAAATAAAAATAATCTAGTCAGCAATTAATTTTTTAATAATAATTAAATCTGGAGAAGAAATGCTACAAGTAGTTGATTTAGTTTTCATCCTAACTTATTCCGTTCATCTTTTACTAAAAAAAAAAAAAATTATGTTTTATTTGAACGCACACTTTAAGTACTTTTTTGAAAATTCGAAAGCTTTCTAATTTTTTAAATTAGTTTTATTATTATTATTTTTTTTTTCTTCCGACAATTAGTGCTTATTTAAAGTTAGTATTTAATGGAACTATTGAAAACTGCATTTTTGGAAAATATGTAAAATACTTCTTCATATTTTTTCTTTTGGAAAATTGAGAGAAAATGGATAATTTTTGATAATTTAAACTTAAAAAATTAGTATTATTTTAATAAGTGTTACTTTTTCAAAATTTTCAAATTGGTCCATTATTTTTTGGAATTAAGAGTTTTAGGAAATTTATGTTTATGTTTTTTTTTAAATTTTACTTTTTTTTGAAAATTTTTGGTAATTTTTTAGTATTTTGGCTTCAGAAAATTGGTAATTTTTTGGATAATTTTCACTTAAAAAAAATTATTCTGTTTTAAATACTGGCTTTTTTAATTTTCATTCGAAAATTGGTCCTTTATTTTTATACCCATCATCAAAAAAGATGGGGGTATATTGGGTTTATCATTCAGTGTATAACATGTAGAAAAAAATCGTCTAAGACCACACAAAGTATATATATTTTGGGTCTTCGTAAGATTCGAGTCGCTCTAACAATTTTTTTTAAAAATACAGTTTTTAAAGTCTGACCGTCTGTGTATCTGTTGAAAGGTGCTCAAATATTTGTATTATATAAGGTTACAATATCTGTTACAAAAAAGCATGTACGCCATCGAAATTTTGTGCAAACATTTTAAGGATCGATGTAAACTCGAAAACTAAAAACGGGCGTGATCCGCCCATCATCCATATAAGATAAAATTTTAAATTAGGTTGGAACAAAAAGTTGGAGATGGTGGGTATATAATTTAGACCAAGCCGAATATAACATTCTCACATATTTATTTTATTATTTCATGGAAATTTTTTTTTTTGAAATTTGGTGATGTACTTTTATTATTTTGAGAAAATGTTACTTTTTAAAATTGGTATTTTTGGTATTAGGTACTTCTTTTAAAGAGTTTTTTTTTATAAATTGGTTCTTGCTTTGGAAAATTATTTAGTATTTTTTTACTTTTTTCAGTATTTTTTTTTTTTTGAAATTGGTACTTTCGTAAATAATACCAATTCCAAATTGGACCTTTTTTAAAACTTCTTTTTTATTTTAATATGTTTTCGGAATTTTAAGCTTTTGTAATTTTTTAGAAAATATTATTTCTGAAAAATGATCTTTGTAAATTTGTACTAATTTTTTTTTTTTTTTTTTTTTTTGAAAATTACTTTTTTGGAAAATTTAAAATTTTTTTAATAAATTTGTGCTTTTAAAAAAAGAAGTACTTGTTATTATTATTTTTATTTATTTATTTATTTATTATTTTTTTTTTTTTCAAATTTTGTACTTTTTTTAATTGATAACTTTTTGCTAATTGAGACGTTTTTGGATATTGGTACCTTTTTGAGAAATAGTATTTACTTAAAGAAAAGAACTTAATTTTTGGAAAATTGTACTTTTTTGAAAAAAAAAAAATACGTTGGGAAAATTGGTACTTTTTTTGAAAAATGCTGCCTTTTAAAAATAGCCTTTACATTTTTTTTAAATTGTATTATTTTTTTAAAATAATTTATTATTTTTTTAGAAAATTTGGAAGTTTTTGATATATATATATCAAAAAATTGGTACTTTATTGAAAAATGGTTCAATATGTTTTTAATGCGCCGCCCAAATGTATTAAACAGCTAATTTCAATAAAAATAGTATTTTATATTTCAACAACGTATTTTTGTGGCACTAATAGATTTTCTTTTGTTGTTATAAGATTTTGTCCAATTTCTATATTTTATTAATTACACTGCAACTTAAAAAAAAAAAAAAATACATTAAAAATCGAACAGAAATTTATTTAATTTATTATATATTCAACCGAATGATTGTTTAATTTGCATAAATAATGTCCCTTTTATTTATAATTTTCTAGTATTTGTGCTACTTCTATAATAAAGTTTAACTTCGAAGAACGGCAGCCTCCACTGAATTCAGTGTACTCGAATTAGCTTTAGTAAAAGTATTAAAATTATGCCCTTTTGAATTTTTTATAATAACTATTATAATTTTATTATAAAATTTATGATATATTAAAAATTTAACATAATTATCTTAATTCATCTCTTTATATTAACTATTTCACTCACTTAAATATCCACCCACCTACTTTCATATATTATAAGCCGGCAGTGTGTGTGTATTTTGAAGATTATTTATTTTTTGTAATAGAAAAACTATTTTAAAACTTAACATAAAAATTGCCAGGTAATGTTTTCCCTGAAATAGAACAAAACTGATTATTGTCAAGAAAAATACAAACAATTTTAAAATTTTTAAAAAGTAGTAAAGAAAAAAAAAACATGTTTAGGCCATTTCTAAAACAATATCGATTATTTTTTATGTTTATGGGATTTCTGTTCGAGTTTAAGCAATCTAAATCAAACTAATAATTTTGTGGCAAGTTTCTTATAATCACTGTTTTACTTTTATTTTTCATGACATCATCTTTTTCCAAAATTATATGTGAACAATGTCTGCTAGTTTATATATGTATATACGATGAATATATTTATATAAAATATGCCTAATTGTTATTATATTCGTCTGCAAAGACATCACGTCTTTAAAATGAGAGATAAAGGTTTTAGGGGGTTTTTTCAGAAGAATTTGCTAAAACAAAAAAAAAAAAATAATAATAATAATAATGAAATAAACAATAATTTTTTACTTAATATAATGAAATGTTACAATCGAATTGTTAATGATATTAGAAAATACAAATTTATTTAGGGATATAATTACTCGAACATATATGGATATTATAATTAGACTAACTGAAAAAGTGTCATAGAGAATTTTGGAACTATTACCAGATCGAACTAGTTCTCAGCAGAGAAGCAAGCCAACTATAATATATCGGCGGCAATTTAAGGAGTATTTTTCATCGCTGGCGGCGTCTAATCGGCTAGGCGCCGATTTTTCATCGCTTACAACTTTTTTTTTGTGGCTCAGCCGCAATAAAACTATATTTCTTATAAGTTGTGCTTAATTTTTGTGTTGTTTTTTATTTGTAGATATAAATTTTATAGTATATTAAAAATTAATAGGTAGTATTTACTTTTGATTTATTCATAATTGTTCAATTGACAAGATGTATCATTTGTCTTTTTTTTGTTTTTTTAGCCATTTATCATTTAAAGCATGGACGCGTATAAAACAATTTTTACGTTTTTGAATAATATTGTCTTAGCAACCAATTTAAATTTATTGATACAGAAACAATTTTAACGAGAAAGAAAGATATAGTTGGTCAAGACCCTACACCATTGTGTACGAGCAAAAAAATCGGGAAGGGGACTTATATTACACCTGTGGCCAATTTTACTAAATGTAAAATAAAATATACAAATACAGAATAATGTGTTGATACTAACATCTAGATGATTTTATGCACTTTAGGGCAATTCCTGGAAGTGGGTTTATATAGGAGCTATGGTAAATTATGGACCGATTCTCATAAAATTTGGCAATATTGTTTCTACTTGTTTCTACTTACAATAACCTTCGTATGAGATTTATGCTCGTTAAAGTGATTTTCGGAAGAGAAGTTTATATGGAAGCTATAGTCAATTGCGGACCGATCTTCATAAAATTTGGTACAAAGATTGATACTTGTACAGAACTTTATTCAAATATTCTTATTTTAAAGGCATTTTTGAGCTCTTAAACTCTATTCCGGGGAGACATTTGTATGGGGGCTAGGTGAAATAACAGACCGATCACAACGAATTTCAATATGCATTGTCTTTGTATCATAAAAGTCCCACGTGCCAAATTTCATTGAATTATCTTTAAAATTGCGACTCGTACTTTGTTCACAAGGTTTACATGGACAGCCAGCCAGACGGACTAATTGACATCGTTAGATCGATTTCAAAGGTGATTCTGAATCGATTGGTGTACTTTAAGCCGGGTGTTGAATAACTTTTTCTATGCGTTACAAACATCAACTCAAATCCATAAAATCCCAACCACCTTTGATGGTGTAAGGTATAAAAAGAAAATAGAAATTGGAAATTTTTTAATGATTCAATAATATGGTATTCAAATCAAATATTTTTCGGCAATTAATTTTTAAAATAAACAAATTGTTTTTCCAAATAAAAATATATTTATTTATATTTATTACCGTTAAGGATTATTAACGGCCCACCGTTACAAATTTGATTGGTGATAGCGGCATTTAACCTTGGACAGGTGTCGTCTACCAAGATATGTATATATATATAGGAGTCGTCTACCAAGATATGTATATATATATATAGGAGTCGTCTACCAAGATATGTATATATATATATATATATATATATATATATATATATATATATGTATAATTTTAACGAGAAAGAAAGATATAGTCGGTCAAGACCCTACACCATGGTACTTATATTACACCTGTGTAAAATTTTACTAAATGTAAAATAAAAACTGTTTTTATTAATTAGCAATAAGAAGTTATTGCTAATTAATGTATTTTTTACCTTTTATGTTATTATATATTTAAATTTTTATTTATGAATTGTATTTTAAATTTATCTGTTAGTAGAAATTTGTGACCGATTATGGCCAAAAGGCTAGGTTATGAAATATTATTGAAAATAAATAAAAATAAATAAAAAAAAATATACAAATACATAATAATGCGTTAATACTAACATCTAGATGATTTTAGGGCATCATTAGATCGATTTAAAGTGATTCTGAGTCTATTGGTATACTTTAAGGTGGGTGTTGGATAACTTTTTCTATGCGTTACAAACATCAGCATAAACGCATAATACTCCAACCACCTATGGAGGTGTAGAGTATAAAAATCTATCAACTTCACCGAAAAAAAATTGTTTAAAGGCACGATTTTATGGAATTTTTATTGTTTCATACTAATTTTTTTTTCTTGGATTTTTCGGTGTTTTTGAATAAATAGAGTATAATCCAGTATTAGACTTATACATAAACTTCAGAAGAAGACACTTAAAATTTATGTTATATTTACTCATATTGCGAACAAATTTATTTTCTTGTTTTAAAGCATCAAGGTAAGAACAAGTAAAAGGGCGTATATCCATAATTTAAATAATATAATAAGATGATATTTTGTTAATAATTTCAGCAAATTTATTCGAAAAAACAGGTAAAAAAATATGTTATAGGTCAGATCCGATCATTTGATACCATACACTATGCCACTTTAATAATTGTGGAGGGGGTCTTTCATGAGACCTATGGTAAATTGTCGAGCGGGTATTATAAGATTTGATGGTTTAAAATATTTCTGTAAAACTTATGTATGTGTAATATAGTAATATTACCGTTTAAATTACATTTATTATGCGCCTGATTCCCGAATGTATTTTTATATGGGAGCTATGGTCAACTATGGTCCGGCTGTAATAAAACTTTGTACTAGGCTTTCTACCCATATAAAATGTATTCGCGTCAAATATTATTGTTATGTTAACAATTATATTGAAGTTATGAACTTTAAAGTGACTTTACGAAGATGGGCTGATTACTTACTAATTTTAATGAAATCGTGATTAATATAAAACATTTATATAATGAAAAGCATTTATATATGAATTTTTTAGAAACACTTTGCATACAGATAGATGTTTAATAAATCTTACCAAATAAAAGATTAGAAAACGATTAAGTTTTATAATTTTATGAAGTTTTTATCGTCTCTTGTAAAACTTTCTTTATGGTTTATACGCCCTTGTACGCGTCCATGTTTCATTTATTATAATACAGTATTGAAAATTGTATGTTGTTCGTAGTTTGAATTAAAAATATAAATAACTCAATAGAATGAAAAACCTATTTCCTTTTTTTAAATTTTTTTTTGTTGATTAGGAAAATTAAATTATAATTTTTTATTTATATTTGTGAAAATTTTTAATTTTTATATTTTGTTAATATAAAAATAAAAAATAATGCAACGACTGGGTTCATATATTTTTCGCGTTGCGTTGCTTTTTAGTTGAAGAGAAAGTATTGTATGTGGTTATGCCTTAACCATGCCGAATTGAAACAGGTGACGCAGTTCTACAAAAACAACAATACAGCAAATTCATATTTTTTTTACAAATGAAGTTCGATACTTCAACGGATAAGCAAAAATTGAGCTTATATAGACTTTGACAGTTCTAAGTTCTAAAAAAATAATTAGCTGATTAAACATTAAATACTTTACATAGTGAATATATGTAACAACAGTTACTCAAAAACAACAATAAGGCGAATTCATTAATGGTTTTTATATATGCAGTTTGACAGCTGTAACAACCAATTTTTGAAACTTTGTTTTTGTTTTAATGGAAATTTTCACTTCTTCGACTTGTTTTCAAAAATAGCCACCATTATGTTAATAGACAAGGCCGCAAACATTCCCATTAAAAATGGGTGGGTAGAAACACACTTATACTTAAATTTATTTTTTTTTTTTTTAATTTTGGATATATTTCTATAAATTTTATTAAAAAAATTAATACGTTAAAGGTAGTCGTTGCAGGATTTAATCACACCAATCTTAATGTATTATTTGCATAACAGATTTTTAGCCAATTTCTTAAAATTTTAAAATAATTCTTAAAAAAATTTGTAAATTTTTTCTAAATATTTTAACAGATCGAAAAAAGTCGCAGCCAATATTCTCAAATATAATTTTTTGGATGTTCTTTTATATAACAATTGTATTTTTAAATTGGAACTCGATGGAACTTTTTAGTTCTAGTCCTTTAAAAATATAACCAATAGGATTTCTTTTAAATAAAAAAATAGTTTCAATATTGTTTTTTTTTTACCTAAAAAATATATGGAAATTATCATATCAATATCTGCAATATATACTGAGACATATGCAGTTAGAGTTAACATATTTCTTCACAAAAAAATTTAAATGAAATTAAAATATTTTTAAAAGTTGCAATTTTGAAAATTTCTTAGCGTTTTCAAATTTTCAAGTGTTTTTCCACAACATATGATATGTTTACTAGTAAATGCGAAAAAAAAATACTTCAATTAAAAAAATTTTATTTTCATATGTTTGTCGTTCTAAATTGGATAAATTTGACACTATGCCTTTTCAGCTTAAAAGGTTTTCATAGTCAGAAATCTAACGATCTGGATTGTTTATAAAAGGGTCTTCGTTAAACTTTTCAGATTCGTCAGACTGTTCATAGACACAATTCTCGCCGCAAAGATTATATTTACATTAACGTTTTTAAATTCGAGTTTTTCACGGAAGAGCTATATTTTTATATATTCATATTATGACAAAAATTCAGCCTTATAAGTCTAAAAATAATGACTATATTAACGAAAATAAAATAACGTAAAAATCGACTTTGCCATTAAAAACGAAAAATTCATCGGCTAGCCACCAGTCGCGCCGATACGCTTGCTTCTTTGGTCCTCAGTTTGTTATTACTTTTATCCCCAACATAATTATAAACCTAAATTACTTCATCCACTTTGTAGGGCAACTGGTCTCAATATATACTCTATTCATATTATCTCTGTTTATTCTTTCAATTTAAGTAAATATGTTTATAATTAGTCCAAGTCGTTAAATAATTGCGTGATTGAAAAAAGTATCAGTTTCATTATTTTTATTTCCTTTCATAATTGCGCTCTGTCATTTAAGTCTTCAACGAACAAATTGATTATTGCAACAAAATGACGTTAATGATACTAGGAGTGTTATTTTTACGCTATTAATAATTTTAAAGTAGTAAAAAAAAGAAACATTTCAAATTAAAGTAATTTTTATAAAATTCTTTTAAAATGGATTAAGGATTGAAAATCACATATAAAAAAATATCACATCTAAAAAATTTCTAAAATTCTTTTAAATTTTAATCACATTAATTAAAATAACTGAACATTGTTATTAGGTAAACATTTTAATTTGCATGTACATATACACAAAATTCTTTTGGCACCAATTTTTTCCCCATATGATGCAAAATCTGAATCCTCTAAGCATAATTTCGTTTAAACAAAACGATCGATGAAAATTGAGTTCTTTTATTAAGTACAAAAAGTATTATTGTAAATCATTTGTTACTAAGATCATCATACTTGTCATTACAATCTAATGAAATATACTTAATGGGTTAAAGATATTGTTAAATTGTGTATTATCATATGAATAAATAAATAGGTGTCTTTATCAATAATTCTTATCGTCTTATCAAAATATAAAATTCTCATGTTTATTATTATTTTAAAATTGAAAAAGGAAAAAAAGTAATTGATAAAATGATTCATTTTTTGTAACTAAGGTATTTTTTAACAAGATTTTACGTTTATTGTAGTAAAAGTCAATAATTTAAGAATTATTTATTGATGTCACTAAAATTAGTTGTAAATTTAGTTTTTTTACATTATATTAACCTTATTTCAAATGTTTATAGATAATGAAATATTTTTATAAATTACAAATGAGTGATTCTATTCTCCTTAAATTCTGTGTATTTTACAAAAATTTGATTTTCTTAAAATGCACAATGGAAATAAATCTGATACGCAGTAAGGTAAGATTCCTTATGAATTAACAAAACAACTTAATTTGAATTTTCAAATTTTCAGGATGCATAAAAGCTGTTTAAAAAATTAAATACTATGGAAAAGTCAATTTTTGGTGAGCAATATCTTCAAATCTCTGAATTGTGCAAAGATGCCGATTAGTATAAACGATGCATCTTTAAAATGTACCCTTTTATGGTAAAAAAAAAACTTTCATAAGTCTTTTTTTTTATTTTGGGAAACCTAAAATGGCGAGTTTTGTATTGATAATTGTCAAAATTGAAACCGAGGATGGAAAAGTTAATAAGATCGTACTTTTTTTGATACTATTTAATATTCAAAAAATATTAATAATCCAAACTTTGAGATTTATATAGAAATATATATAGAAATATTTTTTAGTATAATTAGAACTTAACGGTTCACTTGAAGAAACTGATTTTAGAAAATGATTTTCAATTCCAAGTAAAAATTCAAAATACTGTAAATTTGAATTTAAGAACAGACAAATGTAAGAATATCTTCACATAACCCTGAATAAAATAAACATCGAGTAACATAATTTTTATTAAGATTTTATGTCTTGGTAATGTATTAAGACCCTTGATTACATTTCATTTTCCACCCCTGGGTGGGGCATTATCGACCAACAATCATCTCATAAGGTGAATTGGATATCTTGTGATAATGTCAAAAAGCAGCCATTAGACGCCTTCTTGAATTTCGATATATTCGATTAGTATCCAAGAAAATTTGCAAGGCAAAGTTAGATTCAAGGATCCACCTATTTAGAGACTGATCTAATGCAGAAGTGGAATTAAGGATCTACTAAATCTACCGATGATCCATAATTAGTACGAAAAAATTTTCATATTTCAGACAAAAATTCAAGCTTTTGTCATCAAAAGATGTCTAAGGAAAGAGAAGACTTCAGCTTCAGATAACAAAAACTTTGAAATGTAATATGCTTTTCGTAATTGGCACTTTTAGGCCAAGAGTAGCAACAATTAGAAAAACGGAAATAAAATATCAATACAATTAAAAATCCAATGTTTGGAATCTCTGAGCTTCTTTGTAAATGTAGTAACTTATTAAGTGACAGGCCTATAATTAAGATTAATGAACGAACAGGATAAAAATGATTAGCATTATCAAAAGTAGTTGGTCCTTTTCTTCGAATCAGCTATGCATGAGTTCACTAACGGAGATAATACATAGATCATGTTAACAATCTTCGCATTATATTCGATCGTTCCTTTAAGTTGAGATCACAGCTTGAAAGCCATTGAGATTTGAGAAAGAATTCTAGAGTTTCTCTCATGCCGCTATATAGTATATACACACTTTTATAAGAATATCCTTAAGAATGTGTTTTTGCAAACTATTTGCTAATAAAGCTAAAGTTAGGTTAGATTATGTGCTGACATCTCTACTATTTAATATTACACTAGACGACGTAATGAAAAGGATCTAAACGAAAAAAGGGGATTTTATGAGGATTTCACATAAAGTTTGAAGGTCAACTCTATGAAGACGGCATATGACTACCACATTTTCAATGATATACAAATGAAACTATACTAATGAGGATATAATAATTTATACAATTATATTTGGCGACTGGAAATTTAACCCGGAAATAAAATTAAAATTATTTAAACTTTCATAAATCACTGCTTTTGGAAAATACTAATTACACTATCAACACTGAAAAATATCATGGAAAATGTGTTGTGCATTTTTTTTTTTTTTTTTTTTTTTTTGAATGCTCTTTCCAACTACCATAAAAGTTTTATTTCATTCCATCACGTCTGAAATTTAATCTATTGACGGGCAAAGAAAATATACTTCCCCAAGGAGTTTTATTGCCTTGGTAAGAGCTAAGGTAAATAAGCCAAATTTGTTTTGTAGAGGAGATATAGTGCTACAAAAATGTTACCAATTAGGCCTCTATATTGTCCCGTTTAGCCCCTAGGAATTTTTAAAGTTGAAATAGCTTTAAGCCGCACGCAGCCATGATAAAATGGGAATAAAAGAGGGGGTTATATTTTGCACACTAATAATAATAATAATAATAATAAAATATATATTAAAATATTAGAAATCTTCAAAAATTATATTAATGAAATAAAAAACTTTTGATGATGATAATTTCAGATCATCTAGAAGGAAGGAAGTTTTTTACTTTTTAGAAATATTAGAAATCTACAAAAATTATATTAATGAAATAAAAATCTTTTGATGATGATACAATAATTTTAGAAATTTTTATAGATATACGATTCTTTTGATTTCTGGATAATGTTGTAATTCTCAATCGATTGGACCTGGTACCATTATAATTAAAATTGAGAGGAATCAAAAGCTCTGACTAAAATAGGGTCAAAATGTATGATACTATATTTTGGGAATCTTAAAGCAATGCAAAGATATTTTTTTTTTATAAATAACTGACTACATACAGTTGCTTCTTGGATTAAAAAAATGCTTCTGAATTTTGGGAAGGGAGTTTTTGTAATGTAGATTTTAAATATTTTATTATAGTTATAATAGAATTGTAATTTGTAGCAATTTATTTAATAAAATCGGTTATAAAATCTTCAATTTGTTTCAATGCCCCTAATGTATTGACTTATTAGTAATCTGATATTAATTTCAATTAAACAGCAATAACGTTTATAACTCATCATAAATTTTTATAGCTAAGTAACAGCATCTTTGTCAAAAAATAACACCTCTTGTTTTTGCTAAAAATAATTACGATTTGTGTTATTAATGGGGCTCCACAAATCCCTCCAATATTAATAATATTATTGACAGAAATATTTAAAATTTTAAAAACATTTTCCACTCAATTTAAGAAAATTATTAGAAATGTTTTCTTAAACATCTAATTAATTATCATAAAAAAGAATTTAATAAATAAATAACATTAAAATTTGTTTATAAATAAATTCTATATATATATGTATATATATAGGTATATTTGTACATATCCTCTACTTACTCTTTTGCATCATCCATTAAAATTCCTTTGATTCGCACTTTATCACCATTTCTTACAGTATTGGGTGCAATTGTGGCAGTATATTTAATCGGTGGCATATTTATTAAGTATCTTTGCCTTAGAATTATGTGCTTATATATTTTGTATAATATATAAAAATTTTTTAAATATATTTCTTGTTTAAAATCTGTTCTCTTAAAAATAGAAATAATTTAGTGAAAATTTAGCTGCGTCCAAGTGGAAGAAGAAAATATCAGCAATAATCGTGAACAAACGCCAAAGAAAAAAAAATAAATAAAAAAAAAACAATTTGTCGGCCAAGTGATTTTTTGTTTTATAATGATATTTAACTTGTAAAACAATTTATAATTTTAAATGTTTGTTTTTTGTTTTACTATATATAAAATTTCATTCATAAATTTTTATGCAGTAAATATTAATATTTATTATATATTTTATTGTGATTTTATTTGTTTTATATATTGTTATGGTAATTTTTCTATTACTGGTTGTCAAGTAGTTACAAGGAATCACGTTTTTAAAGGTTTTATGGAATATTTTCTATTGTTAATTATTTTTTAATAAAAAAATATTTTATTTTTAAACAAGTATTAAAATTTTGTTTAAATTCTTATTTTATTTTGAGTTGTTTTCTTTTTCAAATATTTTTTAACTTATAAAATCTTTTAAAATTTTATTCCGCACTGCACGTTTATCTTGATGGTACTCTGCGTTTAACTAAGTAGGTTTGCCTCCGTGTTTTGGGTATTTGGTTATTTTATAAATTGTTTATAGAAGAGCGCAAAACAAGAGCGAGTGTGTTTAATAAAAAAAAGAGTAAGAAAAATATTTTTGTAAAATACTCTTAAAATTTCTTATTAGCTTTACGTTCAGCGTTGCCGTTTTGATAGGATGGTAAGCTGAATTGAATTTTGACAAATTTAACAAAAAAATAAAAAAAAACAATATTAATAATAATAGTTAATAATAATTATAAAAATGTTAAATTAAAGTAAAAATTGTTAAATGTATATAGATTTTAATTTTGTACAGGACAGATTTGTTGAAGATTGAAGTCTTTTCGCGTACTCTCAAAAGAACAAATAAATTAGAAGAATTTCCAGTAAAATCTGATGTCTGTCAATGAAAGGGGTTACTTAAAAAATATGAAAAAACTCGATAGCGTGAAACCATATTTTATATTATCCTTTAATAAAGTAAATGGATTTGCGAAAAATGTGTTCAAAACAGATAATTACTACTTTTTGTTTCTTTATATGAATATTATCCCTAAATAATAATATCAACAATGAGCTGCAATCAGAAAGGTTACATTTAGCATAACTTTATTGGCTCTGTTCCAGTACTAGTCAGATTTACAGGTTTTAGTCAAAATATACAGAAAAGCGTTCTCGTGTTCAGAATTTCTATGTATTTTGTTATTTTTCTGGCTAATGCTGACTAAATGTATATTAAAACCTTAATACTGAAATATTAAATTAAATTTTCTAAATCAAATATAATCTAAATTTGACTTTCAAAATGATAATATTGAATTTCTACAAAAAATGTTGTAAATATATTGGCAAATATTCCATTAATCCATGGAATATTTTCCAACATTTTCCCTAGTTTAACAATTCGATATTTATCTTTTATTCAACTTATTTATATACTTTGGTATATATTTGAAAACGTATTGATCGAGGAATGTTTTCTAAACAAATTTGTTGTATTTAATTTATTTTCGCTGCCACATAATTCTGCAAAATCCTATAAGCCTATAATTTTCAATTACTTTTAGGGCACAAAAAAAGAATTTCAAAATTGAAATCGTCGGTAGTTTCTTTAATATTTTCAGCTCATTAATTTTAATTTTGTTTTTTTTTTTTTTTTTTTTTTTAAACATTTTTCCCAAAGTTAGTTTTGGCACGTTTCTATCGATTTTGGTATTTTTTTTTTTCGAAAATTGCAGTAGGATGAAAATGTTTTCATTGGCAAAACTGTTTACGTTAGGTTTATTGAAAGTTCTACAATTAAATGAAATAACATAGAATATGAATCATAAAAATTCTGTTAAAAACGTAAGAAAAGAAAAATTCCACAGTGTGTACATAAATCCTGATGATTGAAGGATGTACGAGGGCAGTTTGATAATGAAGTGAACAATTACTATTTCACATAATTCTGATAATATAATGGTCGAATCAGAAAATATTGCTTATCTTAAAATTTTTATCAAGAATTGATATCTTCATGTTAAATTACAAGAATTTTAAAATTAGCATTAGTTTCTTAAATAACGCTCAAAACGAAAAAATGACGCACATCTATGGTCATTTATAATTTTAATAAGAAATCGATATTTTCATATTAAATCAGAAGAAAACTAAAATCGGCTGTAGTTTTTTAAACAATGTTCATATTGACAAAATAACGTTCATCTGTGATTGCTTGTAATATTAATCAAAAATTAATATTTTCATATAAAATCATAAGAAAATTAAAATCGTCTGTAGTTTCTTAAATAACGCTCAAATCGAGAAAATGAAGCTCATCTGTGATCACTTATAATTTTCATCAAAAATAATAAGAAAACCAAAATCGGCTGGGGTTTCTTAAATATCGCTCAAATCGAGAAAATAACGTCTGTGATTATTATATTTTCATATTTAATCATAAAAAAAACTGTAGTTTCTTAATCAAACGCTCAAATCGAGAAAATAACGTTCATCGTGATCACTTATGATATTCACCAAAAATCGCTTTTTTATAAAATCATAAGAAAACTAAACTCGTTTGCAGTTCTTAAATAACTCTCAAATCAAGAAAATAACGTTCATCTGAGTTCACTTGTGATATTCATTAAACATCGACATTTTTATATAAAATCATAAGAAAATATATATATATATATTCATATAAAATCATTAAAAACTGAAATCGTCGGTAGTTTCTTAAATTACGCTCAAATCGAGAAAACAACGTTCATCTGTGATCACTTATAATTTTCATATAAAATCGGTATTTTCATATAAATTCAGAAGAAATTTAAAATCGTCTGAATGTCGATATTTTCATATAATATCATAAGAAAACTAAAATCGGCTTTAGTTTATTAAATAACGCTCAAATCGAGAAAATAACGTTTAAAATAATGTTTTTTTTAACATCTGTTCAAAGTATTACACCATATTACCAAACACTTCCTAAGATTTGTGTGGTAACATAGAGTCTACATTAGACAATTTTTTATCAAAACAAACGTCAAACTTAGCGCGAATTTGTGGAAGGTGGCAACAGTTGCACAAAAACAACAATATGTCGTATTCGTTATTATTTTTTATATATGCAGTTTGGCAACTGTAACAACCAAAATAATAATCAACTCTAACATCCAAAATAATAATGTAGACACTAGTTAACATTGTGCATTAATCAGTGTTGCTAAAATAAAAAAAAAATTTAACGTTGAAATATATTGTCGTCGTTAGCGGATACTTTTCATTAAAATAAGTTGTTTTTTTTTATGGCACTGTTAACGATTTTTAGCAATTATTAGCTATTTGTTTTTTTAAGATAACATGTTAGCATATGAAGTGTAGTGAATATGGTTTTTACACCAATACATATAAATAAAATTTTACTAACTTATTCTTAGCGTTACGTATTTTTGATAGTTGCATTAACCCCAGGTCTACAACTGAGATTAACGCTGATATAATATGTGAGATAACGTCGGCAGAAGAGAGTAACCATTTTGTTTATATTATGTTAAATCTTAAATAAGGGGTACACGTAATCTAATAAATCCTATAAGATATTATTATTCTCAATCAGTTACAGAGTAAACATGTACTTTTTATTCAACCAATTCGCACTTTTCTAACACAAATTTTATAAAAATGATTTTTAACATGTAAAACAAACACTAAAAGGAAACAATTTTACCAAATAGCATTGTTTTTCAATAATTTCCAAAACACACATGCACACACACAAGCAAACTTTAGTGTATGTGTATTTTTTTGACAGTTCATCTTATAAGATGGTTGTGTAGAGAAATCTCATCACAACAGTCTCATAATACATCTTATAATACTAATTTTTGAATCTACACGTGAAATAATTCTCTCAGAGAGCGAATTTGACACTCTCTGACACAAAAATCTTACATATTATGTTACGTCTAGACGGGCTGTAAAGTCCATCTACATAATGTGTAAAATTTTTGTGTCAGATAGTGTCAAATTCGCTCTCCGAGAGAACTATTTCACGTGTAGATTCAAATATTATTATTGTAAGATGTATTATGAGACTGCTGTGATGAGATTTCTCTACACAATAAAAGTTTGTATGTGTGCGTGTATGTGTATTTCGGAAATTAATTAAAAAACAAAGTTTTTGTAAAATTGTTTTGTTTTAATGGTTATTTTACATTTAAAAATATATTTTTATAAAAATGGTGCTAAAAAAGTACTAATTTCTTAAATAAAAAGCATATGTTTACTCTTGATATTTTATAGCATTTATTAGAATAGAATCTTATTTAAGAATTAACATAATATAAATTGTTACTCCCTTCTGTCTTCGTTATCTCACATATTAAATCAGCATTCATTTCAGTTGTAGACCTGGGGTTAGGTACCAAATGAAAGAGTTTCTTTTACTTTTTCCTTATACTATGTCTTTAGCGTTGTTAGAGAGTAAGTTCTAAGCAAGCTGAGAAGATATTTTAGGAATTTATTCAACATTTCAAGTAGTGTATTCAAAAATCGAAACCGGTTTCGAATAATGTTTATTTTTTATATGTTAATTGGTTTTTATGAAATGTTCTTTCTTTTATTTTTTTTTTTAGTAAAGCAACCCATATTACCCATTTTTTGCTCAGAGAATCTTATTTAAAGACCAATTCATTACAACAATCAAATCGTCTGAAAATGAAATTTGTATGAAAATTGCAAAATTTTCAAATAGGTTTTGAGTAATTTCATACAATTTTATTTTCAAACAATTGGATTGCTGTACAATCAGGCCCTTAATTATCTGAAAGTACATATTACTTTATACCCTTCACCACAGGTGTAATTCCGTTTGTAGTTTTTACAATGTTCACGTAAGACTACAAAAAGTATATATTTTCAGGATCATCATTGATAGGGAAGTAGATATAACGATGTCCCTTTGTATTAAAAATCAACAAAATCGGCTAGCTAGCAACTTCATTTTAGCACAGAATTCAGATATAAGGAATCGGGATTGTTTTTAAAAAATTGTATACCAGAAGTATCAAACTTTTGGACCTTGTGGAGCCGCCCTTTGTATGTCTGTATGATTCAAGCTCAAAACTGAAACTCGCCTACACCTCTACTACGTGCAATTTCGTTAAAATCATAACATCCGTTCGGATTTTCCATAATTTCCTCTATTTAATTTATTGAATCGTACATTGTGCGGTTGTCACAATAAATATTTTCCCCATCAAAAATAATATTTATTTCAATAAATAAGTATAGTTGGATTAGAAGAAGCTTTATTAGAAAGGAGTTCAAAAATACAAATTTTGAGTATGGTCCACTAGCTGCAGAAGAGCGATATGATTTTCCATTACTATAAGTGTACTTGCTTTAGTAAAAATAATAAATATTTTAAAAATATTTGTATTTATAATAAAACCTGATGAACTGGGGTTTTTAAGTAAAACCGTATTTTAAACCGGTTTTTTAATCTATTTTTCGAATAATTTGAAAACCGGTTTTCTGAAAATCTCGGTTTTTTTGTACACTAATTTGAATTGTACATTTTTAGTACAGTAAAATTAATGTAATTTCAATACTTTTTTGTCTTTTTTTTATTTTTTTAATAGCTAAATATTTTCAGAAAATACAAGTGTTATCATCACTGGCACCAACAAAAAAATCAGCCAATAGAAAAGCAATTCGTGGTTGAAGAGAAAAAGAGCACGTCACAAGACTACGAAGTTAACATAAACCAAGTATTGATATTAAAGAAAAATAATGAATTAAAATTAATTTCTTTTAAGTTACATACGTGCTGTAAATGATATATTTTAAAAATAAAACAAAATAATATTAAAAACCTTATTAAAAATATAATTTATAACAAAAAATTTAAAAAAATTTTCATTTAACTTAAGCCGTTATTTGTTTAATCGAGTGGCTGTGGACTTTTACTTGCTCTCTTTAAAAGTGAGTGTCGTGTTTCGTGTCATATTTTGTCTGCTTTCAATAAGATTCAATTTTTCACCGGTTGAAGAAGCGTTTATTAGGAATTTATTGAAGCAACTATTAAGTGTATTTATTGGAAATTACTAGAAATTTATTTAATATATTTAATAAAAAATCAGTAAGTTTTAAACAAAGTATTATGAATTATTATTATGGAAATATAGTTTTCCCAAATAAAATTGTTAGCTTACGTAGCCTAAAAAATTCTTTACATGATCATAAATTATTAAGCGAATTATTAATTTAATAATGAATTTTAATTAATTTGGTATTTTTTTACATTTTAGAAATGAAGTTAGAACTGGTTTATTTTGTGTTAATTGGTGTGGCTGTTTTAGTCCAAACATCTTGGGCACTAAAAGAAGAAGACTGTGAAGGTATGTGGTAAACCTGTTGTCCTAATTTATAATTTCCCTGGAAAAGTGAAAAAATATATTCTTTTTTAATATTTTACGTTTGCTTTTCTAGTTTGTATTAAGACAGTGAGACGTTTCGCTGATACTTTAACTGAAGCCACCAAAAAAGATTACAAATTAATTGAAACAGAATTTAAAAAATTCTGTAAAACACAAAAGAATAAAGAACAAAGATTTGTAAGTTTTATATTGTGCTTTTGCGGACTGTATAACACGTCATTACATTTGGTTTTTTTTTTTTTTTTGGTATTTAGTGTTACTACTTGGGTGGTTTGGAAGAATCTGCTACTGGCATTTTGAATGAATTGACTAAACCATTGAGTTGGTCCATGCCTGCCGATAAAGTTTGTGAAAAATTGAAGAAAAAAGATGCTCAAATTTGTGATTTACGATATGGTAAGTTGGAGAACTAAGAAATCTGAAATATATTTTTATTTTAAGCTGAAATAGGAATTCAAAGTATATATAAGAGGGGTTTTCACAAGTATCAGTTTTACGACCGCTTTGAAACGTTACAACTCCAAAACGACCTACCACAATTTTTGTGTAATAATGTTTGACGTTTTGCAAACAATGTTGCAACAAAGGCTATCAGATTTTTTTGGACTCTGTCTACAAATTGCTAATTAGAAATCGCCAAATTTAAATTTGATTTGGTTCTTTTAAAGAAAAAAATTAAAGGAACAGATCAAGATTTCCAGCACTGTTGATTTTTTAACAAATTTTCTTTTCGGCAAAAACACTATTTTTTATTTTATTTATTTTATTTTGAATAATATTTCATAACCTAGCCTTTTGGCCATAATCGGTCACAAATTTCTACTAACAGATAAATTTAAAATACAATCCATAAATAAAAATTTAAATATATACTAAGATAAAAAGAAGTTATTGCTAATTAATAAAAACAGTTAAATTGCACAAGTCAACCCAACCAAGTCCCATCAACCAAAAAATAATAAAAACAAATGTTAGGAAGTGAAGTCAATCATGTATCTATAAGAGCAAAGCTTGGCAAAAAAAAAAAAAAAAACTAATTACTACAAACGTGATATATACCCAGAAAAACATGTCACACCAACGCATCTCACCGAAATTTGTATAAACACTTTATATTCCAAAATGCAACAAGCATAAAGTAGCACACACAAGGTCAACCGGAAGTTTATTAGTCCTAAAAGTCACTACAAATTAAGAATTTTTTTTCTATTTTTTATTTAATTTTTTTTTTAACACGCTTGCGTAAGCATCAGTCCTTGAACAAGATACCCTTTGAAATTCCACAACATAAAGCAGTCCCATGAACCACATGATCACAGTACAGATAATAATTTCTCTCACAAAACCAATAAACGCACCAAACTTTAACAACATACCCTGAGTTATAATGCAAAGAAGCAACAAATGATGTAAAGAACAACCCACAGATCTTGCACACAACTATTCAATAAAGACACAAATTACTAAAACTAATGACATTGATCAATGAATTCTAGACCAACATCTAAAGTCCCAGCAAGAAAACATTATAAATTCTGATGAAAATTAAAGAACATTAAGCTAAACAAAAAGAAAAAAAAAGTCCAATTATCAGAAAATGCATGAGCAAAACAACACATTCAAAGAATAAAACAAGTAGCCGATTCCGCATAAACCCAACAGGAACAGAGAGTAGATAAATAGATAAGCTCAAAGTATCAAAACTAATAACCAGAAAAATCTTACTCCAACAGACCAAATTATGTTCTAAAACATTAATGAAAATCAAAATATACACCCAAGAGGTACCACTTTTCATTCACAAAATTTTGAATGATTTCCGCAGAATTCATCCAATAAAGAAACAGCTACTAGAAATGAGGATATACCTCAGCTAGTTAAAACATTAAATAAAAGATATGAGACCGTGTACCACACCTAGCAGACATAATAAAGACCATACCAATAATATTACAATGGAAGACACCGAAAACCATTCCTAAAAGAAAAAACATTTAATGAAATCAGAAAGATATGAACAACTTCCACCCATATTGCTGAAACAAAAAACTGAACACCTTAAAAAGACTCATACTTAATGAACATTTCAATGCAAAAATTACACCACAATCACCAATCTGCAATCACATGCAACCGTAATACAAACACACAGCAACATTATCAACTCACATCACACAAAAGACAAAATTTTTAACCACAGTGGATGTATACAAATAACATGAAATCAGACAAAAACAAGTAGGACAAATCAGAAATCTATTATAAAAAAGCATAAGCCAGGACACTAGAAACACTATGAAAAAAGTTTCATGAAATTTTTTCTCCGCTATCTATTAGTTTTCGAGTTATAGGTACTTTAAGTTATAATGTAAGATTGCAATTTTCTCCTTACTCCTTTAATTAAAATGAACAATATGGGTATCATAGGAAAAGTCTTGATGAGGCCTTTATCGTTGTTTTCTTATCCGCTCAATATTTTCGAAGTTATTCGGAAATTAGTGGCGAAAAAAATATAAACTTTTCATGAAAAATTGGAAGAATTTTGCTCATGAACTCCGAAAATATTGATCGGATAAAAAATAATATTAAGATAATTTGAAGATGATTTGAAGATAATTTTTGTATGCATATTCTGGTGTTTTAATTGTCTGTATCGTGGAATCCGTTCTGGAGTTATAGTAAAATATAAACATGTAATCGTCTTATTAAGGGAGAAATGTTGGACATACCCATAAAAAAATGAAGACCTGATAGAAAAAATCTGATGGCAGAATCGAGTTTAGCTCGTCTAATTCCATCTAGTCCATCAAAAATTTTTTCCCACCAGCGCATCTTCACTTAATTATAATTACTTTCGCTTAACTGAATAAAATCAAGATTTTTACATAAATTTTGATATATGGTTTATTTATATATTTTTCTGGAACTGCCGACTTTATGGTTAAGATGAAAAACAGAAACATTTTGCCGTTTTCACTTAGTAAAAGAAATTTTAGGATTTTTTTGTGTAATGAGTGCCCATAAAAAAAATCCAGACCTGATGGGGGGAAAAAGCTGAAAGCAGATTCCATTTAGTCCAACTATTCGTCTTCAAAGAAGTCTTTTTTTTTTTTTTTTTTTGCCGACCAGTATTATCAAACATAAATAAATAAGTATTGTAAAGTATATTTTTGTGGGCGGTATTACTCAATCTAAGTTGAAGCTATTTATAAATTAAAGACCTTCGTTTTGTTAGATAAATAAATACTGAAAATAGTCAATTGCCACTAAGAAATTTTAAAAATTAGCCAAATAAATCGCCAATTAAAAATCTGACAGCCAGCCCTGGTTGTAAATTTTTTATTAAATTTAAGATTGAATTCCAATTAAGGCTCATTTAAGAAAAAGCGTTAAATATATTATAATTTTTATTTTGATATAAAATGTTAGTCTTAAATCTAATAAAATAAAAAATCTGTGCATAAATTTTTATGCAAATCTAAAAATAAATTCATTTTCAAGAGAAAGTATTTAAAAAAATGTATTAAGACTAAAGACATTACTAAATTTAGGAAAATATATAACATTAAACTAATTGAAAACGTACACTCTTGGAAATTTATGAAATTAGAATTAGGGTGTCGCGCTCTTACGAATATCAAGACTACAAACTTCGGTAGTCCGTAGATCCATTTATTATCCGATCTATCTGAGATTGATATCAGACTGATTCTTTCCTTTATACTTGCGTCAGGTTGGTTCGATTCGAACCTTAATATGGACATAACAACTAAATTCATGTGATTCCTCAGGGTAACACAACGTCACCAGGACCCAAATACACACAGGCAGCAGCTGCCCACTCAACCTAACCAAGAACTAACTAATAAAAGCTCTGTTCCAGTATTAGTCAAATTTACATTTTATTAGTTAGAGAGAGTTCTCAGAATTACATTATATATATATATATATATATATATATATATATATATTTTTTTTTTTTTTTTTTTTTTTTAACTAAGAATAGGTCATATTTTTCAAAGTAACATCAAAAATTTCACCAAAGTGTAAATGGTCCTCACGACCCTCTAGAATATTTCTACTGACACTTTGTGGGTCGCGAACCCCCAATTGAAAACCGTTGATATATATGATACGTGGCTTAAAATTTTGCATGTTTATTTATGAAGTACAAAAACTTTCGTATAGTCCTTTATTATCTTAATTAAACATTCATAAATAATCTTGTCACAGAAATTTAAAAGAAAATAATTTTTTGAAACAAATAATGACGGCGTAAAGGGGCGTATCTACCACAAAGACAATTTTAACTGATTCAACATTAATTTGGAATTCGGATTATTGTTGTTAGTCGTTCTGAGCAAAATATATATATTTATAGAAAAATAATCAATTTAAATTTCTAAATAAATTATTCTTAAAATACTTCGCAAAATTTTATATTTAATTTGTAAAAGCCGGTAAAAGTTTTTCAAGATAGTCTTAAGGAAGGTTCAGACTGGTCAAATATTTTTCCAAAATGACGTAACCACTATATAAAATAATTACTAATTTCTCTTTTTTAATGAGAAACAATTTTTTACTTACCATTAATCACAACTGACATTTTATCGAATTTTGTTTTACGCTCTTTACATTACATAGCTTTAGTAATTCACTACAAAAATTTGAATGTTTCTGATAATTGAGGGGCGGCATATGTCATATATTTATTAAAACAGGAGTTCCCCAAAAAAAGTTAAATCCATGATACTGGATTTTAAAATCTCAGCGTTTACTTAAAATTTGTTGTTTTTTTTTTGATTTTTTTGTACAAAAATAACTAATTTTTCAACAAAGTATGAATTTCAAAGTACCCTATTCAAAATAAAGTATCAATTTATAAAAAAGTACCAAATTCAAAAGATATAAATTTAAAAAAATAAAACTTTGTTGATAAAATCGTAATTTCCATTAATGTTCCAAATTTCAATTTTTCAAGTACAATTTTTAAAAAAAGTGCCAACTAAAAAATAAAATACCTACAATGCACATTGGGACAAAAAAGGGTCTTTTTCGGCATTGACTTAACCGTAGGTTCTTATAACAAGATATTGGTATCATTGAAAAGACAAAGATTTCAGTTTCTTAAAAATGTTAAAAAAGTTATATGTCACATTTGAAAACCCGAAATAAAAAGTAAAAACATACTAAGAATTTTTAAAATTTTAACTTGCATTATTGTAAGATACGTAGTTTATGGAATTTTTAATAATGCTTATAACGCGCAAAAGGGATGGTATTTAGCCACCTTCAAGTGTTTAATTTGACACTAAATAATTTACTAAACCGATTTATCGGCGCCCGTCTAACCGTTATTAATGTAAACGTTCTTATCAAACTATAGTTTACAATTTGTAACATTTCTTAATGAAATTTTACACACTTACTTCGCTTCCAAAGAGGACTCAAGTGAATTTCGTGGAAATCGTGATAAAAATCTTTTCCCGAAATACATTTTTACTTTTTATATTAAAGTGAAATATATGATACCTAATTTTGCGACTATCGGACTAAATAAGCGTCCACATAAGACTCCTCATTGGAAATCGTTTTTGGAAAATTATTCGTGCATATATTTTATATAGATGCTCGTTTCGAGATCAAATTTGGCTATAAATTGTGTCAACTCCTTGTACTATATAAAAATCTTATAAAAATCTTGTGTTGCTGCAACTTTTAAGAGTGCTATTTATAAAAAAAATTCAAATGATGGTTTACACGATATTATTGTTTTAGTTGTTTTTATTATTAAATAATCTAAAAATTATTAAATAGTCTAAAATTAAAATCCAATGGCGAACAATTAACTTTAGAAATAATTTTATACAGAAATATGTATATAAATTTCATTGAAAATGATAATAGTTTCGAGATATATATTTTCGTAAGCCGGAATTTGTTTGGCGTTTGGCGCAACAGGACCTATTTGCAAGAAAGTTTGTTTGGCAAATATTTTAATGTAATATTGCTTTAAAAATTTAAATTTCAAAATGAGCTAAATATTGAGCCGAAGTGTACCTCATAAATATTTTTCTCAAGTTCCATCAAATTTGGTAAAAAGAAAATTTTAATATTTTCCCATATTTCCAAATATTTATAAATTTGCCTTTGATTTTAGTACAATTTTCATAATAGTTTCCTAAAAACAGAGCTACTGATGAAATAGCGGCCTCTTGATTTAATTATTACAAAATAACTGACAGAGAAATAGACGCGATTTTTTAATTATTCGTCGAGATTAAGTGAAAATTAAATACATAATAATACGCGATCGGACGCTATATATTTTACTGTGTTACCAGTGTTAATTATTTTATTAAATACAAATATTCAAAACGTTTGAAAATTTGAATAAAACAAAACTAATTTCTATAATAAACAAACAAAAGAAAATTTAGTGATAAAAAAGTGTTATACTTCAGTTATACATAGTTTAAAGGAATCTATGAGTACTCAGTATGAGTCGACTCAGTTTAAACGTCAGAAATGCGTATATATTTCCCAACGGGGAGAGTGTAAAAAACAAATAAAAATATTTGCGATCCACAATATAACAAAAATTACTTTAACATTTGAAAAGGTTAAAATGCATTTACAAATAACAAAAATATGCTAAATGATTTTTAGCACTCTTTTACAGTACTTTACTTTAATTCAATACTTTTCGATTTTTTTAAAGAATTTGCTAGTAAATTTGACAGTATTAGTTAGTTGTCAGTTTTAAAATGTAAGCTCTATTTTTACTTTATTTCCAAATATTGCAAATAATTCCGAAGAAAAATTGTTTATAAGTTATCATTTGAAACATATTTTACAAGAAACAAAGGCAAGAAACATGAATTTTTCTTAAAAAAAATTTAGCATTGTCATTTGTTGCTGTAGAACAATTTAGCATAATTTTTTGGAAGATCTAGCACTTTACCAATTACATCTTCTGGCAGCACTGCCGCCAAACCACTTGAGAGCTCGCTCTTGTTTCCCCGTAATTCATTTACATGAAGAAAATACACAAACAATATGACCATCCGAAAAAGAAAATATAAAAAAACAAAATACAACAACAAATAGCATGGATTTAAAAACAACACAACCGTTGTCTGTTAATGCACAAGTTTGTAAACCACTACCAACTATGGCTAGTGAAAGTTTGAATGTATTTAATCCTGCCAGCAGCACTGTTAAAAATTATGGTACACATAAAGGTATCCTGAAAAATAAGATAAGTACTACAAAATCTCAAATTTCATCTGGTATGCTTAAATATGTAAGTGTTAACAAAAGAAATTTGAGCCTCCAGAAAAGTTTTACTTCTGCTAAGAAACAAAAGGTAATTGCTAAACCCTTGATGAATTACTATTAAGTGATGATATATTACTATTAAGTGATGATATAGAATATAATCATACAAAAGATAATAATTCTATTCAAAAATCATCTAAACCCACACCAATATATCTTCGTGAGCCTAGTTCCATTAATTTTGTTAAAACATTTATTGAGCTTATTGGAAAAAGCAATTTTCATATTGTTCCAATAAAACAAGGTGGCGTGCAAGAGACAAAAATAGTAGTATACACTGAGGATTATTGTATAAAAATCTCTCATTACCTAAACAATAGTAAGAAAAACTTTTATACATATCAACTTAATAATTATAATCTTATCAACCAATGTTTAGAGTTGAGTTGGAGCCGAACGAAGATGCGATACCTATTGAATGGCAGTCACTATGAGGTACTTTTTAAGAGAAAGGGAGCTGTCCAATGTGGCAATTACCAGGAGTTCGGTCATACTAAAAATTATTGTACCCTTCGTACAGTATGTGAAGCATGTGGATATCTGCATTTATCATAGCAGTGTGATATTGAGAAAAAAGGTCTCAAGAGAAAATGTGGCAACATTCAGCCAATTACCGCGGGTGCCCAGTATATAAGGAATTATTGAAAGGATTAAGAGAGACTCAAAAGCTAAAAAGAAACAGAGCTGTTAAAGTAGCACCTGTAAATATCATTACCAACCAAATAAATTCTGGAGTAAGCTTCAGTAATGAGGGTATAGCTCCAGTTAAGCCAAATTTGAAAATTGATCAATCGAGTATAGTCAATCCTGGATATGTCTCCTATGCCAACGTTTTAAGAACGAGATTCCAAAAACCTAATGTCCCCCAAAATTCGTGGGGGTTAGAAACTTTAAATGTAATGTAAACTCTTACGCAAACTGTTGCCTCTATTAAGTAAAATATGACAAACTTTATGGCATCCATGCAAAACACAATACAAGAGCTTTTAAGAGCGCAGAACCAAAAGATTCAAATCCTCTTAACGAATAAATAAGTTATTTTAAAGGATGTTCCTGGGGTGCAAATGGTTTAAAACAACATAAATCGGAAATATAATTAAAAAATATAATTAAAAATATAATTATGAAAGATAAATTATAAAAGTGCATACTCACCCAACCCTCTCACAAGACTTCTTCAGTAAAGCCTTGCAAGGCTTCTTACTGAAGTTCAATCAAATTCAAGGTTTCGTAGAGCTAATTTTCCAACCCGTTGCTAATAGGACCAATTATTCACCTAGCTATGCTCTCGTTAAAGATCAATTATTCTTTAGATATAGTTTTAAGATTTAAATACATACCGTGAGGCCTTAAAAAGAAGGCAGATTCAATATATAAATAAATCGTAAACAAATACAAAACTGAGGCTTCCCATTTTTTTTTAATTATACAACTTTCCCTTTTCTAATTAAAATATCTTTTTTTCCTTTTATTTTTGCAGAAAAACAAATTGACTTGAATGCCGTAGATTTAAAAAAACTCAAGGTACGTGATTTAAAGAAAATCCTCAACGATTGGGATGAAGAATGTGACGGTTGTTTGGAAAAGACCGATTTCATTAAAAGAATAGAAGAACTGAAAACTAAATATGTTAAAACTGAATTATAAGATCAAATCATGCACAAAAATAAATCATCATTATATATAAAATGAAAGACTTGAAATTAGTTAAATAAAAACACTTCTAAACAACACAGCCAACAATTTTCAAATATTTTGTTCGTAGCTCAAAAGATGCAAACATTAATAAAATCACTTTATGTTGCTTTAAAGTAAAACTTGGTGGTTTCAAAAACTGTATAATGTCTTAACTTAGAAACATAAAACAACTATATTTACTAATTTAAATAAAACAACACATCACTTATTTTGATAAAAAACAAAAGCATTAATTTGAGTTTTATTTTTATTCGATTTTTAGACTAATAGTAAAAAAGAAACATGAGTAGAGTCAAATAAATTATAAAAAACACACAAATACAAAATAATATCAAGGAATAAATTACAAAATTTTGCTAAAAAAATATACACAATTATAGTAGAAGCTCATTAATATACAAAATATTTAAAGTGAGATTTTAATTCTTTTTTCGATTTTTCTTTTAATAAATTTTTTATGTAAAAAAACATAATTTATGTATTTAAATGTTAGTTTTTGCTTTTTTTTTTTTAGTTTTGGCTTAAATATAAATTCATTACAAAAAAGAAAAAATAGAATAAATATTGAAATTGTTAATAATTAAGCTTAGTTTTATTTAATATTTATAACTTAACGTCTATAAGGTTGCTTGTTGTAGCGCCCTCTTTCGTTTTCATCAGCAAGAATTGTATATTCACTGTATACAACACACCAGCAGTAAGTTAATATGGCTGCGGAAGAGAGAAAAAAATGTATATTTAGTTGATTTGTACTGAAATTTAATATTTGTTAAAATTTTTAAGGCATACTTTTAGGATGGTAAAAACAAAAATACTGATGAGTGAAAAGTACGAGAGTAACATAGGAAGTTAATTTAAAATATTAATATAATACTAATTTTTTATATTGTGCACTTTGTGCCATTTTTTGGGGAAAAACAATATAAGAAAAAAGATCTGAAATCTATTTCAGATAGCAAACTAATTAATATTCTTATAATTTTAGTACTAACGATTTGTTTTATCTAAATTTTTGTCATCGTTTCTGAGATTTCCTTGTATAAATTGAAGATGATGATTTAAAACCAAAGCATTTTTAGGCCGTAACTAAATGTCAGCATTATTTGTCCTTTCAAATTACAAATCAGACAAATTACAAATTACTGTTCATTAATTTCCATTTAATTTTAAAACCCTCCCCACTGTGCATCACTGCTTTAATATGGAAAAATGCTTTAACACATTCGAATTGCAATTCATTTTTAAACTAAATATTTTTTAACCACTTTTATTCATATATAATTCAAATAACATTTTTACTTTTTTTATTATTTTGGTTAAATGAATTGCAATTTCTCCTCTAAACCATAAATAAACTACATTTATGACAGTTACAGAGTTAATACAAACAAAACTATCACAAGTAATTGTAATTTCTTTATAAAATCTAAATATCTTTTCTACCATAAAGATTTCTCATTATACTTGTATTCAAAAGTAACTTTATACATTGCTCTATATACGGCCAGTAAAACACACTGAAAAGACAACCTCATTATATGAAATTTAAGTTACATTTTAAATACTATATTTCATTTAATTTAAATACAATAACTCAATTTTCAGTGTAACTAAGTTTTTCAAAAAACCACTTAACCTATAAAACGAATTTATAAAACACACTTCTAACAAAAACAGTTTTAAGTTACTCTTCTCATACAAAATTAAATTATGGAATTGTTATTAAATGAATAACACTTACCACATGCAATCAAACCAAATACGAGCCATAAAACACCAGTCAATACGAAGCCATCAATAAAGAAGACAACGGCTGTGTAAATGACGGAAACTAATAAACCGATAGCAATCATAATACCCAATACCACCCAGGGCATCATTAGATAGTGATTGCGCTAGAAAATTAAAAAAAAAAAAATATATATATATATATATATATATTTGCCCCGTATTCCGAACTTTATGACAAATGACAAAACTTTAACAAATAACAATTAAAAAAACAATTTTCATGAAAAAATTTCAAAAAAATTAATTTTGTTATAATTTTGTCATTGTCACCAAGTTCAGAATACGTGTAATAATTTTTTTAATATCATTTTATTACCTTCATTACTCCTGCTATCATTAGCAATGATATTAGTATGGTCATACATAGGTTTATAACCAAAATAATTTTAACAATTTCTGTTGGAATCCAATCGAATACGATTGTCTTGAATTGTACTCTTGTGGTGAAAATCAGTATAATGGTAATTATGGATAATATAATAGCCAAGATACCGGATACAATTGAGCCATTACGGGTGGATTGGCAAAAACAGCAAGATTTCAATGGAGGTCCAGCCATTTTGTTTTAATTGGAAACTGAAATTAAACGAGAAAAAAATATAAGACTTTACTATGATAATTTTTTTATAATCAATAAAACGAATTTTTATAAAATTATATTATATTAAAAGACTACAACATTTAGTAAGGATCGATATATAGTTAATTATCCTGGCAAACAAATTATAAAACAGTGTTAGGAAATTTCTTAGTTATTTTAGATGCTTATGATCATTAAGTTTATAAATTAAAATTTTTTTAATTGACTCTAATTCTCGAGATAAACCGAAAAGAAAATTAATCAGGTTCCACCACATATTACAACATATCTCGAGAACGAATTGTATGATTTGGTCTAATGAAATACCCAAAAAATCTTATTCAAATTACATATCTCCAAGTTATACCTTTTTTAAATCTGATCAATATAGTTTCGGAGATATTTAAGAAATGTTTCAAAATAACAAAAAACTTCAAATTGTTTTTTCCAAAAGTCGAAATCGTGAAAATGTGCTTCTTTCTTGTTTGGATCATAAAACTGGATATGTTACATAAAAAACGCGCATATAACATTAAAATCGATGCATGAATATTATCTTTGTTCTTAATTGTGTTTACAATTTATCATAAAGCTCATTAGGACTCACTTTATATGGTCCATGATATTTTAAACTAATAAATTGCCACCCAAAATTACGTGCCTCAGACATCATGAACTATAAATAAATTTAATAAATTTCCAAATTTTGAAAAATTCTTTTTTTTTTATTTATATTTTTTTTTAATCTCTGTTATTAATATTGAAATCACAAATTAAGAAATCAAGGCGAATTTCCGATATCGAAGAATTCAAAACGCATTTATATTACAGCGGTGGGTAAGTCATTAATTTTTTTTATATGTTATATATAATATTTTGTATAAATGGAGTTGACAGCTCTAACAAACACAAGAAATTAATCAGGTGTTTAATTGATAGATTCTTTTTGGAAAAATTCAAGAAATTTTAGGAGAATTCTTTAATTCTATTACTTATATTTTTACTTCATATTCCATGGGAGGGAGATATTTGTATATAAGTGTGACATGTGATAGATCATTGGACTCTCAATCTCACCATATTAGATTCGCCTTGATTGTAATTTTTGAACATTTTATAACTATTCTTTGGGGGTTTGAGTAGACAAATGTGAAATAATAAAATTAAAGGTCAATTCTATACCTAATCAAGCTCTGCTTGCTATTTGAATTCAATTTTTAGCTATATATAAATTTGTAAAAAAGACAATTTTGTTACAGTTATTAAGTTTAATATGTACAACTATTTCAAATTCTTATGGAAGAAATTAAAAGCATTATATGCTGATCATAAAAAGTTTATAATTGAAAATATTGGTAACTAAAAAATCTAGTTTTTTTTTTTAGTGAAATTGATGTCAAAATAATTTGAGGAGCATAAAATTGAACTCTATAGAAATTTAATCTTGAAATTAAATAGGATTTAGAATAATCTAAACATTTTTGGATATTATTGACTCCAGAGTCAGATTTCTAATATTTCTCTTTATGTTTTAATAATTCTAAAAGTTTATTTGGTTAATTTTTTAAATACAAACTAGAAACATTGAAATTAAAATTTGAAATAAAATTGAAAAAAAAAATGACCAAAACAATTTTTTAATATTTTTAATTTTTAATATAATAAAGCGTGTCAGTATGCCTGACTGTCTGATAACTAACGGATATTAGTGGCACATCCATATATCGTTTAAGGTCCTAATAATTTTACTTTTAAAAATTATCAGAATTGGTTCATAACTACGTAATTTATGAGCAGTGTAGCCAGTTTAACCTTTTTAAGTCTAAATCTAGCCTTTTTATTTTCTTTTAGCCTCAAAAATTTCGTTTTAGCTTTTTTTCTAGCTTTTTTTCATTCTTAAAATTTCCTTAAAAAGGCTAAAATGTTATTATTTCAACAGCGAAGAAAAAATGTCTTATTAGCTATTACTAATTTTATTTTTACAGAATCTTCCACTTAAGCATTTTTGTGTATTTATTCACACAAAAAATGTATATTATATATAATTACTACAAATTTTCGCTTGTGGCGCTTCCTTATCCAAATCAAAAATAACAACTAATTTTATGGAGCTAGTAAATCGATTATAATTATTTTTCATTTATCATAAAAACTATTTATAAAGATAATTTAGCATAATTTTGTTTATTTATGATTTTATTTATTTTTATTTAAAATTTTTATAAAAGCGAAAAATCACCCACAAATTTAGAAATGATAATTAAAAATGAATTATAGTTTAAAAATGATGAAAAATCACTCAAAACATAAGGTATTTTTTCATATGAAATATTACTCAAATTTGTATGGGAATTTTTTAGGCGATTTATCAATGGGTGATTTTGCTGGCAGCCGTTCTATGTTTTATTTATAAATTTGTTACAATATCTTTAAAAATTGCAAGAACTAATGAGAACGAGAAAAATATATATATATATATATATTTAAATTAAAGAAAAAAATTAACCTTTTTTTAGCCTTATTTTTTGAGACATTTAGCGTTTTGACGTTTTTAAAAGTTCAATTTTGCCTTCTTTTTTTCCCCACCTGGCAACACTGTTTATAAGAAAAATTGTAACGAATTATGTTATTGCATTTTTGGAAAAATGTACTTTTTAAAGCTTCCCAGATAAGCAACATTATTTATGATTTTTCACCAAAAATTAAATTTTCAAAAAAAAAAAAAAAAAAAAAAAAATTACACATAAAAATTTGGTTTTCATCACAACGAGATGAAAAATATGTAAAAGTCGACACAACTGAATATTGCACCCTGATATAAAGCATGTAAACGAAATTTTTTTTACATTTTCAATTACAAATATTACAGTAACTGTATATTAGGGTATTCCGTCATTCGGTTACCCGATGATAATGTGAAAAAAATTTAAGAAATATCATTTATGCCGGCTACAGCGATATTCTTCTCCAAACACACACCCAGCAAAAACTTTTTGGTTTTCGGTAATAACAACTACTTATTAAAGTAATTTCTTGGTAATGAGGCGTCATTATTATTTGCCTACTCTGTATTACATTAATAAGTACTCAATAGTATAATAGCACAGTAATACTGCAATCACGTGGATGAGTTGGCTAGAGCGCCGGATTAACAACCAGAAGGTTGTAGGCTCAACCCCATTCTGAAGCTGTTAGTTTTTTTTATAACAAAATGTCTAAAAAGATATTTTAAACTAAATAGAGTTTTTGTCGCTTAGGATGCTATGTGCGAGATGGTGTACTGAGTAAAACGTTAGTCAGTAAAAGCGAATGGTTAGTTTGTGTCCAAGTTCGAGTCTAACTGACGACAAAATTTTTTTGTTTTTTTTTTTTATTTTTGTTTTCAAATAACTACATGAATTTGTGGACAACTCGAACAAAAATAACTAGTTATTCAGGCAAAAAATAAGTAGTTTATTTTTATTTCCAATTATACCTGCTAGCTTACCAGGAAAGCAAAGTTTTTGCTGGGTAATTAAAAATTGAAATTAAACAAAATATTTTGGGTGAATTTATACCAACTTCAGGTTGAAAACAAGTTGGTTGAGCAATGATAATTTCGATAAATGAAACATCATGGAAAATATAGTCATAATTTAGCAAGTAAAATACTTTAATGTAAAGATCATTATTCTAAGTAGAATTGACAATGGAAAGTGGAATGATTAAATGATCCAGTTTAAAAAATGTAAAACACACTGAATAAGTGTGTCTTAAAAATAAAATAATTAATTGAGCTCAGTTAAAAAAATTTTACATCTATTTTTGACATAGAATCAATATATATATATTATATTATAAAATTTATAAATATTTATTATATATTATAAGAAATTTGTTATAGTTCTTAAGTCTCCAAAAAAAAAAATCTGAACTTTTACAATTTTTATACTTTTTACGTGACTGATAATTTTGAACAAAACGAGTAATTTTGTCTTAAAAGTATCTAGTTTTATAAAAGTATAAAATTGTTTTGATACCCCCTATATGTACTTAAATATTTACATTTAAAAATGTAAAAAAATGCTTTACATGCTTTATTTATGATCATATTCACTCTTTCAAAATTAAAAGGAATAATGAAAGATTCTTCCTATGATAAAAATTATGTAAAATTCATTGCTGCTCAAGCTCTCAGCATTTTACAAATTCTAAATCTTCTTTGTAGTTCTTTTTCCATTAACTTTAATTAAAAAAAAAAAAAGAAAACAAAAACAAGAAAACAAACAAACTTGATATTATTTAAAAAATTTTTTTTCTAATTACAAAATCTATTTACTATTAAACTTTTCGCTATAGTGACCAACTTTTAAATAATATCTGTTTTTTAATAAAATTATAATTTTCTAAATATTTAACAGAAATCGTGCTGGTTTTTTTGTTTTTCTTCCTGGCATAGTCTTTGGTAAATTTCAAAAAAGTTTTTTAATTAGTTTTTTTTTTTAGGAAAATTTTGTAAATTATTAACGTAGCATATTTTTCTTACTTAAAATTTTGCTGACGTCAATACTTTAATGTTTTATTTATTTTTGCCGGGAAACAGAAGAAAAAAAAAACATAAATTATATAGTAAAATATATGTATATAAGCTGATTGTTTTTATATTTAAATAGTTTATCGTAAATTTTGTATAAATAGAATTTTATTTAAATTAACAAGTGGATTAAGAAATGTTATGTACAAATTTTCGTGTATTTGTTTAAAAGTTTTATTTATTTTAATTAAAAGGAAAAAGAACATGATATTTATTTATACATAAAATATTATGATATAATAAAATGTTTTGGAAAAATTACTCATAGTTTTAATCATTAATTCATTAAAATTTTTTAGTAACCTTTAAAATACACTCGACACAAAATGTATAGATAATTACACTGTGCGACAATTGGTGGGGGTCAGTGATCGGGAAGGGTTCAAACTACCGGAGAAAGTTATATCGGTAAAAAAGAAGTTATACGTGTCCCGGCGTTTCGCTGGTTCACGTCTAGGAATCGAGATATATCGATTTGAAGTTAGTAACTATCATATAGGGGAAATTGTGACCTTTGGTGGTCTTTTTTTTTTGACATAACTCGAGAACCACCAGTCCGATTTTGCTGAAACAAATTTAAAAACTGACTGATTAAAAACAATTGATTTTTTTCCAGATGAAGACAGATCCTCATCCGATACAGACTCTGAACAAGTGGGCGAACCACCACGCAAGAAAGTAAAGGTCGCAAACAAACGAAAATAAGTTTTGCGTTCATCGATTTTTATAACCTATGTATCTATGTAATAACCTATTAATTACCTGTAATAATTTTTAATTTTACGTGTTAATAATTATAATATATAATAAATATTATCGAAATTCATTGAAACATAAAATCAATATTCTTGTCAAAACCTTCACTTAATTGTGAATAAAAGCGAAACGCGTCCATCGATTTTCATGATCTATGTCTCATTTTGTTTAAAGGTTATGTGACTTTACGTGAAAGTAATAGGACTTGACCGTTTTGGATTTTTTATGAATTAAAAATAAAAAAAATTCAATTTTTTAGGCAAAAATTAGTTTTTTCTTTCATACATTTATTTATAACTGCGAAACTGTTGCTTATGTAGCGAAACGTTGTAGTTCATACAATTAAAGGAATTGTAATTCCTAATTTTTTTAAATTTGTCTCAGCAAAATCGGACTGGTGGTTCTCGAGTTATGTCAAAAAAAGACCACCAAATTTCACAATTTCCCCTATATGATAGTTACTAACTTCAAATCGATATATCTCGATTCCTAGGCGTGAACCAGCGAAACGCCGGGACACGTATAACTTCTTTTTTACCGATATAACATTTTCCGTTGGTTTCATCCCATCCCGATTTTGACTGTCGTATAGTGTTATTAAAGTAATAAAAAATTCATTCATAAATACTTAATTTACGTTGGTGTTATATATATTACAACTTTGATAAAATGATCAATAACAATCTTTTGATTATCAAACGTAGAGAGTACGTGTGTCTGTATTTTTTATAAATAATTTAATGAGTAACCCACATTTTGTTTATGAACAAAATTTAATTCTTTATAATATAATGACGTATAGAAGTAAAGAATTTCTATAGCAATTAATTTATATACCTGACAATATTTTATTTATGAGTAAGTATTAGCTATTATCTAACTTAAAAAAAAACAAGCAAAATGAAAAAATACAGATTTCTATAAATAAAATATTTATTATAATCTGTCCTATTTCAGAAAAACAAAACTTTTTTTTTAACGATTTAAATTTTTTAATATTTATATGATAATCGTAAAAAATTTAATCTAATTTAATACCATTTCAAAAAGTTCAAAGAACAAGGCGAATTTATAACAAGGGGGCGACAATGGCGAATTCAAAAATTGTTTATCTATGGAGTTTGACATTTCAGCTGATTGAAATAATTTTTTTTTATAATAAGAAGTGTTGACAACTTTTATAAATTCATCTTGAAATAGATTTTACTGACACTATTTTGTGAAGTCATATTATTATATTTTTTTTTAAATTTCCAATTGGGTGCTAGAATGACAAAGTACAGAATAGGGCTGAATAATAGTAAAATAATGTGAGCGTATGTTAAATTTGTATTAAACGGAAATGCAATTAATTACTAAGCATTTAAAAAACATGTTTTTGTTATAGAAAAATTTAAGTTAATGTTTAAATACTCTCACAAAAAAAAAAAAAAAAAAAAAAAAATAAAAAAAATAAAAAGTTAATTAAAAACAGTACTAAATTTGTTTTTATAAAAACTCTAGATATTTCTAAGTCATTTACCACTTATTAAATGAAAACAAAACTTTTTATATTGTAATAAAGATTATGTAGTAAAATCTTATAGGAAATAGAAAATCATGTTATGTTGGCTTAAGCAAATAACACCCTCAACATGATCGTGATCATGATCATGATCACGTTGCTTTCAACACCCAGGGATAAAAACATTTTTTTTTCGATATTTTTTTTTGCTAAATCAATCTTAACACTTCAACACCTTTAAATCTCAAGATGAAGAAGGAAATATTCACTATAATATAAATTTCTAACACTTCTTAGATTTTACACGTTTTTAAATTAGTTGTTGGAGGGAAAGATGATAATGTTTATTGGCATTAAATATGTATAGAAATTTTAAATACCCTACAGTTTTAATTCCAGCAAAAACTGTTATACAAAATCTTTTTAATGCTTTTAAATTTAAACATTATTGAAAATTGTGATGAATAAATCATGCTTCCAAAATTTTTTTAATATTTCCTATTTATTCAGTTGTGTTTACACAATTTGTGTCTTCCTAACTTATTTTTAGTTGCTCTAAATTACTGCTAAATTATTTTTTGAAACTATTTCACAGAAATGCCGTTGTTATAAAAAAAAAAAAAATAATTTTCAATGAAACAATTTTATATAAAACATATATTGGATTGTACTTCCCTTTTTAATCTATATAGTATTAAAATTTGTATAAACATTAACTCCTACTACATCAATTTAATTTAATGTTGTTTATTTTTGGCTTTGCAAACATGTGCTACTTTTTTTACTATAAATAATTATAAAAAAGAAGAGCAAAATAAAATAAAACAAAGTCTGTCATTATCTTTGTGAGATTGTGTACTTTAGATTATTTATGGTTTATTTGAGGTTATTTGATTGTAATTCCAATTTTTCTGTTTTTTTTTTATTACTAGATATAAAAAAAAATTGCTGTTTAATTAATTGTGAAACTGAAATTGTTTTCTAATAATTTACTGAAAAAAAAAAAAAAAAAAATAATAACAATTAGGATTCTGGCAACAAAACAAACTTTGTTAGATTCTTTCTACAATAACTTTTGATGCTGCACCGAATATCTTACTATACTTAGGCTTTCAGAAAAATCATTTTGAAGTTACCTTGTAATAAATACGAGATTAGCTACAGGGTGTTAAAGTTAACCACCTCGTGTATGTAAAAGTTTTAAAAAATTGAAAGTTCCACAAATCAAGTCAGTTAAAAAGATATTTACGTTTGATTTTATTTTATTTTTCGGGCATAAGTTCTGAGATATATGAGGGATTTTTTTAATAAATATTCTACAAATTCTAATACATTTCAAAATAATATGCATAAAAAAATTTTGTTTTTGATTATCTCAATTCGTCTAGCCATGAAAAATGTTCAAAGTGAAATTAATATGAAAAATGGCTTTTTTTTTACCAAAAATATAATAAATTTTTTTTCTTAGTTTTTTTTTGAATAAAAATCTTTAAATATTTCAAAAGACAAAGCTACATATATGGTTAAAAAAGAAATTTTAAATAGATTTAGATTTGCACCCTACATCCAGCATTGGTCAAAAAATTGTGAATTTTAGAAAAAAGATTTATGTCTATCCAAAAATTGGTTGTTAAAGTTTTTTAAATGATTTGTGGAGGAATGAACAACAACACTGTAAAAATGTAATGCTAAAGTACTTTTTTATGCAATTTATTGCTAAAATGTTTTAAATATATTTTTTTTTTTAAATAAACAGCGTCAATAAATTTTTAAAAAAAAACTCGAGTGACATTTTTTAATAATAAATAAACGTAACCTTTTTCCCTAAAATTAATTTAAATCGATTAAAAATTTCTTTATTAACCATTTATGAAGCCTTGTCTTTTGAAATACGATTTTTTTTTTTTTTTTTTTTTGATTAAAAAACTTTGAAAAAAAGTGAAAGAATTGTATTATATTTTTGGTAAAAAAAATTTAATTTTTCATACCAGTTTCAGAGTGCTGACTTTAAATTTTCTTTCCAAATTATTTTGAAATGTATAAGAAATAAAAGAATATTTAAGAAAAATTTTCCCCCATATACCTCAGGACTTATTCCTAAAAAACAAAATTAAGTCGAGTCAAAAATTCAAAAATTGAAAATTCAAGCGTAAATACCTTTTCAACTGTAAGATCAGTAAGCATGTATTTTCTTTATATAGCCAAGCACTTTATGGAAATATAATTATCTTTGAAATTAATTTGTGGAACTTACGATTTTTGAAAACTTTTACATACTAGAGGTGGTCACTTTAACATTCTGTAGCTTATCTCGTGTTATTAGAGGGTGACTAAAAAATGATTTTTTTGAAAGCCCAAGTAATCCTCTACAACTTTGACATACATTTCAATTTGATCCGGTCAATAGTTTAGGAAATACAGATTTATTAGAAAAAAAATTTGTGATTGGCCTCACAGCGCGTTATAGTAAGGCTATGCTACTGACAAATCTGTTACATTTCTCTGTAACGCGCGTTAGAGTAAGGAGAAATGCAGAATGTTGTCTATGCTACTGATAAATCTGTTACATTTCTCTGTAACAAAATTTTAGTGCTATTAACATTCTGTTTATTATCTTTGACCGCAAAAAATCACAGACGCAAGTATCAACACCGTCTAAAAACTTCTAGCAAAGTACTTTTTATATTCCAAATATTCCTCTTAAGAAGGACAGGACAAAAAAAAAAAAAAAAATGCAAATCATATTCTGCTGGAAAAATTTTCATAAATTTGAGCCCGAATATCTATGAAACGATTATTTATATCAGAATAATTTTTAAACACGTAATAAAATAAATTATGAAGAATTCAGAAACCCAAAGTTTAAACAAATCCATATATGTATATATTTTATAGAACCAAACATTTGATTATTTAACCCTCTAACGGTCGGAGCAAAAATGTAGGAGAAAGTGGGGTATTGTGGCGAATTAAAAAAAAAAAAAAAAAAACTGGTAAATGTTTGTCATTATTACACTACATTTCTAATTTATATTTCAACCATGGAATCTCTGATTTTGTAGCTTTTCAAGCGCAAGTTAACAAAATATACTGAAAAAGTTTTTTTAAGTAATGATTTTCCAGATCCCTACTTGACGTAAAAATTATGAAATTGGAACATTGTGGCAAAAATATATTGGGGTAAAATGCGATGTATAATTTAGCAAATTTTCCATCCATATTTTCTGCAATTTTTCTGAAAATATAGTAAGTAATTGGTTTAATATTTAAGAAACCCTAATAAAACAGATCAAAAATGTTATGCTTTAGTTTTAGCAATAGAACAGGAAAATTGGCTAAAAATCCCTAGAATCAATATTAGCTTATTAAAGGAAGAAAATCTGGATTTAAAAATCGCGGAAATAGTGGATGCTGTAAAAATACATACTGTGTATGACAAAACTCATGCAAATGGTCTGTACACTTAAAGTGTGCGAAAATTATAGCAATTTTTTACACCTATGAATTAGACTATTCCAAATACGATAATTAACTGCCTACTTTTATAAATTTTGTTTTATTTTTCATAAGTTATTACCTATCTATTTTCATCACTTGCTTGAATAAAATATATTTAATAAACTCTAAATATCTTTAAATTTGCCATTTTTACCACTTTCCACTTTACTTCAATATTTCCCATTTTATACAAAAATAATTGATTTGAAGAAACGCAGAAAAATAATACCAAAATACTTTACTCCAATAATTCCCATTTTATACAAAAATAGTTCATTTGAAGAAACGCAGAAAAACAATACCAAAATATAAATAAATATTATTACTTTTTAAAATGTAAATTATAAAATAAATTTACATATTAAAAATGTAATTATTGTGAAACTTTATAGGATGATTAGAATACGAAAAGAAATTACAATATAAATTATTTTCAAAATTAAAAAATAAATAAGGTACCCTTAGGTAGCCTTGACCGTTAGTCGATTAAAATTTGGGTTTTTTCACAAAATCAGTTTGTGTAGCGAAATTTACAGGTTGGTTGTCATAATTTTTTGCAAAAATTTTAAAAACGTGTTTGATTCGAAAAAGTCTTGAAACCAACAATCGGACTGAAAAAGTTGAAGACACAATGTTCTACAAAATTGCACTAGACTTTTCTTAAGGTTTACTCCTTCAGAAGATGTCGAAAAACATTAAACTTAATAAGTTTAATTTTTTTTATTTAACAAAAAAAAAAAAAAAAAAGCAATTTTTGAGACTAATTTCAAAGTTTTCCCTTAAGATTTTTTTTCACTTATAGTTTAGGTTTTTTTCAGAAAATTATTATGAATTTAATATTTTTTTTAATATTTTGGACGTTTTTAAGGAAAGTCAAGGCCTAAAATGGCAAAATCGGTTCATATTTGTAAAAGTTAAGCCTTGATATGTTTCACATACTCGAGGTGGCCAACTTTGACCCACTGTAAGGCCTTCTGTGTCTCAATTATTCTGAAAGTCTAATTACTCGAATTACATTAAAGGATTAATCGAGTCATATTAAACAAGGTAATGGCAGTTCGGAGAGGATTTTTTGCTCTCATTTTTTATATATGGAGTTTAACGTTATTATTAACTGTTAAGAGAGAGAAATTTATTTTTTTGACATAGAGTTTGACAATTTTAACTAGCAAAAAAAAAAAAAAATAATTAGATGTGCTTTTAATATTACCTTATACATAGATACGATATATCGTAGGATTAATTTTAATGTTTTTTCTTTCAATTTAATTTTCATTTTTAATTTTATCAAAATGCGTTAGAAAACTAAGCTCTTAAACTGTAAACGGTTCGAAATGAGTATAGAATTTATTTACTAATGATTACTATTTGATTTCAGTATTAGATTTAGATTTAATTACCGTTCGAAATGGAAAATATTTTTTTCTCGTAATTTTAATTCCATATCTAATTTTACCGTAATAGACCACTCAGACCGACGCGAAATTACGTACTTTCAAAATTTCGGCCGAAATCAAGTGGAAATTACGTAATTTCCCATACATTTTGACACTTGCGAAATTACATAATTTTGTGTAATTTCGGCGAAATTACATTGAAATTACGATGCCCATTTCCATGCAACTCTGTACATGGTTGGAAAAAATACTTTTTTTTCAACTATGTACTGCATGTTTCAACCGTGAGAAGAAAAAAAAAAAACAATTCACAGCTGATCTTAAATTTAAACACAAATCTTAAAATTAATTATTTAAGTGATTTTGCAAAATGAAACCTATCCTTTTGACATTTTTAATTGTTTCAAATTAATAATTTCCAATTTAGTAAGAAATTGTTTCTTATTTGTTTCCATTTCAAAATACTTTATTTACCCCTATAACAATTTAAAATGTAAATAATAAGTATCAGCTGTTCACGAAATTACATCAAATGTCATGTAACCAGTATGAACACTCTAGATTTAATGCGTAATTTCGGCATGAAATTTCGTAATTTCGCGCCGGTCTGAAACAGAATTTCAGCAAGAAAAATTGCCTAGTGTGAACTCAGACTAAAGAATATTTAGTTTGGATTTTTCCAAAAGTTTCTTTTTCACAATATTAGGAAAAAGTTTTGATTTATACTAGTTTATAGTGAAAAGCAGTTAAAGATTATATTTGACTAAACATATTTCATAAAAGTTATCAATAGTTATATTTTTAAAATTTAATAGATATTTGCAAACTTTTATTTACGCATTTTCGGAAATACTCTTAATAACGTACTCTTAATAAGAAAACATGTTTATGTCACTTACTTGGGTGCTAAACATTATTTAAGTCTCGAAATTACGAGGTGTCAATACATAACATAAAGTCAAAGAACCCGTAAAAATATTCAAACATATTTAAAATATTTTATATTTTAATGCGAAAATATTCCTCATAAAGATAACAATTTCCGCTTTAAATTAAATTATGAATTTTATATACACATTTAAATACAAATAAAATTTGGTAAACAATAAACGTTTGGTACAATTGTATGACATATGGCTAATAAAAGGAAAGTGTCAACTAAACCAAAATAGCCACACGATAAATCAAATTTGTATATAGAAAATAAAAAATAAAATAAATAAATTACAATGGGATTTAAATTAAACAAAAACTCACACACTTCACAAAATAAAATACAAATTGAAAGTTCACAAAAATGATTGTAGGCCAAACATTAATATGATGTTCATACGATCATCATTGTGCTTCTAAGCAAGAAGTGTAAATCACTCAATTGTGATCAATTACAATTTTTAAATATTTCACATAATAGATCTATAGCTGCTACTACTTCATTACTTAAAAAAAAAAAAAAAAAAAACATATGGAGAACTCAAATTGCTTTTTAAAATACAACAATAAAAAATGGAATAAAAATAATGACAACAATGTGCCAATTTATTGAACCGTATAGACGCGTTGATGGGTCCAATTAAAATGTGAATTGATTCAGGTCGTTGTGTACACCATAAGTTCTTTATTTGTATTTGAAATTGTTAGAATTAATTTTTATGTTCATGTTATTTTCTATTTGTGTTTTTATTTAAACTTTTAATTACATTTGACATTTTTAGGCAGATAAGACAAAAATCCGTTTTTTTTTTTATTAAAAGTCACAAAAATATTTTGGTATTAAGCTTTGTCGGTAATTTTTATTTGGTCTTTTCTGTTGCTATTTTGTCGTTTATCTATAAGCAATTAGTGTCGTTGGCATTTAAAGTTTAAATAAAAAAAAAAAAAAAAAAAGAAAAAAAAAAAAAAATAGCTAGAGATGTAAAGGAATTTAATCATTAAGAAATATTTAGATTTTTTAAGAGATACTATGTTTCAATGGTATTTTTTTAGAAATAGGAAGCAAAATATAATATAAATGTAATAGATTATTGAGTCAATTGGCCTTATTTTCAAAATTTGGTTCATAATTTCTTCAGACATTATGTATGGAACAAAATATCGGCCAAATGGGCGCCGCGACCACGGCGGCACACCTCCATCCGATGGTCCAAATTTTCGATGACCCTGAGGCATAATGGAGGTTCTATGCCGAATTATCTCATCCTTTAGCTCTTGAATTGTTGCTGGCTTATCGACGTACACCTTTTCTTTCAAATAACCCCAAAGAATAAAGTCCAACGGTGTCAAATCACATGATCTTGGCGGCCAATTGACATCGCCATTACGTGAGATAACACGGCCATTGAATTTGTTGCGCAAAAAAGCCATTGTTTCGTTAGCTGTGTGGCAAGTGGCACCGTCCTGCTGAAACCACATATCGTCCACATCCATATCTTCCAATTCGGACCATAAAAAGTTCGTTATCATCTCACGATAGCGAACACCATTCACAGTAACTGCCTGACCGGCCTCATTTTGGAAAAAATACGGCCCGATGATGACGCCAGCCAATAAACCGCACCAAACAGTCATTCTTTGTGGGTGTATTGGTTTTTCGACAATCACCCTTGGATTCTCATTCGCCCAAATGCGGCAATTCTGTTTATTGACGAATCCACTGAGGTGAAAATGTGCCTCATCACTGAAGATGATTTTCTTCGAAAATTGATCATCCACTGTTGCCATTTCTTGCCACCATTCTGCCCATTCACGACGTTTGGAATGGTCAAGAGGCTTTAGTTCTTGAGCCAATTGCACCTTGTAAGCGTGTAAATGCAAGTCTTTATGTAATGTTCATCAACGACGAGCGTGAGAGGTGCAATTGTTGGGCACGACGACGAGTTGAGGTGGACGGCTCTTCAGCCACACTATCGCGAACAGCAGCAATATTTTCTGCAGTACGAGCTGTACGAGCATGCACTGGTGTTCTCACATCTTCTACAGACCCGGTTTGCTCGAATTTTTCCACGATTTTTGTGATTGTACGCACATTTGGACGATCAAATTGACAAAAAAAATCACGAAATGCACGATATGCATTTTGATTTGGTACGCCCATTTTCATAATAAGTCTGGATAACTTTAACACGTTGTTGGATTGTGTATCTCTCCATGGTTCAAATTGAGTAAGTCTGAAATAGAGAAATGTCAAATAAAATTCGGAAAAAAGCTTGGCGTTTAGGTGTGGTTCACATTCAACATCGGCCCTTACAATTTAACCACCCTTTATATATATGAAAGAACGCACTTTGTAGCTTATCTCGAGGCTATTTATTTTTACTCATAAATCAACCATTTATTGGCATGCCTCTTAGTTATTAGGGACTAGTTTTCGTCTATATATGCGCCATCCGCATATATAAGCTCCAAAAGTCTACAAAATTCAGTTTCTGAATCAAGCTTCTGGATGGTGACAAATTTGCCATCACGGTTGTCCAGTTATAACTATTTTTGATAAATATTTGTTGAGAAACTCAATTTGCATAATCAAATATGTACCTGCAATTTAATTTTTTTTTAAGTCATACTAGACAGTTAATCGTTCTTTTTGAAGTTCCTTAAACAAATTATTTGGTTTTAAAAATCAAATTCACACAAAAAGACCTCTTCACATACAATTTGTTAATATTAAAATTATTATTGATAACTTTTCTTTTATTTTACACTATTTATTAGTATTCTAAAAGACCAGTTTTATTTTATTTCTTAATATTTATGTTTTTTACAATTTTGCTTTAGAATTTAGAGAAAACAAAAACTTTATGTTGTGTTAAAATTCTTAAAAAAAACCTACATAAAATTTGTCCGTTGGTGGCAAATATATAAAATATTATTTTATACGTAAGAGTTCAGCCCACAAACCGGTCATAAATAATTTTGCTATTTTTGTTAATTTAGTTTTTTTCAATTTTGGATTTTGTAAAAAAAATAAAAAAAATGTGAAGAAATATTCTCTTAACCACACATTTTTAACATTTATTTTAGGAGTTTTTTTCTTTTGTATATTTTTCTGTACTTCTGTCATTTATATCTAAAAGGTTGTTTAATATTAGTTAATTAAATATGTAACCATATTTCTAATCAGTTAAAAAAAAATCATTGAACATTTTCTTACGCTAATGATCTCATTTACAATGTGAACCAGTTTAATTGTTTAAATGTTTAGAAAAAGTTCAATTATTCAGAGAAATTCCAAAAATTCTATTGTAAATAATTAACAAATTTTTTGTGAATAGGATAACAGCTGAGGTCAACTAATTAGTAAAGCAAAAATTATTTATTTTATTTAATTAATAAAAATAATAGGGGAAAAATATTTGGGGTTATTTCAATCAGTGTTGCCACACAAAATGTGTCCGCCTAAAATCGCCATTTTAAACCATATAAATCTCCACTTTTGTCCTCAAAACATTTTGATATTTTAAAATAGCTTGAAACTATCCAGCAAAAACTTTTTGGCTCTACTTATAAATTCTTATTCTTGGTAGTGAGTCGTCATTATTATTTGCCTACTCCATGTTACATAAATAAGTACTCAATAGTATAATAGAATAGTAATATTGCAATCAAGTGGATCAGTTGGCAAGATCGCTGGATTGACAACCAGAAGGTGGTTGGTTTAACCCCATTCTGATGCTTTTTTTTATTTTTAATAAAATGTCTAAAAAGATATTTTATACTAAAAAAATTTTTTGCCATTCTGAAAATTAAGTACGAGATGGTGTAAGACATTAGTCATTAAAAACGAATGGTTAATTTGTGCCCAAGTTCAAATTTCACTGATTGCAAACATTTTTTTAAAATTTTTTTATATATTTTTTTATTTTCGTACATATTTTTGAATACCTCTAGAGTCTAGAAATAACTACATTATTATATATTATTATTCAGGTAAAAATAAGTAGTTTATTCTGGTTTCCAATTATACATGCCAGCTTACCAGGAAAGCAAAGTTTTTGGTGGGTACTTATAATTTCGGTGAAAACCTCATTACCTTTGTATAACAATGACCAAGAATTCATGGGTCCCCATTAAAAACAGTCAAAGAGCTTAATAGTGTCGTAAGTAGTTATTTGCTTTTAAGGATTCGAGTAACTAGTTGATTGACCGTTTTTTATTTAAGTTCTTAGTAATGGGGACCCATGAATTCTTGTACATTCATTGTACTCATTACAAGCAAGTCATTGTTTGATTTTTTTATAAATATAAAGCACTACTTATTTAGATCATCAGCAGGAAGTAGTTATTTTCTATTCTAAAGTAATGATATAAATACAACTCATTACATTGTAATCTGTGAAATAACTACCTCCATCGTTTCAAACATTTTTGCTGGTTTCAAATCTATTTGTTGTTTTCAATAGAAATTATCGAAACAAATTTTTGTTTCGTTTTATAAAATTATACCATTAAAATATTTTTAAAAGCGAAATATAAAAGAAAAATTATCGAAAAATTCCAATAAAAAAATTATAAAAAAAATTCTTATAAAAAGAAAATTTACTACAAATTTTCAATTGAAAAGAAAATTTATTAAAAATTTTATAAAAAAAAGGAGAGTGTTCGAAATTTTACTTTAATAGAAAATCTAGTATTAAATTTCTTTTAAAAAATTTAAAATTTTCTATAAATTTAAAATGATACTAACTTTCGTGTGGGATTTATGCACGTTAAAGTGATTTTCGGAAGAGGGTTTCATATAGGAGCTATGGTCAATTATGGACTGATCTTCATGAAATTTGGCACAAAGATTGATACTTATATAGAACTTCCTTACACCGAATTTCATTAAAATATTGCTGTATTTAAGGTATTTATGATCGTTAAACCCCTATTCCGGGAGGACATTTGTATGGAGGCTAGGTGAAATAATGGATCAATTTCAATAGGCTTCGTCCTTGTGTCATGAGAGTTCTACGTGGCAAATTTCATTGAATTATTTTCAAAACTGTGACCTGTACTTTGTGCAAAAAGTTTACATGGACTACCAGCCAGACGGACTCAAAATGTGATTCTGAATTTATTAGTTAGTATACTTTAAGGTGAGTGTTGGATAATTTTTTCTGTGCGTTACAAACATCAGCACAAACGCATAATACCCCAACCACCTATGGTGGTGTGGGATATATAAAAAAAAAATAATTAATTAAAAATTTGCTATAAAAGAAAATTTTTGCAATTTTTCTAAAAAGTTGAAAAACTAACGATTTTTTTTTTTTGTTAATACAAAATTTTTTATGTATGTCGATAAATTGTGATATAATAAAAATTCTCATATATTACGAAAATCCATTCCTATGAAAAGCTGTCAAGAAATGAAATTTGAAATCTCCGATTTGTCCTCAAAATCCTCAATTTTTTCTCATTTCAAATTTTTCTGGATTTCAAATTAATTTTTTTAACTTGAAATGTGCTTGAAAAGAAAATAATTTTCATCTGAAATACCTTTTTTGAATTAATAGTTTCGTTTTAAAGTATAAGTTATTAAACTGGAGTTAATGATGGACATTTTTATTGGGTTTTAATTTATATTCCACCGAAATTTCCTATTATCTATTGTTAAAAATTTTTTATATTTAAATCAAAGACACTTTAAAATTAGAATAAGAACTGAATCAGAATATTGATATATAAAGTGTCTTTGATTTAAATATAATATATATATATATATATATATATATATATATATATATATATATATATATATATATATATATATATATATATATATCAATATTCTGATATTCTGATTCAGTTCTTATTCTAACTTTAAAGTGCCTTTGATTTAAATATAAAAAATTTTTATATTTAAATCATATATATATATATATATATACCAATATTTAGATTCAGTTCTTATATGGGATGTCCAATTTTCAATTGCTGTGCCGCATTAATCAGACTGAATTTGTGCGATAGCCTGGGTTAAGTTAACTTTGAGGGCATCGGTCAATTGAGACTTATTGCCATAGATCCGTGACTTCAGAAAACCATAAGAGAAAAAGTTTAACGGGATCAAATAACAGAATCTTGATATGCATTTTACATCACCTCTGAGGGAGATAATCATGCCCTCAAATATTATAGCGTTTGTTGTGTGCGTTTTGTGTGTTTCATTTTCTCAAAAATCGGACTTTTTACCAAATACCAAATTTTCAAAAAATAAAGCCGAATTAAAAAAAAATAATAATAATAATAATAATAACAATAAGAATATTAATAAAAAATAAATTTCTGACCAATTCAATTTAATTTTCTCCATAATGAGTAAAGGGCTTGTAGGGGTGATATGATTCACATAATAATCTGATGGAACTACTTTTAAAACGAATTTTGCCCATCTGGCATAAAATAAGAATATTAATAAAAAATAAATTTCTGACCAATTTAATTTAATTTTCTCCAAAATGAGGTAAAGGGCTTATAGGGGTGATCTGATACACATAATAATCTGGTGGAATTACTTATAAAACGAATTTTGCCCATCTGGCATAAAATACAAACACCTAAGTTTGTATTTCATAAATTTAATTTACATTACACAAACATTAAATACAATTGAATTATGTACAACAAAAGTTTAAACATTAAATAAGTACAATTACAAAATAACGTACTTATTTATGTATGTTTATTGCGGAATTACGTGATGAATTTAAATTTAAAACAAATTGAAAATTCATTGATCAGTTTGAACAAATACACAACAACGCAACTCGAAATTCTGCAATACACTCTACAATGATCGACATCTGTTTGTCGGTAAAGCGAAACAAAAAAAAAAAAAAAAAAATCACACTTTTATACAGTTAAAACAAAAAAGCAAAACTAAAAACCTCAAGTAAACTACAATTGAAAGCATTTATTTAGTCATTGAACATTTATGTTTCCAAGACAAATTCAATTTACATCAAATAGATCGAAACTGCAAATGAAAAGATTGCGTAAAGAAATCATTGGAAAGATTATGGAATGGAATTAAACATTAAAGACAGACCACATGAATTTATAGAATTTCAATTAAGTTGTTTTTCCTTTGGTTATATGATTTTATATTCTTTTCGGCAAAGATATAAAGAAAATAATTGCATAAATTGTAAAACAAAAACCTAATGAAAAATAAGTAAGAAAAAAGATATAGTCGGTAAAGCACGACCATATGATACCCCACACAATTGTGTATGTCCATTAAAATTCATATTAGACATGTAAACAATTGTAGACCGATACTTTTACTAAGTGTAAAATAAAATATACGAATTTTAGGGTGGTTCTCGAAAATGGGCTTATATGGGAGCTATGATAAATTATGGAGCGATCCTCATAAAATTTGTCACTGTTATTTCTAATTATTTATATAAAACTTATTTGTGTCGAATAGAAACTTGATACTAACATGTGTATGTGATTTATGCACGTTAAAGTGATTTTCGGAAAAGGGTTTTATATGAGAGCTATGGTCCATTATGGACCGACCTTCATGAAATTTGGCACAAAGATTGATATTTATAAAAAAACTTCCTTCCGGGAGGAAATTTATATGGGGGCTAGGTAAAATAATGGACCGATCATAATCAATTTCAATGGGCTTCATCTTTGTATCGTGAAAGTTCTACGTGCCAAATTTCATTGCATTATCTTCAAAATTGTGATCTGTACTTTGTGCACAAGGTTTACATGGACAGCCAGCCAGCCAGACGGACGGATACCGTTAGATCGACTCAAAAAGTGAATCTGAGTCGATTGGTATACTTTAAGTTGGGTGTTGGATGATTTCTTCTGTGCGTTACAAACGCACAGCACAAACGCATAATACCCCAACCACCTATGGTGATGTAGGATATAAATACTCAATAATTGGAAAATTATTTTGCAAGATTGTTTACACTTTTATGTAATTTTTTAGAGTGATAAATAATAATTCTTACAGTATAATAAACTTAAATTGATAAATTCTTATTTCTTTCTGCCCTTTGAAAATGAACTAAAACAAATGTCAAAATTAATATTTTTGATATAAAACGGTTTCATCAAAAGGTTAACATGTTACAATGTAAAAATTTAATTGAATAATGCCATAAATATTACAGCAAACAAATTAATTTATAACAAAATGTTTAGCGTGACCAAAATATACAATTTTTATTACACAAATTATGTTTATTTTATGAAACTAGACAAAAGTTATAAAATCAAAGCAAACAAAGTAATTAACAAAAGTTTTTAGGGTTCAAAAAAGTCGATACGAAAATTTAATACTAAATCACAGTGTTGCCGATTTCTGTGTAATTATCCAAAAATTAGACAATTTCAAATTTCTGGGATAATGAAATTTCTGTGTAATTTCAATGGAACTTTATAAATTAGTAATTTAACTGTTCATAAAAAGTCTCTAATGCACATTTTTTTTTTTTTTTGTACAAAATTGCTCAAATTTAGTGATTTAAGACTTTGCAAATGAAAAACTGAATTTTAAAAAAAGTAAGGCTTAAACACACCGTGGTACCTAATACAAGATTGAAACGGGAGCAAAAATAAAAAATGATTTCCAGCAAGTGCTTCCAAAAGATAACTTTAACCATTCCAAAGGTAAAACTAAAAGCATATTTTGGACTTTTTTGGAAGTTATTAATAACTGCTTTCAAAAAAGAAATAATAAATATATTTTTAGCAGGGAAAAGGTTAATTTCTAAGAAAATTAAAATTTCACAAATTTATAAGAATTTTTTTATCTTTTAACAAACCTAAAACAATATTTTTTATTAAATAACATTATAAACATTAGTTTTAAGAGAAGTAGGGAATAGAATTAATAAAAAATACCACAAAAAAGAGTTGTCATTGGTAGGACAACCATGGGTTAAAAACACTGCATATGTTTTTCAGCACTAAGAACTTCCTCCCAATGACAAGACATTTTTAAAATCATCGCTTTTACAGCTCTTCTTCAGTGCTTTTTTTGCTGGGATATTTATATTTCAGAGATCATATATATATATATATATATACATATATTTATTTATTTATTTATTTATTTATTAAAATTTATTAATTTTAAAAAAATTTAAATTTTTTTGTAATTTCTTAAATTTCGGATAATTTCAAAAGCTTTGATTGTGTAATATGAACTATCGACTCCGGTAACACTACTAAATCATATAATAAACATAAATAAATGACTCATGCAAAATTTTCTTTTCTATTTTTTTTTTTTTTAATTTAGAATAAAATAAACAAAAACAGATTTTATTTTTCTGAAAGAAAAATCAACAATTTAATTTATGGCAGTTTCCTTTTTGGTTGCTGCCAAATAAAATAAGTTTTTTTTTTAATTAATTTAGCATATTTATTTTAAAACTATAGTATTTGTTAACTTAAAGTAAAATTATTTCTTTGATTCTTAATATTTTTTTAACCAATTTTCACACATAAAATTAAAAAAAAAAGTAATTTTTTTTAATCTTTTCCCAAAGTCAAGGTTTATTATGAAAATGTTATTTTTATTTTTTCCAATAAGTTTATATTTAACATTAATAAATCGTAGTAATTTTTTTGTGTTAAATTTAATTTCTATTTAATGACTTTAAAATCTAAAATAACACAAAAGCATTTAGACAATTTTAAATACAAATTTACAACACGACCTTCTATTTGAAATATTTTTTTTATGAATCTTTTTGCCTATCTTGCCATTGAACTTTAAATGAAATTTTCATTTAACAATAACAAAAAATAAAAAATAAAACAAATATCTAAAATAAGTATCTAATGCCAACGACTTTTGGGTGCTTAAATGTTAAGGTGTGACACTGACTAAATGGATTTCTAGCATTAAATAGATGTGCATGTACAAGGTTGAGGAAATGATAAATAATCTTAAAAAATTGGTTTTGGAAATCGTGTAAATTAGCATCAGACTAATAAAATGTTTGACAAATAAATTTGTTTGAGAAATTTTAAGTGAAAAAAGAAAATTCTAGTCGGTCAAGAACAACACATCGTAAATTATTAAAAATAATATTAAATAAAAAAAAAAAAAAAAAAAATTAAATGAAATTAAAAGTGAATAAAAAAGCTCATATGAAAAACTTTTTTTTTTAAATAAATGTTCAATAGTTTTTAGAAATGTGCTTTTAATGCATTTACGTTTTTGTACGCTCGAAGAAAAATTGTGTGTAATATGTTGTTTGGAAGAAATATCCAGTTATGGGTAACTAGAATTTATTATTTATTTTAAAAACATGTTTTCTAAAAAATGTATAAGCGATCGGTTACTGCTTGTCTTCAATGAAATAGATTTTGATCTATTATAAAATTATATTTTCTCGGATCTCTCAAGTTCAAATCGCAGTCTTGAAAGATTTAAAACACATAATTCTGTGGCCAAAAGGAAAAACTACATAACTTAAGTTATGTCGTTTTCCATTTTTTTTTTTAATTTTTAGGATTGTTTTATTCTATTACATATTGTGTTAATTTTTTACAAAAACCTATAATAACATAATTCGTTTGATTTTACCTTTTTTCGAAATGTAAAAATTGTATAAATTAACATATGCTTTTTACCACATTTCCATAATATACTTATTTGAAATATGTAGTTTTTTAACAAATAAAATTTATTTTCATAGTATTTTGGAATAATTCAACATATTCAAAATATATTTTAAAATTCCATTTTGGAAAAAGTGTACAACTTTAGATATTATTTAAACAAAATATTAATTTTATAAAGAGAAAAACAACCGCATTAATTATAATTAATAATTTTCGTACGATTTGCGGATATATTTACATGGTAGATAATTCAAAATTGTATACCTAAGGCATTTAATTTCAATTTAAAACCTTAAAGAATTCGGTTTATTATTAGCAAAAATGTTAAATTAATAAAAGTTTTTATGAGTGAAATTTGTATGAAACTTTTATAAAATTCAATAATGCACAGGGTAGTTTTCCTTAATTTTTTGAAATATTTAAAAAAACAATCGAGTTTTAAAAGTAGATTATTAAAATTTTTAAAATAAATTAATCCATTACATATATATTTTATTTACGAGTATTATAAGCTTTGGAAGACACTAAAGTCCTCATTTTGTAACACGAAAGGTTTTTAAACGTTAGAATTTTGTATGAATTTAAAAAAAAAAAAAATTCCCAGTATTCTTCTTATACAAAGTGCAGACAGCGTGTTCAATGTTGCCAATTTTGCTTCATGTCCCAGACCAAAAAATTTATCAAAAGTTTCCTATGAAAAAAATCCAAAATTTGGTCTATAAAAAAATTAAATTACCGAAAATTTTATACTAAAGAAAATTTATCGAAAATTTTCTTTAAAATAAAATTTATCAAAAATGTAATTTAAAATAAAACTTGTCGAATATTTACTATAAAAAGAAAATTCATCAAAATATCCTATGAAAATAAAATTATTGAAATTTTTTTACAATTATAAAATTTTTCGAAATTTTCTATAAATAAAAAATTTATTGAAAATTGTAAACTTATTTAAAATTTTCTATAATTTGATAAATATATTTATAAGATATTAAAAATATCCCCATATATTACGAAAATTCCCAAATCGCTCCCATGCAAACCTGTGTCGAAATGGAAGTTAAAGTCCCCAATTGGGGGACAAATTCTCTCATTCTCTCCCAAGACTAAGTCTACAAGATGTAAGATATTACATGCAATTGCATCTATAATTCACTCTTCACGCTCTCAAACGACATAATAAACGATTTTCGTTCTAAATTCATTGAGTACGAGACCCATTCAAGGCGTATTTACAAGTTGATGTTATCAAACTTTATAAAAAAAAATCTATTTCATTTTCGTTGCTAATAACGTCAAACTATATATACTTATACTCGTAAATAAAAAATGAGCGAAAAAATCTCACCGAACTGCTATCAACTTTTACATCCACTCATTTTTATCCGAAGAGAGGGGTAATTCTCGCATTCCTATACGAGCGAATTCTTATTCAAATGTGAGATTTGTTTTTAGTTTTGGAATTCTCTTATTCGATATCGAATAAAACGTATCGAAATTTATAATTTTGACATTCGATTTTATTCATAAGAAAAGAAGAAAATAATAAGAAAAAAAGTTAAAAATGTATAGAAATTAAAGAAAGAAGAAAAATAGAAGAATATTTTGCTCAAAGTCCAAAAATCATTTAAAGTAAGATTTTTTAGGAACTTTATGTTAAAGCACACAGGGACTTAGCACCGAATATTTCCTAAGTAAAAACAATGGCTAACCAAATTTGGAAACATCTAACGGCTTCCGTTAGAGATGTGTCGCAAACTAATATGAAAAGTTTTTTATTTTGAGTATTTGCGTATTTTTTCTAAATGACTTTGAGGTTCTCTTTTTCATCAGAATCGGAAAATGAACAATAAAAAAGGATTTTGAATTATTTTTCATCATTTATTAAATTAAAAACATTTTTACGTTTGTAAAAACATATGTTTTTTGTTTAAATTTTCTTACATTTATTAAGTGTTGGAAAACAAATTTATTCAAGGTTTTCACAAAACTGAAGAAACACTTTGAGTCGTTTTGTATCGAGTAACCTCATTTTAAACATAAGTACTATCGAAATTAATTTCTATTCAATGTTTATTTCAATCACAAGAATTGCCCCCCAGGATTAACCCCCGGACACGTAAAAAACATACACAATTTACCTCATTACGCTGTTTACTCTGACTGGCAATTGATAAATTTAAATAAATTGTTTTATCGATTTGCAGATGCCGGTAATATTGCCTGATTTTAATTCCTTGGAATTTTTTAATATCACTTTTATGTGTTAAAAATCCATTTACTCTGAAAACTCTTAAAGGGTCTATACGACAAGAATAGGAGAAATTATTACCTGAAGTTCTCAATAGAACTTTTAAAAAGGACTCAAGCGAATGTACTTATATTTCAAATAATAGTCTTCATAATTTGCTGAAGCATTTTCCTCTTTCCAGAGTTTTCTGACGCTCACAGATGACGTATAATATTAAAATTTGGTTAACTTATAAAACTATTCGTCATACAAAACCTAAAGGATTTATTTTCTTATTATAAGGATTTTCATTTTAACGAATAAATTTACAAAATTCGGAAATTTATACGATTTGCATGAATGTCCCTTGCCAACATAGAATAAAACTACAAATTTGATTATACAAAAATAAAAGTCTAGTAAAAAGTCGCTTACACATTAAAATAAATATTTATAAATTGTGTTAATAATTTTTCAAACAAAGTTTGACACATTTTTTACGAGTGCGTATATTTATTTTTTTTTATGAGCATTTATGTGTTTGGATGAAAACCCCTTATGTGTTTATTTGAGTCGATTTTGGTTTTAAAAGGTTTAAATTTTCTATACTCACTATTTGTTCTTCAAATCCTATTGGAAACAGATTTTATGGTGCGATCAGAGAACGGAGTATTGTAAAAAGTTTTTTTTAAGACTTTTTCCAAATAGATTTTGTGTTATTTAATATTGTAGTTTTGTCTGGAATATTCAGGCTTACGAACTAGTTTAATATAAATTGAGTTGTTCCATTAAGGAAACAAATATTAAATATTAAACAAAAATTAAAACCAAAAATTTTAAATTTTCCGTTCATAAAACCTTTTAAAATTTCAAGTCCTTTCAAGAGTTAAAAATACTCAAAACATATAAAACATATTTTCAAATTAAAATATAAAATTTTAATCATTTGGAAGATATACAAACTTGTTTATTCTTATGAGCGTAAAATAAACAAACAAATATAAAAAAATATATTTTTCTGTTCTTTTTGCAAACACAAAAAGAAAATTTAAATAAAACTTTCTGTTTTCCTTGTTAAATGTATACACAATTTAAATTTCATATTTATTTTTAAATATTAAAAAAAATAACGTCATGAAGGTTATGTACGCGACGCCCACAAAATCAAAAACATTTTTTAACAAAAATTATGCGAGTACAATATTATAGAACAAATAAATGAGTATTTGACGAATTCATTCAATTCTGTTTATTTAAATTACTATGTTGGATTATAAATTTGAGGAATTGAAAATCAATTTCAATTTGAGACCAAAAAAAATAATAATAAAACCTGTTCCTTTAAATAAAACCTGTACCTTTAACTTATAAACAAAATACTGTAAAGTAAATAAACAATAAATATTAATTTAAACATGTTTTACTTATTTAAAACTAGCAAATACAAAAAACAACTTGCCAAAAATGTTAATTTCAACATTTTCAATGTCAAATGCAAGTGATGTTTTTTTTTTTATTAAACGAGAATGAACTCATAATTTTTTGTGAGTGTGCCCGTTTTGTTTTGAAATTGCTATCTGATTTTCTCTGCGAGTATTTTATATGTGTGAGTGCATTATACATTATTATTTTGCTATAATTTTAGCATTTCCATTTGTTGAATTATTAATTTTATTTTTAATAATTCTATTTTATATTTTATTATTCTTATAATTCCTAGGAAAAAATTCTCTTTGTAACATTTATTAACACAGTTTTGTTTTGATCGTATCTTTCTTTTGAGTTTATTAAAAATAATGTTGCATTATTTTTGTTTTTCATAACAATCAATGTCTCTCTCTTATTAAATTTTAATTAGGTCAACAGGCCTATTGATTAAATTTTTGTTATTTCATTTGGAAAATTATATATCGTTCAGACCCTGCCAGCAATTAGGTGATAGTTTTATCCACTATCAGAAAAATGACTCTTTCTAGTCTTCTCAAGATGTTATTTTCCTGTTAATAAACAATTTTACAAAAACAAATAACATTAACTTCGATTTTTGATCTACCTATTCTACATTTCTTACTAACTAAAATGTCGAAAAAGTCACTTAAAAGTTTAGCTTTTGGATAAATATAAAGTTACTAAAAACTGTCTCCCATTAGTGTTCACAAAATGTTATTTTCCTGATGGTAAAAAATTTTTCAAAAACATATAACATTAATTTCGATTTTCGACCTTCTGAAAGTAAAAAAACCATTACAATGTTAAGTTAAAAAACAAAAAAATGTGAAGAAGACAATGGTACTTAGTTGATGTGTTACTTTCAAAGGCAAGCAAAACGAATCTGCCGTAAAATTCTGCTTGTCCAACACGTTTTGACACATTTCCTTTTTCGATTTCTTTTTTTGGAAAAAATTTTTTAACTTTTAGTCGCCTGGCTGGATTTACATAAGTTTTCACATAGAAGTAGCAGAGGAGCGTATAATTTTTAATTTGGATGGAGGCTCCATATGCCACCATAAGAGCATATGGGGCATATAGGGCATATAGGGCTCAAAATAGGTTACCTCTGACATAGAAAATATTTCATCGCTTGTCAATTTTTTGTTTCCCATCCCATTTCAAATATTTTACATCTGTTCTGTAAAAAATATTGACTTAAATTTTTATCTACATAATGAAGAATTATATTAGCTAAGTAACGTAATTTATTTGAGAAAAAAAAAAAAAAACATGGCTTTTGGAGAAAATATAAATATTATATCTGTAATAAAATCTTTGTTAGTTAGGATATCTTAACGAAATTTTCGTTGATTATTTAAAATGAAAAATTGTAAAAAACTTTAAGATTTTTGTTGAAGAAATCCCACATTTCACAAAACAAAGCAAAAAAGAAAAACTGAAAATCCCAAAAATAGGATTTTTCACATTTTCGCCTATAAATTTAAATTTTTCTGGAGATTATGATTCAAAACCCTTAAAAACATATTATGGATTCCTATATTGCAAGAAGGCCTATCACATATGCTATGTCATTTCTCGAGTGATTTTTCGTTGTAACAGAGTGTATTATTTCCTAAATATGAAAATTTTAAGTATAGGTTTGTTATGGTAAATTTCCTATACCACTCCTACCCCCGTGGATTCGCGCAAGATTTCAATATTTTTATCAGCAATTTGGTGTAATTTCAATCTTAAATTGAATATTTAAAGTCAGATTTTCCTAAGCACAACTAAAACCGATTTTGAATAACCCTAAGTGACTCTAATTCGTCAAACTGCTATACAGTTTTGCCCGAGCAATGACTCTTCTTCGATAGGAAAATAGCTTATTTTTCTTTTACTATTTTAAAATAAATATGGATACTATTTAGTTTGGATAGTAATGTTGATAGTATTAAGTTAGAATTTCGGCAGAAATAGTGACTTTTATTGTTCCTCAAAATTACTCCAATTTGACACATTAAAAAAGCACTTAATAGTGTCATTAAAAAAGTATTAAAACTGCTGCACATTTCTTCTTGGATAAGAAAATGATATCATATTAACAACTTGAGGTTACTCTTTAGTGCAAATTTGGATAGAAAATGTTGGCAGGGGAGGAAGTTATATTGATTTTAAATTTTTATGTACAGCTGTTAACAGCTAATTAGTAACAATTTAAAATTAATTATTTTCAAAAAATCATTTTGTAACCACCAATTTATTTTGGCCCGAATTAATTGCGAAGGTGACTTGAATTGGTCACCAGACACGACCATTGCCTTCAATGTCTTTTAGGTAATTGCTCAAATTCAAATGATCTATGCGACAAAAAATAAACATTTTCACCACTTTGAAAATTAATGTATTTTTAGCAGAAAAAAGTTAATAACAAAACAATTAATACATTTGGTATGAATGAGTAGAGTATTATTCATTTTTAGAATTTTGAATATAGTCCTAAAATCGGGAGATATATTAAAAAAAAAAACAATTTTTCGAACTTCGCGTCTTTAAAAATTTTTATCTAAAATATCCGATACCCACACTTTGTTAGAAAACATATTTTTTTCCTATTTTTTCCTAATACCATATTATATTGGGAGTAAAATCAGCCATCATTTGATAAACTCAGATTAGAATTGTAGAACATATGACTTTTTTTCGTAGTTGTAAAACTCATAAAAATCTGTTAATTTACGTGTATGCATTTTGTTGTTGTCATATTTATGACGCAAAATAATGGTAACAACAAAATGCACGTAAAATAACAGGATTTTATGAGTTTTACATCTTTAAAAAACATCATATGTTCTACAATTTGATTTTATCGAGCGATAGCACATTTTATTTATTTGGAAGAAATATTAAAAATAATATGTTTTCTAATAAAGTGTGGGTCAAAAATGACTGTCAAATACAAAAAACGTGAATAAAAAATTGAATTTGTGTCTTTAATATTTTACATAGTTTTGCTATGAATATATGTAAATGCGTTATACTTTTTAAAAAGGGTATGGTCTTTTCATACTAATACCGTTTAGAAAACTTAAATTTGTTAACAGGTATTCGAGATACATATTTTTTAAGCTGCGAAATCGGTTTTTTAGATATTACTCCTGATTTTGGGGGTATATTGAAAATTCGAAAAATGGTATAATAATCTACTCACTTATTATCTCCAAACTAAACTATGATACACTCCAAATGTTTTTCACTGTAGCACCGTGTAATTTTTAAGCAAATGTTTCAGCTCTTTTTCAGTTCTTTTTTTTTTTTTTTGCTGAGTACTCGTATAAAACTAGAAGAGAATATTTTAGGTATTTTATTGATCCAATACAGTTAAATATCAATAATTTGAACAAAAATTAAATAAATTCTCTCGGGGTACCCAGTTTTATTTTCTTTTCAATTTGAATATGAACAGATCTAACGGCATGGAAGTAAAATTTATTATATTTTTGTGATAAAAATTGTTCAGTTTATTTATAATAACTTTCTATAACTTTGTATAGTTTTTATGGTTTTTGCTGACGCGTCTATACTGATAATAACAAGTAAGAAAGATTAGTCGGTCAAGCCCGACCATATGATATCGTTTGTTTTTGTCCATCAAAATTCGTGGAGGGGTCTTATGTTAGACATGTAGAAAATTGTGGACCGATACTTTTACTAAATGTAAAATAAAATATACGAATACAGTATATACTAATACATTTATATGAATTTATGCACTTTAGGGTGATTTCCAAAAGTGGGCTTATATAGGAGCTATGGTAAATTATGAAGCGATCCTCATAAAATTTGTCACTGTGATTTCTACTTATATAAAACTTATTTGTGTCGAATATACACTTGATACTAACATGTGTATGTGATTTATGCACGTTAAAGTGATTTTCGGAAGGGCTATGGTCAATTATGAACCGATCTTTATGAAATTTGGCACAAAGATTGATACTTATACAGAATCTCCTTACAGCAAATTTCATTAAAATATTGCTATATTTAAGGCATTTATGATCGTTAAACCCTTATTTCGGGGGGACATTTATATGGGGGCTAGGTGAAATAATGAACCAATTATAACCAAGTTCAATAGGCTTCGTCTTTATTTCATGAAAGTCCTACGTGCCAAATTTTATTGAATTATCTTCAAAATTGCGACCTGTACTTTTCGGTTTACATAGACAGGCAGCCAAACAACCGTACAGCCGGCCAGACGGACGGACGGGCGGACATCGCTAGATCGACTTAAAAAATGATACTGACGATTAATATACTATAAGGTGGGTGTTGGATGATTTTTTCTGTGCGTTACAAACATCAGCACAAACGCATAATACCCCAAGCACCTATGGTTGTGTAGGGTAAAATAAAGGTATTGTTTGGTTTTTCTGTTTGACAAATTTAATAGAATTATAAAAATTTTAAAAACACTTGTACAATAAATAATAAATTCGTCTAACCTTGTTCTGATTCTTTCAAAATTATGGCGTTTGTTACACTTTGTAGAATTTTAAATGTACATTTATAAATATTTTTGTATAGTGTTTTAAACACACCTCCTTTTTATGTTCAATAAAATTTTTTATTGATTAAAAATATTTATAAATAAAAACGTTTATTTATCCTAAAAACTTTAAAACTTAACTAATAAGGTAAAACTAGATATTTAAAACATAATTCCAAATCCGCGAAATTCATGAAGAAGTTTATCAACTTTTACGGATACTTTCTTTATTATAAAAATTTAAATTTTTAAATTATAAAGCTTTACTAAGAGAACCATATTTTGTAATAAAAATTTAAAAAATAAAATTATTGTAAATTTATATAAAAACAATACAACAAATGTTGTGAATTATACAAATACTTTTAATCTGTTTACCTCAACTATTTTTTTAAAACAAATATTTGTATATATACTAAAATTAATTTAAAACACATTTATTTTACGTTTTTACCCCTTAATGATAACAATTATATTATCATTAAGGGGTGAAATTCAACAAATATAATATGACTTTTTATTGTTATCAAAAAAAAAAAAAAAAAAAAACGTAAATATGAAAATGATAAGAAATAAATATGGCTTCTGGTTTTTATTTTTTAAACTATATTAATTTGTCAACTATTTTTTATAAAGATTTTAAGATAATAAGGGTCCTCACTAAAGCGCACAAAACCCTCGCAAACTGTGTAATGTGTGCAAGTTTGCACACTCGCAAATAAACTCTAAAAATTGTATGGAAAATCATTTGCACAAGACATAAGTTTGCACGATTATTTAGTCTCGCAAACTTGCGGTGTATAATTTTGCATTTATAAATCAGCTATCTTTTGTTTATATTTAAAAATTATTAATAAAAGTGATATAAAAAATTAAATCTACCTTAATTATAAAAAAATTTTATTTACTTAATAATATGTAACATTTAAAAAGGAAAATAAGAAAAAATAAGAAAAAATTATTAATGTCTAAAATTAAAATTTTTGACAGTTATTTATTTCTATTTTAGTGCTAAACTCAATGAATGTAATTTATATAATTAAAGCGAAGGATTAAATACGTTAACAATTCATTAAATGATTTGATTCAGGTTAAATATTATAGTAAAATATGAAGATCTTAATAAAATGTGGCTCTTTTATTGAAATAAACTTACGGAGAAAATGTCGTCCAAGATCAACTCCTTAAAATCGAGCTCTTCAGCTTTAGTTCTGTTAAAATATAATTCATTATCTGATGTCTTTGAAATTTGGAACATTTTCATTTCAATTTTATTTACAGAGCATAGAAACTTGTTTTTTATATTACAATTTTATAAATTAAAACTACAACTCAAATGTTTGTCCTATAAACTTATTTGAATTGCCCTAATTAGATGTCAAATTTTTTGGGAACTCGAAGAACTAGCACTTAATCAGATATAGTGTTCATTACAATTTAATTATTACTTCTGAACATCAATTGAAAATCTAAATCTAAGGTGTTAAGAAAAACACAGGTTTCTGTTCGAAAATTATATATCTCCAAAATATCTTTTCATTTAAAAATGTTTAATTCGAATTGTGGAATATCAAGCTAATCGTTTTATAGTATCAAATGACTCGAGGGAATACTTCAATACTTTTGAATATTAAATAATATCAAAAAATGTACTATAGTATCAACTTGTCCATCCCTGATACATTATTATTAATCTATCTTCTAACTATTATATACAGTGATGCCAACTATTACCAAAATAAACGCGTAGAAATGTTTGAAAAAAGTGATAAATAGGGCTAGATTAAAAAAGGCAACAGTTTTATGGATGAAATTTGGACTGTAGGTTGGTCTTTCATCAAATAGACCTACTAAGACGGGATTTTTTAAATTCGAATGTTTAAAGGCTAAAAACGTATAAATTCGGTAACCTTATATCTGCTAAACTAATAGAGGTACAAAGAAGTTTAATAATTGCAGTTATTCATTTAAAAAATAATCGGACAGGTGTCTGATAATTTCTTGAAATTCAGCTCTTCGAGGAAGAAAACGGGTAAAAACTGTATTTTGGTACTTTTTTGACACCCTATATTAATACAGTCAACACAAAAATGAAATTTATATCGTATTCGTAATTTATCGAAAAATAAGAAATACAAATTCGGTACTTTTTTGAAATTCGAGCGCTTAGGGAGTAAAAATTTAAAAATAAAAATTGGGTACTTTTTTTCCATAAAACATTTTCTAATATGTTTTTTTTTATTGCCATAAAATTTTTGCTACAACCATGGGTTAATTAAAAGTACTAAAAAGGGGGTAATGAATGAAATGGAAATCCATAAGAGGGGATTTTGTGGTACTTTCTTGTTCTTATAATGGTACTTTTTAAATTTTTTGCAATATTGAACAAAAAAACATGAAAAATAATATAAATGGTTCTATGTGGGTAAAAATTCACAAAAGGGGTACTTTTTTCTTCTTCTAATGGTACTTCTTGAATTTTCTGTAATATTGAATTTTCCGTAAAATTGAAGATATATGGTCCTAAGTGAATGGGAATTCTTAAGAGGGGATTTTGTGGTACTTTTTCGTACTTTTTAAATTTTTTGCAATGTTGAACAAAAAAAAAAACATGAAAAATAATATAAATGGTTCTATGTGGGTAAAAGTTCACAAAAGGGGTACTTTTTTGTTCTTCTAATGGTATTTCTTGAATTTTCTGTAATATTGAATTTTCTGTAAAATTGAAGATATATGGTCCTAAGTGAATGAGAATTCTTAAGAGGGGATTTTGTGGTACTTTTTCGTTCTTCTAATATTACTTTTTAAATTTTTTGTAATAATTAACCTAGAAATATGAAATTAAAGACAAATGTGGGTGCGAATCCACAAACCCTATTAGTCACATTCTTCTCTACTAAAAAATAATAATAGAAATAATTTGGTAGTTTTTAAATCTTCGAACGTTTAGGATGTAAAAAACTGGTACTTTATTGGTACTCTACGAATCTTCTGAACAAAGTGACATAAAAACAAATTTTAAATTGTATTCATTTTTTATCACAAATATATTAAACATATCGTTGGTACTTTTTGAAAATCCTATTATTTATATCACTTTTTGGTACTTTTTAACAAAAATAAATTTTTAAAAAGTTTATTGTTGTTAGTGCCGACACAATGTTCTATAGAAATTCAAGACACCAATATTATAATTGTTTCCATGATAGTTAGGAGCATTAGTTTAATTGTTCGGGGTTTTTCACTTTTGGTATTCCATTATATTTTTTTCTAAATAAAAAAACTACTGAGTTCTTTCTGGTCTATGTAGGAATACCACAAGTCCGCTAACACAGTAGCGGGTTAAATGCTAGTTAAACACATAAATCTGTATATATATACTTAGATAATACCCAAGTAGCTTAAAACAAAAGTAATGTTTATTTACTATAAATTTCAATTATTTTCTCATATTTCTTTCCAAATAAAAACTTGTATTAATTACAGTGTAGACTAATTGACCTTGAAATTTTTACATTATTTTTTTTTTTTTTGCGCACTTCCCTTTATAAAAAGAAAAACTTTGCTATATAATACATAAATTGCAATAACAACTTATTAATTAACACTCTCGCCAAATTGGCGCAAATATTTTTTTGTTCAATATTTATTTTTATTTCTTAAATATGATATTTTAAAGGGTAAAGCTTTTTTTTTTATGTAAAAAAGTAGTATTATATTTTTTTTCTCAAATTTCAACTGTTTATGATCTACATACATCTGTCCGCTTATAATTGATGTGAATAATTACTAGTATGTTTAGTAAATTAAGTGGAACAAATTGTTAACTTTAAAATACATATGTAAATCTAGCGCGAAATATGTTTATGTAACAAAATGTTTAATAAACATTTAATATAAAAAAGCAGAAAATTTTAATAATGACAGCTGTATTTTTTTCGAAATTTATATAAATATTCAGTACAAATTTATGTAGTTATAAATTTCATAAGTAGTTATTTATAACTATAGCCATAGAATATAACTAGAAGTTTATGTGAGAAGCAGTCCAAACAAAATTTTCAAAAAATTTACTCATTTTTTTCAAAACACAAAAACAAAATATATGTGACTATATGTATTTTGTTGTTGCATGAATTAGGTTTTTGACAATTGAATTAGTTTTTTGTCGCTCACGTAAACTTCTAGTTGAATTCTATGGCTATAGCAGCTTAAAAATTAAGTGGGGATAAAAAACGTTACCAAATTAAAGAAATATATGGTTTGTAAATTTGATGACTAATATACAATTACCAGAGATATATGCTATCAACTTGGTCTCAGGCCATTCAGGCATTCGCGGCAACGAAATGGCCAATGAATGCTCTGTAAATGCAACTGCTTGCGGAGACATTCTAACTCCCTTTGTTGTTGTAACAAATACTCTTGATGAATGGGCCATAAATGAAATGAAACTTAGCTGGACCTCAATCATCACTTGTAGGTTAACAAGCACTCTTTGTCCATTCCGGTCACAAAACAAAACTAAAGCATTACTATCTCTTGATAGGATGTGGATAAAACTTCTTGTAGATATTATCACGGGGCATTGGATGTATGTCGGAACATATGGGTTACTCAGGGAATGGCTATTGTAGAACTTGCTTACACAAAGAAGCGGAAGAAATCCGTACCACACTTGTTATGCGAATATACAGCACTAAAAGAGCCTAGACTGAGATTCTTCGGTATACAACTCTTCCACGATCTGGATTGTTTTAATGACATGTAACTGTCAAACCTGATTAGGTTTGTTAGGAGTACGGGTTGGTTCCAAAGTGGACCAACAGAACATTAGTCTTATCTGTGGTGGGAGGAGATATAAGTCTTCTTCCCTTATAGGGTATCGCAATGAGGGTCTCCGAGTGCACTTGCAATAGCGAGCGACCCTTATAACTTAACCTAGCATCTCCTCTCACTTGCCAACTTCTGACATCCAATCTGTATGACAGACACTCCATTAAACAAAACCATGCATGGAGAGGTGATAGTCATACACGTAACATATTTTGGTCAATTGTCTTTTTCATAACTATGTTTACATTATTCATTGCAGTAGGGGTAGCAGAACATAAATAGCAAGCTTGGGGTAATGTATATTTTGAAATAGCATTACAGATCTTACCATCTATCATGTATAGAATAAGGCTCGCTGAAACAGAAAGTTGTTTGTCTTCGATTGTTACAAATGATGGCATAAGAAACATAATTTGATTTTCGATATTTCTGACTTCATCTAAAATCAGATCTTGTTGACGAGGGTGCTGAATTTTTCCAAATTATAATTTTTTGGTTATTGTTCATATTATTAATAGACATTTCAACTGGGACCATTGATATAATAAACAAATTTTCATCAGAAATATTGTCTTGAGGAGAATATTTTTGTTTATAACGCTTATAAGATGTGCCATCACAACCTATTTTATCAACAAATTCAATTTATTAAAATTAACATTTGTCGAAAGAAATGTTTCTTTTAATGCCAAACAAAGTCTCAAAACTGTATGATCAATCAATGATTGATTTCTGCAAATGACTCTGCTACAGTTATTTTTTCTGGATAACACAATTTTTTGGATATTTTTATAGATTCATAAGAAGGATACAATTTTGAATTAATGTGAGATATGCGTTCTCTTAACAATTAATAGTCGCGTATAGATAAAGTCAGATCTATTATCATAGCTAACGCTTGATCGGCGGAAAGGTTCAAGGATTTATTTGAGCCTCTTCTACTTTCTTTTTTGTATGAGTTTACTTCTTTTTGGAAAAGCAGTTATGAGTTCACCAACTATTGCAGCAGGTGAACGTTTTCCTGCTGAACGCATTTGCATTTCGGCTGCCATCAATACCTGATACGGATTAGCAATTTACGGAAGATCTATAGCTTTCCTTTTTTTTTATACAGCTGTACAATCTTCGAAATGTTTGCTAGGCCTTCCACAAGTGTTTAGTGGGGGACGAAAATTTTTTCAATAAGAAACATTGATAAATCAATCTCTTTAATCAACCAATTTATATTTTAATGTAAAAACCTAGGTTTTATTCTTTTCGTTAATAGCCTTCTTGAATTGACTTTATTAATTATTTTTTAATGATTTTATTGATTCAATATCAGTAGTTTTGTTTAAAGTTGAACTGATATTTTCAGAAGTAAACCCAATTACACTCAAACATCAAAAATTTGTTGTTGAGAAATACATTGACACATGATCAGTTATTGCTTTGTGAATAGGAACGGAGCAAGTTGGAGCAAAATTTTATTACTAATTTTGGATGATAACATATCAGGGATTATAACAGTATAATTTAGATAACGGAACCTTTATTGGATAAAAACTAAAGTCCAATAAAAATTAATATAAAAAAAAAATTACAAAAAAGTTTAAGATCTTTTTTCTTAATAACCTTTTTCAAATTATTATTATTTTCTATGATAGATAACACATCAGTCTCTAAAATAACGAAAGATTCATAAACATCTTGCTAAAAATAAAAAAGTTACAAACATTCAAAATTGAACTTCTCACCAAATAAAAAATTTCGTATAATATTTGATTTCAACTACAGAGCTGTTTGAGGTGCCGTTACTTAATAATGTTTAAAATTTTTTAATACGTTTTTTATTTTTCAGTTATCTGAAAGGTTTTTAATCAGTATAACAAACTTTTTTTTTTCAAAACTCAAAAACAATTTTGGAGTTTTGATAAGCTAAATTGTTAAAATCACACACTGTGGATCGCTATAATTTTCTTACAATAGACTTAAGGATCTCCGAGTTTAAAAACTTATACTTCTGCCTTCTTTCCCTTATCTGCATGAAATTATAAATATTGGATCCGTATGAATTTGATGGAAAAATATAATACTTTTAATATATAAAATTTAAAATAAGGCACCGTTAGGATTTGAAGAACGATTTAATTTTATTCAACGTCATCAGGAAGCTTTAGAAAGCTCTAGAAAAAAGCACACATACATAAAAATGGAAAAATGTACATAAAAATTAGGAAATTATAGAATAATATCATAATAATATCGTATTGGTTTTAGTGTAAATAGGCCAGTTAACAAATAAAGAATATTTATGGTCCGATTTTTCAACAAGAACCCTAGAAAATTTTCCGATATTTTTATATATCACGTATGTAAGCATCTAAATTGTTGAGGGACTTCAGAAAATTTATATGAATAGACAGATGGATATCGTAGATCATGGTATAAAAAGTAAGGTAACGACAACTCTGCAATAACTACAACACCAAAAAAAAACCTCATGTGTTTTGTTTTTGCATTGACATCTCTTATGTCAACTTTAATTTTGACATTTCACCTAATAAAAAAATAATAAGACGCAATAACACAAAAGTAAACGAAAAATGTAAACAAAAAAACGAAAAATGTAAACCAATTTGACACCACAAATTTTAGAACACAAGCCGCCATATTGCTGTCAAAAAGAAAATAAATTCTCAACTGTTTAAATATCGCTACCTTATTAATCTACCTTGGTGTATATCAAATTTTATTATAATAAATCACTTTTTTTCGTCGAGTTATGTTCTCAAAATTTAATGGTAATATTTTCGTATTTCTAATTTAATTTTCTTTTGTTTTATTTTTGCTCCAAATAATTAATTAATTTAGATTTCCGTAAAAAAATATACGTAAAAAAAATACAATTTAAATGAAGTTTGATAGCAAAACAAATTTATCTTCGCTTGAACTCTAACGTCAAAATTTTATCGGAATTCATTATGACATATGTTTTTTTCAAAACACAAAAACAAAATATATGTGACTACATGTATTTTGTTGTTGCATAAATTAGATTTTTGACATTTGTATTTTGTTGTTGCATAAATTAGATTTTTGACATTTGAATCAGTTTTTTTTCTCCCACATAAATATCTACTTATTAATTTATGTTCTAAAATATACTTATATGGAATGTCAGATTAATATTGTAGGATTTATAAATGACAAACCTATATACGAGTGTTATAAGCTGAATACAGGAAAATATGAAAAATATATATATTAATTCATCTTCAGTTCCTATCAGCGAAAATCACGGGTTTATTACATATAAAAAATAGTAATTTTTAACTTGTTAAGTCTAGCAGATAATTTTTTAGATTTTTAATATTTCTTTTTAGCTAAAATCTTCCTTCTTTTTTTCCTTTTAGGTGTAGTCATTTTGGAAATTAGATCCATAATTTTCAATCGCTGGCAGGAAATTGAAGTTTAATTTTTATTTTTATATTATTTATTTCTTTTACATCGTTGAGTAGTCTTCCTACATGAGAATCGAATAGCGATTTCTTTTTCTTTTTGAATGGAGCATTAGATTTTAAACGTTTGTTCTCTCAAATGATTTTATTTAGTCTAATGGACCATCCATAATGTGGCTTACTGTAATTATGCATTAAAAAGTTAATTGAAAAATAATTATTTAAATGTCTATGTGATACTTGTCAATAATATATTATTATTCTTTTTAATTTCAATATGAGTATAATGATTGTAATGCAAATTTATTATAAAAAAAGTAAACAAAAACAAACAGAAGCTTTTTTCAAATTCTTTGTCTTTTATGATATTTTAATATTGCGTTCTTTTAAATTTTTACAATATGAAAGTGCCTTTAAAATGCTGAACGCCTAATTGATTAATTTTCAAATGATTATTTATCACTTAATTAATTTGAATATAAAAACAATTTTGAGTTCGTTTTTCAATTTAGCTGATATTATTTATTTTTCAATGATCATGACATTCAAAAGTGCAATAAACGATTTAATTTTATTTTGTAAAAATCAAATAAAGAAAAGAAACACTATTCTATTATAAATTTTAATAAAGAAAAGTAAATAAAATATTATATAGAAATAAACTTTTTATGAAATTAAACCACCCACATTTGAGTTAAAACTTAAAAATACATTATTAAAAAAAATCTGTATGAATGTTAAAACATTTTTGTTTACGCTATAGATGATTAATTTGTAATAGAAATGTTGAATTATTTAATTCTTATTTTAAATAAAAAATCACCTTTTATTTTTTAAACAATTTCTTTAACAACTTTCGCTTTAAGTATTATTTTCTTAAATTTTTAGTATTTTTCCTTTTTTTAATATCTTTTTTAAATATTTTATTAAATGCGTAATTTACGTTATTTTTTTCGTATTATTGTTTTAAATCACTTTTCAAAATTTATTGATCATATAACGTTAAACCGTTGTTTTTTAGACTTAAAATGAAACTATAACCACACAATTTAAAAATCGTTTCGTTTATCCGTTTCTATCAGGTTTTTGATACTCGCACGTTCCGCATTCAATTCTCGACTGATCGTGTTTATTATGGCAAAACGTTTTGTTGTATCGCAAAAGCTGTTGTTATTGTTTTTTACGTTGTATTTGTTAAACTTTTTTATACTATAAGTATATTTGTTGTTGTAGATATTTAGTAGTTTTTGCTATTATTTTTATATAGTATTTGTATTTCTCGGTGAGATTTTTTTTTATATAAATTTTATTTAAGAGTACAATTTTTCTTATTCATACTTGTTCATTCACTTTGTAACTACAAAATACTCAAGTAGTAGAATTATTTATACGTATCTTGTAAGAAAAGTTAAATATTATTTATATGGCTGATGTTTGTTTGTTTGTTTTTGTTTGTTTTCACAAGGTTTTCTCATTGGATTTGTATCTAGTATTTTCAACAAAGCTTCATAAAATAAATGGAATCAGTCATAATCATTATCATCGTTAGATGATAAATGAGATTGTGTCTTTTTTAATGTTCTTTTAGTACAAACTAAACTTTTAAGAACGGTATTTCTTCAGTGATATTTAGTAGGTAAAAAAAATATAATAATATCTTTAAATAGTTGAAAGTACTAAAGTCTAAAAAGTTTCAGGCATGAATACGAAGAAAATTCAAATTTAAAAATTAAATTAAAATAACATTTTTATCAATAAAGTGTGCGTTCGAATAAAATATAACACAAAATTTTCGTAATAACATTTTAAATACATTTTTTTAAATACATTAATTTTAAATATCTGATTACAATATCTTCTAGAGTCATGTCAGATACAACAACAGATCGAATTCTAGAAATCCGGTCGTTTGTCCGCACGCAGATGGCACTCTAAGAAAAATGTATAAAATACAATTAGATTTTTTTTTTTTTTTGAACTTACTATAAAATGATTGAGCAAATTTTGATGAAAGTGTTACATTTCAGGGTAATAAAAAAGCTTAACAAAAACCTAAGGAATGAGATCAAACTTGCTTCAGAAAAAGAAAAAGTCACAACAATGATTTCCAAGCTAAAAAAGTAGAGAAGCTCCTAAGAGCTATGTCTTTATTTCTTCAAAATCAAATATAACCATGTTAAAGCTATGTCTAAGCTTTAGTCAATTAAAGCTAAAAAAATTAAATAACAAAGCTAAGAAGAACTCTGAGGCAAACAAGGAATGATAAAAGCTCCTCAATAATAAAAAATAAAAATATTTCAATATTTTGTATTAGCTTGGAAAACATACGTTATTGTTGACTTTTCGCATGTTCCAAGGTATAAGTTTTGTATACCGAATAATCGAGAAAACGGTCCTGAATAGTATCGAACTGAAAACAATAAAAATTTAAAAAGCTATTTGTCATATGACAAGTTTACTCAAATTGCGATAAGATATGTGATTATTTTGCTTCTTTAAACTGAATAAACTCGAATAATCATAACAAAGAGATATTGATGACACTCGTGACATGCAACAGTGTTTTTAACATTTTTTGTTGTGAGTTAGATTTTTTGTTGTTACAGTAGAAGCACCGAGAATTGGGAATGTTACTTTAGTCTCACAAAGTTTTAGTTAAACTATATAGAATTTTGGCAATTGTAAAGTAATAAAATCCAAGTTAAAAGCGAATTTAAGATGGCGCCAGCAGTGCTAAATTGTAATTATTAATTTTAAATTTCGTAAAAGTACTTAAAAAAAATTTTTCAGAAGTCATAGCTAAAAAAATTAAATTAAGTTAACAATTAATTGCACAACAAATAATATATCAGAAAAATCTAGAAAAGAAATTCTACAAGTAGTTTATTTAATTTTAATCCTAACCTATTCCGTTCATCTTTTATTAAAAAAAATGAAGTTTTGCGCACACCTTATATAAAATGTCGACTTTTCGATTCTTTATGCATAGGTAGGGGATTCGAAATAACGATGTCATCTGTCTTTTTCAACCAAAGGCCCTCGAAAACTAAGGGGTTTTGTTTAGATTATTATATCGGGTAAGGTTCTAACAAATGTGCTTTTGAAAAATTATCAAAATCGCTCCATAAATAAATGTTAAGAGCAATAAAATAAATCATTTTCAGAAAATGTTACTTTTTTGCAAAATTGATTTTTTTATAAAAAATGTTAGCGAAAAAAATATTCCCAATATTTATCAAAGAATAGAATTTTCTATATAAGAGTGAAACCCGAATTTTTACCAGAATTTTTTTTCACTCATAAAAGTTAACCAAAAGAACCGATTTTTGTCTAAAAAAAGAAATTTCTTAAGAAATTTAATTTTAGCTATAAAAATTGAGTTTTCGATAAAAACGGAATTTTCAACAAAAAGCCAAATTTTCGCTAGAATTTTTAATAAAATAAAATACTCACAATAAAATCGATTTCTTTCCAAAAAACGAAAAAACTGGTTTCGTAAAATAATTAATTTTAGGTTAAAAAATTTTATTTTAACTCTAAGGATCTAATTCCCCAGCAAAAACTTTGCTTTCCTGGTAAGCTAGCAGGTATAATTGGAAACAAAAATAAACTACTTATTTTTTGCCTGAATAACTAGTTATTTTTGTTCGACTTGTCCACAAATTCTTGTAGTTATTTTTTGACTCTAGGGGTACTCAAAAATATATACCTAACCGAAAACAAAAATAAAAAAAAAACAAGAAAATTTTGCCGTCAGTGAGACTCGAACTTGGACACAAACTAACCATTCGTTTTTACTGATTAACGTCTTACTCAGTACACCACCTCGCACATAACATCCTAAGCGACAAAAACTCTATTTAGTTTAAAATATCTTTTTAGACATTTTGCGCCGGATTGGTTCAGAATGGGGCTGAACCAATCCGGCGCTCTAGCCAACTCATCCACGTGATTGCAGTATTTCTGTGCTATTATATTACTGAGTACTTATTAATGTAATACAGAGTAGGCAAATAATAATAACGCCTCATTACCAAGAAACTACTTTAATAAGTAGCTGTTATTACCGAAAACCAAGAAGTTTTTGCTGGGTTGTAAAAAAAAAATGTTTTTTCGACCATAATAATATAAGGGTTTATAAGATTCGGCGCATACGAAATTCAGATTAATATTAGGACTCCGAATAAAACACTAACTTGTTCTGTTTAAGTTTTCTTTACTACAAGTCGAAAAAGTATTTAAACATTAGTCTTTATATTTTGTCTATTTTTGTAATAAAATTTAGGTTCAGTGTCTTTATGTTTGTGATTGAAAAACGTGAGCAATTAAATGTTCTATCCGATCTTCTTGAGATATTAATTGCACAACAACTTTCAAAAATTTCCAAACGTTCCCTTTAAATTTGGAGATATTTCAAAATTAAGTTCTTGTAGCTCCTTCAATTATAGTTTTTCAAATTTTTATAAAGAAGAAGAACGTAGCTTTTTAACAGCATTAAAATATTATATATATATATGTACCTATAAACAGGGGGCAGAATCGAAAATGTTTGGAAATAAATCTGTAACTTCTAATCGGCTGATTGGATTTACATAAAATTTCACACAGGCGCAGCAGAGGAGTGTAGGAAGACCTTATAGACCCATCAGGAGCGGAGATATTGATGCTCAAAATAGGGTACCTCCAATTTTTACCCGTTTGCAAAATTTTTGTTTCTTATCCGATTTCAAAAAATTGTTGGTCCAGTTTTTTTTTAAATATAAAGCCCAATTTTTTCATCCGATTTTGTATTTTTTTTCCACCTAGTTAAAGAACAAAATTATCTATCGAATAAAAGTACTTATTGGGTGATTTGGCACGTTTTCGATTTTAAAAGCATCTCCATGTTCTTAAAGTAAATTTTATTTTATAGAAAAAAGAAAGTAGACACTTTTTCAGTCAAAAATTCAAAAAGTCATAATTTTTGCTATTTTCAGCTTAAAAATCTTTTATTTCATAACTTGAAAGAAATATCTTTCTTCCAGTAATTTTATTCTTTAACTGGAAAAAATTTACAAAACCGAAGGAAAATATTGGGCTATATGTTTAAAAAATCGAATCAAGATTTTGCAAAATTGAGAGTTGCAAACCATAAGCGTTAAACAGCACATGCAAGCATGTTTTCATAGGCCTTAGAGAGAGCTTTAAGAAGATGTAAAAATATTTGAAATCGAAGAAGAAACAAAAATTTGACTAGCGGTTAAAAATTTTATATGTCGGAGGTGAACTATTTTAAGTGGGGTCCTCACATGCAAGCATGTTTTCATAGGCCTTAGTGAGAGCTTTAAGAAGATGTAAAAATATTTGAAATCGAAGAAGAAACAAAAATTTGACTAGCGGTTAAAAATTTTATATGTCGGAGGTGAACTATTTTAAGTAGGATCCTCTTTTCAAGCTTAAAATTGCACATTCCTCTGCCACACCTGTAGAAATTAGATTATAAATTACAGATTTACTTCCAAAAAAATCGATTGTGAACCACTGTGATGATATGATAAGCAAAATCATATTTTTCCAGGGCTTCAAATGAACCAAACTAATAGTTATTTATCTCACTTTAGACAATTCTAAGAGCATATCTTTGCATATTTTTGTCCTAACTGCATATTGTGTCATATTTTTATAAAAAAATCCTTATTTTAGAGCAAAAAGAAAATATTTTTTATCAATTGCTAATAAAAATAAAGTTATTTTTAGTACGAATAGTAGATAATTGAAAATTTAGCTAGAAAAAATAATACTTTATGAGCATATTTTTTAATTTCAAAGGGATATGTTTTATAAGCATTTTTATGCTCAGTTTTTTTAGTATATTTTTGTTTGCCCTGGTGATTTATTTAACATTTTGGAAATTACTTTTTTTTTCAAATTATTCTTTAAAACTAAGCATATTTATATAAATATGCTATTAAATTCTATTTTATTTAGAATAAAACGAAAAACTTCTTTAAAAAAGTTATTAAATATTTCCTAGTTTATCAATAAGTAGGGAAAGTCTTCTGATTTTTTTTCTTTTTTTTTTTAGAAATCATGGTTATCAATTTAAATAACTTCAGTAAGGAAATTTTAGTTTAATAACATTTAATAAAAGTAAAATTTAAAGTACTTTTCTCACTCAAAAAGTTTCACAAATAACATCACCATTATAGTTACTAAAATTTCATTAGCGTTTTGAAAGAGATTTTAGCTTTGCTTGCTCTTATTGAAATGACGTCACAAGCATTTTTGTTTTTTATACTCTTCTCAAATAAAGAATTTTTAAGATATTTGTTTAATTCAGAAAAATTAAATATGAATAAAATTTTTAATATAAAAGCGTGTATAAAAGAGAAATTTGATACAATGCTTGGAATTTTATCTTTTTGGTGATTTAATAAGTGTGAGTATGATTATATATTAAAACATACTGTCATCAAGTCTTTATTAACATATAAGGTCAAAAAGAATGGAACTTTAATAAGCTTTAAATGAGCTAATGATGACAGGTTATGTTTGGATTAATTTTTCCAATTTTATTTGGTGTGGAAGGTTCTTATGTATTTAAATTTGTTGTAATTAAGGTATATCTTTTTGTAATAAAATAAAAAAAAAAAAAAAACAGTTAAAATAAATGGATGATAAACTTTATGCTTTGAAATATACATAATTTTTGTATTAAGCATACTTTGTCACTCTGTTTAAAATTTTATTTAAACATAAACATTTTAGATCATGTTGATACTTTATTACCATAATATTTTCTTGTAACTTTATAAAAATCTTTTAGTTAAACATTAAATCTATGCAAATCTATGCAGTTGCTGTTGTGTCTTCTTTATAAAATTCCCCCAACAATATACGGCAAGGTTTCCCAAATGTGTGTTCGCGGACCCCTAGAGGTTCATAGCAACATTCCAGTTGGTCCGCAAGAGAAATGTATGTGAAATTATTGTATACGATATATCATTTTATGAAAATCCCTCTGTCAGATAACTCTAAAAAAAAAAAAAAAAAGAATTGATGGCCTGCAATGTAATGATGGATAGACGGAACCGCATCAATGGTACGATCGCGATCAGGTTTTTTAAATCGCTTAAATCTCACTACGCAATCCTCTGACAAGCACTTGCTGCAACGCAATTCTTTCTTTTATTTAATTTCTTTTTTTACTAACGATATCGATTTAATGATAGTTTTTTATGTATTTAATGATATATCGATAGAAATGATAGAACCTCATTATTTGAAAAACAGAAATTTTAAATTAAACATTAGATTTTTATTTAAAAATAAAGCTATTTTCTAGAGAAAATATAAAAAGGTTGAAATATTTTATAAATGTGTGCAGATTGTTATTCAACAACATACCAATACAGTAGACGCTCGGAAATTCGAATTCTCAGAAATTCGTATGTATTTATATTATACATACTAAAGTCAAATGAACTGAATTGTTTTCTTTTGTTATATTTCGCTAAGTTTTTTAAAGTTTTTATCTTAAATGAACTAAAATGAAAAAAAAAACATAATTTTTTTATATATTTATGGTAAAATTTTCCTAAATTTTTGCATAAAAAAACCGTCCAGAAATTCGAATCGCCCTAAAAACAAAGTGGTTCGAATTTCCGAGCGTGTACTGTATGAGTATATGTATGGTATGTTGTTGTAAATATTTGTAAATTTTCACTGAAAATTTGGATTGAAATTTTAAATAACATAACGGTGTTACTTACTTATTTTTAAAAATTCTTAAAGAATATTTTCATTAAAAAAGATTTTTCTTTTCATATTTTTTTATTTGTATTAAAAATTTAAATTTTCACAAAAAATCTTAATTTTTGCAAAACTCTTATTTTTTTACAAATAAATTAAAAAAAAATTCTAAACTTTGACTCAAAATTGAGTTTTTTATTGAAAATTTAAATTTTCACCAAAATTCTGTGTTTTCAGAAAAAAAATTAAATTTTTTCACTATAGAAATACTAAAGAAGTAGTAACAAATCTGTTTCAAAATTCTAAATATTCAGTTATAAACTCTCATTTTTTTCTTTAAATTATTGCAAAAATTCAGTAAAAACACTTGGTAAACGAAAACTCTGTAAAAACTTTATTATATTTTTCTAATTACATTATTTATAAAACAGTGTTACCAAATTAAAAAAAAAATGGAATTTAAGATCCAAAATCAGCTTTTTTTATAAAACATTTTCAAAAACTTAACAACATTATTATTATCGTTATGGTTTTAAGACAACTTTTTTTGTAGTTAGCTTGCCGAAACTTATCGTTAACTACCCACGTGTTTATTAACAAAAATCGGTAAAATTTTAACACATAATAGCACTTAACGACAAAATTTGTTAACTAACGAATTTTCTATACTTAACGACAAACTTTTGTCGTTAAAAAGTTACTTAATTGCGGTACTGATATATTTAAAAGTGGTCTTCAAACTGCTAGAGACGTGGTAAATTTTATAAAAACTAGTGTCTAATTAAGTACGGAACATAAGAAATACTACTTCAAATCAAAGTCCGTTGGATTTCGAAGAGAAATATGCTGAAGAGATTATACGAATTGGAGACAGAAGTAGACATTTTCTTTTTATACAAAAATTAAGATCTCTATAAAAAATTTACAGAAAACTATTTTTACATATTACTTTGCTTATATATTTTTTCGTAGCGTCAACCAATCTTAACATTAAACTACAAGACAGACAAGTATATAAATTAACTAAAATTGATTCAATAAGTGCTTTTATGTGCAAAATTTGTTTACGGAAAAGATTTCTTCAATCTCCTCTACCAAAATATTGTTTATTTCCACTACTGAATGATATCTTGGATTCATCTGATGTTCAAAAACAACATACATATGAAAGTTAAAATAATGCTCTTGGATTCACTTCACGATGAATTTTCCCGACAATATCCAGAACTTAAAACCAATACTTGCGAAACCAGTTTTTTTTCGTAATCCATCAACATTGCTATTGATGATAATTTTTAACAATAAGGACTAGAACGTGTGTCAAAGCTGATTTTAAATCTATGTTGGTTGAATATTTTTGGTTAAAATATTTAAAAAAATATTAAAAACCATCGTGTAGGTTAGGAATGAAGCGTTAAAACTTTTGCTATAGTTTATATCTACATATTTATGCGAAACTAGTTTTTCTGTCCTACAATTCATAAAATTCAAATTTGGATCACTTTTGGATGTGGAAAATAATCTAAGATGTGTTTTGTTAGAAATTTCTCCCAATGTTAAAAAGTTAGTAAAAGTAAAGACATTTTATTACATTTAATATTTTTTAATTGTTTATGAGTTTTAAATAAATTTTAGTAACGCAATTTTATTTAAAATAAATACCTTTTGAGTTGTGGCAAGGGGTCAGAGAAAAAACAAAATTGTTTAAAAAGGTCCCTGAAGTATAAAGAGGTGGGAACCCCTGATATAAAGTATGTATTTTATAACCCTTAACCTTGCCACAAAATCCCAAGAAAATAAACAAAAGTACAAATTTTCATTGTTACAAAATATGTTGGTCATATCATGATGCCATGTCTTATAACAACATAAATAGAGTCACAAGATTTTAACTACATACTGCAATCTTAGAAAAAAAAAAGTCATAAATAAATAAAATGTATGCAACTTAAAGATACATTTTATAAGCTCACTTTTGCCACATTTAAGAAAAATCTATGAGTACTACAAAACTATGATTTAAATACAAAACAATATTTAAATACGATTTTTACAAAAATATAATATTAACAATGGCAAATACAAGTAATAGGAGTATTGTTTAACAGTTTTGATTGCAATAGATACGTATCTGCAATAACATCAACCTTAAAGGTTCAGCATCAAGTGACATCTGGGCAAAGTATTAAATCAACAATGTTTTTAGACAAGTTTTTAACTTGTCATGTGGTATAGTCGGCATTATGGCACTCTATGTGTTCATATACATACATACATATTACTAATATTTTAATTTAAAAAATACTAAAAAAAATATATATATTATTAAAAATACTTTAAATAAGTTGTAAGATATTTAATGATATAAAAATAAATATAATATTTCTATTAAAAATAACTAAAAATACATATTTAGTAATATCCCAGCAAAAACTTTTTGGTTTTCGGTAATAACAACTACTTATTAAAGTAGTTTCTCGGTAATTAGGCGTCATTATTATTTGCCTACTCTGTATTACATTAATAATAGCAATAGTATAATAGCACAGTAATACTGCAATCACGTGGATGAGTTGGCTAGAGTGCCGGGTTAACAACCAGAAGGTTGTTGGTTCAACCCCATTCTGAAACTGTTAGTCTTTTATAACAAAATGTACAAAAAAAAAAATTTTAAACTAAATAGAGTCGCTTAGGATGCTATGTGCGAGATGGTGTACTGAGTAAGACGTTAGTCGGTAAAAACGAATGGTTAGTTTGTGTTCAAGTTCGAGTCTCACTGACGGCAAAATTTTTTTGTTTTTTTTTTTATTTTTATTTTCGTTTAGGTACATATTTTTGAGTACCCCTAGAGTCAAAAAATAACTACATGAATTTGTGGACAAGTCGAACAAAAATAACTAGTTATTCAGGCAAAAAATAAGTAGTTTATTTTTGTTTCCAATTATACCTGCTAGCTTACTAGGAAAGCAAAGTTTTTGCTGGGATCTTAATGATCTTTTTCTATAAACATTTTTGTCACAACATAAATTTGTGGTTAGTATCAACACCAAAAATTACACTGGTCACCAAAAAAAAAAAAAAAGAATATGTGGACTAGATAGAATTTGATCTGCTAACATAAATCAATTTTAATTTTTTTTCCATCAGGTCGTAATTTTTTTAAGGACATATCCAATATCTCCCTCCTAATAAGACGAATAAACTAGTATATTTTATTATAATTCGATAACGGGTTGTCCGATTTAGACCATTAAAACACCATTACATTACAGAAGAAAATTATAATTTTAACATTATTTTTTAGCGAATTTTAATAGATTTGTTGATTTAAAATAAACACCTAAAAAATGTTTTAAAAAATTTATAATATGCATTAAAATTTTTAATTATTTACACTTATGTAAGGGTAAATTTCTAAAAGCATATTTTGTGGGTTTATTTTTTTACTTTTAAATGCATATATTTTTTAAACGCTTTTAAAGAGGGTTATATGTTTTTGTTCCAAACTAAATATAAGAGAATGACATTAAAGTCAAAAACTTGCGAGAAAACAAGTGAGAATGTTATATTCGGCTTGATCGAATCTGCAACTTTTTAAAATTTCTACTTATATGGGAGGTGGTCGGTAAAGTGTGCGGACCACCTCCATTTTTTGTCTCGGAGTTTACATTGCTCCTTGGACTATTTGTACAAAATTTCGTTGCTGTTTCACCTTATGTAGAAAGTGAGCGATAAAGTGGGAGGACCATGCCCATTTTTTTATTTCTGATTTTACATCAGTCTTTGAACTATTTGTACAAAATTTCATTGATGTACATGCTTTATTGTAAAAAATATCGGCCGAAAAGTATAAACTGTAGTTACGAAGGACACCCTGTTTTCCAAGTATTTGGTCCTTAACTTTTTTATTTATGAACCGATTTTGCTCATTTTCAATATCAAACAAACCTTATATAAGACAAATATTTGAGCCAAATTTCGTCCCTAGCCATATTCTGTTTTCAACAGACAAACGGACACCGTTTGATCATTTTAGGTTTTTACGAGGATCCAGAATATATATACTTTATGGAATGACAAACCCAATATACCCCCCATCATTTTTGATGGTAGGTATAAAAACAAGAAAATAAATTTAAAAATATATGTATGTGTATGCATTAATATACATTTTTTATGAGAAATAATGTTCTTTTCAAGATAAAGGTAAAATGTATTATATTCAAATTATTGTTCTTCAGAAGCAATCACCTTTTCTCATCTTTCTGGCAATTTATGGATTTCATCCTAAACAACTTCTCTCATCTTTTGAGACCAGAAACGAATTCAACAAATTTTTGATACCTTGTTTTGAAGTAAAGCGTACATCAGATAGGGCATTCTAAATCAATCGAAACAAAAGTAGTCGGAAGGAGCTGTACAGCGGGGTAAAACTTTCAGTCTATTTTTTTTCCAAAAAATTTTTAATTGGTTGCACAACTTGAGTCCGACCATTGTTATAATAGAACATTTCCCGTTATAGTTTCACTGTAGGGATGGGAAATGATAATATTTTTCGGTATCAAAATTAATTTAAAATTGTACCTTTTTCACCTTCAGAGTACTTAAATTAAAATATTTAATAGCTATTTATTTTTTATTTAGTGCAAAACTCAAATAATGCAGTGATTACATATTTTAGAGTGATTCTCATTTATAATTTTGTAAATTAAACAATCGACCTATTGTACAAATGTTTCTATAATACACTTACATGCTTATTCATAAAAAATTATTGTAGCTGGAAAATAATCATAACATCATGATATAAAAAAGAAGGTAGTTTCACTTTCTCCTTTTGTCGTCGTTTGCTGAGATTATGACAAATCGAGTTACCATATTCGTTTTAAAAATAACACAATTATAAATTAAAAAATTGTAAATAATACAAAAAATACAAAAAAAAATAAAATACCATTTAATGAATTGCTAACACCGCAACTAGATAAAACCCTAAGAGGAATTTTGAGAACTAGCATATTTGCATTTCGTTAAACATGGCCAAAATTATGTGCGCCTTTAATTTACCTTCAACCGCAAGATCAGGAAGATAACAAAGAAGAATTATTTAGCGTAATAGTGTTGGCACAAACGAACTATTAATAATTTATAGCAAATTATAATACTATAAATTATTAATAATTCGTAAATTACTACCCGCCTCCCTTTGGAAGCCCGTCACCACGAAAATTCTACCCAGGCCCTCACTCACCCAGCATAAACTCCTTAGGTCTTTAGATATTAAATATTCTAAGAATTACTAGATACTTGAACATTTGGGATTGAACATAGGTCAACTCAAGTTTACCCTAACACCGACATTATGAGAGTCCCTCATAGCCGCATCCACGGGTTTACTTCAGACAATGTCAAAATGCCCCGATATAAAGTTAATCTCGCCTCTGTCGAGTTCCGAATAACGACTTTCATCGGGTTTCTTCCGACATTGTTATTGGGATGAACGCTCCCCGATAGTGATAAAATACCGACTTTCTTCTAATACAAAACTTATTTGTGCCAAATATCGCCCTAATACTAAAATTTATATGAAATTTATCATGATAAAAATGTTATGACTTATTTCAATTAAATCTATATATATATATAAAATTCTCGTGTCACGGTGTTTGTAATTGAACTCCTCCGTAACGGCCTGACCGATTTTTATGAAAATTTGTATAAGTATTTGTTAAGTATGAGAATAGGTCGTAAAGTATATTTTATATCGCTAGAGGGCGAAAAATAAAAAAAGCTGACCTTCCCTATATCTTCTTAATTAATAAACCGATTTTCTTGAAATTTGTCAGGCAAATAATGTAACATCTGGAAGGAACTGTAATCTATAATTTTTATTATTTAGAGCATAAAATAGGGCAAGAGAGGTAAAAGCTCCCCTTCCCTATATCTTCTTAACTAATCGGTTTTCTTAAAATTTGGCATGCAGACGACGCTGTAACATCTGAAAGGAACTTAGAGATATACATTTTTTGGAAATTCTAACATTTAGAGCGTAAAATAGAGCAAAATGGGTAAAAGCTCCCTCTAAAAATGCCTTCTTAATTAATTATTCGATGATAGTTTCAAATCTTATATGGCAAAACAACTTTTGCCGGGTCAGCTAGTATTACTATATTTAAGGTATTTGTGATCGTTAAACCCGTATGCCGGAAAATAATAAACCAATCATTTCAATATATTTCGTTCTATTATTCGTTCCAACCCGGAACGTGGGGTTCCGGTGGGATGTTTTTTCTGTGTTAAAAATATCAGCACACGCTTCCGTAATGTCTATATTAGATAAATTTTTTATCAAGACAAATGTCAAAAGTTATATTTGATTGTTGCAGTATTTTTTTCCAAATTATCCATTCTTCTCTAAACATTTCAAAAATTTTTCAAAATATTTTTATTTTTTATTTTCAAATTGACAAGAAAAGTCACAATTTTTACTTTATATAACATGTTAAGCATGTTTTCCGACTATGTTAACAGAATATGAATTTACGACTGAGTCACAAGAATAATCATAACATTTAGTCTTAATAAAATTGTGACTCATTAAAATATACCGTTCGACTTAGAATCACTTTCTGAATCGATTCAATGATGTCCGTCCGTCTGGTCGGCTGGCTTTATGAACTTTATGAACAAAATACATATAGAATATAAAATTTTTTTAAAGTTCCACCTTCAAATTAATATAACTTTTTACCGAATCTATATACTTATATGATTCTTGCAGCAATATTATGTAGAATTTTGTAAGAAATCCAATGAATATTAAAAAAAAAAAATTAGGGCCAATATTGAGACAAGTTAAAAAATCCTAAAAAAAAACGAGACTAAAAATGAGTGAAAAATTTATTTTGACAGAATTATTAAAAAAAAAAAAAACGTTTTGGAACCACTGTGTGATGTCGTAAAAAAATCTACGTCTAGAGAGTGTTTTAGCATTTTTCAAAATGTGATGTCTTCAAGAAGATCTAAAAGCTGTAAATACATTCAATGCTATTACAGAATACCCCACATTATGATGCAGAGTATACTTAGAAAAAAAAAAAAAAAAAAAAAAAACACAAAATAATAAAATTTAGTGTCACCAAACATTTTGTAAAGTCAAAAAACTGAGATTGCCTTTAATGTTTAGTACAAGTGACCACTTAAGATACAACATGATCGTATGATGTTTATATTCTAACACAAACCAACCATAAGACCATCTCAAAACAATGGACGCCATCGTCATCATCATGGTCAATAGTTGCTTAAGATTCTATTGTGTCTATGCTGCACTTTTATTCAGTTGAAATCATGGTTTTAACGTAAATTCTAAATGCCTTATTTAGTTTTAAATGTTGTAGTAGTTAGTTGCAGTGTTATTATTGTTGGTTTTCCTAAAAAGATATTTTGTGTTTTAATACTCGTTGTATTCGTAGATGTCCTTATTTATACGATAAGATTCCGTTAGGCATAATATTTCCCACTACTATTTACTATTAAATGCAACAAAAAGATTTTTATTGCAATTACAAATGCTTGGTTAGACGAATTGTTATGGCTGGCTGTTTGGTTATTTACTTTGGTTGGCCTCAATATCTTTTTATGGTTTGCGTGTTGATTCCTCTTATATTTTGTTTAAAATTTTCTGCTTTATTTCTTTTTTTTTTTTGTATTGTTTTGTTATTTGTTTATTGTAAATATTTCATTTGTGGCATATTTAGTTAGACAAATGTAGTGGACATAGTTTTCCTATAATTGTTGTAGTCTATATGATATTTTTCATGTTGTTGCTGTTACTTAAAACCATTTCGATTTGAATTTCTCTTGACTAGACTATTTATTCCTGGAAATAACGTTTGTAATTTTAAATGTTTAAACTCTCTACATTTGGTGGGGATTTTAACAGTTGCTGTTGTTAGTTTTGTTGTCACTGCCGTCGTCTTCGTCATAAGTTTAGTTTCCAGACATTTTGTCACTTGTGTTTTAACGTTTCCACGAATTTAAAATATATATATATATATATATATTATTTTGCTTTTGTAAGCAATTGGTTTGTGTGTGTGTGTGTGTGTGATTTTAATGCATTTATTGTTTGTAGAAACAACTGTTGATTTTTATACCCTACACCACCATAGGTGGTTAGGGTATTATGTGTTTGTGCTGATGTTTGTAACGCATAGAAAAGGTTATCCAAAACCCACCTTATCAGTATAAGTATATTAATCGAATTAGAATCACTTTTTAAATCGATCTAACGATATCCGTCCGTCTGGCTGGCTGGATGGCTAGATGGCTGGACGGCTAGCTGACTGTCCATGTAAACCTTGTGCACAAAGTACGGGTTGCAATTTTAAAGATAATTCAATGAAATTTGGGACTTTTATGATACAAGGACGAAGCCTATTGAAATTAGTTGTGATCGGTCCTTTATTTTACCTAGCCCCATACAAAGGTCTCACTGGAATAGAGTTTAAACACTCAAAAATGTCTAAAAAATAAGATTATTTTAATAAAATTCGGTGTAAAGAAGTTCTGTATAATTATCAATCTTTGTACCAAATTTTAGGAAGATCGGTCCACAATTGGCCATAGCTCCCATATAAATCCCTATTCCGAAAATCACTTTAACGTGCATAAATCCCATACGAATGTTAGTAGTAGTTTTATGTAAGTAGAAACAACATTGCCAAATTTTATGAGAATCGGTCCATAATTTACCATAACTCCCATATAAACCTACTTCCAGGAATCGCCCTAAAGTGTATAAAATCATGTCAAATGTTAATCAGTATTTGAATATTTTATTTTGCACTTAGTAAAATTGGCCACAGGTGTAACATAAGTCCATTTGAAGAATTTTTATGCTCGTACATAATGGTGTACGAGTATCATATAGTCGGTCTTGACCGACTTTATCTTTCTTTCTCGTTTTCTTTATACTTAAAAAAATAAATAAAAATTGCAGTGTCATAAATTATGAAGGCATTAAGGTTTTCTGTAATATGTGGTATTGTTAAGGAAGCCGAGAAATTTGGTTTTAATTTGTTTAAAGATTAATAATTTTTGAGATTTTTACTGCTGCCATCTGCTTTGTGAAAGTAAATAAATGATTTCTTTTAAGTTTGTTTACAAATCAAAGTAGCAATATCGTGATAATGATTGCAAAATTGATGAATTTCATGAAATATTAATAAAGTAGAAGTTGCGTTAAAATAAATAAGAATTGGTTGATTTTTTTAGCAGTAAACGCATCAAAAGTATTGTTTGATCATTACTAGGAGGCGGATGTAAATATAGTCTATCTATATATCTATACAAATCACATATTTTACTGAAATATGCCATCGATTTTTTAATGCATATTTTTGCATATTTAATAGAAAATGTATATTCGAGCATATTTTTCATAATAATGCATATTAATTTACATATTTTTCAAATTAAAATTTTTTTCTTTCATTTTTTCTAAAAAGAAATATTGTATCAACTTTCAATTCTATGTCAAAAGTAAGAAAAGTTTTAAATAAATATTTGCAATAACCCAGTAAATTGTGAAAAGAGTTTCTTGTTCATCAGCACGAAAATAACAAAAACACCAAGAATTTGAATTCAAAAGCTATTAGAAAGCCCCATAACCATTTTTTAAAAATACATGCGCAAACAAATAATTTCAACTTGAACTTATATGAAGCCTTTATATCTGCAGATATTCTTTTGAAGAGTATCTAATCCGATTTTCTTTCATACAGATCTATATAAATAAATTTGAACATTTGAATCTATGTTCAAAAATAATAATAATAATAATAATTTTGATTGTATTGATTCGTTTTTTTTTTTTTTTTTTTTGTATTCATATAGAAAACAGATATACATACAGTTGTAACCATAAAAAATGCAACGCTATGTAATGCAATCTTTGTTCGCATATATTTTGTTTATAACGCGACCAAATGTATTAGTATTGTTGTGAAACGAGTTGTTAGTAAAACGAGTTGTAAATTTGAGTGAGCAAAAAAGTGCAGCTCTAGCAGATGATATAATTATTTACCATTCTGAAGACAAAATAGCAAAAAAAAAAAAAAAAAAAATTAATTCCAACCTTAAGATATCTTATAATTTTGTCGAACAATATGCAATTAATTGGAGCATGAAAATTAATGCATAAAAATATGAAATTATTCTTTTTAGATCCCCTGTGAATAAATGTTGTTACAACATTAGAAAGAATTTTAAACAGTTCGAAATTAAATCATTTCTTAAGACTGTAAAATTTCCAACAGGGACGTGGTCAAATATTTAGATGTATACATGGATAAATTTTTATATTTTAATCAACATGTCAAAGAAACGCTTACAAAATCAAGGAAAGCTTTCATAATATATAGACCCTTATTTTATTGAAAGTATATAGAAGCAAGAGTTAAGATAATAATATATCAATCCCAAGTAAGGGTAATTTTAACGTACTCATGTCCAGTTTGGTTCAACATATCACACTCAAATATGTAAAAGATAAGAATTTTGGAAAGGAAATGTTTAAGAGCACTTCGCTATATAAAAACATACGTAGTGGTTATTTAAAATATATTTCAAATAAAAGGTTGTGTAATAATGCAAATATTATGCGTATAGATAACTTCATAATCAATTTAATTAGAAATTATATATTTAGATGCACACAATGTTTGGAAAATAACCTTATAATGGCACCTTTCTACACGAACCATGAATATATAGTAGAATCCTTAGTTAAATGATTTCTCCCTCCTGAAGCCTTTCTTTATCTTGATAGCAAAAGCATCATTCAGACTGCAAATGGCACTCCAATCATAAGGCAGTTAATTGCAATTTGGAACAAATGGATATTAAATTTAGTACAAGAATATCAGACCAAGATTTGCACTTAATGCAAAAGAATACAAAGTCCAGAAAATTTGGTAGTTATTTGAATAATTAATAGTATACTTTTTTCTCTCTCTTTTATCCCTTGACACAACGTTTGCGAAGATTCTTTTTTTATACACACGCAAAGAAAAAATATAGTTAGGACCATAATCTAAGAGCAACATATTGTGATTAGAACATGTGATCGCAGCAAAAAATAGAAATGATTGAAAGTAATAATTATTATGATTCTATTTTGTTATATTGTATCCGATTTTATGGTTAGTTTTTTCATGTTATGATTATAGTTTTAAATATAATTGAACAGTCTTATTATGTTATTATACCACATTGTCATAATATGATTCCATTTTATCATATTATTACCTTATGTTATCATATAGTTATTCAATCTTATCATATTATTGTTATATTTCATTTTGTCATATTATTATTTCATCTTATCATATATTTATAAAAATTATTATTATTTTTATAAAATTTGTATTGAAAATAATATATAAATATGTTCATTAGCCAATATAAATAATATATATATATATATATATATATATATATATGTACCACCATATGTGGTTAAAATGCAAGATATCTTTATTGCTTTAATCACACCCAGTATGACCAAGCCTTGTCTATTTATATTTACTCGTATATAAACTAAATGAGAATTAGATTGATGTTGGAAAGCAAATATTAAAAAAATATATGTGAAATTATTATTATATTTATTTGTAACATTTTATTGTTATAGGAATAATAATATTAATATGGTTTAAGAATAAGGAAAAAGACTGTAAATATTTAATGATTGTAGAAGTAATGATATGCTTCATATTAACAAAATTTTGTTTCTGGTAAAAATATTTAAAAACATGTGATTTTTGCAGTCATATTGAAATTATTATTGAGTGTAAACATTAAGTGACAAAATGAAATCAAAATCATTGTTATCATGAACACGGAGTTATTAAAATTCAACAAAATTAACAATGAGAACATAATATTGTTGTAGTGATAATGCTGTAACCATGTTTTTTCTCTGCGTGCAAGAATTTTTTTTTTTTTTATTTTCGTTGCAATTAAGTATATATAACATATTATCTTTTTTATTAAAAAAAAAAAAAATGTTTCACATTTGTAAAAACAAATTATAATTATATTAAAAATACTAGAGGGCTCGATTTAGAGATATTGTATATATATAAAATACGAAATGTTATTGTTAACTAGTGTTTATTTTAGTAAAAATATATGTTTTTGCTGGCCTATAAACAAATAAAAAAACTTTCAATACATTTTTAATTTTATCTTGAAAAAGTAAAAACCAAGTAAAAAATATAGAAAAATATTTTGTCTTAAACTATATGAAGAATTTTTTAATAAGGTTTAGAAAATGCGATCTTAAATAGGGGTATCTTTGTTTTATTCTAAACAAAATGGTGAGTAACTCATTATTTAATTTGAGTGTATATAAAATATGATAATATAGTTAAAAAGCTGCTTTCAAAATCTTATGAAGCTATGAGATCAATAGTACAGGAACTACCCTAAAAACGGGGGTTTCGCAATATCTTGAAATTTGGGTTGTGTTTCGAAATTTTTTAAAATTGTTTTATGATGTCCTCAAGAAGGCCTACATTAGATCATTTTCTGAGTGAAAATAAAAAGTGTCATTTCGTAACAGGGTGTTATTACAAAAAATTCAAAAAGTACTTTAAAAAACGAGAAAGTTTCAAAAAATCTACTCTATGGATTTTCATTCACTTAGGACCACATATCTTCAATTTTATGTTTCTAGGCTTAATAATACAAAAAATTCAAGAAGTACTATTAGAAGTAGGAAAAAGTATGAAAAAAGTGCCTACACCTATGGATTTGCACTCATTTAGGACCACATATATTCAAGTTTATGTTTCTAAACAAAGTTCAAAAAGAACCAAAGAAAAACCGAAATTATCAAAAAGTTCCTTTATATAGGATTTTATTCACTCAGAACAGTTTATATCTAATTCCATGCTTCTACGTTGAAAATTATACAAAATTTAAAAAGTACCATCAGAAGATCAACAAATACACTGCCTGCCACTTGAATAAGAAATTACATTTTTTTAACTTTAATTAAGTATATCTCCTAAACTAATGTTCAGAAAAAATAATTTTTTGCGCAACCAAATTTCAAAGTGTTGGCTTTAGTTTCCTGAAGAAATAAAAAAATATACATATTTTGTTATACTAAAATTATGCATTTATTTAAAGACATGTATTTCTGTGGTACTTTTTCGTGTGTCACTTAAATAAGGAATATTTTAAAACTAAGCAAACTGTAATTTATTTTTAAATTTTAGGTTATAAAAATAAAAGTTATTATCTTCTAGCATTCAATTAGTAATGAGTACTGCCACCTCAAATTGTTTTCCTCCTTCATAAACTTTTCTTGCACGCAAATGCCAGACATTTTCCATTGGATTCAGGTCTGGTGAATATGGGGACCAATCCAAAAGTTGAACACCTTGTATGAATCGGAGCGTTGTCGTGTAGGTACGTCCAAGGTATGGGTGCAAAGAAATCATAAAATTTTGGAAATGCTTCCTCCAGAATGTTTTTGTAAGTCGTTGTAGTCATTTTGTTGGATACAAAAACCAATTCTATGGTACCATAATACGAAATGGCACCCCATACCATTATTCCGCCCTCTCGGCTGTGTCTGAAGCTCAAAAATAATTCCTCCATATTTAGTTCATGAAAGTAATAGTTATACCCATCGGAACCATCAATATTATGTCGGACCAAGTATTTTTGGCAAACTGTAGACGTTGTGATTTGTGTTTTCATTAAGTGGTGTTTTTTTTTTGCAGTTTTCGTCGGACTATGTATGGGCACGACTTTAAAATACGGTGCGCTGTTCTTAAACTGGCATTGACTCCACTTTTTTCACTTATTTTTGATACCGACATGGCAGAATTTGATGCAATTCTAAGAATTTTTCGTCTTTCTTTTGGAGTTGTTGCCATTTTCTTCCGCCCTTTCACGTATCCACGTTATTTAAATAATTGTACACAACTGTCTTTCCCCTATTAATGTTTTTGGCCATTTGGACCGGATTCTGACCCTGAGATTTCGAAATCAAAATTTTTTCTTTTTCAGAGTTATTAAGAGCCTTACCACGTCCCATTTTGAATAAAAACTATTTAAAAACTATTAATTAAAATTAAAAAAATGTGATTCCTTATTCAAGTGGCAGACAGTGTAACAAAAAGACTTCCCTCTTGAATTCTTACCTACATAGGATTATCTATCTTTAATTTTATGTTTCAATGTTAAATGTTACAGAAAAATCAAAAAGTACCATTAGAAAAAATTTACCACAAAATCCCGCCTTGTGAATTATTACCCACATAGGACCATACATCTTTATTTCATGTTTTTAGTTTCAATATTATAGAAAATTTTAAAAATACCATTAGAAGGACAAAAAAGTACCTCAAAAGTCCCCCTTGCGAATTTTTATCTACATAGAACCATGTGTCTTTAACTTCATGCTTCTTGGTTAATTATTGCAAAAATTACTATTAGAAGATCGAAAAAGTATTCCCTTGTGAATTTTCACCTAAGACCACATATACTTAAGTTCATGTTTTTTGATTTAATATTATAGAAAATTCTCCTTTTTATATCCACCATTAGAGTTTTATCCCGAGAATTCCCGGGAAATTTGCCAATTTTTTTCTTCCCGTTTCCCGGGGTTTTTTGACTGATCATAATCAAACAAATATATGGTTAGATAATTAATTACATTACGAGAGTTAATTACATCAAACTGAATGCAAAGTTTGATGTAATTAACTCTTGGAAATTCTTTTTACTAAAATGCTAGCAAAAAGAATTTCCGATTTTCAAAAATTTTTGGTTTCTTAAAAAATGTTCTGTGACTGTGTGATGATAAACGTTACTCAGGATTCTTTCTTTATTAAAAATACTTTCTTTAAGTTTTTATTGTTTATGCTCAATTACATGATACTTAAATAATAAAACGTTTTAAGTTTTTAAAAAATAGATGTAGGCATGAATATATTTTTTAATATAACAATTAATTTCCAAAAAAAAAGAATTTTAAAAATATTAACAAAGGCCATTTCAAACATTTTTTTGTCTCTAAAATGTATTTTCAATTTAAAATTTGTATATGAATATTTGTGTAAATGTACATTTTCCCTATAAACATTTGGGAGATATATACCAGGAAGAAATTTACTCAATATCTCCATTTTATTATTTGGAGGAAAATCATCTAAGCAATATTTTTTAATATTGCATTTTTATCAGCTTAAATAAAATTAGGCAATAAACAACAAAAAAAAATATATATAAAATTTAAAATTTGTTTATTATTTTTATCCTCAAAATATCGGCCTTTTTTCAGTTAGGTGATTATCATCTCCGGAATAAATTAATGATATCCCATTGAAATCATCTAGAAGAAATTAATGCAATACTTTTATTTTTCAGTCACATTTTTTTAGTTATCGAAAAATTGTTTAAAAATTAAAAAAAATATTGAAGAAAAAAAAAAAATATTGAAGAAATTTGTTTGTCTTTTATGATGTTAATATTTATGTGCCTGTATGTTTTATAAGATGTAAAAGATTTCTTTATTATATGATGTCAAGATTTATTTAGTGATAATTTTTCTATATATTTAATACGTCTTCTAGAAGATTATCTGGCGGTATCTTCTTTTTTTCACCTAGATGATTAACTATCAATATTTCCTACCTTTCTTCCAACCGAATTGATTTCTTATTGCTTAGATGTATCGTATGTGCAAAAATCTCTACAGATGGGGGAAACTTCCGCAATACGAATATGATTATTGAGGAAATTTAATTTTTCTTCTAAGCAATACGAATTCGAATCACTTTCGAATTTTGCTTGTAGAGTTATTTATTACTCAACAGAAATATTTATTAAAAATTATATTCAATACCTATTAGAATTTCTATTAGTGTAATATTATAACAAAGTCATTTTCAAAGATATATTTTTATTTTAAAAATAGATAGACATATTTGCATGTAAATTATATGTGAAATCCCAGCAAACACAAATGTTTGATATCAAATTGAGAGTGATTTGAAACCAAATCCTTTTTTAAATGTCAAACATTTGAGAATTATTTAAAAATAACTTGAAAATAATAGATTTCTCAACAAAAAGAGGAATTAATAATAAAAAAAAATTAATAATTGTTAAATGTAATTCTCAAACTTTCTTTTAAATGTTGATTGTGACCAAATGCGGAACGTAAGTAAAAGTAATTTGCATTTTTAATTTTTTTGTAAAGTTTTGTTTTGTATAGACTTTTTTGTCCTATCTTTAGGTTTGAATGTATTTTGTATTTTTTCCCGAATACGCGGGAGTTTCCGGGAGTGCCTTAAATGAAATCCCGATTTCCAGTAAATCAAGAAGGTCGGGAAATTAAAAACCCTACATACATATGGGGGTATATTGGGTTTGTCAATTGAAAAAAATCATTTAAGACCTTATAAAGTATATATATATATTCTTTTTCCTGGTAAGATTCTGAGCCGATCTAGCTATGTCCGTCCGTCTGTCAGTTGGTAGCAGGATAAGGCTTAGGCAGATCACCTATTGAGAAGTATCTTGACTCAAATATTTATCTTATATAAAGTTTGTTTGGTATTGAAAATGGATAAAATCGGTTAATAAACAAAAAAGTTTGTAACTTCAGTTGTCCAAGTGAAAGAATATTGCCACTTTTTTTGAATAAGTGGTAATATATATATATATGATTCTTGCAGCAATATTATTTGGAATTTCGTGGAAAATCTAGTGGTTATTTTCAACAAATTTTGGATCCCAAATTAAGGAGCCAAAGTTTAAGAAACATAAAATAACGAGGCCAAAAATTGGGGTAAAACTAGCTTCGAAACCAAAATATATCTTAAAGTAAAAGAGACAACCTACACATGTGAATCTATGTATGTGACTAACTTTGGAGGTCTAACCTGTAGCCCCCTGACGCCCTAGAGGTCTGTGCTCCATGTAAAATTTTATTTAGATATCTCCAACGGTTCACAAATTACAGAATTATTGCTTGGGATTACTGCGCTATGTTGCGAACCAAAAAAAAAAAAAACACCATGCAGAAGTTTTGTCCGACACATTATTTTATACAATACTAGCATTTAACTCGTTACTGCGTTATACTTAAAGTGAAAAAAAAACCGAAAAATTAAACTATGACTCCTAACTTCAATAGGAGCAGTTACAATATTGATGCATTCAGAAAATTAATAACATACATCTCAATCGCACCTTCTAATGATTCCAATTTCAGGCATCCAGGTCTATATTTAAATAAGGAACATCCAAGGAGTGGAATATCGTACCACTTCGTTACCCTATATGAGTTAAAATTTCTTGCTTCTGGGTCAATTATTACAAAAAATTCAAAAAAAACCATTAGAAGAAGTATTACAAAGTCCTCCTTTGTGAATTCTTACTCACATAGGCCTTGTATCTTTAATTTCATATTTCTTCGTTCAATATTATAAAGAAATTCCCCATTAGAAGAACGAAAAAGTATCACAAAAATATGTTTCTAGGTTTGTTTTATTATAGAAAATTCATCATTGAGTTTCAATAAAATATAATTTTCCCCATGTACCAAAAAATTACAAAAAATATGTACAATTTTTACCCCTAAACGTTCGAATTTCAAAAAGTTCCAAATTTGTAATTTTTCGATAGATTATGAATACGATTGCTAAGTTGAAGGTTCCACGCATTTCCAATAGTTTATCTATTTAGCCTTTCTTCTGACATTTTAAAGGGATCACAATGGACCGAATGGTCTCTGGGTGGAAACGAAGACGCCACCCTTTTACACCTACCTACCTCGAATACGATGTAATTTTATTTTTATGTTGACTGATTTAGAAGACACATATGGTGCCAAAAAGCACCAAAATACAGTTTTTACCCGTTTTTTCCCTTATTTTTTTAATAAATAACGAGTTATTAAATTTTCTTTGTATCTATATTAGTTTAGAATATATAAGGCTACCAAATTTACCCAACCAACCAAATTTCTCTAGCTTCAGGCGTTTGGGCTGTGGGATCATGATTCAGTCTGTCAGTCACGTTACTCTTTCAAATATTTTAAATAAAAAATGCTCCTCAAGGTATGCTACATTTTTCACTTGATTATTTATACAGTGGTGAAGATAAGCTTTAGAACGCTATTAACTTTCTTTTTTCCCCTTTAAAAATATATGTACATACATTTCTTAAATATTTTTAATTCGTAAAAATTCGTCTAAAACACGCTATCAGCGTAGAAATTTGGCGTTACGCCGACCAGTAAATCTTTGTAATTATATTAAAAAAATCTTTCAAAATTGTATAAAATCGAAAACGTTTGCTTAATATCACATTGTGCTCCTTCCATTTATTTCCCATCAATCTATAATGTTTAACAATTTAAACAATAATTTACACAATTTTTTAATATTTTAAATTTTATTATCTTTGCTATTTTTATTTTTTCTATTATCGGTAGTATTTTTTACAATTTATTATGGTTTACAGTTTTGCTTGTATCGCTTAATCTTAATTATTTATAATTTTTGTATTTTTTTAATTTCTTTATTATTATTTAACTTAATATCATCTTATTAAACTAAGAAATAAAAAAAAAATTAAAGAAAAATTATTTAAAATTAATTACTAATAGACAATTTTTTTAATTCTTTTTGTATCTCTCACTTTTTACGTTTGTTTTGCTTTTTTTATTATTGGTATTTTGAGGATAAAGGATTTTCATTTTAAAAATTTTGTACAGGGAATGGAGAGATATAAAAAAATATATAATAATAAAAAAAAAAAAACGTAAAATCAGTTAAAATTTGTATATGAAAAGTTTTTAATGTGTATTTAGTATATTTATAAATAGTTAAATTTAATGAGAGACTCTATATTGACATGATCATTATGGTAAAAAATCATAATTTTTAAAACAAATTACTGACTCTGAGGAACATGAAGGTAATACCAAAACGGAATAAATAGTTGGGAGGAGGAAGAAGTTGTTTATATAAAAAAATAAGAAAATTATTACAAAGTTGAGCGATTTCTAAAAACTTTCTTTTTTATGTAATTAACTATAGTTTTTGTTTTTTTTTTCAGTGTAGAGAACACATGTATTAGAATGTTTTTCTGTTTTATACATAATTTTGGAAATCACATCGTTTACATTGAATTTTGTTATGTGAGTTGTGTAGTTTCTTGTTTTGTTGGCAACGTCATTTTTTTCTTTTTTACATTATTTTCATTTAATCGTTGCTTGAATTTAATTATTTTCTTTTTGTTGAATGGCCTCACTAAAATGTGTCAAAGTTTATCATTTTATTTTACTTTGGCGGCCGCTTGCTTTGCAGCTTCCTCTTCTTTTCTTCGTTGTTTTTCACGCATCAAATCGGCATCTCTGTTAAATAGTAAAAAAAAAAAAAAAAAAAAAAAACTACAATTTTTTATTCAAAGACAAAGAAAATGAACTAAAAAAAAAAAAAAATTATATGTAAATCACTTACAACATTTTTACCATATAAAAATGAAATGGAAATGAAGATTTATTATGTGTAGATACGTACGTTTATACTGAACCCGTCTTTTCAAAGATTTGACTGCTCTTAAGGTTCTACCTAAACAATAAACCCAGAAATGTCGAAGAGAAGTTAGAATTTAAATATTCTACAGCTTTACGCCATTCTGCCTAAAACCCTTCAATTTGTAATAAATTGTCTGCAGTATTTTGATCAGGAAAGAGAATTCTATAAAGTTGTTATCAAAAAACTAAACACACATATAATTTTTACTAGAGCTTTAAATGTTTATGTCAACATTTTCAAACGTTTGAGTACCAGAGGTTAGTTTGCAAAAATTTAATATATTAAATAAATATTTACTGTTTCATGTCAAAAAAGCGTGAAAATAAAAATATCTGGTTAAATGTTATAAATATGTAAACAACAAATGATTTTAATTTGCACTTGTGTTAACATAATCGTAATATTGAAACGTTACTTATTATTAATGCTAAAATTTTTTAATGTTATTTGAATTAAAAAGATTTTTATTACTAAATTTTATGTCTAAGGATATTAAAATAAACAATTTTTTTTTATTTTTGATAACGTATGCGGAATAAAATTGAAACAAAACTTTCGTCTGGTTAAAAACAATGTATTTATGATAAAGACTATCATCAATTTTGGACGACCATATGTATTTTCATATTATATTGAACATTTTATGAAAATCGGACTTATAGTTTCTTCAAAATGTTAATAAGAAACGAACTCCCTTGAAAAATATCTGTAATTTCATTCTGTAGACATAAACACATTGATAGAAAAAATAGTAAAATTATGGTAAGTTTTTTGAAGAAAAAAATGTATGGGTCAAATTTAATTTGTGGCGATTTATTTATTTATTTATTTTTTTAACAATTCTAGAATATAATTTGACTTCAATTTTGGATGGCTACATGTTTTCTCATTATAATGTGCAAATTTGCATGAAAAGAGCTACCTTGAACAAAAATTTTGTAAGTTTTTGGATTATTTTTATATTTACCTCACATAAAATGATTTATATTTTAACTCAGATGGCAATGAGAGTCAAAGAAGTTTATTTTCCCGATAGATATAAATCTATTGATAGAAAAATACAAGAATTAAGGCCAAAAGTTTTTCGAAGCAAACATTTTTATGGATCCGTCAATTTGTTGCGAATTTTCAACTTTTCAAAATTCTGATTTGACTGCATTTTTTGATTAATATTTTAAGCTGTGTAACGCAGAGGTGATGGATTTCATTAAAACAAATATCGAGGTATATTATCAAATAAAGGTATATCTACTAAACTACTTTACTATTCGGATATAACGACAGGATTATTTCGAGGGGTAAGAAAAAATATCTAAATTAAATCCAGATATTGGACATATAAAAACAACATAAACATATCTTTTGAAAAAATAATATAAGATTATGTTAATTTTTGGAGAAATTAGAACACTTTTAATTTTATTATACAAATTTGTAAGGAAGGTTTATTCTTTTGATCAAGTAATACAAGTAATATATGTTTTATTTATCTAAAAATAAGAGGCAAGTATTTTAAACAAAATATCAAGACATTAATTTAATGATGTTTAAACAATAATGTGTTTTACATATTTAGAAATATCTGTAATTTAGAAATAAGAACTTTACTTTTATCATAGTAAAATATTAGTTTAAAAGCAAATTTAATATGTGTAAAATAAAAAAGATATAAAAAAAAAAAATAAATAAAAAAGTTGAAGTTCCAAATGTGTCTGTAACGAATCTTAAAAACCCCTCATTTAATTAAAAAAATATATTGTTATTTTTTTTAATTAGTACTTTTTAAAATGGGAACTTTTTTTCTTGAAATTATTTTTGAAAATTATTACTTCTTTTAAAATTTACTTTTTCTGTTTTTAATTGTATTTTTTTATTGGTACATTTTTAAAATTGGTGCCTTTTAATGGGTTCTTTTTATTTACGAAAACTAGCAATTTTTTATAGAAAATTTGGTACTTTTTAATGTTAAATGAGATATTTCGTCTGTTTATGGACCGAATTGTTGAAAATATAAATCTATATAAAATTTCCAAGTGATCTGAATAAAAACCAATTGCGTAAGTTATCTATCCGTAGCATTTTCTTATAACTTTTTCTTTCTCATAACTTAATTAAAAAATTAAATCAGATTTTCATTAAGAGAAGGGTTGTACAAGTTTCAAGAGATGAAACGTGTACATCCACTCGGAGACCTATAGATCCGTTGAGTCTCTTCGGAAGAGTGGTAGAATAGAAGGATGAAGAAAAGAAAGAGTACCGAAACAGATAATGAAAAAAGTGAAACCAAGAGGACACACATAAAAAAAAGTGAAGATAAGTCTACTGCCCCATCACATTCGCTTCATCCCAACGTCAGTTCCTTACCCAGCCTCCTCCTAAGACGAACCTTTCAAGTTTTCTAGATTGAACTCGGAGACAAACTCTAATTATGATTTACAATTTACTAATAATTAGTTCCCAGTTATTTCAAAATCTAAACAGCCGCTGAGTAAAAAAAAAATCGACGACTACGTTGAAGTAAAATAAAATATTTATATTATGGAAGATCTTCATTTACAATGAATGAACTAAACATGTATAAATTTGTATGAATTTTGATTTGAGGTCATCTGATTCGTAATAATACGTGTAACTAATTCAAGCAGAATTGATAGTTACGCCGATGTTTTACATATTTAATTGGCGGCTATATCTGATGCAGGTTGTTTTTGTTCGGTTTACACTGTTTATGGTATAGTTTTTTTTTTTATAAACTTTGATGATTTATGAATAAAAAAAAATTACATAAAATAATAAATTACCTTTGTTTACGTTGTTCAACGGTTAAATTGTCATTGCGTTTGCCTTTGTTTAATTCAGCTTGTTTTTTGGCATTTTTTTGACGGGCTAAATCACGTTGATTTCCACCTAATTAACAAGAAAAAAAAAAAAAAAAAATATATATATATATATATATTAAGAAAAATTGCCAATCAGTTGTAATTCTCAAAATTAAAATAGATTTACAAGCTAAAAATAACATTTACACGCACTTTAAAACACAAACAAAAAATGTTCTTTTATTAAAACACTAAAAAAGAAAATACAGATAACATAGTAACACAATCAGCAAAAAAAAGAAGACTAAAATTACAAAGATTTGATTAATTTCTGAATTTCTTCATTGAAAGAAATTTTTAAAGGCAAAAATAGTTTCTAGTTTTAGTATTTTACTTACGAGTCATGTTTGCTGAAGATTGCTTTAAAATTTTTTAATAATTAAATTTAAGGACTCTTTTTTATTGCGTGGCCAAAACGCCAATTTTTTATAGTAAAACTTCTATACAAAAATTTACGTCTGTTCTCGATTTTTCTAATTTCTTTTCTTCTTGTTACCCCGCACTAGTGTTGCAAAAGTAATGAGTATTTAAGTACAGAGTACCCAATACCTGCTATTTTTTCTGATTACACGATACTTACCTAGTGTCTACATTAGGCAAATTTATATCAAAACAAACGACAAAATCAGTGCGAATATATATAAGGCAACCTTAGTTAAACAGTTGAATATTATTTTGGTTGTTACAGTTGTCAAACTGCATATATAAAAAACAATAATGAAGACGCCATATTGTTGTTTTTGTGCAACTGTTGCCACCTTCCACAAATTCGCGTTAAGTTTGACGTTTGTCTTGATAAAAAAAATCTCTAATGTAGACACTATGTTAACCCCAGATCTACAACTGAGATTAACGCTGATATAATATGTGAGATAACGCCGGCAGAGGAGAGTAACCATTTTGTTTATATTATGTTAAATCTTAAATAAGGGGTACACGTATTCTAATAAATCCTATATCATTATCATTATCATTATTTTCAATCAGTCACAGAGTAAACATGTTCTTTTTATTTAAGCAATTCGCACTCTTTTAGCACAATTTTAATAAAAATGTTTTTTAACATGTAAAACAAACACTAAAAGGAAACAGTTTTACAAAAAACATTGTTTTTCAGTAATTTCCAAAATACACATGCACACACACAAACAAACTTTCATATATGTGTATTTTTTTTTTGACAGTTCATCTTATAATACTAATATTTGAATCTACACATGCAATAATTCTCTCAGAGAGCGAATTTGACACTTTCTGACACAAAAATCTTACATATGTTACGTCTCGACGGACTGTAAAAGTACCACTGGATACTTACCTGGGGTAAGGTCTACAACTGAAATTAACGTAGGGTCTACACGAGAGATTTTTCTAACAAAACGTCGGCAGAGCTACTGCAATTTTCTGTGTATAGCAGCATATATGTGAACTTTTTACCACTAATTTAATGGCATTCTGTTTTTATTTTATGGTAATTTTTACTCCAAATAATTAATTAATTTGCAGTTTCCATGAAGAATTGCGCTTGTTCTCTAAAAAAAAATCAACAAAATACTGCATTAAAATAACGTTTGATAGCAAACAAATTTATTTTCACTTGAGCTCTAAAAATTATATCATAACGCTGCAATAGTATAAATATATTCGGTCTACATGTGATAAATTCTTATCATGATAAGACTTTGACTTCCTGGGACAGGTCTACACTAGATGATATGATGCAGCGAGACTCATTGTTTCTGTTGTTACAATAAAAGAATGGCTTTCACTACTGCATGTCGCCTAGTCTGAACCTGTCATTCTAATACTAATATTTTAATTACACGTGGGATAGTTCTCTCAGAGAGCGGATTTGACACTCTCTGACAGAAAAATGTTACATATTTATATTTTTTTTTTTGCGTATATTTGGGCTGTTAAAGAGAAAATGCACTTTATCCATTACATTTCAGCCATGAAATATTGAAATCTTTCAAGGAACCATGTGCACTCTACACGAAGAAATTTTTCTAACATGAGAAATAACGTCGGAAGAATAACGAGAAACAATTTTATATACAATTTTTTTATTTGTCCTTTTAAACCAAATTATGTCATTTTGCACCTTTTATTGTTAAAAAAAAACATTTTAAAAGAGAACAATAAATTTGACAACTTGTGTTAAACATTATTGCATATCTTCGTGTTTGAAAAATTTATTGCGCAATAGATTTCCTATTGGTCCACATATAACAATTTTGTGGAAAGAAATAGAATTGACAAATACGAACATAAAAATTTCTAAATGTAGACCTATACATAGTGTCTACATTAGAGATTTTTTTATCAAGACAAACGTCAAACTTAACGCGAATTTGTGGAAGATGGCAACAGTTGCGCAAAAACAACAATATGGTGTATTCATTAATGTTTTTTATATATGCAGTTTGACAACTGTAACAACCAAAATAATAATCAACTGTTTAACTAAGGTTACCTTGTATATATTCGCACTGATTTTGACGTTTGTTTTGATATAAATTTGCCTAATGTAGACACTAGGTTAGTCATTTGCGTGAAAACTTTCTGTGAGCAGCAGTGATGAAGCGCCATTTAAAAATATTCATAATTCCGTTCACAACAAAAAAAGGTAATAGTTTTCACTTGTGTTTTGCAATTTAAATCAAAAGCCATTTTCATCTAGTTTTTATTAAAACGAAAATACTACAATAACTATTTTACAGCCTGTTGAGTAAATTTTAGATAAGTGGGCTAACGAGTACTTTTACTTTTCCCAACAGTTAGGTGATCTTGTTTAAACAAAAACTGCTAAGAAACTATTCCTTTTTATTCCTTTTAAATAAAGTAAATTTTCCCACTGTTTTCGAGTTTTTCCGTCTTTCGACTATCTGGCAGCAAGCAAGTCGATTTCTCTACAATTTTCAAATCAAACAAACAAATTGTCGATTGTTCGATTATTCGAAAGTCGAGTTAGAAAACCCCAATTATAATCTTAAAAAACGTACCAGAATAATTTATAAAAACTAGTCCATTATAAATATAAGTAAAAAACAAAGAGTTTAAAAAATATTTTATAAAATATTGCCAATTAAATGAATTAAGTCAAAATTATTTGTTTGTGGTGTTTATTATGATGATGGTCATGATGATCTGAATTTGAAGGCAAGAGGTTTCTTACCCAGCAAATACTCGCTAATTGAAACTACTTATTAAAGTAATTTCTTGATAATGAGTGGTCATTATTATTTGCCTATTCCATATTACATAAATAAATACTCAATAGTATAATAGCATAGTAATATTGCAATCACGTGGATCAGTTGGCTAGAGCGCTGGATTAATAACCAGAAGATTTTTGGTTAAACCGCATTCTGATACTGCCAGTTTTTCTTAGCAAAATGTCTAAAAAAGATATTTTATACTAAAAAACTTTTTGTCATTTAGAAAATTAAGTGGGAGATGGTGTACTAGCAAGACGTTAGTCAATAAAAACGAATGATTAATTTGTGTCCAATTTCAAATCTCACCGACGACAAATTTTTTTATTTTTAAAAAATTGAAAATATTTCACTCAAATTTAGGGTAGAAATCGTCAACAGGCCATTTTTAACATTAAAATTCGTCAAAATGACGATAACTGGTAAAATCTGGCAACAGTGGTATTGAGTAATAAAAGCAGAAAACCAAGCCGACACAAAATTTTCGGCGGCGGCTGCGCGGCCTATTTGGCCGCCAACGGCATAAGAAAAATTATGAAAATGTTCTAAAAAAATTAATATTAATTTCGAATTTCAAGAATTTACTAATAGTTTTACCTTTTATTTATAAAAGATTTGACCAAAATCGGCGGCTTTTTTAAGTTATGTTAAGCCTAAATTTTCACGCGGCGGCGACTTTTAAAAATAATCGACGGCTCCACCTGTAAAACTGTTCGGCGCAGGTCTCTGCTTGTCACTAGTTAAATCATATGATTGTGAAAAATATAATAGAGGTGTTTTTAAACAATTGTGTTTTTTTTTTAAAATAGGAGAGGGGAATAATGTAACGTGCATTTCAAAATTGAGATTAACCCAATGTTTTTATAAAACGAACAAAAAATTAATCTTGACAATTTATATAGATAATAACAAATAAATTTGAAATTTATTTGTTGTTTTCCATAAAATTTGTCGCAACGAATTTTTCGTTTCTTTTATAAAAATAGGGGGTAAGTAAAGAAATCAAATTAGTGAGATTTTGTTAATTTTGAAGGATTTTTAATGATGTTAGGTTTCAAAATGTAAAATTATGGTATTTTAAAAATTTACTTAATATTGGAGCGCTTATTTTTTGCAAAAATTATTAAAAAAAAAACTTTAAAAGCCGAAATTAGATTTAAATAAAAGTTAAAATAAGTGCATCGTCATTAAGGTTTGCAAAAAAGAATATAATCTTTAAATAAAATAAACTCATATATGAAAATGAATTTAAATGAAATTACGGAAAATCTATTTTGAATCTTGAAATATTTGCAAAATTCTTGGCAATCATTTGTTTGTTCAGCAAACTTGTATGAACCTTGAAACATGATGTTCGTATTATTAAATGTAATATTTACATAAAAATGTTGTATAAAAACATTAAATTTAGACTGATTGTTATCAAATTTTAAAACAGCAATTAACAAATGGAATGTAATTTCCAAAAATCCGAATGTTGACTTAATCCATTCCTTTATTTCAGTCTAAGGAGATCTGTAAACTTTATGGGGCAAAATTAAAAAAAAATCCCGTTTTCAGGAAAAACTTAAAATTAGTTTAGACTTTTTAAATAACAAAATCCATTTTCACTGAAAACTTAAAATTAAATATTAGAAGTGTCCTACTTTGAGGCAATATATCGCCGCGCAATTTGACATTTTGATGATTTAGTTGTTCAAAAGTCAATTTTTTTATCATAAAATTTTATGAAAAAACGTATTGTATATTTTATGAAACTGGATGTTGACTGCGAAAATGATAAAAAAAACTGACATTTCGCATATAATAAATAATATAATAACTGTACAACGACACTTCAAAGCGATATATATTTCCCGCTTTGAAAAATGCAATAAGATTGTTAAAAGTTGTTCATCTTCGAAACTTTTATATTGGAATCGAATTTTCCCGTAATGCTTTTTTTATTCATTAGCGCTTTTTGTGTACTTTATCGTGTTTAGGCATATGACAAAATCATTCAGATTTTTTTACGAAACTATTTTTTATAAATCAATTGTTTTCTTTAAAGTACAACTTTTGTTGTTTGCCCGTATTGGCAACTGCATCAGTTTTAAACTATAATTAGACATAGATTATAGATTATAAGTTGTAAACAATTAGCTGCTTATTCCTGCTTCTTCATTTTCTTTACAGGAACAAAATGAATTCCGTGCGGTTTCATTTCCATAGCAAACTATTTTAAGAATGAAGTGATTCTGAGAGGAATGATTTCTAAAGGCTGCAGAGTAAAGTATGTACCGGTCTTATTTCTATTTAAAATATTGACTACTATATATAAAATATATTTTAAAGCCATTTCTAAAAAGTAATACCATTTCTAAAAGAATTTTGGGAAGCTAATTTGGCAAAATCTCACATTGTGCGCCGCTCCGAGAGGCACTGTCGAATATTCAGATATCCCTCTACTGTATCATTGTGAAAATGGTTTTAACCTTCATGTGTTTGGCAATGTAAACTTACGTAGACGGTCGGATGACTACGTTTGTAGTCAATCATGTATTTTACGGTTATTTGAGTCAAAATTTGAAATATATTTTATATGCTTGTCAATTTCTTGTTCTTCATTAAATTTTTAGTAATTTAATAATTTAAAATGATTAAATGTACAAAAACTAACGTTGAACTAAAATAATCACACAATAACAAAATTAGCCAACTCAAATCGAAAAAATGTTGCCTTACAATTTTGCCTATAAAATGATCATTTTAAAAAGTGAGGTCTAGGACGTTGTACATAATTTTTTGTACGCTGTTAGTATTTAGAGCTGCTTAGATAATTTTTTAAGAAGCTACTGAAAACCTTGAAACCTATTACAGTGGAAATTTATTTTTAATTTAAGTTCAAAAACCCAAAAGCTACAAATGCAGTTATTCGAGCAATAGTCGGTCATGCTGCAATTTTGACTTCGTAGGCGAGAGAAGTAAAGAGAATGTTAAAATGAAGTAATACCTTCCCCTCTTTCTCCCACGAACTCAGAATTGTAGCTAAAAAGATTGCTGTGTGTGAATTCCTGACTTCGAATAACTTGATAAATTTGATTAATATGACTCAAAGTAAAGTAAATATTTATATATTTATTCAGTTGAGAATTCAGTTATGCTTTTTAAACAATTAAATCAAATTTACAATTAAATGAGATTTTTTTAATATATTCAAAATAAAAAATTCACAGAAAAGTTCAACCTTTAAATTAATTAACTAATATGATCATTAATACTCTACAATTTGTTTAAACGATTATCTTTAACTTAAATAAAATTTTTGGAATTTGTATTTCACCATTTTTTATTTATTTATTTGCGAAACACAAAATAAAAATGTGTACAATTAATTTGTTACCCATACATAGTAGTGTTGTTTAAAACTATTAAACAAATTAAATACTTCCTCCTTGTATTAATTTTTAATTATTCGAAATGTGTGTGTGTTTTTTTGAAACATATGTAAACAAATCGTCTAACCGATATAGAAAACAAAAATCACTGAATGGAACATCGACCAAATTAAAATAACATCAACAAGTGAAAAGATAAAAGAGCCAACGGAATCAGGTGTTAATTGGTGTTATTAACTTTACGTATTGTTAGATTAAACATTATTTTAAATGTTAAAAAAAAAAATAAAATAATTTTAATAAAATGTGTGATTTTTTGTGTTTAATTGTTAAGCTACCTATAGACACATACTGCACATACATGTGTGCTTGATGATTTTTCTACATATTCATCAATCAAAATTTTATTTTTATTTAAAATGACAAATTAAAATTTTTATAAATGCAAAAAAATAAAAATAAAAAAATAAACAAATTCATTCGGAAAAATTGTATGCAGTATGAGTTCATTTTGAAATCAAAACGATTTTGATTTTTCATACTGCACTGTCTGTATGACGCATAATTTCTCAAGCTCTCTCAATTTTACTAAACATACTTATTGGAAGAGCTTATGCAGTATGTGTCTATGGCGTGCTTTAGAGTTCTGGTTGGTTGGTTGGTTTCCGTGGTAGCCCGTGATCTACGGGCAATCAATTAGACTCGTTAGAATCCGTTTTGATGGAACCACACTACTCGCCAGGTGAATTAGTTGTATTGAGTCTGTAATGAGATAGAAATGTAGGGAAGAAACAATGAGAACATAAATTAATTAGATCCAGCCTGTAGCATTGAGATATTTAATGATGTCACTGAGTCTAGTGTCCGATATCTCAGAGAGGTTGTCTAAGTGGTGCCCTCCCAGAAATTTATGTCTGTTTGCGTTCAAGACTGGGCATTCACATAGAAGATGGAAAACCGTCTCCTCCTTCTCGCTGTTGCCACAACTACGACAATATTCATTGTAAGGGAGACCAAGTCTACTTGCATGTTTACCGATCGTCCAGTGACCTGTAAACACTGCTATTAGTCTCGAGATGTCCTTGCGTTTGTAGCCAATGAGTTGCAATGAGCGTTTCTCGTTGTAGGTAGGCCACGTTTCTTTCGCGACTCTACATTTGTCCAGATTTCGCCATCTATTTTCCGCCTTTTCTAGAAAGTGTTTTCGGATTCTGCTTTTGACTGCTCCTAACGGGATTGCGACAGAAACCGCTAAGGAGGCATTCATAGCAGAGCCTGCCCGGGCTAATTCGTCTGCCTGTTCATTACCATAGTAGTCCCTATGCGCAGGTACCCAGATTATAGTAATGTCATACAGTCGACTTAGTCCAAGCAGTTCCTCTTTACACTGTCTGACTAGAATAGAGGTAGTTTTCGGTGATTTAAGCGATAGTATTGCCGCTTGACTGTCGACAAATAAACCAATATTCCCTTGAATATTCCTATCGCAAATTAGTTTACACGCTTCCATGACCGCTAGTATCTCCGCTTGGAATACGCTTGCCTCGTCAGGGAGTCTACATGAGTGTCTAATTCCAAGATCCTCAGAGAAGACACCAGAGCCGACACCGCAGTTCATCTTTGAGCCGTCAGTGTATATCCTAGTTCTAAATTGTTCAAGAAGATTGCCCCTTCTCCATTCACTCCTGGTGGGGAATAGGACTTTAATAGTACTTCCGAAGTCCAAGTGGGGAATCATATAGTCGGTAACTTTATTGTATTGCGGGGGTAATAAATTTAATATCCTCGTGTGCCCATACGTTCTTGATCTCCAGCTTTTCGTTGCAGATAACCTTATCGCACTATTAACTGATGATTCCATTATGTATAGGTCTATAGGTGTTAGATGCAATATAGTGTTCAGAGCCTCTGATGGACTAGTACGTAATGCACCTGCAATGCCAATGAAAGCGGATCTTTGTATCCTGTAAAGCTGATCCACCACATACCTCTTACTAGTAGCGGTCCACCATACAAGAGATCCATATACAAGAATGGGCCGTACTATAGCAGTGTATAGCCATTTTGTCAATTTTGGACTCAGGCCCCATTTCACACTGAACATCTTTCTACAGGTGTAGTATGCTACCGTAGCCTTACTAACCCTATGTCGAATGTTCAGTTTCCATGAAAGCTTAGAGTCCAAAATAATGCCCAAGTATTTTGCATTGTCCGACAAGGTGAGTTCACAGTTTCCTAACCGTGGTAGTCTGAAGCTCGGAATCTTGGTCTTTGTGGTGAAAAGTACCAGCTCTGTTTTGCCCGGATTCACTCCTAGTCCACATTCTTTGGCCCAGTCCCTGAGTGTAGCCAGAGCAGTTGACATGATATCACTTATCACGTTCAGAAACAGTCCTGATACTAGTATCACCACATCGTCCGCGTAAGCCACGACTTTCACTCCCTTGTCTTCCAATTTACACAGGATGGTATTAATGACAATAAGCCACAACAGCGGAGAAATCACGCCCCCTTGTGGAGTTCCACGCATAACCCGTTTGGTCCTAACACTGTTACCTAAATTCGCAATGACGATTCTTGTCTCTAGCATTGACACCAGCCAGTTGGTGATATAATCATCAACTCCTAGTTCGTACAGAGCTCTCTGTATCGCCAAAGTCGTGACATTGTTAAAGGCGCCTTCTATATCCAGAAAGGTAGCCATAGCGTATTGTTTAAATTCAATGGATCGCTCGATGACCCCTATGACCTCATGAAGAGCCGTCTCCGTGGAGCGACCCTTAATGTAGGCATGTTGACCTCCTGAGAGTCGAGTTGTACCCTCTAGACGCTGCCTTATATGTAAATCAATGAGTCTCTCCAGAGTTTTCAGCTGAAAAGATGAGAGACTAATCGGACGGAAGTCCTTTGCATTCTCATGGCTTCTCTTTCCGATTTTTGGAATGAACACTACCTTTACTCTCCTCCAGTTCCTGGGAACATAGTTGAGGGTTAGGCAGAGTTTAAAGATCCTATGTAGCCAGGGTATGATGTATACCTTTGCACTTTGCAGCATCTTTGGTATAATACCATCAGGCCCTGCAGATTTGTATGGAGAGAAGCTATCAATCGCCCATGAAATCTTCTCAACGGATATTATGTCAACCTCGATTCCTTGCGAGGATTTAATATGCCCCATCTCCTGGTCCGTAATATCAGTGCAGCCAGGAAAATGAGTGTTAAGTAAAATGTCCAAAGATTCCGCCGACGATTCTGACCATGATCCATCCATCCTTTTAATATAGGATGGATTATTATGACCATTTGCCAAAACCCTACTGAGTCTAGCAGATTCCTTGGTATTGTCAATAGATTCGCAGAAGCCTTTCCATGAGTCTCTTTTTGCGATCTTTATTGCTTTCTTATATTCCCTACGCTTATCGTGGTATAACTGCCACGATTTTGTCCTGTAGCCAATATTGAAAGCATTGCGTGCCTCCTTGCGTAGCTTCGAGAGTTCCCTATTCCACCAGGGAGGGAAGCTCTTTCTAGCCTTCGTCATTGGACATGATATATTAAAAGCCTTAACAATTTCCCTGCCTAATATATCCTCAATTTGATCAAGACCCTCAGTCGTTGCTTCGACTGGAGGTATTTTTCTCAGTCTGTGCATGAGAATCCCATTGAACTTAGTCCAGTTTAGAGTTCTAGTGATATTGCCTTTTTTAAATAATTGTAAGTTCATGGAAAATATTTGGCAAATTTTAAACTATTAAAATTGGTTTATGAAAACATTGGTTAAATTTCAACCTAGTTTAACTATTACTTTAAAATTTTTAATACTAAAAACATATCTTGTAGATGTTGCTAATATTTTGTAATTTAATATGCACATGTATGTATTTCAAGGATAATTTATAACTCATTGTTATAAAGTGTGAAAGTGTGACCCACTTTCAAATTTACTTTTTGAATTACTATTGCATAATATTTTGTACTGCAATCAACTATTTGCGAACACTAATTTAATGGTTAGTCAATGTAGACTATAATTTTGAAATACGGTGTAGCGTAAATATAGGCAAATTTATGAAAATTGTAATCATATTTAATTACGAAGAAGCTTGAAAACGTGGAAAAATTTAAGCAGATAAGGTAATCATTAAAAATTAATCCCCCTCATTAACGTTTTCGTATATATGTAAAAAAGGGAGCATTCGCCACTTTTATTAAGTTCTCTCTTCTCATTATCGTAGACAATAATTTTTACCCTAAAGACTTAGTTATGTTGGCTTTAATTTACGTCCATTTCGTTCGGACGATTAATTTTTTTATGAATTTCTGAAGTGACCAAAAACGGCGAAACTAATCTACTCCGGGGGTAAATTGGAATAATAGGTTGGGCATAATAGTTTGTCAATATAGGGAAATTTTTATTTTATTTTGGCATTGTTCTAGCATTTGTCAAACTTGCAAATTTTAGACAGAATTTTATTTCTGCAGTTGACAAAACAAGTTAGAGTGAGCTATTCGGCTGTGTCAAATCTTATATATCCTTTAACCGTGTTATGATATATATATTTTAAAGTTAATGAAACAACAATAACAAATGAAGACAACATTAATTAAAAAAGGGTACTTTGAAAACTTATGAACCGATCTGACTGATTTAAAAAACCGAAATTCCGAAAACTGAAACTGAAAAAAATATTTATGATAGATCTATGCAAGAACAAAGTCCATAGCTTAAATAATAGCTGGAAAAATCTTAATAACGCGTTTTGGCTTATAACTCGGTTGATACTGGATCAACTTAGTTAATTTTTTCAACACAAAAATCCAAAAAAAGTTTCCAAATTTTCTGTAAAAGAACGAAGTCCCTAGCTTATAAAAATAAAAAACCATCTATGCTTAATTTATAGTTGTTGATTTTCAGTACCCATAAAAATAACAACTATATATAAAAAAGATATGAACCGATTTGGTTTATTCAAAAAAACCGAAATTTTAGAAAAATGTAAAAGTCCAAAAATGTTTTTTGGGCAATTATCGGATACTAATGTACCGATTGAGTTTATCTCCACAGCACAAAAATTCGGTCAAAAGTTTTAAAATTTTCTGTGCAAAAACGAAATCCTTAGACTGTTTAGGGGCTTAAAAAAAATAAGAAAACCGGTTTAAAACAGTTTCTTTGAGATATATCCAGCATTTTTGAACCGGTTTTTGCCGAATTTTAATAGAAAAGTTCTCGAAAAAATTACTGATCTTTTGATCATACAATTAAATTATTGGGAGCTTCATAAATGCTATTTAAACCATTTTTAAGTCGAAAAATCCTTACAAAAAAAACTTTTTTTTTAACATATCTCCGTCATTTATGAACAAATTTTTCTGAATTTCTATAGCAGAATTTTTGAAAGGATTTTCGATTGTTTGATATAAATCTTATATATGGCAGTTATAACAACAGACAAACGGACGGACATTGTTATTTCTACATCGTTTCTTATAAGGATCCAGAAAATATAAACTTGTTTTGCTCTAACTGAGGAAATTACAAACAGAATGGCATAATTATATATACCTTTTACCTGTGATGAAGGATATAATAATATTCATCTGCAATTTTGCTTTTTTTTTTAAGTAAATAAAACTTCAATAAAATAATACAGATCAAAAAATCAGAAATTACAGCAAAATATTTTTGCGGGTTTCCAAAAACGCAATCACGTTTATCTCCGATCATATGTAAATGTCAAATTTTGATGGATGAGACAGCTTTGATAAAAGAAAAGAAAATAAGTGAGCCACAAAAATGATTACTTCGTTTAAGGATAATTGGCAATGGCAGATGCGTCTCTAAGGCGAATACTCCCCTTACCTTATTAGCTTGGATAAAAGAAGCTTATTTATTTAAACATTTCTGTAAGCTGCAATTTATTATGTTTGTAACAATAGAAGATTAGATTTATTGTCCTCAATAAACAAGGATTTTTCAGTCTGAAAGTGAGAATAAATATTTACAAGGAATTATAAATTATAAAATAAATCATTTGTATTCGTTGAAGAAATGTTAACATTACATGTTTGTAAATGTAATATATTCTGGGGATGAATCCATCCCTGATCTCTTAACATATCAAGGAATTTCATCCTAAGTTTAGGTATTGAATTAGTGAAAGACTGAAATTTATTTTAGTGGTTCCGCTTTTTCGTTAGATATTTGCTTAGTTTGAAAATAACTTAAGTCACTTTTAGAAATTTTGATGAAAAAAAAAAAATTTTTTTTTGAACTTTTGTTCTTATATTTCTTAAATTTCAATAAAATTTAACAGAAAATTAAATATCTATAACTTCTTATAACACCGTGCAACAGCCTCTTGAAAAAATTCATTATATGCATTAAACCAGAGACTATGCATAATAAAAATGAATTTTCAGTTTTTCCCCAGGACGTCAATTTTGTTCTTAAAAGGACTTCAAAGTATTGAAGGACACATGATTTTAAAGAAGTATAGAAGGATATGGGTGTCAAATGAAAGCTGAGAATCCCTATAATATAATAAATATTTTTTACTTGAATGTTGGTTGCAGTACAAACAGTTATGAAAATATCCTTTCAAAAATGCCAATTTTTAATATTTTTATTTAAATATATAGCACTCCTGAATATATATCACCATTCGTTTTCACATATGAAAAAATCTATAAATTCTCCAGAATGTAAAATTTCCTCTCAAAAGGATTTCAAAATTTCGAAGAAAACACAGCTTTTAAGAATATTATAAAATATTTACGAAGATCTTATCGACTCAATGTGGATGTCAAATGAAAGTCTAGAACGCCTGCAATATAATAATATAATTTATTTGAATTTTTCAGCACAAAAAGTTAAGAAAATATTATTTTGATTTTTGAAAATTATTGCATGGTGTAATAGAGTAGTCCCGTTTGTTTTGAAGAAAATAACCGATTCGATGTTTCTAACTAAAATTAAAGTACTTCATTTTAAGATACTATTTCTCAAAAAGGAGATATTCTCATTATTAGGGGGCGGATTTTTATGCAAATGTATGTTTTTTCCGTAACATTTAAAAACTACATTATGTAGTTATCTGTCCCATACATTTTTAATGAAAAATGTCATCGATTTTTTAGTTTGTGTATTCAAAGTCGGTTTTTACTTTTTAAAAAACCGACCGGTTTTGATTAACTTTTATTTCCGAATAATTCAACAGGCCGGTTTTTTATGAAATGCTGCTTTAATTTTTGTTTACTAAATTGACCTATACCTCCCATTTTTTATATTTGCAAATTGAACCTTATTTATGGACTTATGCATTAAAAATATCAATTTGTTTAAAAATAAAATTTGTATGAAAATTTAAAATGTTTTGAGTAGTTTACATAAAAATTTTATTTTTAAACGATTCGCTTGTTGTACTAAATCAGGCCCTTAATTATTTAAAAATACTTTTCATTTTCATTATGAACTAAAAGCTTTAAGGGTAAGATTTGTATACCATAGGTGGTTGGGGTATTATGCTTTTGTGCTAATGTTTGTAGCGCATAGAAAAAATTATCCAACACCCACCTTAAAGTATACCAATCGAATGACTTTTTGAGTCGAACTAACGATGTCCGTCCGTCTCGCTGACTGTACGGCTGGCTGAATGGCTGGCTGGACGACTGGTTGGATCGCTGGCTGGATGGCTGGCTAGACGACTGGCTGGATGGCTGGATCACTGGCTGGATGGCTGGCTAGACGACTGTCTGGATAGCTGGCTGGATGGCTGGCTGGACGTCTGACTGGCTATCCATGTTAACCTTGTGCACAAAGTACAGGTCACAGTTTTTAAGATAATTCAATGACATTTGGCACGTAGGACTTTCATGACACAAGGACGAAGTCTATTGAAATTGGTTATAATCGGTTAATTATTTCACCTATCCCCCATACAAATGTTCTCCCGGAATACGGGTTTAACGATCATAAATACATTAATTATTACAATATTTTAAAGAAATTCGGTGTAAGCAAGTTTTCTATAAGTATCAATTTTTGCGCCAAGTTTCATGAAGATCGGTCCATAATTGACCATAGGTCCCATATAAAACGCTCTTTCGAAAATCACTTGCATAAATCACATACACATGTTACTATCAGGTGTATATTCGACACAAATAAGTTTTATATAAGTAGAAATCATAGGGACAAATTTTATGAGGTTCGCTCCATAATTTACCATAGCTCCCATATAAGCCCACTTTCGGGAATCACCCTAAAGTGTATAAATTCATATAAATTCATTTGTATATTTTATTTTACTCTTAGTAAAAGTATCGGTCCACAATTGTCTACATGTTTAATATAAGACGAATTTTGATGGACATGCACAATGGTGTGGGGTATCATATGGTCGGGTTTGACCGACTATATCTTTCTTACATGTTTTTAATATATTTAAACTAATTTTATTAACAGAATCTAGTAAAGATTTAGACCAATTTTTAGAACTACTGGTTGTATTGAATGAAATTTCATATGGCCAATGCTGAGGTATATTCCAATTCATTTGAAAGAGTACAGGTTCTTAGCGGGTTTGGGGGACTGATGGTGGACCTCCAAAGTTGGTCACCTCGGGCATGAATTTTCTTTTTAAATCGCCAAAATAATTCTCTACAAAAAGTACGCTTTCATGAAGTAAAATTTTGACCCATTTTTGGCACGCTTAATTAGTCATAAAATTTTTTTTAAATATTCTTTGGATTCTATACAAAATTCAAAATAATTTTCGTACAAGTATCATAAACAACTCCAAACAATCCAAGTTATCACACATTTACGTTTATGGCCAATTGAGAGCAAACGCGGCACCCATCTTGCAGACAACTTTTTTAAATCCAGCTGATATTTTAAAATCCAAACCACACTGCCATATTAAATGCCTATGACATCAACAATCTCACGCACTTTTACTCTTCGTTCGGCCAACACCATATCGTGGATTTTTTCGACATTTTCGGGTGAACTGACCATAATTGGCCGTCCTGAACGTTTAGCGTCATTTGTAGTTGTGCGACCACAATGAACGTCAGTAAACCACATTTTTTTACCATTGAAATGGTGCAGAGTCCCCATAGTGTTTATCGAGCTTTTCCTTGGTTTCATGGACGGTTTTTTTTTCGCAAAATATAATGTTTAATGAGCACTCGAAATTCACTTGTCAGTAGTCTATTAACAGGTGGTACTTGATGGGAATAGTATTGCATTTTATATAACTACGAGGGAAGTTCGAAAAGTCACGGAAATATTGATCCGCCCTCTTACCTATATGGTTGCGATAAAAAGTTATATTATTTCGAAGTAGAAAATTTAAAAAAAACTGCGATTTTTTGTGATTTTTCTCAAAAAGGTGACATAAATTTTGTGCATGTTTTTAAAACATGAAAATTTGTCACCTCGAATATTAGTAATTTATTAACTTTAGGTTTATATTACTTAAAATAACTATTCTTAATAAAAAACATAAAAAGTATATTTTATTTATCCTGAATATCATCGTTTTCATACATTACATTATTGTTAGTAGTCTACTTATTTCTTGAATGTACTTGAAGTCAGAGTTTCTGGCCTCCTGTGTCTCTTCTGTTAATTCACCTAGTGGTACTATGTTTGATTCCAAAATCTGACAATCATGTTGAAGAACTTTGTGAACAGGTGTTAATTTCTTAAGTATCTGTGGTGAATAAATCAAATTTTTATTCATTTATATGATGTATGTTATTTACTGCTCATAATATCACATGACATTTGTGAAGAAGTTCCACATCAATTCTAATAATTTGAGACGTAATTTCATAGTTTCACCATTTGCACTTCTGTAGCTGATGAGTAGTTTAACATCTATATATATATATATATATAATTTAGAGCTTTTTGAGCGTTTTTGAATGCTGACCGCCGCGTTTTGGTTCAAAAAAGTTGACAACGCTGCCAATGCTGGTTAAATTGCAAACGAATTTCGAAGTAAAAGTTTAAACTTCTTATAGTCCTTTTCTGTCTCTCTATCTACTATAATACAAAATCAGATTTAAACAAGAAAAATTAGCGTGTGTGAACATTTCGTGAAATCGTAATTTTTTTAACAAAAGTCGTCAATTTGCAAACTTTGTAATTTTTACAATAAAAATCGTCAAAATGCAGATAAATCTGCAATTAGGCAACAGTGATTATAAGAAATATTATGAGACTGTTGTGATTTTCTACACAACTATCTTATAAATATCTTATAAGATGAACTGTATATACGAAAGTTTGTTTGTGTGTGTGCATGTATTTTTTGGAAATTACTAAAAAAAGCAATTTTTTTCTTTTTCTTTTTTTTTTGTAAAATTTTTCCCTTTTTTTAACACCTTACCTACATGAAATATTGACGTTACTCCAAACATGGTACTTGCAAGGGTTTAATGCATATAATACAAATAGAACGTTATCTGAGAGGAACGTTAATGTTGCATGAATTAGGTTTTTGACTATTGAATTAGGTTTTTCTCTATCAGATATCTATGTATTTGTATATTTATGGTTTAACTAATTTAGTTGCAGGTTGTTTCACTTGAAATTTTAAATCAACTTTATTTTTGTCATGTTCAAATTTTAGATACTTTAGCTTTATTTTAAAGTTGTTGAAATGAATTTTAAATAAGTTAAACTTCGAAACGAATATGTAAATGTTATAACTTCAAAGTACTAATAAAAAAAAAAAAAACTAATCTAATGTTGTATTCATACCTATATTATCATCAGATTTCTGAACACTATGATTGATCCTTAAACCGATTTTTAGTATTTTCCAGATTTGTGTTTAATTTAGTAAGAATTGGTACAAAAAAAAATAATTTAAGTTAGAGAAATAAAATGAAATTTATGCAATAGATTACTGTATATTTTAAAAAGTTTTACATTCACAAAAACACAATTATGTAAAAATCTGAGACACAGTTTTTAACATAAATTACGAAAGGTACTAATTTTATTTGTATAAAATATTTAAAATTTATTTTTTTTAATTTTAGAAATAGCGTTATACTTTTATATTATTTCGTTTTTCGTTAATTCATTAAGACTTATAATGTTTCGTTTTGTTTTATTTAATAAAAAAAATATTTTCTTTATAAGAAATCATGGTATGTTTTCTTATAACTAGTTTTAAAATAAAAAAAAAAATTGATTTTTTCGTTTCCATTTCTCGGGAAAAGAAATATTACGTGAAACCCTATGCAGCACACATTTAACATAGAAATGAAGGAAAAGATGCAAATTTTGCTGAAGGGGGTTAAGTTTCTGTTAGCTTTTAAACGAATGTGTAAACTATTTATGCAAGTATTTGGTATCATTGGAAATGTTCCAACTTGAAAAATAATCCATATTATTATAAAATCATGTGTATGTTTGTTTATTTGTTTATTTGTGACGCAATTACTCCTAAACCGCTAAACCGATTTTAATGAAAAATTAAATATAGATGAATTTTAAGGTGGAAGGAACTATAGGCTAAAATATTGTAATTTTTTCGCACTTGTATTCTTTATTTTCTTATTCTTATTTCGATAAAAATGAAATTTTAATAGAAGAAGGATTACGGGAAACAAAGCTGTTTTCTTTAATTTTTTATTAAACTTATACATTCCATACAACGCAGGGGCATTCATCTAGTGATATATAAATAAGAAAGTATTAGAACTAAATTTCTTCAAAAAATTAAAAATTTCGATTTTGTAAAAAAAAAAATAATAATAATATTTGAGCTTAAATAAAATCTATATAAATAAAGCTAACATTATGAAATTTTATTGTAAATTTTATTGTAATATAAAAAAAAATTTGTTCTTAAAACAAGAATATAAATAGATTCCCACTTTTCATTCCGAAATACCCAAAATCCCATTTTGGGGAAAACTTGTTTTTAAAATTGACTTTTTCCAATAAAATGGTCACCTTGTCGTTATTGGAGGCATGACTTATAAATTATTTTTTTTTGTATGTTTAGCGGACATGCTCGTATGTAGGTAGGTGATCAAAGTATTTTTGTTTTTTAATTTCAGCTTTGACATTTTTGAGTTCCACAAATACAAATGCCCTCGGATTTTCTTTACATGCATTTACGTAGTGTCTATATTAGACAATTTTATCAATTAACGCAAATTTATGGAAGGCGACAACAGTTGTACAAAAACAACAATAAGGCGAATTCATTAATGTTTTTTATATGTGCAATTTGACAGCTGTAACCACGAAAAATAATAATCAGCTATTTAACTGAAATTGCCTTGTATACATTCGCATTGGTTTGACGTTTGTCTTGACAAAAATTTGTCTAATATAGACATTACATTAGAATCATGAATCATGGTATAGAGGAAAATAATTGATTTTAAAGTGAAAAAATGTCACCACCGTTTTTAGAAAAATCACAAAAAATAGCAATTTCTTTAACTTTTTATCGGAACTATATAGGTATATGATTCTTGCACGAAAATTATTTAAAATTTTGCACAGAATCCAGAAAATATTTTATAAAAATTTTAGGATTCTAATTGAGCCCGTCAAGTTAAAAAATAAAACATGTCCAAAAATGAGTCAAAATTTTACTTCGGTCTAAATATCCCTTAAAGTAAAAGAGATATCCCGCACATGTAAACATGTTTATTATAGAGAATTATAAGGACTATCTATGTGCAAAATTTTTTTACAATAAAACCGTAAATGAAATTTTGGCGATAAAAAAAATCATACACGAGGTGACTAACTTTGGAGTTTCATTCCCAGTCTTCCAGCCCTGATAAGAACCTGTGCTCCTGCAAATGAATTGGAATACGTATGAAATTTCATTTAAATTTCGCAACTGTCAAAATGTACGGGAAATTACGTAATTTCAAGTTGATTTCGGCTGAAATCACGAAAGTATGTAATTTCGCGTCGTTCTGAATGCCTTATAATTTTTCCAAAGTAAATCTAAAAAAGCACAAATTAAAAAAAAGTCTAAAGTAATAGCATTAATCTTTTAAAACATAATCCCATAAAACAAGATTAATAAAATTAAAATCTAAAATATATTACGTTGCATAGACCATGGACTGATTTTTGTTTAATTTAATAAATATGAAGGAAATAAGGGAATATTTTTTTCCATTTTTATGATATATTTTAAGTACATTTCATTACATTATTTTCAACTCGAATTCCTAATTTTCCTTTAATTTTAGGTAAACAATAAAATATTCTTAAATAAATCGAAAGATTTTGAATTGTATAAAAAATTTATTTCCATTTCCAATTCACAATTCATTTTAAGCTTAGAAAAATAATTGAAAGTTTTTCTAAATTCAAATGAAAAACGATTAAGTTGTTAAAATCAAATTAGTTGTTGTGGCGACAAAATATTGCTGGTAAATGTGAATGTGTGTCATATAAAAGTTGTGGAGTGAAAATAACTTTTGTGTTAAAATAAAAACAGAATTTCATATTTGAATATCATAGAGAGTGGGTTAAAAACTGTTTTCTATATGTTATACGAGTACATATGTAGGTGGTAATGTGTCAGGATTTTTGTTTGTATTTTTTTTTTATTGAAAATATGAAAAAACAAATATTTATATTATAGTTTACAAATATATTTATGCAAGTATGTATGTATGTCTGTAAATGAATATCCATTCATATTGTATGCATGTTTTTGTATGAGAGTATAGGTTTTTTGCTTAATAAAACTAACCAGCCAACCTTTACAATATTTAAGTGTCGGAGTGGAAAATGACCAACACCATCAATATATGTACGGGTGAGTAGCAGCAACCTTGTGTGATGTTTTTTTTTTTTTTTTTTTTTTGTAAATAAATGTTGGGTTTTTTACGGTCAGAGGTGAACAATATTGTTAAAATTTTATTATTTATTTGAAATTCTAGAAAACACCAATTTTATTTTTTTAAATATATAACTCTACTAATAAAAATGATGAAAATCTGTTATTCGTTACATTTGTCATTAAGTATTGATTTTTTCGAAGAATTTTCGACAATAATTTGATATATTTTGTTTGCAAACTGCAGTGGTTTTAAAACGATTTTTTTTTGGAAATAATTCTGTAATTATTGATCCGTTAAAGATATCTAATAAAATTTGACATGGCTAGAGCTTGAACAAGTTTGCATAGGGTTTAAGGGGAGAACGTTACCCAAAGCGCTTCCGGTTTTACTTTACACGCATTTGCATTAGGTTTTCTTTTGTAAACATAAAAAAAAAATTATTTTAGAAGTGAGAGAATGTCATCACCATTTCGGAAAAACACCAAAAAAAAAAAACTTTAGAATCATTTAACCTTTTATTCGATTTATATATTTATATAAATGTTGAAGAAATTTTATTTTAGTGGATATTGTTAAAAATTAGGGCACAAATTAAGCCCGCCAAGTTTAAAGAACTTAAAAAGAAGGAGGCAAAAAATTAGACGAAAATTTGCTTCCACCTAAATATCTCTTAAACTAAAAGAAATAACCTACACATGTAAGCATATTTTTAGGAGAGATTTACAAGGTCTATTTAGAAGTAATTTTTCTACATTTAAATCATAAATTAATTTTTTGGCGAATTCGGAAAAATTTACATACCCAATGTGACCAACTTTGGGATCTACTCTCAAGGCCTCTGACACTTTAGGGATATGCGCTTCTCCAAATCAACTCAAAACAAGTAAGAAAGATATAGTCGGTCAAGCCCGACCATATGATACCCCATACCATTGTGTATATCCATCAAAATTCGTGGAGGGGTCTTATATTAGACATGAGAACAATTGTGGACCGATACCTCTACTAAGTGTAAAATAAAATATACAAATAAAGAATATTACGTTAATACTAACATTTATATGAATTTATGCACTTTAGGGTGACTACCGAAAGTGTGCTTATATGGGAGCTATGGTAAATTATGGAGCGATCCTCACAAAATTTGTGTCGAATATAAACTTGATACTAACAAGTGTATTTGATTTATGCACGTCAAAATGATTTTCGGAAGAGGGTTTTATATTATGGATCCGATTATGAACCGATTTTCATAAAATTTGGCACAACGACTTATACAAAATTTCCTTGCACCAAATTTTATTCAAATATTGCGATATTTAAGGCATTTATGATCGTTAAACCCCTATTCTGGGAGGACATTTGTATGGGGCTAGGTGAAATAATGGACCGATCATAACCAATTTCAATAGGCTTCGTCCTTGTGTCATAAAAGTCCTACATTTTAAGTTTCATTGAATTATCTTCAAAATTGCGAAATGTACTTTGTGCACAAAATTTACATGGACAGCCAGCCAGCTGTCCAGCCAGCCAGATGGACGGACATCGTTAGATCGACTCAAAAAGTGATTCTGAGTGAATTGGTATACTTTAAGGTGAGTTTTGCATGATTTTTTCTGTGCGTTACAAATATCAGCACACACGCATAATACCCCAACCACCTATGGTGGTATGGGGCATAAATAGCTCAGCTCTAGCCATGTCAAATTTTATTGCGATATTTTTAGCGGATCAAAAGTTACAGAATTATTTAAACAAAAGGCTTTTCGGCACCACTGTGTTCTATTGTATAAGCGTAATAAGTAATTAGCATTTTATTTGCAATTAATGGGTCTATTATGATTGGAAACCAAACTTTAGTTGTGTTGTAAGTTGTTTAAATGATATTACAGATGGCAACTGGTAAGCTCTCAACTCAGTTGCCGCACAGGCAACTACAAACTTCTGGTTGCTGAAAATTTTTTAACAAAAAAGTGAAAATTAACTGTTTTTGTTTCTTTGCATTAATTATTTTTTTGAGTTGCTGAACTGTCAAAATATTATTTTTGACAACTTTTTGGTAACTGAAAGAAAATTGCTATTCATAATATAAATTTTCTTGTAGGTTGCGTTGCATAGTGGTTCCAAAACGCTTTTTTTTTTTTTAATAATTCTGTAACTTGTGAACCGTTGGAAATATCTCAATAAAATTTCACTTGGCCATAGACGAGGTGTTTTCAAGTTGATTTGATGGAGTACAGATTCGGTTCAGGGGGAGTGGTTAGATCTCCAAAGTTGGTCATCTCGGGTATGCATTTTTTTTAAATCGCTAAAAATTCATCTATGATTTGACAGAAAAAAATTACATATAGATAGTCCCCCTAAATCCTTACAAAAATACGCTTACATGTTTAGCTTATCTCCTTTAGTTTAAGAGATATTTTTTAGGTTTTTTTAACTTAATTTTTTAACATTCACAAACTAAATTATTTATAATCAATGTATGCATGTCAAAGCAACATTCTGGGATTGGTACTGTATGGGAGATACGATCAATTAAAGGCCGATCTTAGCGAAATTTAACAACATGATTTATACTCAATAATCATGCTAAATTTTATTTCGATACTAACTTTTTTATGGTATTTATAAAAGTTTAAATAATTTTCGGGAAGGAAACTATTGTCAATTATGCAACCAAACTCCTGAAATTTTATAATATGTCTAATGACAATAAAAATCCTATATACCTCGAATTTCATATAAATATTTGTATATTCAAGACAATTTTGATGTCTTAAGCATATTTCCGGGAAACATTTTTAATGGAGGTAGCTAAAATAATGAACCGATTTCAACCATTTTCTATAAGCTTCGTCTTTAAGTCTAAAAGAACGACTGTGTCAATTATCATTAAATAATACTTAAAAATAGAGCATAAATTTCGAAAACACTGACAGGACATTACCTAAAATTTTATAAGTTTTAAGGGATAAAGTTTGGGATTCAGGAATTTCATTATGATGTTTTTAAAATTAATATAATTTCAGAAGGGTTATAAAGGACCTAAGGGTTAAAACAAAAAAATTTTGCCGGAATTTCTAAATTATATTCTATCATTTGATAATTTACAAAAAAAAAAATTAATTTTAAAATTTCAAAATGCTTTTAAAGGGATATTCGAATGCGAAATGAAAAACTGAGTACGCACTCCTGTCATAAAATGTCTCTGCTTTCATATGTATTCATGTGTAAAAAACATTAAAAAAATTATATGGGCCAGAACAAAAAACAAATTTTTTTTTTTACCGAATCTACATATTTATATGGCTCTTGTAGCAATATTATTTAGAATTTTGTGAGAAATGAATATTAAAAAAAAGTTAGGTCCAATATTAAGCCCGTCAAGTTTAAAACACTTAAAAAAGGGGCTAAAAATGAATGAAAAATTTATTTAGACCCAAATAGCGTATGTTTTGTAGAGATTTATAAATACTATCTATATGTAATTTTTTATAACCCGATGCGCTTTGCTGCCATCATTATAGTAAAATAAAATAATTAGAAAATATATTTGTAAGTTAATGATACGACCAACAGTGCCAACAAAATTAATTCAGCCAAATCAGCTATTAATTTTCTTTGCCAACTTCCACATGCGTGTCCGGTTTACTTAAGGATCAAGTTACTAGACAGTGTATTCTTGCTCGATTAGCCAATTCACACCAAAAATGCAATTGTGCTATACCAGCATTTGTGCACCTGAACATGATGGCTCATATGAAGCAGAGATCGGCAGGTAAGAAGCAGAAGATCAAATTGACAGGTCTTAGCTACAGCGCGATTAACATCGGACATATACGTTTGCGCAAGTTCAAGAAAATAGTTGAGTTTATAAAATAGTTAAATTTATAAAATAGTTTAATTTGTTTAATTCCTAATTAGTGAAATAGAAATAGTAATTAAAAATATTAAATTGTGTTTTATTAAAGGCGCCGTTGAATGCGCTTATAAAAAGATTTTTTTTAGAGAATCAAGGGAAAAATCCTTAACTAGTATTTATTTAAGTTATAATTTAAAGAAAATCGGTTCAGTGGTTTAGCCAACAAACAAATATATATATATATATGTATATATATATATTTTCTTCTATCATATATATATATATATATATATATATATATATATATATATATATATATATATACATATATATATATATATATATATATATATATATATACATGGGGACAACAACCAAAAAACAAATATATAATATATGCACATGGGGACTCTACTACTCTATCAAGAACTATTCGTCCTATATTCATCCCAATTGTGAGATTAATGAGAAAATTATTCGCACCACCATCTTAAAATTTTTTCTGCAATAGTTATTCACCTATGCTATAATAAATATTAAATTTTATATGGGGTCTACCCCTACTCCTAGGCTTGTCCGCCCTATCTTCATATCAACTATGGAACTTCATAAGAAAATTATTCTCACCAAATCTTAAGATTTTCTCTACAATTTTGCATGGGATCTACCGCTCCCCTTAGACATGTTCACCCTATCTTCGTCTCAGTTATGTATTTTGTTAAGAAAATTATGTCAATAAAATATTAAAACTTTCACAGGTACAGGTCTTTAATTAATTAAGATTAATTAAGATATGGGGGCTCTTGACTTACCCGCTCTATTTTCATTGTGAATCCTAATGATCTTAAGAATTTCTCTACAATAGTTCTTTAGATATGCAAACATTAAAGATTTGCTTTGTATGGGGGCTACCACTCGCCCTTGACCTACCCGCCCCATTTTGATCTCATCTATGGAATTTCATAAGAAAATTATTTAAAAAAAATCTTAAGACTTTCGCTTGTTATACTTCTAGAGATATGAGATAATTAATATTTGATTTGTATGGGGGCTACCGATACTGTGAAAATTTCAAGAAAATCTACCACGAGGTTTATATATATATATGTATACGATAAAACATTTTAAATTCTTTAAAAAAAGGAGATATATAAAACATTTTTTAAAATTTTTTAATTATTTATTAAATTTTTTAAATATACTTCAAGTATCATATTTTAATAATTATTTTCCTTCTTGTTTCGTCATCGGTTTACCATCTTTCCAATTGGTGCATTTTACATGACTGATGTCTCGTTTGGCAGCTTCTGCACGTAAATCCGATTTCAATGCTTGACGCACTACTTTGGCACAAATATTCGAATATTGAATGTAATTTAAACCCACTTTTCGCCAAAAGTTAGTCATTTTGTTGAAATTTTTTCTAAATTTTTATTTTACAATTAAAAAGAGCAATTTCTCTAATTTCTCAGCAGAAAGAAAAGAATTTGAATTAAATTGCAACATTTAGTGGAATTTATTTTAACAAAATTGTCAAAGTCTACTAATTTAATTTGTTTTGTTGTACATTTTTTAAAAAAAAAAAATTTAAATAAAATATGAAGTAGGATTTTTATGAACACTTTCTAATTTTTTAACAAATAAAATTTATGAACAAATATAAGTTTCATTCACAATTTTTAACTTTGACAATTTTTACAAATTCTTTTTTCAACAAATTTCGATGTACTAAAAATACGAAAAATTTCTTTCCTGTATGGAAATTTGGTATGTTTTTTGTGTGTTAAATAATTAAACAACTCGAATCGAGATGTTTTTTGGATTTGAAATATACTCGTATGAAAAAACAAATCAATTTGTTTGTGTTTTTTGAGAAAAGGACTTGTTTTTCAAAAAACCTCTATATGTGAACATAGCATTGAATAATGAAAATAATCCAGACGTTTTTTGGTTTTGAAATATATGAAAAAAATAATAATAATAAATAAATAAATTTGTTTATTTTTTTAAGCTAAAGTCACAGTACAAGTAGTTTTATCACATAATTGGGTATTTTCTATTACTGATGAATAATTGTTATTTCTATAACAATATTATGAGAATATTCTCTGTAGTTTGGTGTATTAAAATGTAGATATGGTTTTATACTTTATGAGTATGGGCTGATAATTTTTTAAGGTCGAACCCAAACGGAATATGCGGGCCAAAACTCGCATATTCGGCTAAAAACCCAAATATTCGGTCGAATCGGAAATTAGCCTAAACTATTTAATATGTACTGATATTTTATTGTTTTTTGTTTTTTATGGAGACTTTTATGTATAAACTTAAAATAAAAATTAATATAATGACAATTAAGTATGATCTTCTTGGAATAAAACAGTTAACCGAAGTTGCTGCGCCAAAACAGTCAACCGAAGTTGCTGTGCCAAAACAGTCAACCGAAGTTGATGTGCCAAATCAGACGACCGAAGTTGTTGTACTAAATAGACAACCGAAGTTGCTGTGCCAAAACAGACGACCGAAGTCGCTGTGCCAAAACAGTCAACCGAAGTTGCTGTGCCAAAACAGTCAACCGAAGTTGCTGTGCCAAAACAGACGACCGAAGTTGTTGTGCCAAAACAGACGACATAAGTTGTTGTGCTAAATAGACAACCGAAGTTACTGTGCCAAAACAGACGACCGAAGTCGCTGTGCCAAAACAGTCAACTGAAGTCGCTGTGCCAAAACTGTCAACCGAAGTTGCTGTGCCTAAACTATTTAATATGTACTGATATTTTATTGTTTTTTGTTTTTTATGGAGACTTCTTGGAATATTTGCTTTCGGCTTTCAAAATACAATAAATTGGATTGTTAGATATTTCATATATTTTTTATTATTTAATAAAAAAAACTATCAGGTTCAACATATATAAGTCGGGGTTCACACAGCAATTTTTCTTGTCGCTATTCGGTTTTCGGCTAAATTTTGGTCAAATCTAAAACCGAATATTCGGTCGGACTCTTATTTATATCTTTCGCGTGCCACGATTTACCCATTGGTTGCACTCAAATTACAAATTACATTCGTTGACCAATTAACTAGTGCAGTTTTTTTATTCTGTCTGTCAATAATAATATTACATATTTGAAGTGTATTTGTGTGTGTGTGTGTGTATGTGTAGAATTCTCTAACGTAGTAGCAATTACGATAAAACATTTTAAATTGGTAACATATTTACCAGTGATTTCGGGTCAACTAAACAGTAAACGTGCTCTCTTAAATATCAAATTTAAAATAAACCTAAAAGAATAGGTTTACAAAAAAGAAAAGAAAAAAACTCCAACAAGGATATAGCCATTAAAGAACAGAGATTATTTTTGTATTTTTGTCGTGCATAAATATTTATTTTATTACCAGCTCTTTAACATGGATTTACATTTCAAACCAATAAAAAATTGTTACCTTTTATTATGGTTGTTGTTATTGTCATGCTATTGCCATTTATCCCGCATACAAGGATTAACATTTGTAAAAAATTCACCATCGAAACAATTTACATTTGCTGATAATGACAATCGTCAGCAGCAAACATCGTCAAAGGCCAAAGCAGCTTCCTCAAACGCAACAGGTATTATTATATTCCTTCATCCCTTTCTACCCATTTCATTGAATTCAAATTTTAAATTGTAATAAAATTGCTGAAAAAAATATAAATGTATATTAAAAATATGTATGTTTACGTTTATTGTTTAACAATTTTGTGATCCTTATCATTTTGTGCGTAAAATCTTCTCATAAAAAAACAGATCCTTGAAATGTTATTGTAAATTTGTTATTGTTTACAAATTTATCACGTAGTATTTAACAGATATATTTTGCCTTCATAATCATATAACTTGAAAAATGTTTTTCTTATGAAATATTTCAGATTGCGTGTTTGTAATGCGTTACAGTACAAATATTTCTACATACACACAAATTGTCATCACATTCGTACATACATATTTGAACTTTAATAAATGCTAAATAATCATGCGAGTATTATCTGTTTTAATAGTCGTAAGGTTTATCTATAAATATCAAATTTATACTTAGATGTTGAACATATATTACCTACTCATCTTTGATCAAAAAAGTTACATAATTATTCGATATTTTTATTTGATCTTGTGTAGAAAGTATTATTGAATGATGAAATTGATATATATTGGAGCAGGGGTTCCTACCTCTTCATGCTTCACGAACCCTTATAGAAATTTTTGTTTTTTTTTTCGCGGATCCCTTGGCAGATTTTCATTTTTAGTATAGTAGAAATGAAAACTAGTTAAAACTCAATAGGTATTCATTTTAAATAAAATTGCATTACTAAAATTCATTTGTTTCTTAAATATAAAAACTATGAATCTTCAGAAAAACTAGTCTCGTATAAATATTGTAACGTGGTTTTGTCGTCGGCTGAGATAGTTCAGTCGTGTCCAAGGTCGACTTATGGGATCCATGAACCTTAAGTGAGAACACAATTGGTTTGCTCTTTCTGGGGTTAAAATATACAGTGTAGCTTTATTGAATAATTCAGTGTTTTAGTTATCGATAATAATAAATATTAATAAATATTTTGTGTTAGGGATTTAGTCGGTTACTTCTCAGGTAATTCGGGTTCTAATACTGGTAGATGCGGGTTGAAGATTTGGTTCCTTCGAGTAGTGTGCAAACCGGATCGTTTATGATGCTAGCATGATGATACTTAGGGACTCAGTCGGATACTTCTCAGGTAATTCGGATTTTATTACCGGTAAACACCGGGTACTATGCAGCAGGACGGATCATTTATGATACTTACAAAATAATACAATTCCTTAAAACTAGGTTACAAAATTCAGACTTAATCTAAAGAGAAAACAGTTAACCGAAGTTGCTGCGCCAAAAACATACGACCGAAGTTGCTGTACCGAAACAGTCAACCGAAGTTGCTGTACCGAAACAGTCAACCGAAGTTGCTGTGCCGAAACAGACAACCGAAGTTGCTGTGCCAAAACAGTCAGCACAAAGCCGCTGTGTCTGACGCTAGGACTTGATCCGAGTACCAGAGAAACAGTGGCTGACAATATCAGATATCTTGGGAATAAGGCAAATTATATTGTGAGATCAACTGTCATAGTTTTTGCAACTTGTGTAGCGCTCGAATCGCAGCTGCTTCAACCAACCTTAGAATACTTATGTGAAAAATTCCATAAACTAAATGAGAATTATTAATTCTCTATAACATATGATGGTTGGTAGCTAAAGTAAATACGTTAATGTATTGGTGTAAACTAATGTAGTTACAGACAAGCAAAGGAGTGAAATGTTAGTGGAATACATATATGTAAAATAACATAATAGATATAAATATTATAGGTATGTAACAATTGTTATCTTAGTATACATATAATGTGCTTTTATCAGGGGTGTTCTGAAAACCGCGTGATTTGAAATCAAGAAACGTTTTACTGTTCTGCAAATCACATGATTTTACGGTTTTCTTCGTGGTTTTAAAGAATAAAATAGCTGACTTTTTAAATTTTTGCTTTGTTTGTTTGACATTGATGAAAATAAAAAGTGAACATTTAGTAAATAAAAATGCTGTGAGCTTCTTTATTTGCATTATTTAATTTAAGCAAACAACATTTAAAGAATGAACGTATTAAAAAACGTCATTTACGGATCTATTCAAATCCTATGGATACAAGCGAAACCTTGTAAGTAAGCACAATTTAATTGATCTAACCCCATGTCTACAACTGAGATTAATGCTGATATAATATGCGAGATAACGCCGGCAGAGGAGAGTAACCATTTTGTTTATATTATGTTAAATCTTAAATAAGAGGTACACGTATTCTAATAAATCCTATAAGAAATCATTATTTTTGATCAGTCGCAGAGTCAACATGTATTTTTTATTTAAGCAATTAGCACTTTTTAGCACAATTTTTATAAAAATGTTTTTGAACATGTAAAATAAACACTAAAAGGAAACAATTTTACAAAAAAAAAAAAATTGTTTTTAAGTAATTTCCAAAATACACATGCACACACACAAATAAAATTTCGTATATGTGTATTTTTTTGACTGTTCATCTTATAACATGGTTGTGTAGAGAAATCTCATCACAACAGTCTCATAATACATCTTATAATACTAAAGCCTTGTTCAGACCGGCGCAAAATTACGAAATTTCATGCCGAAATTACGAATGAAATCTAGAGTGTTCATACTGGCTAAATGACATTTGATGTAATTTCGTGAACAGCTGATACTTATTGTTTACATTTTAAATTGTTAAAGGGGTAAATAAAGTATTTTGAAATGGAAATAAATAAGAAACAATCACTTACTGAATTGGAAATTATTAATTTGCAACAATTAAAAATGTAAAAAGGATATGTTTCATTTTGCAAAATCACTTTAATAATTAATTTTAAGATTTCTCACGGTTGAAACATGCAGTACATAGTTGAAAAAAAAATATTTTTTCCAACCATGTACAGAGTTGCACGGAAATGGGCATCGTAATTTCAATGTAATTTCGCGAAATTACACAAAATTATGTAATTTCGTAAGTGTCAAAATGTATGGGAAATTACGTAATTTCAACTTGATTTCGTCCGAAATCACGAAAGTACGTAATTTCGCGTCGGTCTGAATGCCCTATAATATTTGAATCTACACGTGGAACAATTCTCTCAGAGAGCGAATTTGACACTCTCTGACACAAAAATCTTACATATTCTCTTACGTCTAGACGGGCTGTAAAAGTTCTGGTTCAATTGTTTTTCATAAAAAAAATTAATACAAAAATAACGAAGTTGCCACTGTTTTTATCGATGAAATTTGCTTTCATGTTGCACTTACTTATTTCTAAATTTGCACAAAAACTACACAATTATTATATTATTAAATTTTTTAGCAACAGTAATTAAATTTTGTCTTAAATAAGGAACAGGATGGTATAAATTCAATATATTCTAAATGGCATTTTACGACTGTGTCACATTGGCAACCTTAATAGTATTTTCGAAAAAACAAACCAGCTGACTGCTAAAAAGAGAAAAAGTAAATCACAAACATTGGTAAATAAAGCAAAACAAGCAGTGTCCTTAGAAATTTGTTAATATTTATGTTTTTGTGTAAATAAAACCTAATTTTATTGGACAAATAAATAGAAAACAAATCATACTAAATACAAAATAAAATTTAAATTGAATTCTCTACACATTATATAGAATATAGAATGATTTCAAATCGTCAGTTATTAGCTGATCGATTTCAATATTTTTTGTGCGCAGAATATCTTGACAAAAAGTGCTTTTCAGAACACCCCTGTATATTTTTATATATTTTATTTGACTTTGTTACGCGTTTAAATATCTTTAGAGGTATTTCTAGACGAGCACACAAAGTATTAATATTCTTTAAAAATAAAATATTACGTATGTCTGGGTTCTCACAAAGCAATTTTTCTTGCCGAAATTATGATTTCGTGTGAGAGAGAGAGCGAGAGGGAATATGAAAGGGATTAAACATGTGTGTACTTCGAAATTCGTTTTGTTTTTTATTTTCGTACTTCAAAACAAAAACAAATCAAGGCAATTAAAGCAAGAATTGCTCAAGTAAAATTTTGTGTGTGAACGTAAATGCAAGTTTAAAAGAATAAATACAAAAATTTCAGAAAGAAAAATTGCCTGTGTGAACTTGAACTATTTTATCAGTATGTCACAAAATCCGATAGAAAAATCTTAAGTAATTTTTCTTTCAATATTTTTGAATTCTTTTTAGTTTATTTCCTTTTTTAGAGAAAACATTTTTTAATTTAATTTTTTAATGTAGAATAACATTATTGATACATATGAAAGTCAAATGTTTTTGAACAATTAAAAAAAAAAAAAAAAAATTAAAAATACCATTTGTGTTTCAAAAAAATCATAAGTATTTTTTCATAATTAAACAATTTGTGTTTAGACTATAAAAATCGTAATATGATATTCGAATTTTTGACAAATCTTAATACAAAATACTATCGTGTAGAAATACTTTAAGGAAATATCTAAATATATTTGATATTTTTTGAGTCCTTCATACATTTTTATATAACATTTTAAAAAGAAAAAACTTGATTCTGCATTGTGGTCAAAAAATAATATGTTGCAAAAGAACTAGTAAGAAGAAGAAATCGATATTTAGTAAACAATTTGAAGATGTAATTTGCACTCATGTAAATATTGTACAAGAAATCTCCCTAAGATGTCTGGAACCAGTGAAAATTTTTGCCTAAAAGTATGCATACCATTAACTGCATATGGATTTTTTTTATGAGATGAATTACAAAAAGTTCACTTATAAGATCATGCAATTTAAAGGTCCAATTGCCCAAGAACTGAACATAATGTTTACTTCCATAAAATTATCGAGGGAAGTTTAAACCACAGGGCAATATGAAAACCAAAGTAATGATTCGACTTTCGGCTGAGTTGTTATACAATAAAAAGTGTTCATTTAATTTTTAAAATGTCAATATTTCAAAAATAACTGAATTAGATTATCGTTTTATGATTAATTAGTTCATTTTAATTTTTTTTTATCCTTCATTTAACTGAATTATCTTACAAATATTTTAAAATTTTTAATTATTTATTTTTGACGGGATTTCCCGAGATTCCGGGAAATTTAAAAATCAATCCTGACTTGCCGGGAGGGAAAAAGACTGGAAAAATTAAAACTATAATATGCTGACAAAAATTTTAGCGAAAGTTTTAAAGCTTATTTTTTAGTATTTTGACCAAAAATATTCAACCAACATAGATTCAAAGTCAGCATTGACACACGTTAAATTGCTTATTGTTGAAAATTGTCGGGTATATCATCAATAGCAATGTTCATGAATTACGAAGTAAACTGGTTTGGCAAGAATTGGTGTTAAGCTCTGGATAATATCGGGAAAATTTATAGTGAAGTGAATCCAAGTGCATTATACTTTTCATATGCAGTTGAGGAATATTTTGGTAGAGGGGATTGAAGACGTCTTTTGTGTAAAGAAATTTTGCACATAAAAGCACTTACTGAATCAATTAAGTTAATTTAGTTACTTGTCTGTCTTGTAGTGTAATGTTAAGATTGTTTAACGACACGAAAAAATTAGAGATATAAACAAAGTAATATATAAAAATTGTTTTCCGTAAATTGTATAAAGGGATAATCTCTTCAGCATATTTAACTTCGAATTCAAACGAAGATCGGTATCTTATGTTCCACATTTAAATCGTCACATAGGGCTTTAGGAATTTTATTTCTTAAGGCACAAGTTTTTATAAAATTTACTATGTCTATAGTAGTTTGAAGAGCACTTTAAAATATATCAGGTAAGGCTTTCGCAGAAATTATTTGTCGCTCAATTATATAGAGAGATTTAAATGATTTAAAAAACTTGATCGCGAACCTATCATTAATACGTCTACATCTTTACACCTTTGGAAATCGTAGACAAAGGTTTAGTAAATAATAATACTTCCTATATTTCTTTTTGGATTAAGTTAGAAACATCAGTCATTTCATTACATTGCAGGCCATCAATATTTATTTTTTCTTTTCAGAGTTATTTGACATATGGATTCTCATGACTTCTCCTTTTGTGGGCTTATCTAACAGATTGACAGTGAAACAAAGTTTAATTAAAATTTCACAAATTGTGTGCGGTTTCGTTTCTTTTTGCCATTGGCATTGATACAATATACGAAGCTTCAATAGATTTTTCCATACGCCGAAAAATAGTTACAATCGGAATGTATGTATACCCTTTACATCTATAATGAAGGGTATAAAAAATTTTGAAAATTGATGGACCGATTAGATTAACTTAAAAAGCCGTGCGAGAATGAAGTCCATAGTTTACATGGAAGCTTTTTGGCATATAACTCGGTTAATACTGGATGAACTTTATTAATTTTTTTAACACAAAAATTCTAAAAAAAATTCTGAATTTTCTATATAAGAACGAAGACCCTAGTTTATATGGGTACTTCAAAAAGATGAAAAAACTATCCGAGTTTTAGTTTATTATTATTGTAGTTTTTTTCAGTACCCATAAAAAGAACAACTATAAGAGAAGCCAATACTAAATAAATGAAAGAAAGATTTGCCATATAAAGTCCACATTTGTTGCATGTCTAGAAAAAGCCAAAAGGCAATCTCTTTGCAACACATTATAATTTCAAAAACTGCATTCTTTTTGTACATCTATGTTTTGGGATTTTGGAATATATAGGATAAAGTCAAAATTTCGACACAAGATAGGTCAAATTCGGCAGAATCTGTACTTAGCTCTATTGGATTATTTGGCTAGTTTTTGAGAAAAGTTTTATTTTAAAGGAAAAAGAGTATGTAAATCCTAATTTTTGTAAATCGTTTATTTTTGAACTCGGAAAAGATATCGACTTAAAATTTTTTTATTTGATAAATAATTTTGTTATCTAACTAATTCAGTGATGCCAGATGGAGATAATTTTCCTTTTTTGAGGGAAAGAAGGGAATATGTAATATTAGCATTCATATATTTTATAAACGTTAGGATTCCTTTTGCGTTTAAAAATATTTTTTTATGTCGTTTAAAATATTTTTGTAGTCGATAAAAAATATCGAATTACAAACAAAAACATTGGTTTGAAAATAGAGAAAAAGGGATTTTTTATATAAAACCGAGGGAATTTGTCTAAATTGTATCTGACATTACTGAACTAATTACAGAAATATTGCGCTATATATGGACAAAACTGAACCTAATAACTCGAAAACTGTAGGGAATAAATAGCACATGCAAGCATGTTTTTGATAGGTATTATTAAGAGCTTTAAGAAGATATAGAAATCTTTGAAATCGTTTAAGAAACAAAAATTTGGCAAGCGATTAAAAAAGTTCCTTAATTTGAGCCCCCTTAGCTGCACTCTTGAGGATCCCCCTTTCAAAATAAAATTTTACACTCCTCTGCTATGCCTATGTGAAATTTTATGCAAATAGAACCAGCCGATTAGAAGTTACAGATTTATTTCCAAAAATTTTCAGTTTTGCCCTAGTGTGCACTGAATGTATTTGAAAGGGTTTTACTACAAAAAATTTGATTTCAGAAAACATTCAGGTGCTCTTTTCTATTTTGAGCCTTAGTTATGAACATTTACAAACGTTGGTCCTATTTTGTATAGGTATTTTCTAACCTTAATTAGGAGTAATTCCCTAAAAAATTCTTTAAAAAAAAATTTAAAATGAATGCAAAACTTTCAAAACTTCAACTATTCGAATTATTTGAAAACCGGTTTCTTCGAAAATTAGAAAAATCCATTACCCTAGCTTTCATGATATGTCTTATAATAATTTAGGCTGTAACAAATTTTATATGAATCTTGTACTTGTATGGTGCAAAATAAGTATTAGTTATCGGAGGTTTCTGGGAAGTTATCGGAGGTTTCTGGGAGGAACAGATGGTCATTGTTATTCGTCACCCAAATGAATATTGAAACAGAATGAAAAACGTATATGGGATCTGGAACGAAGAAAAGGAACTACAGCGTCGATTCCATCGTAGAAAAGTTTCCACTTGTTATTTGGAAACCCTAAGTGTCTTTCTTCATTCCTGGTCAACTTTGGTGAAGGGTATAAAAATCGATATATTTTGATTGATTAACATTGTTTCATTTTTTCAGCTTTAACACGTCAACTAATATCGGGAACACTTACGCCTAATATCGTAAATACACCCTATTATTGTATATGTGTACCAGCTGGTTCTTGTCCAAATCCATTACCACCTCCTCCTTCAGACGGTAGTGGGCAAATTGATATACGTATAGTCAATAATGTAAGTACATATTAAAGGAAATAAATTAAATTTCTTACATATATTTTTTTATTATTTTAAAGCCTGTGGTAGTTACCACACCTGCTCCCTTCACTTGTAACTATGGTTTAAGCGTTTGCTGTCAAGCTGGTTCCTATCAGTGTGGTCATAGTTATCCTCCGCCACCTGGCAGTATACCAGCTGGTCCCGGTCAAGCTGAATTTGGTGAATACCCTTGGCAAGTTGCATTGCTAACAACTGCTGAGGTATATTTGGGTTCTGGAGCTCTGATAACAGCTCAACATATTTTGACAGCCGCGCATAAGGTGTACAATATGCCGTAAGTTGTAATGAAATTTCCATATTAACAATTGACTTAGAATATCTTCAACAGCATTACCTCTTTTAAAGTACGTCTGGGTGAATGGGATGCCGCTAATACTGGTGAGCCCGTACCAGCTGAAGATGTTATGGTCTCTAACATTTATATTCATCCCAATTTCAACAAAGATAATTTACAAAATGATGTAGCCATTCTAAAATTAGCTAAACCAGTGTCTCTTACCTCTAAGTCGACCGTGGGTACAGTTTGTTTACCCAGTATATCGTTTGTGGGTCAACGTTGTTATGTGGCTGGTTGGGGTAAAAATGATTTTGGTCCCACAGGAGCCTATCAGGCCATACAACGTGAAGTAGATGTGCCTCTTATACCCAATGCCAATTGTCAGACAGCCCTGCGTAATACACGTTTGGGTTCCACTTTTGTTTTAAGCAACACCAGTTTTATATGTGCTGGTGGTGAGGCGGGTAAAGATGCCTGTACGGTGAGTATTAGAAAACAGAAAATAAGAAAACTAAAAAATTATTATAATTGCTATTATGAATATAATTAGACATGCTTCAAAAGAGTCATTAAGTAGTTGTTGTAATAAGTTTTGAAACCTTTTTCTCATTATGTTTTATTTATTTTTAATTTTGTTTTCTTCTAATTTAGGGTGATGGCGGTTCACCATTAGTTTGTCAAAGTAATGGTATTTGGTATGTGGTCGGTATGGTGGCATGGGGTATTGGTTGTGCCTCAGCAGGTGTACCCGGTGTTTATGTTAATGTTGCCACGTATTTACCATGGATACAAACAATTTTGGCTTCATAATTAGAAACAACAGCAAGCCTGACCATCAAAATCATTTACCCATTAACTAACATTATTAACATTTCGTTGCTGCATTATTTATTCCCTGGAATGTGATGAAAGAGTTTATGGTGTTTTTATCAAATACTATTGAAGACATTTAATTTCATGAAAATATAATGCGTGTTTTAAATAAATGTAGGTCTTAAAGCTTTATAGACATTTTTAGTTGTAACACGAGTGATAAGGAAAATATAAATAAACCACAACTATGTGTAGGAATATAAATTTAAATATAAATTATACGAATTATTTTAACATCTAAATGTTCTATTTAAGAATCTGCTTATAATATTGTATTATAATTTAAGGCAACAGGTGTAATGATGGTATTAATTAATCTCAGCAAAACAGAAAACATTTAAGAATTATTTTCTTGAGAGGTTTTATATTTGAAAATAAAGTGTTTGCTAGTTATTTCTAAAAAACGAAAATGTGTGCATTTTTTATAATATATGACAATACTATAGATCTCAAGCTATAGTTTTGTAAGTTTAAGCCATATCAAAAAAATAATATATTAAATTTAAATTGTAGGTAATTGTACTTCTTAATTAACTTAAAACACAACATATTCTAATCAAATTAGAAATACATATTTGTAACAGGCTCACACTGGGGCAGATCGCAAAAATTTTGAATGAAAATGTATCGAAGATTTGTAGAGGACAACCTAAGCTTTCAGAAAAATCGTCTTGTTGTCACCCTTCACCCTTCACAAGACAAGCTAAATGACGTCAAAGTTGACCAACACGAAGTTTAAAAAATCGTAACTTCTACAAATCAAGTTCGATTTTATAGATTTAAAAGCTTTTTTTGATGAGGTGAAGAAAAAATTTGCTTTTTCATCATAGGTTATGGTTAATAAAAATATTTGCGTTTTAATTTGGAATTTTAGATGTTTTGCGTTGTCTTTTTTTGGTTTTTCTGAAATAATTTCCTTATTAAAGGAGAAGAAATTTTTTGTAAAAATATCCTAAGATTCCCAATACATTCCAAAATAATGAGTTGAAATTTTTTTTGAATTATTTCAATTCGTCTGGCCGTGAAAAACTATTATGTCAAGACTTAAAATTGAGTACGAAAAGTTTCTGTTTTTTTTTTACAAAAAGGTGGGCTGATTCTTTAACCTTCTTGCCAAAATTTGTTTAATAAAAAAATATTTTTTCCACATATTTCAAAATGAGAAAATTTGTGTATGAGGGCTTAGTGAAATCATTTTTTGATTATAACCAATTTTAATATGATCTATTATTGACCCAAGAAAATATCATATGCGAAATTTCATTAAGTTTTCTTAAAAACGGTGATCTACATATTAGCTTGAATATTGCTTTTTGATGCATGGAAGCCGGAAGCGGTTTAGGCTAAAAAAATTATAAATTAAAAAAGTATTTTTTTGATGTGTTTTTGAAATGTATCATAGTGTAGTTTGTGGATATTGGTGAGTAGATTATTATACCCTTTTTAGAATTTTTAATATACCCCCAAAATCAGGAGTTATATTCAAAAAATCTATTTTTCGGACTTCGCGGATTTAAAATGTTTTATTTCGAATACCTGTTAACCAATTTAATTTTTTAAGTGGTATTAGAAAGAATTGACTTTACCCTTTTTAAAAAGTATATACATACATATGTACACATTTATATTCATAGCAAAACTGTGTAAGATAGTAAAGAAAGGAATTAAATATATTTTTATTTTTTATTATGATTTTTTCAAAGCTATAAAACTCATAAATTTTTTTATTTTGCGTTGCCATTATTTTGTTCCATAAATATGGAAACAACAAAATTTACATAAAATAACAAATTTTTATGAGTTTTACAAGTTCTGAAAAATTATATGTTCTACAATGCTAATTTGATTTCATCAAGTGATGGTTTATTTTACTCCTAATAAAAAATATATAAAAATAAGGAGAATAAGTAGAAAATAAAAAAATATGTTTTCTGTAGGTCAAAAAATGGCACAAAAGTTCAAAAAATAAGTGTTTAAATTACTTTAACAGGCCGTTTATCATATCTACATATATATATAATTCCTTAATCATATATATAATTTCTTAATAATACTTTGTCTTTCCAGAGCTTTCTGAAGCTCCCAGACGAGGCAGAAAATTAAAATTCGGCTTACTTACATAACTATTCGTCCTACAAATCCTAACGGGGCCAGATTTTAAAATTTCTATCAGGGAGCAGAGATAACCGGATTTATTTCCTAAGCATGTCTTCTCTTTTGAGAGCTTGCTGAAGCTCCCAGACGACACACGGTGGCTCAGAAATTAATTTCAATTCCAAGTTTTTGTTAACAACAACCACCTTCTGGTTGTTAATCCGGCGCTCTAGCCAACTCATCCACTTGATTGTAGTGTTACTGTGCTATTATACTATTTAGTACTTATTAATGTAACACAGAGTAGACAAATAATAATGATGCCTCATTACCAAGAAACTACTTTAATAAGTAGTTGTTATTACCGAAAACCAAAAAGTTTTTGTTGGGTACTTATGAAGTTATACTATTATAAATTTTTCATGTTGCATTTTATTAAATAATCCATCTCAGCTTAAAAATAACATCCAAAGAAGTCAATAGGATCCTAAACTTGTAATCTCTTTTTTGATACCTATTCACTGAGAAGTAAGCCATGCAAAATTGCAAAGAATGTCAAAACTCTTTTTCTACGGCACAAGAAGATTAGGAAATATTGATATATATTGCTATATAACAAAATTGCCACGCCCACTTTTTGCAAACAATTCTTTTTTTGAAAGTTCAAATTAAATTTAGCACGTATATCAATAATTTTTTGGAGAAAGCTATGAACTAAAAAATAAGTTGGTTGCCATCCACAGTTTTTATCCCAATTTCAATACAAATATATTTTGATACTTTCTTGATGCTGCTACTAAGACCATTCACATCAAATTTGATAAACACAAGGAATAGAAAACTCTATATATTATAAAATTAAGTCTGTACGTGTACCACGCCTCACTTTTGCCCACTTTTATCATACTGCGATTTTTTACCACTGTCATTAAAAAATATCAAATTTTAAAAGTAACCCTTTTTTAAAGTGGGCGTGGCATCTAATCAATACTTCATTCAAATATGTACATATGTGCCATGTTTCATTTTAATCGATTCAGTAGTTTAGACATAAGATTAAGTCAAATAAAGTGAATATTCTCGTAATTTAATTTCCAATAAAATTAATTAGTTAAATGAATAAGAATTAAAAGTATTGTATTTGTGATTTCAAAGGAAATTTGGATTATTTATTAAAAACGTGGTGTTACCAGTTGGATGATGAAAAATAAAAGGCCAGAAAATCGCTTGTTTCGTTTCAAGCGATCTTCGGGTTTTCCAGTTTCCACTGAAGTTATTGTTCAGTGGCAATTAGTTAGTTATAAATTCACAATATTTCAGAATAATTTAAATCAACATTCACAGTAGGTACGATTTACAAATTTACATTTGTACGTAAAAAGGTGTGGCATCCAGCAAGAATCTAGTTTAAAAACTTTATAAAATAACAAGGACACATAAATACATTTGGATTAAACAATTTAGATGTTTTTTGTTTACATTTATATTTAAAAAAAAGAGCTCCAAAAAATCCGACATTCTAGACGCCATCTAACCGAAATTCGAGCTAATTTTGAGAAACTCTTCATGGGTTTTATTAACTACTGTTATATTTTAACTTTGCGTTGGAATTATTGAGGCAATTTTTTCTTGTTGCACTGTGTAATTAATTATATTAAGTATACGATGTCCCTGTACAAACTCTGCTAGTTCTCAATGTAAATTTTTATATTTTTTTACATTACGTTTGATTTACTAAGCGAATGTCAACGAATAATAATAAAACAACATATGACAAGTATAAGTGTCCTTGCTCCGATACCAAAAAGCTACAGAGTCATTCCATTTAAAACTAACCAGCTGGTTTCCTCACCACTTTCGAATTTAATGATATTTGATACACACATTATCCTCGCAAAATCTAAGACTTATATAAAATTTAAAATTATTTGATCAAGTGGTTCGCGAAATATAGCGATTTGAAAGTGTAAAATAGTTAAAAAATATATAAAGTTACACATAATTAAAGCCGCAGAAATAATCAGGCAAAACATTGCGAGGGGTACCGAAGTCACTCTCTATGTGGACAGTCAGGCGGCTCTGAAGGCCTTGGGGACACATTTGGTGAAATCCAGGCTAGTTGCTGCCTGTAAGAAGACACTGAGAGAGCTGATGGAGGACTACATGGTGAGACTCTGCTAGGTGCCTGGCCACTGCAATATTTCAGGCAATGAACTGACAAGGCAAGGCGCAGCAAAGAATGTCTCGGAGAGGGAGACCTATGTGAAACCACCACTAAGTTTCTTCTATGGGAAGATCAATGATTGGATCTTGGTCAGAACCAATTCGGCTTGGGAGAGTAGAGAGGACTGTAGAGTGTCAAAGGCGATATGGCAGGCACTAAACAATGTAGGCACTAGCACTCTCCTGGCCTTGAATAGGAAGAGCTTAAGAATCATGATAGGGGCCATAACGGGAAGATGAGGTCTAGATGGGACGCTAGCAATTCCGATTTTTGTAGAATGTGTGGAGACGTCGACGAGACCGAGTCTATTGAGCACATTGTGTGCCATTGTCCACGATTGCAGCATCGTAGGATGAAATGCCTGGGTAGCTAATTCCTCGGCGGGCTAAGTGACGTTCGGGACGCAGATCTTGTAGACGTCATAGGCTTCGTCATGGGAATCGACTGTTTAAGGGAGAATCAGGGGTATAACCCTAGGGGGATTGGTAACATTGCTAATCCCCCTATATGATTCGTTCTCATTCCTACTCTTTTATCTTCTACTTCTACTCTCCTATTTTCTGCATTCTATATTCTATATTTCACAGATATTTCAACGAAGGGATTCACAATGGACCAGGATCGGTCTCTGGGTGGAGATGTGGTACTTTCTGGCATCACATCAACCTTCTCTATCTATACATAATTACAAATATCTTTCATAGCATTTACGGTACAAGATTAATTGTGATCTTATATTAAAGGTTTAAAAATTACCTTTAATATGTCGTGCAACATGAATTTTTTCTCAACATGAAAATGATCCATATCTCGAGATTTATAGTTCGCAGGAAAATATATAAAAAAATAGTATTTTTAAAATTTTTTTCAAAATATATGGGGCATGCTGGGATTTGCAATAGTTTATGAATTATTAAAAAAAAATGTCATAATAAATATGAAATATTTATATCAATTTGTATTGCGTCGTTTATAGTCAAACAGAAAAATCGCCATTTGCTTCCAAAAATCATCCAAATTAAATGAGATTTGTTAAGAATAATAACATTAACACTGGTGACAAAAACTACCGAGTTTTAGCATGATTTCCGCAATGGTTAGCAATTTAAAAAACTTCAAAAGTGAGATAAATTGTCTTTATAAAAATACTAATATCTTCAAAAATATATATGTTACATTATTTATTGAAGTTTATAGTTAAAGGTAATAAAGTAAAATAAATCTTTAAAATGATACCTGAAACATATTTTTATGCCAAATTTGAATGGTCGATATTTCGCGAATTAAATTTCACGGTCGCGTATCTCAAAAAAAAGTTGTACTTTTGAAATCGTGAAAATAATATATGTAGACGATGAATCCTTTCCGTATATTCTCTGTAAGTATTGTGCTGGGACTCTTGACTCGAACTTGTTAAAATTAGCTGAAATTTTGTGTCAGTCTTAGCTAGGATGTATTGTACCGAATATTATTAAATTCAGAGAGGGAAGTTCCAAATTTGTAACTTTTCATTTTTGATTTAAAAGGGAATGACTTTATAATGGATACAATAACAATGGTATATGTGGCTTGTTGACCAACTTTCAGAATTTTTAGTCTAAATTTATAAGAATTTCAGAACAATTTTAATTTCTTTGATATTTAAAAGATGATTGATGTTATATTTTTATTAAGCAGGGGTTAAGTGTAGAAAAATATTGTACTCAAATTTGTTTATATATATAATTATTTTTTTATTTTTTCAATATACTCGTACATACATATATATGTACATAATTGTTATTATTTTTTTAGTTTTGAGTTATTCTTTGGTTTTGACCTTATCTTTATTTGTCAAAAACTCTAGCTATATAATACTCTTAAAAATATTATTGTTTACAATGCACAGTGCACAGTGGTACCAAAATTATTGTTTTTTCTTTGGAATTAATTCTGTAACTTGTGAACTGTTGGAGATATCTAAATAAAATTACACATGATCATAGCTGAGTTATTTTTGATTTAATTTGGAGGAGCATAGGTCCCTAGCAGGTCAAGGGGATAGATGGTAGACCTCCAAAGTTGATCACCTCGGGTATAATTTTTTTTTAATTCGCCAAAATTCATTTAAGACTTTAATTTAAAAAAAAAAATATATATATATATATATATATATAGATAGTCTTTATAAACCTCTACAAAAATCATGCTTCCATGTGTAGCTTATCTCTTTTAATTTAAGAGATAATTAGGTCAACTTTTACCCTTATTTTTGTCCTAGTTTTTTTTAAAGCTTTTTAAACTTTTGTGCCTTAATTTGGACCCTAAAGTTTTTTGAAAATATCCACTAGATTTCCTACAAATTTTTAAATAATATTGCTGCTAGAATCATATAAATATATCTATCCCATAAAAAGTTATATTAATCTGAAATTCAAACTTTAAAAAATTTCACATTTTTGGGGTTATTTTCCAAAAAGTAATATTTTTTCACTTTTAAAATATTTTTTTTTTTTCAAAACTATAGATTTTTTTTCAAAATAAATCTTCACGTAAATGAGTAAAAAGCAAAATTTTTTTCTAAAATTCTCAAATTTCAAAGTCAAGACCAACAAAAATATATATTTGATTTATACTCTCATATATTAGTTAAACACACAAAAAATAGTTTCTGAGCCACGCCTTTTATAACGGCTGGGTTATCATTTTAATGAGAAAAGTTAAGTTTTTAAACAAGTTCTCCCCGGACTGGGATTTTGGGTATTTTGGTACGAAAAAGTGTGATCCTTTTTAATTCCCTGATTTTAAAGCAAGTTTATCTATCTATATTATGTCAAAACTTCATTGGAATACCTACACTTTTTCAAATTTTATTTAAGTCCAAATATTGACATTACCTAGCAAAAAGTTTGCTTTCCTGGTAAGCTAGCAGGTATAATTGGAAACAAAAATAAACTACTTATTTTTTGCCTGAATAACTAGTTATTTTTGTTCGACTTGTCCAAAAATTCATGTAGTTATTTTTTGACTCTATGGGTACTCAAAAATATGTACCTAAACGAAAACAAAAATAAAAAAACAAAAAAATTTTGCCGTCAGTGAGACTCGAACTTGGACACAAACTAACCATTCGTTTTTAATGACTAACGTCTTACTCAGTACACCATCTCGCACATAGCATCCTAAGCGACAAAAACTCTTTTTAGTTTAAAATATCTTTTTAGATATTTTGTTATAAAAAACTAGCAGCTTCAGAATGAGGTTGAACTAACAAGATTCTGTTTGTTAATCCGGCGCTCTAGCCAACTCATCCATGTGATTGCAGTATTACTGTGCTATTATACTATTGAGTACTTATTAATGTAATACAGCGTAAGCAAATAATAATGACGCCTCATTACCAAGAAACTACTTTAATAAGTAGTTGCCGTTACCGAAAACCAAAAAGTTTTTGCTGGGTATTTATCAAAAATATACTTAAATTCTAAATTTTAAGTTTTTCGGGTGTGGAGAAATTTCACCACATTTAATTCATTTCTATTAGTTATGATTAGAGTTTTTCTTTTCCCGGGATCTGCCAAAAATAAATAATTACAAATTTTAAAATATTTATAAGTTAATTCAACTAAATGAAGGAAAATGTTAAAATAAACTAATTAATCATAAAACGCTATTAGTTTAGCGTTGTTTTTGAAATATTGACATTTGAACACTTTTTATTATATTTATAAAAACTTATCCGAATCATTACTTTGGTTTTTATATTGCTCTGTGGGTAAAACTTATCTCGATAATTTTACGGAAATAAATTTGTTGTTAAGAGAGCCCCAAAAAAATTGTATAGATTTCTGAGACCCTATTCTTTCTTAGTTTATAACACATAGTTTATAGTCCTTTAACATTAGTAGGACTAAGTAGTAACCTAGGAATTAAATTATTTACACAAAATTCTATATTTCCTATTAGTAAACTTAATTATATTAAAATAAGTTTTTCTTTTAAATTTAATTTGAAATACTTAGTTTATAAAATATTCAGCTCCACTGTATTTTAAATATTTCTATACAGACAAATATTGTACTAATACGGATTATTATATACTGGTATATAATGTAAGAACAACTTTATAAAAATGACTCACCCATACATGTGTAAACATACATACACAAATATATATAGTTATAGCTGTAATATATATATATTAAATATATAGTTACAATCATACTTGCAGTTAAATATGGTAAATATACGTATCTAAAATTTATCACCGTTATTCCACTTGTTTGTTTACGTTTTTGCGTTATTGAGAACGTTCTAACAAAAAAAAAAAAAAAAAAGAAAAACTATATCGTGTAATTCTTTGTTTTGACAAAATACCCAAGTGGAATTTACAAGCTGCTCTTTTCTCATTTAAGTATAAAATAGAAATTAAAAAATAAACGTGTTAAGATAAACATATTGTTTTTAAATTTTTATTGAAAAATTGCTAAACGTTAAGGATACTTGAAAGATTGATTTAATTTTAAAAATGTTGTAAAACCAAAAATGAAACATTTAATAAAACGTATTAAATAAGTTTAATAAATGTGGTGAATTTTGTAAAACAAAAACAAACATAATGGAGTTAATGCGCAAATGCAGGATTTTTAAGAGAAATGGTGAAGAGATATTTTTGGTAAAAGGAAAGGAAAGGAAATGTTGTTGTGTTTCGATTTTAGGTAAAGGATTTTTTGTAATATGTGGTAAATTTTTAAGAAAAAGACACTTTTAGACAAAGGCTTTTGTTAAAAGAAATTACATTATTTAGAAAAAAAAAAAAAAAATAAATTTATTTTATTTATTTACTATTATTATTATTATTATTATTTTTTTTTTTTTGAAAATTTTAATTTTTTAGACATTTTTTAATATTGGCAATTTTATTAAAAATTTATACTTTTTTTTTGAAAATTCCCACTATTCTTGAAAATTGGTAAATGTATTACAAATTGGTATATTTTTTTAAAACATGGTACTTTGAAAAAAATACATTTTTCTAAAATTAGTACTTAAAAAAATTGTTACTTTTTTTCTAAAATTAGTAAGTTTAAGAGAAATGGTGAAGAGATGTTTTTGGTAAAAGGAAAAGAAATGAGTTGTTTCGATTTTAGGTAAATGATTTTTTGTAATTTGTGGTAAATTTTTAAGAAAAAGACGAAAAAGTTTTTTGTTAAAAGAAATTACATTATTTAGAAAAAAATAAATTTATTTATTATTACTATTTTTTTTTTTTTTGAAAATTGTATTTTTTTTAGACATTTTTTAATATTTGCAATTTTATTAAAAATTTATACTTTTTTTTTTTGAAAATTCCCACTATTCCTGAAAATTGGTAAATGTATTACAAATTGGTATATTTTTTTTAAAACATGGTACTTCTAAAATTAGTACTTAAAAAAAAAAATTGTTACTTTTTTCTAGAATTAGTACCTTTTACTAAAATTTTTACTTTTTCGTTAAATTGGTACTTTTATGAAATTTGATACTTTCTTTTTTTGAAAATTGGTATTTTTTTTTTATATTAGTACTTTTTTTTTTAAAATAGCTGCTTATCTTGACGATTGGTGTTTTTTCTTTTTTTTTTTTAAATTGTTGCTTTTTGGAAAAATTTTTGGAAAACTTTAGAAATTTTGCACTTTTTTTACTGTTTGTTTAAAAAGTGGTAACTCTTTTAATATTGGTAATTTCTTTAAAAATTTAAATGTACTTGTTTGAAATATGTATCTTTTTTAATTTTGTACATTTATTTAAAATTGTTTTTAAAGTCCAATCCATTTTTTAATATTGAAAATTGTTTGCAAATAAGTAATTTGTTTAATTTTATAATTGCGTATACTTATTTAAAGTTAATCCTTTTATTTATTGAATTAGTACATTTTTTCAAAATTAGATTTAAAATTAGATTTTGCTCGGCAATTGGTACATTTTTTGTAAATTGAAAATTTTTTTTTAAATTAGAACTTTTTATTGTTAATTGGATTTTCTTTTTAATTGGTACACTTCAAAAGAAAATTTATTATTATTGAATTTGGTACTTAGAAAAATGATACTTATTATGGAAATTGTTAAATTTTTTGTAAAAATTGGACCATTATCGAAAATTGATCCTTTTTGAAAACTTATATTTTTATGAATATTGCAATTTTTTTCTGATATTGGTACTTTTTATTACTCTTGTTTAAAATTCATGCTGTTTTTGAAAATTGACAATTCTTTGTTTTTTATAAAAATTGGTATACAATTTTTTTGAATTGGTCCTTTTATTTTTTTATTTTGTTAAATTTATTCAAAATTATAATTTTTTTTTTGGTAATTTTTGTAAACTGAACTTTTTTTTTAAATTTTGTCCATGAAAGAAATCCCAAAAAATTACCGAGTTTCTTTCGATTTTCATAAAATTTTGCACGCAAATAGTCTACAGATATTTATATCGATTTTATTTCGCTTTTTCACTTAAAAAACTTAAAAAATCTCAAAAGTAAACAATAATATTTCTAGAAATATAATGAATTAAACGGTATTTGAATTGTGATTACATCAGCTTTAATGCGAATATTTCACAAAAAAAAAAAAAAAAAAAAAAAAAAATCATTTTAGTGCAATTTCATTTTTTAAATGTATTTTTCGTTGAATATGCTATCACACAGATTTTAAATTTTTTTTATCATATTTTTAAAGTAAGAAATCTTTAGATTAAAATAAAGATCTTAAAATTTTGGAACGCACACATTTACTATGCACAGTTTTGCTTTTTCTAAAACCTTTTTCACATTTTTTTTTTTTTATATGAAAATAAAATTTTTCTATTAAATATTATTTTTAAAATATGAGTAGGTTTACATATTTTATTTAAAAAATACTAGACTAATTATTAGTATATAAATAATAATAAATAAAACAACTTAAAATACACTTTAAGAAAAATTCAAATTTAATAAATACAAAATTTTCAAAAATGCATCTATGAATTGCATTTATATTTTGCAAATATTTTCGAATAAAAATTATATTTGGAAGTTCCTGAATAAATTACTCATAAGACGGTAGTCTTTTATATGCTTTTATACAAATGAAAACTATTTTTTCAAAAAATAAGTACACTAAATAACAAAACAGACAGTAAAAAGTCATTTTCGGATTTGACATCTGCGACTTCAATTAAATTCACTATAGGCATTGGCTATGGGAAGCGCTTCTTTAATCGTGAAATTTTGCACGTGAATGGATAAGCGTTACGTTAAATTAATAAAATTTTTATGGTTTAGTTTTTACAAAGCACCCTATAGACACATACTATATAAGCTCTATCAAACAGTGTTGCCGTTTTTTTTTTACATTTGTTACATTTTTCGTAACTTCGCAGCGATCCACGTAACATGTATAATTTTTATACATATAAAATTAAGTACTACGTATAAAAATTATGTCATTGACGTACGTAGATCATGCAAATAATTACCAACATTTGAATCAAGTTTTTTGTGACTTTCTCAAAATTTGTGCTACACTTCTGTTGAAGAGAACAAAATTTGAAATAAATTATTTTCTTATTCAATCTTCGGATTTTCATTATTTCGCTTTTTTTAAAATATAATTTCGCTCTAGAAAATCACACAAAAAGTAACTTTAACTATGTTTTCATTAAAGGCAGTATTATAAAGCGTGATCCATTTCGAGGTTCCCTACTTTTTTAAAGAAAAAAACACAGAAAATTCAAATTTAATGGGGGAATGTTTATTATCATTTGAAAGAACATTCTTTGGCATTTATTTTTTGAAGATTATGTCTATCAAATGTTGGCCGTTGCTACGTCGCAGATGGTCCATCCGTTGAGTTCAATTTTCGATGACTCGTTCGAGCATTTCGACTGGTAACTGGCGAATGACACGCGTGATGTTTTCCTCCAAGGCCTGAATCGAAGCGGGTTTGTCCGCATAAACTTTAGACTTTACATATCCCCACAGGAAAAAGTGTAACGGTGTGATATCACACGATCTTGGTGGCCAATCGACCGGCCCAATACGTGAAATTATGTGCTCAATGAAGTGTTCTCTCAATAAATCTATTGATTGATGCGATGTGTGGGAAGTGGCGCCGTCTTGCTGAAATCAAATGTCGCCGAGATCACGAGCTTCAATTTCATTTATCAAATAGTTGGTTATCATGGCACGATAACGGTCGCCATTGACGGTTACGCTCGCACCGGCATCATTATTAAAGAAATATGGACCAATGATTCCACCGGCCCACAAACCACACCAGACCATTGTTTTTTCTGGATGAAGTGGCAGTTCTTGAATCTCTTCAGGTTGCTCTTCGTCCCAATTGCGGCAATTTTGTTTGTTTACATACCCATTGAGCCAGAAATGGGCCTCATCGCTGAATAAAATTTGCCTCGAAAACGTCCGATCTTCTTGGAACATTTAAAGACGTTTATCTGTATTGCCAGACTTCGGCTGGGCTCAAGAACTTCCTCCTCTATGTATGTCGAACACCGGCTTTACTGGATTTGTTTTTAAAGCAAAATATTTTGTAAGTACCGGTAATATCAATAAAAGATTTCATTTTTCCTTTAAAGATTTATTGAATATGGTCATGTTTTATGTTATTAGAAATATTCAGAAGAATATATCAAAATTTTAGAGGTCCATAACTGGTAAACTAATAGTACTACAGAATCATTACCAAAATTATTTAAAAGTCAAGTAAGCTAGTGATTTTGTTTTAAACCCAAATTTTTGTATTATTTTCTCCCAAATTTTGAATAGAAAATAAGTACGTGTTGGCCATTTATTTTTTCAAATTCCGTAAATGTGACTTTTTATAAAAAATTTTAACTTTTCTGACAAATACCTGTAATTTTTTCCAAACTACCCCTGGCAACACTGATGTACTAGTGAAATTGGGAAAGATTGAGAATGTGTTCGTCATACAGTCTAAGCAGTATGAAAAATCAAAATCTTTTTGATTCCGAATGAACTAAACAGTTTTATTCTTTTTTTGTCATTTATGAAAATTTTTAGTTTGTCATTTCAAATTAAAAGAAAATTTTAAAAAAGGTTTTTGTTTTTAAACGCTTTTGTTCACAAAAATAAAATTATGATTGATGAATGTGTAGAAAAATCATCAAGCACACACGTACAGGTGACTTCTTCTCCAGTATCTCTCTGCAGTATGTGTCTATGGGTGGCTTATTTCTAATTTTGACCTTTGAACTTTCGAAATAAATTATTTTACTACAAATAATTTTAAAAGCAATATTTTTATCTGTAAAATGATACTAATATAACATTTTATTCTGCATATGTAGTTCAGAAGTTTTAGCAGGGACTGTAAATAATGATTATGACAAACTTTTTGAGCAAAAAAAAAAAAAAAAAAATCAATATGATTCAACGACTTTAGGAACATTTTGTGGATTACTTTTGTGATTTTTTTGAATGCCTTTAAATAAGAAAAATTTTAAGAAATAAAAGTTAACCGTTATTTTGCAAACAAAAAATAAAAAAAAAAAAAAATAAAAATAATCCTTATTTCTTAATTAAAAAATAAAAGTAAAAAAATACCCATTATAATAACCAAAATATAAAAATCGCAAAAATAATAATTAAATTGTGATTTTTTTTTAATATTTCCCATAATCGTTACGGTCCCTGGCTATTAGTAATTAGATTATATGTATTTTGGTCCATAACTTTTAAACTAATTGAGTGTCCACTTTGAAGTTTTACAAGAGAAGGAAGAAAAATTTTAAAAATATAGTCTTTTGATATTTATATCTCTGACTCTGATGTAAATAAACTTTGTAAATATCGTTATAAAAGTAATGTCTTTGTCTTTAATATGACACTAGAGATCTACCAAGTATAGTTTAGAACTTATTAGCAATTAAACAACTTTGTGAAGTTTTTAGCTTTTTTCGTTTTAAAAATCGTCATATTTTTGGACCAGAAAGCGCATTGAGTCTAAAAGTTTATGATTTGAGAAACACTTACAATAGCCAATGTCTGTAGTGAATTTCATAACAATCAAAGATGTCAATTCTGATTGCTATCTGTTTTCACATAGAATCAAAATTTGCAACATGTTTTTTTAAAAATTGTAATTATGTATAAATTTGAGATGTTTATTTTAATGTAAAGATTCCATACTTTATAAATAAGCTAAAAAAATCAAAAATTTCAAATAGCATATTTAACAAACATGCATTTAAAAATGTCATTGTATTAAAATTTATTTTTAAAAATCTTTCCTTTTTTGAAATGTTCGTATTAAAGTCGACATAAGCAAAATTCGAACGCTGTTTAAATCACTAAAATTCGCAATGTTTTCTCAGAGCCAATGATATTTAAAGTTACATATTTTTGGATTTTCTTTTATTTTTTAAAAAGTGGAAAAGCGAAATAAAATCGCAAGTTTTCTCAATTTCACGAAACTAAAAACTGAAATCGATAAATGGTTTAATGGAGTTTGTGAATATAAATTTTTATGGAAATTGAAAGATATCAAGGAAAAATGGTCGGATCGAATTAAAATATATGGAAAAGTTGTAGAGGACCTAAGCTTTCAGAAAAACTATCTTGTAGTCACCCCGTAAGTTGACCACCTCAAGTATGTTAAAGTTTCACAAAATCTTAACTTCTACAAATCAAGTTCAATTTCAAAGATTTTTATATTTCTCTAAAGTGTTTGGCCAGATAAGTCACATACGTTGTCTTACAGTTGAATCTTACGCGATCTTAGAACCTTACGCTTGAATTTTTAATTTTTACTTCGACTTTTATTAAGTTTTTCGGGAATTAATCCTGAGATATATGGAGATTTTTTTTTAATATTTTGTAATTTCTAATATATTTCGAAATAATATGCCGAAAAAAATATTTGGATTATTTCAATTCGTCTAGCCGTGAAGAATATTCAAAGTCAGCACAGTGAAATTAGTAAGAAAAATTTCATGAACATTGCACAGTGGGGCAGAAATTTTTTGAAAATAAATCTGTAACTTCTGATCGGCCGGTTGGATTTTCATGAAATTTGGTATAGGCGTAGCAGAGGAATGTACAATGTTATGTTTGGAAGGGGGACACAACAAACCCCCACAGGGGCGAAGCTAAGGGGGCTCAAAGTTTTTCAGATATTTTTATACACTGTTGTAGGCTCTAATAAGATCTATAAAAAACATGTATACATGTACTATTTATCTCTTATAGTTTTCGAGTTATTTTCGTTTGAATTTTTAAGAACCATAATTTTGCATGTTCTTGGTCCAGTTTTTTCATATATATCCTAGTATTTCCGATCGATTTTATTAATTTTTTTTCTTAACTAGTTTTAAGAAAATTATCTATTGAATAAAAAAAATTTGAAGTCGATATCTTTACCGAGTCCAAAAATAAACGATTTTGAATTTGAAAATTGTTTTTTTAACCGAAAAGGTATCTACACTCTTTTTTATCTAATATAAAATTTTCTTTAGCAACATATAATAATTTTGCACTTTTCTGAAAGGTAACTTCACAGAAATGACTTTAAGATAAAAAACAAGCCCAATAACTCAATTGGTCATGGTACATACCCTCCCAAATTAGACCCATTTTATATGAAAGTTTTGATTTTAGACCATATTTTCTCAAATCCCAAAGCACGAATCGACAAGCGGAATATATTTTAAGAATATTCAATATTTTGTTAAAAGTTTTAAATCAAAATCTACAGGACTTCGGCAAAATATGGATTCTATAGCCAAAAATGTAAAAAATCCCATTTTTGGGAATTTTGAATGGTTTATTTGGGAATTCAGGAAAACCCAACCCCTGATTGAAATTTGGGTAACGCGCTTTTATTTATATTAATAAGATCCACATTTTCTGCAAATTTCATTAAGATATCTTTATAAACAAATATGTTATTACAATTAAAAAATTTGTATTTTCTCCAAAAACCCCAAACTGCTTACCGACCGGCCAAACAAATGCAGAAGTGCAGATTTTATGAAAGAAGTCAGCTTTTCAAACAATTTTTTTTAAATTTATTATTACTATTATTTCTTATGTATTATTCCTCCAAAAATCATTCCAATAATTTCAACAACCAATTTTTGGCAATTTTTTTATTATACTCTTATTGTTATACCGTTTTTTCATTGATCAAAGAAATCTGTATAATCTTTAAACATTTCAGGAGAGTAAAAAAAAGAAATCAAAAAATTATGCAATCTCGATTTAAGATGTTTTGTTAAAAGTTCACAGATATTTTCTTCATGCTGTCCTATTTTTATAAGGTTTGTTTGGTGTTGAAACATTGATAATTGCATATCTAAAGAACAGTTTTAGTGTAAATCTTAAAATTTTGTAGGAGTAGTTGTTTTAAACAATTTTCACGTTTGGGGTGTATGCAGGATGGTTAGGGAGAATGTCAGCCCCATATAAAGCAAATATTGATAATCGCATATCTAACGTAGGGCAGAACTACTACAATTTTTTTGAGAACATTTTATTGTAAAGAATCACTATTTTTGTTTTTGTGAATATTTAATAGTAGTATTTTCTTTTTTAATTTTATTGTATTTTATGTAATTTTTTCTTCAAATAATTAATTAATTGAGATTTAAACGAAGAATTGCGCTTCTTAAAAAAAATAATAATAAACGCCGAAAAAATAACGTTTGAGAGCAAAAGTATTTTTTTATCTTCGCTTGAGCGAAATAAATAAATTTGGTCTACACGTAATAAATTCTTATCTTGATAAGAATTTGACGTTTGTCATGATAGAAAAATCTCTTGTGTAGACCCTACGTAAAGAAACCCTTAAGATTTTGTGGGAATAATTTTCGTATCAAATTCCACAATTGAAATGAACAGATCTAGGGGAGTAGTACACTGTCACGTGCTCTTCCAAAAATAAAGCCGATGTCAGAATTTTTATATATATTACAATTACTAATAAAAAAAAAAACATCAATTAGACCATATTCAAAAATATAAATTAGACCATATTCAAAAATCAATTAAAGTTGAAGATTGCTTGCAACATAGAAAAAATCAAAGAAAATTGCAAACTACATGAAAAAATTGTATATTAGCTGGGCATTCTAGGTCATTTTCTTATTACACTATGGCATAATGTATAATTAAAAATACAACATTGTTATTGTTTATAAATATGGATCATATGTGAAGTATCGTTGGCAAAAATACTGTTCTAACATAGTGTCTACATTAGACAATTTTTTATCAAGACAAACGTCAAACTTAACACGAATTTATGTAAGGTGGCAACAGTTGCACAAAAGTAACAATATGGCGTATTCATTATTGTTTTTTATATATACAGTTTGACAACTGTAATAACCAAAATAATAATCAGCTGTTTAACTAAGGTTACCTTGTATATATTCTCACTGATTTTGACGTTTGTTTTGATAAAAATTTGTCTAATGTAGACACTAGGTAATGTAAAATCCACAATGTAATAAGAAAGTGAATTCGTAAGCCCAGATAATTTGCGATTTTTTCATGTACGTACCGCAATTGTTGTTTTTATAGATGTGCGGTCACCTTATAATTACATTAAAATCGTAATGGTGTAACAAAAATTTAACCTGATTCATGATTTTTTAGTTGAAAATACCATATTAAATAAAAAAAAAAAATAAAAATTTCCTTTTTCTACAAATTTCAAAATTTCAGGATATCTCAATATATTGTGGTCGTGTCCTTTGAAAAAATATTATTATATTTCACAAATCAGTTAACATTTTATCAAAAATAAATTGTAACAAATTTTGTTCAATTCAAAATACAATTTTAGAAAATAGACGATTTTGAAAATTCAATGTGGGTGGGAGTTGGGCGTGTCCTTGATCTAATTTTCATAAAACTTAATTTTTTCTTTCCTAAGTGTACCCAAACAAAATAAATCGCATATTTTTAGAATATATGCGTATCTAAAGAACTACTACAGCGAAAGTTTCATAAATTGTTAGCAATATTCATATATGAGGTGAAAATATAATGGGTAGGCCTAGGTGGAGTTGTAGATCCCATAAAAAGTAAAAACATTTTATTACATGGATAATTTTGTATCGATGGTGCGTATATCAGATTCCGCCAGGACGAATATAACCTTACTTGATTTTCTAGCAATTTATCAAATTACTTTTGGGAATTTTATTATGAAAAATCAACAAAATCAGTCAACAAATAACTTAGATATGAGACTTTCCTTAACAAAATTTATTCACAATTTATTTCATTTCAAAGAAAGAAGAAGTGAAAATAAGAAATGGTAATCCTTAAATTACTTCATAATTTGCGAAACACTCTCTCCATAGCTCTTTTAAATATTCACTCTTTGTCTTTTAAATTTGTGGTGAATTCTATAGTAAAGTCCTTTTAGACTGAACTACAAGTGTTTCTGGTGGAAAAAATTACAATCATTTTGTCAGTCCGTCCTCAGAGTTCTAAAGCAACAGACGTGGTTAAAACTAAATAAACGGAAAAAATAATATAAAAATATAAAAATAAAGCTATAACAAAGAAAAAATGTGAATTTAATAAAAAGTAAAAGGGAGAAAGTATTTTTAAAAGCAACAATAATAAAAACAACAACAAAACTGTAAAAAAAAATTATAAAAACACCGTTTTACTATTAAAAACCTTTTTTTCAAAAAGGGTGGTGTTGAAGTAATTATTGGGTGCTTTTTAAAAAAAAAATAAATTTGGAAATACTAAAATTAAATGCAATAAAGTAAAATATAAAAATATTAAAAACAAAAGTATAAAAAAAAAAATAAATTTCTAAGTAAATTACCAACAAATTTGTTATATTTGTTGGTTTTAGTGTTGTGTAATCAAAATTGAGCTATATAAAAAAAAAATCCAAAAAAAGTTAATAAAGTTTTTAATAAAATTTGTGTGTTCAAGTTATTTCTTCCTCTTACTATTTTTACTTCATGCTATAAATTATAAAAAAAAAAAAAAAATATTTAATAATATAAAAAGTGTAAGAAAAAAATCATTGGCGTCAGACGCGGCGGCAGACTTCTTGTACTTAAGAGGTGGAAAAATATAAAACTAAAAATACTTTCCCCTCTTATTTCATGACATTTTTCTTTTTTTTATTTTATTTGTTTTCTTCCTTTTTTTAGTTTTCGATTTCAAAAGCATTATTTCTTTATTCTAACTACGATACATAGTGTATGACATAGTTTTATTTTATTTCATAGTTTTGCTTCTATTTTTTGTTTTTTTTCAAACGAACGCGTAATCATACAGTTTGTCCTTGATGTCGTCATTAAGTCTCTAAATACTTATAAAACTATAAGAAAAATAAAAGTGAAAATTTTGCATATTTTATTTTTATTTTTTTTTTTTGGATGCAAATGCAGTAAAAAATAATTAAAAATTAATCATACGTCTAAGGGCTTTAAAAAAATATTAATTAAAAATATAATTAACTTAAATCCAATTAAGTGTTTAATAATTATATATTAACAAAATAATTGCTGCAAAATAATTAAAACAAGTTGTTGGTAATTTAATTAATCATTAATTTTTGATTATGTAGATGGTTTGATAAGTAGAGAAAGAGAGAGAGAGATAGTTATCAAAAATTTAATGGTTTAACTCTAATATTTAATTTTAACATTAGATGTCATTATTTATGTAATTTTCTATTAAAAAACCCAGCGGTTCTAAAGGTGTCAATTTTCCCTTTAGCACTAAATATATAACTACTTAAACGATCACCTTCGCTAGCGAAATAAGAAAAAGAGAATGTTTAACGCTTTAATTAGAAAATACCCAGCAAAAACTTTGCTTTCCTGGTAAGCTAGCAGATATAATTGGAAATAAAAATAAACTACTTATTTTTTGCTTGAATAACTAGTTATTTTTATTCGACTTGTCAACAAATTCATGTAGTTATTTTTTGACTCTAGGGGTACTCAAAAATATGTACCCAAACGAAAATAAAAAAAAAAAAAAACTTGCCGTCAGTGAGACTCGACTAACGTCTTACTCAATACACCATCTCGCATATAGCATCCTAAGCGACAAAAACTCTATTTAGTTTACAATAACTTTTTAGACATTTTGTTACAAAAAACTAACAGCTTGTGGTTGTTAATCCGGCGCTCTAGCCAACTCATCCACGTGATTGCAGTATTACTGCGCTATTATACTATTGAGTACTTATTAATGTAATACAGAGTAGGCAAATAATAATGACGCCTCATTACCAAGAAACTACTTTAATAAGTAGTTGTTATTACCGAAAACCAAAAAGTTTTTTCTGGGTATGTATATTATCATAAAGTAAAATGTTATTTCTACGTTTCTCTATAATGCGTAGAATTTTTTTTTCAGTAATTTTATTTATTGAATCTTCACAAAAGTTAAGTGAACTAACAATAATTAATCAAATCTTAAATCTAAATCTTAATATCTATTTAGTCCAACCAACGTCAGACTAAAAGCGATTTTAATTAATATGGTTTAACTTCGGATGTATCGATTACTTCTTAGTATGTTTCGTGCTAGTTGGTTAGGATGTATTTCCAAACTTTTCAAGTAAGAAATACTAACATACATAAGGATCTAAACGTTCCTTTGGTAAAAGATCTTATAAAAGAACATGCAGGTTTTATAAGATCTTTTACCAAAGGAACGTTTAGATCCTTATGTATGTTAGTATTTCTTACTTGAAAAGTTTGGAAATACATCCTAACCCTAAATACATCCTATATACCAAGGGGCTGCGGTGATAGTTCGCAATATTTTGTTTTGGCGTCTCTGTAGTTTTTCAATATTTGATGCTGAGGCCGTGTCCCATAATTGGATTCCAAAACTCCATATTGTCTTTAAAACTGAGTTATAGAAGAGTAGTTTGCAATCTAGACTGAGCACAGAATTTCTGCCAATTAGCCAATTTATTTGGAGTGTTTTCAATTTCATTTGGGTCAACTTTGCATGAATATGGAATTTCCAAGTAAGGCGTCGGTCGAGATATATTCCGAGGTATTTAACCTCCGATTGCTGGGGTATTACTTGGTTATTTATAAGGATAGGTGGGCATGATTCCCTACGCAAGGTAAATGTTATATGTGCGCATTTTTGTTCATTTATTTTTCTTTTCCATTTTTTTTAGCCATCTCTCAATATCAAATATATGGTTCTGCAAAATTCGAGATGCCTCTTGTGGGCATTCATGGGTGCTCAAAATAGCTATATCATCTGCAAATGTTGAAGTATGGGTTTGACTATTAGTTGGCATATCGGAGGTTTATATCAGGTATAACACAGGGCCCAGTACACTACCTTGGGGCACACCTGCTTTAGTAGGCTGAGGGGTACTAAAAAAGTCACCTTCTTTAAGAATAAATTTCTGACCAGTTATATAGTTTTTAAATAATTTATGTATATTTATGGGTAAATTTTGTTCTATTTTATATAACAAGCCGTCATGTCACACTTTGTCAAAAGCTTGCGATACGTCAATGAAGAGAACGGAATAATATTTCTTTTCTTCAAACGTTTTGTTTATAACATTTACAAGTCTGTGTGTTTGTTGGATAGTATTGTGTTTTCTTCTAAATCCGAATTGATGATTGGGTATACATTGGCTTATTAGCGGGTATAGCTTGTTCATTAGGAGCTTCTCAAATAACTTAGACATATTAGATATCTATACGATTCTACTTTTGTGTGATCTTTTCCTGACTCAGGTATCATGGTAATCAGTGACACCTTCCATTCTAGTGGATAATATTCAAGGCGTAATATAGCGTTAAAAATATAAAGTATTATTTTTAATGCTATCCGGGGTAGCTTTAAAAGCATCTGGTTACTGATTTTATCAATTCCAGGGTCTATACGATTCTACTTTTGTGTGATCTTTTCCTTGCTTAGGTATCATGGTAATCAGTGATACCTTCCATTCTAGTGGATAATATTCAAGGCGCAATATAGCGTTAAAAATATAAAGTATTATTTTGAATGATATCCGGGGTAGCTTTAAAAGCATCTGGTTACTGATTTTATCAATTCCAGGTGTCTTTTTGGAGTTTAAATCAACAATAGCCTTGTTGATCTCTCCAATCTCAAAGCAAAGGGGTTCGACTGCTCTGAAATGGGTCACAACAGGTGGCAACTCACTTATGTCATTTGATTCGTTCGGGGTGAATACATTCTTTAAATGACTAACAAACAGATTCCCTTTTTCTGTATCCTTTCTTGTCCATCCACCATTTGTGTTACGTAAAGGTGGTCTACTTATAATATGTCTCTTGAGTTTTTTTGTAGCTCGCCATAGTGAGTAATCTGACTGAAGCGTTGCGCTCCAACTTTTCCAGATATTTACACAAAGATGCATTTTTTCGATACTCCAAAAGTTTAGTAAGCCTTTTTTTGCATTCTTTTAGCTTCGATTTCAGTTGAGGGGATCTGTGGAGTTGCCACTCTCTTCGAACTCTTCTTTTTTCAGTCAAGAGCCGTTCGACATCTGCAGAATAAATTATCAAATCTTAAATCTAAATTTTAATATCTATTTGGTCCAACCAACGTCAGACTAAAAGCGATTTTAATGAATAACTTCGTTCGTTATCTGCAGAATAAATTCTATTATATCTGTTTTGTCGGGGGGGGGGGGGGGGGGAGGGTTGGGTAGCGTGTTCAGCAGCAAGTTTTAGATGCGTAGAGTTGCCGCTGAGATATTTAAAAGTATCAATTCAGAAATTTGCTTTCTTGTTATATATGAATTTGTTATAACCATTTCTTTTAGTGACTTGACTATTGAAGTGCAGTGCATTTGGTGGCTTTTTGCCTTCAGAAATTTATATTAATATATGCGAATTCGTTACAGCTGTTAATTTAGTAAATTTACTGCTCAAATAAGCCAAAATTATTAAATTTGCCTATAGAAATTATCTTAATTATATAGGAATTCGTTGTAGCTATTACATTAGTGAGTACACTATTGAAATGTAGTGCTATTGATGGCTCTTTGTCTTAAGAAATTCACATTTATGTATGCGAATTCGATATAACTATTAATTTAGTCAATTAACTATTGAAACTTTATCATATACGAATTCTTTGTAGCTACTGTATTAAATTACACTATTGAAATATAGTGCTCTTCGTCTTCAAAAATTCACATTTATGTATGCGAATTTGGTACAACTTTTTAATTCAGTGAATTTACTATTGAAATGTAATGCAGTTAGTAGCCAATTAGCAAAAAATTATTGAATTTGTCTCTAGAAATACACTGCCTGCCACTTGAATAAGGAATCACATTTTTTTTTAACTTTAATTAAGTATATCTCCTAAACTAAAGTTCAGAAAAAAAAAATAATTTTTTGCGCAACCAAATTTCAAAGTGTTGGCTTTAGTTTCCTGAAGAAATAAAAAATATAAATATTTATTGATACTAAAATTATGCACTTATTTAAAGACATGTATTTCTGTGGTACTTGTTCGTGTGTCACTTGAATAAGGAATATTTTAAAACTAAGAAAACTGTAATTTATTTTTAAATTTTAGGTTATAAAAATGAAAGTTATTATCTTTTAGCATTCAATTAGTAATGAGTACTGCCACCATTTTTAGAAATAACCTCAAAAATGCGATTTGGTATCGACTTGTATAATGACTCTAAGTATTATAGCGAAATTTAACTCCATGCTTCCGTTATTGCATTCTTTAAGAATTCTATCGTCTCAAATTGTTTTCCTCCTTCATAAACTTTTCTTGCAAGCCAACCCCAGACATTTTCCATTGGATTCAGGTCTTGTTGATTAATCCATTGTTTTACTGCTCTGGCGGTATAAATCGGAGCGTTGTCGTGTTGGTACATCCAAGGTATGAGTCCAAAGAAATCATTAAATTTTGGAAATGCTTCCTCCAGAATGTTTTTGTAAGTCGTTGCAGTCATTTTGTTGGATACAAAAACCAATTCTATGGTACAATATTACGAAATGGCACCCCATACCATTATTCCGCCCTCTCGGCTGTGTCTGCGGCTCAAAAATAATTTATCCTTATTTAGGTCATGGAAGTAATAGTTATACCCGTCGGGACCATCAATATTAAATTTTTTTTCATCGGAAAATACAACTTTAAACCATTTGTCGGACCATATCATTGTATTTTTGGCAAACTGTAGACGTTGTGATTTGCGTTTTTCATTAAGTGGTGGTTTTTATTTGCAGTTTTTGTCGGACTATGTATGGGCACGACTTTAAAATATGGTACACTGTTCTTAGACTGGCTCTGACTCCACTTTTTTCACGTATTTTTGATACCGACATGGTAGAATTTGACGCAATTCTAAGAATTTGTCGTCTTTCTTTTGGAGTTGTTGCCATTTTCTTCTGCCCTTGGACCGGATTCTGAACGGCTAGAGAATTTTTAATTTGATAGTTTTTATTCAAAATGAAAGAAATCTTTTACATCTTGTTAAGCATGCATGCATATAAATCTTAACATCATAAAGCACGAAAACTGAAACACTCACATAAAATAACTATTTATAACCTACACCACCATAGGTGGTTGGGGTATTATGCCTTTGTGCTGATGTTTGTAACGCACACAAAAAAATCATCGAACACCCACCTTGAAGTATACCAATCGACTCAAAATCACTTTTTGATGTCTGTCCGTCTGGCTGGCTGGACAGCTGACTGTCCATGTAAACCTTGAGCGCAAAGTACAGGTCGTAATTTTGAAGATAATTCAATGAAATTTGGCACGTAAGACTTCCATAATACAAGGACGAAGCTTATTGAAATTGGTTATTATCGGTCCAGTATTTCACCTAGCCCCCATACAAATGTCCTCCCGGAATAGGGGTTTAACGATCATAAATGCCTTTAGTATAGCAATATTTTAATGAAGTTGGGTATAAGAAAGTTTTGTATATGTATCAATATTTGTGTCAAATTTCATGAAGATCGGTTCATAATTGACCATAGCTCTCATATAAAACCCTTTTCCGAAAATCACTTTAACGTGCATAAATCACATACACATGTTAGTATCAGGTTTATATTCGACACAAATAAGTTTTATATAAGTAGAAATCTTAGTGACAAATTTTATAAGGTTCGCTCCATAATTTATCATAGCCCACTATCGGGAATCACCCTAAAGTGCATAAATTCGTATAAATGTTAGTATTAACATAATATTCTGTATTCGTATATTTTATTTTACATAAATAAATAAATAAATAAATAAAAATAATAAATTGTATATTTTTTTTTCTTCTTTATTGCCTAATTTTCTTTAAACTGATAAAAATACAATAATAAAAATATGATATTGCGTAAATTCCTTCTAGGAAGATATCTTCCAAATAGTTAGTTAGTAAAATTTTAAAATTTTAATAAAATGTCTCTTTAAATAAATTAAATAAATTTTATAAAAAATGCACTTGAAAAATTGCAAATGCATTTATGCATCTAATGCAATTTATAGCTAAGATTTGATTTTGAATTATTTATTTCAAAGCAAATATAAATACCGTTAAAATATTTTTGAATTCAATTAAATCTGTTATTTACGTATGTAGTTTTATATATTTGAAGTTATTTTTTCTAATAATTATTAAAAATTATTAAATAATATATAACTTAAAAGAAATTTATAAAATATGATCTTTTAAAATAACATACCTTTTCGAATTTTTTAATTTTTGATAATTTTAAATCGGGGAAAAAACATGGTTTTTGATATTTTTTTTTTTTTTTTAACCAAAGTTAGGTAAATTTTATTAGCTTCAATGAGTATATCATACTATCATTTATATTTTAGTTATTAGCAATTAAACAAGTACACATTTGTGAAGTTTTGAGCTTTTTCTCCTTTTTCAAAACAATCTGAGTCCAAAAGTTTATGATTTAAGAAACACTTCCAATAGCCAATGTCTGTAGTGAATTTCGTTAAAATCGGTGATTTCAAATCCAAAAATGGCTGTTTTCTCTCCGTTTTGATATGGAATCACCCTATGATCTTAATTTTAAATATTACGTATATTTAAAAATTCAGTAAGCCAATTAAACCAGCAAAAGGATAAAAAGTTTGTGCTATAATTAATAGTAAATTGGCTTTACTTATTGTTAAACATCCAAAGGGACCAAAACTAATTGGCGTTTTTTTTTTATAATATTAATTACATGTTCACGGTCCTAATAACAAATCAATATTTACATATATTAAATAGAATTTTGAATTTTTGAATATGCTTTACATCTACATATTGTGTATGTGTTTAATGAACTAAATGGGTCATATTGACATAAAGTTTAAAATCACACAGTAAATACATATCAATGTTTTTATACAATTCTATAGACGTATAATAATAGGGTGATCGATTATTGGGCTTTTTGAAGAAACCGGTTTTCGAATAGTTCGAAAAGTTGGAATTTTGAAAAAAACTGGTTGCATTTTTTGAAATTCCGAAAAAAACAGTTTAACCGATTTTTTTTTCAGAAATTTGTGCAGTAAGTTTATGACAGCAAACTAGTATATTTCCTTAAAGAACTCAACAAATCTTTTAAAATTTAAGTTAGAATTTTTTAAATATAATTATTTCAAGAAATAAATTTCAATTAAGTTAATAAAAGAATTATCAAAACTGAGACTAAGTTTTATATAGTATGTACAGAAATTATGGCTTAATTTTTTCGAAATCGATTTTGCAGGTAGATAGACCTCTTTCAAATACTACTCCTTAAAAAAAGTTAAGTAAGCTATTATTACAAGTATTGAATTTAAAAAAAAAACCCCCTAAAAGTTTAAATTGTTTGTAAGAATATTAAAGGTGTTACAAGAGAAAAAAACTAATTCCATTGATATGTGTATTTCAGTCAAGATCATTATTACTTTAATATTTGTTTAAAGTTATAAAATTAATTTCAATTTAACCTTAAACTGTATTTATAAAACACAACAAGAAATTACACTTTATGAATATTAATCAGTTAATAAACTTTTTGAAATAAAATGTTATTTATCGATTTTTTTGTGTTTAAGAAAACCGGTTTATTCGAAAAATTAGAACTTAAGCAAAAAAACCCGGTTTTTGAACAGGTTATAAAACCGAGTCGATTATCCTAACATATACATATTAGTGTATACGTGTTAATAAGTTTTTTGATTCAATTAATTGAATATTTATCAACAGGGAAACCACAAATATGCAATTACATGTATTTTTCTGTACGTGGAATGAAGTTATCGATAAAATATTTATTCGTTTCAGAACAAATATAGCATTTTGGCATCGATTGGTAAATGCATATTTTTTTATATTTCACATTTAACTTTAACCTTAACCTTTTGCATATAGTGATGTTTAGAGCATATTTATAACATATTTTGTTATTTTTAGCATATTTTATTAGCATATTTAACCCTTTTAGGGCATATTTTGACATTTTGGAAATAGTTTTTTTTTTAATCTCATGGGAAGTTTTTAAAATTTTAATTGTGTATAGAAAAAAAGTAAGATATACAAAAATATTTGGTATTTAAAATTAAAAATAAATTAAATTAAATGGAATACCGCTAAAGTTTGTCAAAAATCTCTGAAGAGCTTAATTTGTAGTAACAAATCATTACGTTTTAGAAACAGATTAATTAATCTTTATTAAAGCCATTTTTAAAATATGACATAGATATAATATTAGTTTTTCAACTTGCTCAAATAGCATCAGTTAATATTGAAAAAAAAACAATATATTTTTTTGAATGAAAGCTATGTATGTAAATTTACATATGAATTTGTTTGATAATATTTGAACTAATTAAATGGGTGAGCAAATAGAAGATCAATAAAACTTTTATGTGATAAATTATAATGTGATAAATTATAATTTTTTTATTAATAAAATATCGTTAAAATATTAATAAAACACTTTGTTTTATTGAAAAAAATATATATTTTTGTTTAAAAATTACAAACATTTGTTGTTTTTAAAAGTGCATATTTTAGCGTTTTTAGAGCATATTTTTCACTTTCTATTGAATATTTAATGTGTATAAAAATTTTTTTTAAAGCATATTTTTGGTTTCCCTGTCTATCAGCACTCTAATATGATCCAACATAAATTAATCATAAGTGTTCAAATATTGGCCACTTTATAATCTTTGTTAAATTGACATAAAGTGTGCGTGCGTGTGCGTGCATAAAATTGATGTAACCTAAAAATCATTATTAATAACCTAATAAGTTTTAATTAAACCTACGCAAATACACTTGCATAAGTAGGCATATTTAGAATTATTGTTTTCCTTAATAAAAATCGATTTGGCGATAATGTTATTTTACTTTCGAAAGTATGTAATTTCTAAAACACTATGAGCAAAAAAAACCAACCATTATTAAAATATTAAAAAAAGTTTTATAAATAACACTTCTAAGTTAAAGGGGCGTTAAAAAAATTTTATGGGCTTTATAAATTTTTTACCAAATTTTTAAATTTTGTGCCGCTTTTTTTAAGACTAGATATGATTTTAGATTATCGAAAAGTACCTGTAAAGAATCATCTTAATGGTTAAAATTGATAACGTGAAAAAAAAAAATAAAACACATCATTTATACTGGCTACAACGTTATTATTTCGTATAATTAACGTATAAATTACGTTAATATTGATGTAAAATGAAAGCTTTTTACTTGCTTAATACAAAAATTCAGAAGGAGTAAATATATTTTAAGGACTTATAATTTTAATGACCAAAAAATATGTACTTAGCATCAAAAATCAGCCCTTCATATTTCCCATTATAGTTCGAATTCATTAAATAAGGTACATATTTAAAATTTTACGAAAATTTCTTTTTTTAAGAAAACTAAAATAGCGCTTTTTGTAAGGAACATTATTACGAGTAGTAAGGTTAAATGAATATATTTTTTATAAACCAGTATTGATATTCGTTTGATTTTTCACAAGAATATCACATAATATGTCCGATATTACTAACTATTTTTAGGGATTTTTAACCAATAAATATTTAATACTATTTTCGAAAATGTGCAAAAAATAAAACTAAAACTGTTTCCTTTCAGTGTACTATGATAAATATCAAAGATGCAGTAATAGATTTGACATATGCCGTTAGCGCTTTCGAAGTTATACGAAAATGCTTTATTTTAATTGTAATAGAATAATTTTTAAGATTGTCATTTCAACTTTAAACCTTTACAATTTTTGAGAGCACTGATAAACATTTTTAAAATTCCTCATATATTTTTTAAATGTATATGTTATTAATTTTATTTTTACTTTTAAAAATATATTTGAATGACTTCAACCTTTAAAGTAAATTAATTGAATTCATATAAAAATAAATAAAAGCATTCTTAACAAAATGATTTAACCTTAAATGAAAATGATATTATTTTATTTTACTCTTTTCGCTCTCTCTCTCTCACTCTCTCCCACTCTCTTTCTTTCTCTCTTTCTATTTATCAAACCAACTAAACACTTAAAGCAAATATAAAACGGAAAAATATCAATTTCGTTACAAAGTTTTTATTGTTTTTTGTCAATATGATTAATTATTAATTTATTAAATTATTGTACAAAAATAGTCTGCTAACAAAAATAATAAAAAAGAAACAACTAAACAAAAATATTAATTTCTTACTCTTAACTAGACAAATTATTAACTAATGAAAACGTAATAAAACCCTGTGTCGTTAATAAAAACAACATTAAACAGCTTGCAACCTAAAATCAACAAAATAAAAGTTAGAAAATAAAGGAAAACAACAACTAAAACTACATCATCTAAATAAAGGAACATTTTTAACTCTCTGTACATTTGGCTGAAACACGAGTTACTAACACTTTCTATTACTATACATTTTATTGGAGTTGGAGTAAATTGGTTTGTGTTTGTGCGTGTGTGTGAGTTATCAACACAACCTTTGTTAACATTTTTTAAAGGTTTTGACTTTGATTATTACTAAATTGGTGCGTAAAAGTTTCAAGTATTTTACATTTAATATAAAAAATTATTTATGTATTTTCATATTTTTTATACTTTTATATAAGCATTCATTCACAGCAATGTGTATGTGTGTGTGCGTACATATGTGTATGTTTTATTAAATGTATTCTTTTTTTATTCTCTTTTCGAATGTCCTTTTTTTAATTTTATGTTTTTTCTTAAAAAAAATAAGTAAAAAATAACTGTGTCTGAATTTGCTGTTAGTTTTTCTTTCTCTGACTTGACTTTATTTTGTATTTCTTTTTTATTTTTTTATTTTATTCTTGTTGTTTGTTTTATAATTCATATAATACCACCACAGTTTGTAATAGTGTTGTTGATGGTGTGTTGGTTAGTTGATTGGTTGGTTGACTATTTCATTCGTACGTTTATTCCTTCGCTCGTTCGTAAGTTTTGTTGTTGGTGTGTGTATGTGTACAAAAATAATAAACGTAAAACCAAAGAAAAGAATATAAAACATGTTTATTAACAATTTATACAAAATTTTAAATTCAAAACATTGTTTTTGTATTGTTGCTGTTGTTGTTGCTACTATTGTATCATTAATGTTATTGTTTGTGTTTAACGTTTATTTTTTCTGTTGATGCTTGTTTTTTTATTTGTTTTCTTCAATGTGTTTTTTTCTCGTTTTAATTTTTTCTTTTTCTTGTTTTCCAGCAACAATAATATTTACAAGTGTTTTCATTTAAATGTAGGTGTGTGCTTTTTTATACTTTAATGTAGACACATTTCCACAATACGCGTGTAAGTTTTATGTAAATTTTGTTTTTGTTGTAAATATATTTAGCATGTTATAATTGATAATTAGTTATTATAATGTACATATTTAAATACAATTAATGTTATTTTTGTTAATGTTTTTTTTTGTTTTGTTTAATTTGTGTAATCAAATTAACGTGGCTTTTCAGTTTTAAATGTTGACTTGAGCACTAAATAAAATCGTTAAAATAGTGTTATATGAAGCGTATACTTAATATTACGATAAATAATTATATAAACATTAGTACGAAAATAGGCTTTATCCTAAAATTTTATTTATTTATTTGAAATAAAATTGATTTCATAAAATTGTTAACATATTTGAGTTTAAAAAAAAAAACTTGTGCTGTAAAAGATGTGAATTTCCTAAAACAAAATTTCCAATTGTTAAATACGTATCAAAATTTTGAAATTTATTGGAATTTTTCTGAAGTTAATGATAGTTTTATAGTAAAATTATCTGTATGCAACATTATTTTCATTCCGTTTTGTTATTTTTCTTTTACTAAAAATTTTTTTAATAAAAATTAAGGTTTTTAGAATTGAAAAACGGAAAGTAATACAGTTTCACACTAAATAGAAATTTCTTTATTTAAGGGGTACAAATAAATTTTGAATGCACATTATAAAAACTTCGTTCAGTTATAATTAAAAATACTATGATAACGTGCTATAATAATGCAATCTCTAAAATTTATTAAATAGCCCACACAAAGTTATTTTAAAAAACTTTAATTAAAGTTGCAAACCACCGAAAAGCATGTTTGATAGAGGTATAGCTTTTGTAGTCATGTGTTTATAACACAAACATTTTATAATTTGCATATAAATAAGTAGATTTTCATCTAAACTCAACCAAATTTAGTATATTAAAAAGAAAAGTGTTTTTTTTAAATTTAAAACAGTGTATCCACTCTGACCGGATACGTAACGCACGGCATCGTGGTGCATCTTCAATGTGTATATTTTTAACTGCGCAATTCCAAAAGTTATTTTAGATCAGGACAGTATGTAATTATGACTGTACTTCGATTCTAGATAAAAAACTATGCGCTTTTCTTTAAAAATATAAGAAAATTTTTATTATTTTAGGTTTGTAGTTTTTTTAGAAGTACAAAAATGTCATCATATCAAAATAACAATTTAAGAAATTGTAAAAAGTGAATATATTTTGAATGAATATATTTTATAAATTATAACAGACCAAGTAATCAAGGACATATATTAAAAAATATAACATGGAAACGTTAACAATTTGACAATGCGTTAAAGTTGGTAATTTAATATTATTGTTAACATTTTTATTTAAATGGAGTTAGAATTATAAAAGTTGTATCTCATACTAAAAAAGTATTTAAAAATGTTGTATAATGTCATTTGCAGCCTAGGAGATGTGTTTTATATAAATCGTGTATTTATCGTTATACATATTTGTGTTTTGTGGTCATATGGGTTGTTTATCAAAATAACTTATAACTTTGAAGGACGAAAAATTAACAAAAATAGAAAAACTTGCAAAATAATTAAAATGAAACCAAAAGCAAACAACTGAATATCATATTTAAAAAATTTATATACTTTTGTAATTGATATTAATAAATATTAGTGTTAATTTTAGATAAAAAATATTTCGACATAATTTCAAAAAGGCACTAAAACGTCTTTTGAATTTATGCCAGAAAAAGTGGATTTTTTTTTAGTGTACAAGGGTAAAACGCGAAATATATTTTAAAGACTTTGAAGAATTAGATTAAACACAATTGCTTCAAATTTTTTATTCATGCGGTCTTATTCTCAGACACAAAATCCTCTTAAAGTTCTTTTAAGTGGCTTCAAACTAGATGTAGTGCAAAGTGTTATTTAGTCCAAAAATTTTAATTTAAACTATTATACAGATAACAATTAGCAATTTAATCAAATCAATACTTTAAATTTTACAGAAAATATAAAATATAAAGCAAAATTAAAGAAAATATTATTATATTGCTATTGTTGTGTACACTCTTATATGAAGACTGTAATGTTTTATTTCCGTTTTTGTTAATAGACAATGTTAAAGCCCTTTAAAGGCTTTTGTTTTTGTAAATCCTTAAATATGTTTACAGATTTCAATTTTTTTCGTTTTTAAATAATTTATATATAAATATTTTCAAAGTGTGTTGAGGCGTTTTACAAAATAAGAGTATAAAGTATAAAAAAAAAGAATATTTAATCATATTTATAGTAGTAATTTTTTAATTATTTTTTCAATAAATACATTTGTACAGTGATCAGATATAAAATATTATGCCTCTTTATCTATGAAATTATTAAAAAGTAAATCTAATTCGTAAAGTCTTACTTTATGTCACCAAAATTATATACAGTTAAAAATAGCTTTTATTGCTTTCATATTTCTGTTTGCAATTTGCTTTCCATGAAATCTATTAATAAAATATTCAAAAAGTAAATTTAATTATCAATATGAAAATATTGCCATTTCAATAAAACTTTTATGTATTTTTGTATACTGAAAACATAAATATTTATCTTATGCGGGCAACCAAAAATATGTTCTTAAAAAATGCTCTTAATAGAGGAAAATATGCTCTTAAAATTAAAAATAAATATGCTCTTGAAATATTATTTTTTCATGCTAAAATTCATGGTAAAAAAAATTTGATTATTATTAGCAACCGCAAAAAATATGTTCTTTTTGCATTTAAAAATATTAAAAGCTAATACAGGAAATTACAAAATTTCTATTAATTTATAACATGAAAAGTATTAGGGAAGCGGATTTAAAAAACGTATGTGTAAAAAGAAAATTTCACTAATGCTAAATTATGTAAAAAATTCGATTGGATGCAAAATAAGCAACATTTTTCTTTTAAATGTAAAATATGTAAAATTGATTTCTTTAGTGTAATATATGCAAAATTATGTTCTTAAGTATAAAATATGTCATTTAAATTGCTAAAATATGCTCTAAAATATTTTTTCCTATGAAAATATAATTAAATATGCTGCTAAGCCAAAAACATGCAGTTATGCAAAAATATGCTTGATGTCGAAATTCTTAAAATTGTCTGAAATTAATAAACAACTAACAGTTTGGTTTATTTGAAGCCCAGGAAAAATGTAATTTTGTATATTTTTGGTTGCTCTGTTTATTATTTATTAAACAGCACTCATAGTAAATATGTGAAGTAGGTACATCGGTTTATTGCTTTTAATTTGCCAAAGCAAATATATACTCGTTTGCAAAAGGATTTTTATAAAAAAAATAGTTTTTGAAATTATTATGATGTAAAAAACTATGTATTGGATGTAAGAGCCAGAATTATTATTTTCAATTTCAATATTGCTGTAGGTACTTGTAATGTATATTTATTACATACATATTTATAAACGAGTATAACAATTTCAACAACATATGCACTTTTAAGCAAGGACAGAAAATAATCATTATTCTTAAAATTTTAAACGAAAAAATCAGATAGAAGGAACGACCGGATAAAAGTGTTAAATACAGAAATGTAATCCGGAATGACTTTTATTTTTATTTATTTATTTTTTATTTATTTATTTTTCTTTTTTGGATTTTTATTAAAAAATCAATTTTAATGATTACTTTTGACTTATTTTTTTCTCAACTTATAATAATTATTTTTGAGTTTTATTTATTTATTTTATTTTTTTTATTCACTAAAAGGTAAGCGCAATAATATTTTTTTCGTCAAATTTTTAAGTGAAAATCTAATTTCTTTACTAAAAGTCGAATTTTTTACTAAAAATCAAATGTTTTACTAAAATCCATTTCTTTAATTAAAAATCACTTTTTTTTCTAAAAATTAAATTTTTTTACTAAAAATCAAAATTTTTACTAAAAATCAAATTTTTTTTACTAAAAATCTAATTTTTTACTAAAAATAAAATTTTTTATTTTATCCATTTTTTTTATTGAAAATCAATTTTTTTTTTTGCTAAAAATCAATTTTTTTGCTAAAATCCATTTTTTTTAATAAAAAATCATTTTTTTCTAAAAATTAAATTTTTTACTAAAAATCTAAATTTTTTTATTCACTAAAATGCAAGCGCAATAATATTCTTTTCGTCAAATTTTTAAGTGAAAATCTAATTTCTTTACTAAATGTCGAATTTTTTACTAAAAATCAAATGTTTTACTAAAATCCATTTCTTTAATTAAAAATCACTTTTTTTTTTGTAAAAATTAAATTTTTTTACTAAAAATCAAAATTTTTACTAAAAATCAAATTTTTTACTAAAAATAAAATTTTTTATTTTATCCATTTTTTTTATTGAAAATCAAAATTTTTTTGCTAAAAATCAATTTTTTCAATAAAATCCATTTCTTTAATTAAAAATCACTTTTTTTTCTAAAAATTAAATTTTTTTACTAAAAATAAAAATTTTTACTAAAAATCAAATTTTTTACTAAAAATAAAATTTTGATTTTTAGTAAAAATTTTGATATTTATAAAACAATACGACTTTTAGTAAAAAATAGATTTTTAGTGAAACATTTGAAGCATTTGATTTGTAGTTAGAAATATGATTTTTTAATAAATAATAAGATTTCTGGTAACAAATTTGATTTTTAGTAAAAATTTCGAGTTTTAGTAAAAAACATTTTGATTTTTAGTAAAAAAATTTATGAGAAAATCATCATCGCACTTGCTTTTTAGTGAATAAATCTAATTTATGATGAGAAATATTTCTTTTTTTACTAAAAATTGCGTAATAGTTTCATATTTCATGTTAAGTTTTATATTGTGAGCTAAAAAGTAAAAATCAAAAATAATCATTATTTTTGAGCAAAAAAGAAAATAATAAAAATAATAAAAATCAAAAATAATTTTATGTTCAAAAAAAAAATTTTTAAAAATCAAAAATAATCATTATTATTTGAGCAAAAAAATATCAAATCAAATATGAAAATAATTAATCAAAAATAATTATTATTTGTTGAGTTTTATTTTAAAACTCATAATCTTTACGGTCCCTGCTTTTAAGTACTTGAAAATTTCATAGCACCTTAAAACTTTTTTGTTGTGCCTAATATTTATATCCCCTTTTCAATAGAAAACTAGTTAAAGTTATCTATTATCGTATTCCATAGATATTTAATTAGAATTTGTTTTTATTTTTATCTTATTTTTGGTTCATTAAGATTTTTTCCATAAAAGTTAATAAAAATATATATAAAATATATATATATATATATATATATATATATATATATATATATAACATATTCTAATCATTTTAGTTGAAGTGTATAAAAGTACCTACTTGTGCAGAGGTTAATTCTTTAAAAGCTGTTATTGTGTGAAAAATTCTCTTATGTATGCACTTTAGCATACAAAATATACGAGTATACATGAGTTAACACACTCTCATACGATTAAATGATAAAAAATAAAAAAAGAAAGAAATGATGTGTGCATTCATGTATGTATTGTGAAATAATTATATACTTTTTACACATACAAACATATGAACTTTAGGGTCGCCCCAAAAAGGAACTATTTATAACATACATCACCATAAGTGGTTGGGGTATTATGCGTTTGTGCTGATGTTTGTACCATGCAAAAATATTGGTCTATCACCCACCTTAATGTAGAATCATTTTCTGAGAAGATTTAAAGAATCGACTAAAATTTGTAATCAAGCTACAGGTCTCAATTTTTCAAATAATTTGACACATATGCATGAAATTTGGCATATATGTCTTTTATAGCCCAAGGACGTAGCCTATTGAAATTGCCTATTTCACCTAACCCCCACACAAATGTCCCCATTGAATAAGGGTTTAACGATTAAAAATGCCTTAAATATAGCAACATTTAAATGAAATTTAGCATATATAGATTCTATATGCCAAATTTCATAAAGATCGGTCTATAATTGGCCATAGCTTCCATATAAACCCCACTTCTGAAAAACACTTTAATGTGCATAAATTCCATACAAATATTAGTTTCAACTTAATATTTGACACAAATTATTTTTATATTTAGAAAAAATCATAATGCCAAATGTTATCACAACCGGCCTATAATTAACCATAGATAATATAAAAAGCCTACTTTCGGGAATCACCCTAAAATTCATAAATAACATGATATAAAACATACATATGTTTCATAGAAATATAAAAAACACTTAATACAATTATCGACTACCAATTGACCCCCAGTCGCATATAAGACCCCTCCCTGAACTTTGATGTAAAAACAAAATGGTGTAGGGTATCATATAGTCGGACTTGGCCGAACAAATTTTTCTCACTTGTTTTTCTTTGGGGACATTAAAATGAAATATATGAACTTTCATATTAGTTGGGAATATGGAGACCCAATTTATCTACCATACAAATGTTGCCACATTAATGAACATACATACACTATTAGGGTAGGAAATGTTCAATTTATTTCTAAAGCGAGAAAAGCATTTTTTGTAGAAAGCAACCAGTCTTCACTATATTGTTGCTTTGGAGGGTTTTATAGCACTTTCAATTGAATTTAACTTTTAAGTTTTAAAGTTTGTTTTAATTAGAGTCTTTTTTTCTTTTTTGAAAATGGTCCATTTTTTCTTTTATTAAAACGTTTTTGAACATTTTTAAGTACTTTTTATAAAAAAAAATTAGAAGTTTTTTAACATTCAACTGTGATTTCAAAATGCTTTTTTGGAAATAATTCTGTAACATGTGAACATTTACAGTTATTTGTATAAAATGACCAGAACTTAGGTGTTTTGGAGTTGTTTTGAAAGAGCACAGATCCATAGTGGCGATCAGAGGTTAAAGGGAGGACTTCCAAAATTGATAACCTCGAGTATGTAATTGTCAAATTTATAATTTATTTGTAAAAAATTTATATATAGATAGTCCTTGTAAATCTATAAAAAAAATATGCTAACTTGTGTGAGATATCTCTTTTAGTTTAAGAGGTATTTAGGCCAAACCAAATCTTTTATTTGAGCCTTTTTTAGTTTTTTTTCTTTAATTTTTTTTTTTAAATATCCACTGCACTACTTACAAAAATTTTATAATATGGTAGCAAGAATTTTTAAAATATATTGTTCAGACAAAAACTTATAATAATTTGAAGTTGAAATTGGAAAAAAGTTGCATATTTTTGGTGATTTTTTCACTTCTAAATTATTAATATTTTATTTTTCCGAAAGAAAACTTAATGTAAATGCCTATGAAGTAAAATCGGAGACCCATCCAAATATGGGCAATTAAAAAAAAATGTTTTCTTTATTTATTCCAAAAATTCTCAAAATTCAAAGCTGAGATTAAAAAGAAAAAAAAAAATTAAACACACAAAAACACACAAAAAGTATTTTTTTTAAGTCACTCCTTAACTTACAACAGAGCAAAATTTTAATAAAAAACAAGTTGAAGTTCTATATTCGGCTGTGACGAATCTTATATACCCTTCATCCGTAATAAGATGAGATTTTAGTGTTTAGATATTGAATGTAAAATATAAATTAATCAAAAGTACATATAACGGATTCAATTCAAAATATACTGAAAAAAATCTCGTAGGTAATATTGACGAAAAATTTTCGTAGAATTGTAAATATTTAAATTAACATATTTTTTTCAAAACAAAGTAATTTTTCTTCAAATCAACAAATTTTCTTCAAATTAATTAAACAATTTTTGTCAAAAATATTTTTCCGTAAAATATATTAATTTGAGTAAAATTTCGTAAAAAAATTAAAGAAAAATGTGTTAAACTAACGAAAATTTAATTAAATTACTGCCAATTTACAGTAATAATTTTATTCAATTTAGCATTCTTAAAAGAAGTTAATTTGAATAAATTATCTGTTAAATTAATCATTTTTTTTTGTTAATTTTAAAACAGACTAATTGGTTTATGTAATTTTTTTTAAAATTCTTCAATCTGATGTAAGTGCACATGTTTTTGTGCCTATATACATTAAAATATATATGTATGTACAAACATACAGACATATATATATATATATATATATATATATATATACATATATATATATATTAATTATATATTAATTATTTAGATATTTTTAAAATATTTTTACTTTTCATTAGAATTGTAATAATTGTTAATTGTTTTATATATAATAAATATTATTAAAGTGTTTAAAATTTTTTATTTATTTTATTTTTGATGATAGTAAGCAGTCGTGTCTATATTAATATATTATTCACAAAAATAATTTTTTAATAGTTGAATAAAATAATGCAATTATATATAAACGTAATTTTTCCCACCTGGGTTTAAAAGACATTTTAAAATTGACAAAATTTTGTCAAATTGAATAAAATTCAATAGTTAAAATGAATAAATATTCCTCAATTTGAAGAAAAAAAATTAGTTAATTTCAATAAATTGTTTATTCAATTCAGTTAAAATTAATTTGAATAATATTTTATTCAATTTGATAAAAAATTTGTCAAAACAACTATCTTTTAATTTGCAAAACCAATTAGTCATATCGACGATTTTTCTTCAATTAAACTGATTTACGAAAAATTTTAAAAAATTTCTATTGAATTGACTAATGATTTTATTGGTTGATACTACTTTTTCAATTCTACACCCATTTTTACCGTACTTACTACTCTTTTTTGGTTAATGTATATTTAACTATACTATATCTATGTAAACACTAAAGACTTTAATAATTAATAATTTGTATTTTCATATAAAGTTGAAAATATTGGTGATTTTGTATATATACTTTAAGGGCCTCTTGAAAATCTAAGACGATTTATAAACAAAAAAATTACAGGCCAAATACTTGAAATAATTAGTGTCTGTCTTAACTCCAGTTCATACTTTACCGCCGATATCTTTTATACAAAAGTATGTACGCCAACGAAATTTTGTAAAAATAGTTCAAGTATCCATGTTAACTTAAAATCTAAGAATTTTAAATTAGGGTGGCACAAAAGTGGTATATTCGGCTAAGCCGAATATAACATTCTTACTTCTAATTTATGCTATTTTTAAAATTCATTTTACAATAATAATAAATTTTAGTTATAATTAAATGCAATAAAATTTTCGTTGGCAATAAATTTTAGTTGCCGCATTTTATTTACTGACCTAAAATTTTTGTTAGTTTTTCCTTCATAGGAAGGAGAATATTTATATTTATTTATTGTTTGCTTTATTTTTTTTTATCATGTAGAGCAAAAAAAAAAAAAAAAAGATATAATTAAAATACTATATTGGGGCGTCTAAAAATGGAATACATAGAATAATTGTATGTACATACATAGGATGCTATATGACGACTATATCAAATGTATTTAAATTGCTATAAAAATGTATAACATATTTTATATGCTAACAATATGTGGCTGATTTGTTCTACTTTTGTTGCGGTTAATTAAGAGAAAATATTTTGTGAAGTATAAACAAGTATAAAAAAAAATATGATTTGAAAAATTTAAATAATTTAAAATTTAGTTAGATTGTTATTGTTATTATTATTGTTATACAAATTTAATAAAAATTTATTAAATATGTATTTTCCTATTATCATTAATATGACCCTGAAAAGGATCCGAAAGACAATCGGAAAATACAAATGAATAGAACTATGAAAAAAATAACTACTTTTATATAAGGATTTATAATCCATTTAATTCATGTATTTGTTTTTATATAAATCCTTGAAAATCTAAATAAATAGTTGATATTTCATGACGCACATAACACCCCCTGCAAATTATTCAAATTACGTATAATAAATAAAAATGTTCATTCTAAGTAAAATAATTTCTCTTATTTTATTTTCCAACATCCTCTAACTGGTAACCTGCTGTTTTTTGTTTGTTTTTTAATTGTTTTTCTAACCGTTTTGTCCTGACTCCTAACAAAACAATATATAATTTTTCTATCCTCTTCTCTCTTGCCTCTTTATTTAAATGTTTACTATTTCAAAAATGCTTTGAAACAATGAAAGATTTAACATATAATTATATGATATTTGTTTTGTTTATTTCTTTGTTTTTTCTCTCTTCATTTCAGATTTTTTCAAATAAAATTTAACTTAATTTTTCATCTTTAACATCCTGTTTTTACAGTTTAAAACTTCCGGAGCTCAACAGCAATAAAAAAAAAAATAATTTTCACATTGTTGCTGCCAATTGTTTTAGAGCAAAAGTAGATAAGCGTTAGCTTTTTTTCATTTTGTTTCTTTAAATTAATCTTTGAACTTTTTACTCGCTGGTTCTGAATACAATATTCACACAACAACAGGAGCAAAAACAGCTACAAAAAATTTAAAACAATGCGTTTGTCAATTGCTCGTATAAGTGCAAAATTGAAAGGATACAAAGGTTGGTTTTTTGTTTATGTTTTTTTATACTTTTTATTTCTTTTTTTTCTCTTATTTATTGTTGGTATTTGTAAGGTTGTTTTTTGCTTGTATATTGTTTGCTTGTGTTACAGTTTTTGTCTTCATTGTCCGTTATTTTTGTATGTGATACTTGGGGCTTTTATTTTTTGTTGTTGTAATTGTATACGAGTATTAATTTTCCTGTCCTTAGAGCAGAATAATTTAACCTGTCTATAGTGTATCTTAGTTTCCAAGTTTTGTATTATAAAACAGTGGGTCAAAACGACACCAAAATATAAAAAAAAATTGGCGCAAAAAATTTGTCATTAACGCAAAATTTCAATACGAAAAATTTTTATTTAAGACAAAATTTTTTCATTAAGACTAAATTTTCTATAGCAAAATAGTTTGTCTTAAAGACAAAATTTTCTATAGCAAAATAGTTTGTCTTAAAGACAAAATTTTCCATAGCAAAATAGTTTGTCTTAAAGACAAAATTTTCTATAGCAAAATAGTTTGTCTTAAAGACAAAATTTTCTATAGCAAAATAGTTTGTCTTAAAGACAAAATTTTCTATAGCAAAATAGTTTGTCTTAAAGACAAAATTTTCTATAGCAAAATAGTTTGTCTTAAAGACAAAATTTTCTATAGCAAAATAGTTTGTCTTAAAGACAAAATTTTCTATAGCAAAATAGTTTGTCTTAAAGACAAAATTTTCTATAGCAAAATAGTTTGTCTTAAAGACAAAATTTTCTATAGCAAAATAGTTTGTGTTAAAGACAAAATTTTCTATAGCAAAATAGTTTGTCTTAAAGACAAAATTTTCTATAGCAAAATAGTTTGTCTTAAAGACAAAATTTTCTATAGAAAATAGTTTGTGTTAAAGGGAAAATTTTCTATAGAAAATAGTTTGTGTTAAAGACAAAATTTTCTATAGAAAATAGTTTGTGTTAAAGACAAAATTTTCTATAGCAAAATAGTTTGTCTTAAAGACAAAATTTTCTATAGCAAAATAGTTTGTCTTAAAGACAAAATTTTCTATAGCAAAATAGTTTGTCTTAAAGACAAAATTTTCTATAGCAAAATAGTTTGTCTTAAAGACAAAATTTTCTATAGCAAAATAGTTTGTCTTAAAGACAAAATTTTCTATAGCAAAATAGTTTGTCTTAAAGACAAAATTTTCTATAGCAAAATAGTTTGTCTTAAAGACAAAATTTTCTATAGCAAAATAGTTTGTCTTAAAGACAAAATTTTCTATAGCAAAATAGTTTGTCTTAAAGACAAAATTTTCTATAGCAAAATAGTTTGTCTTAAAGACAAAATTTTCTATAGAAAATAGTTTGTGTTAAAGGGAAAATTTTCTATAGAAAATAGTTTGTGTTAAAGACAAAATTTTCTATAGAAAATAGTTTGTGTTAAAGACAAAATTTTCTATAGCAAAATAGTTTGTCTTAAAGACAAAATTTTCTATAGCAAAATAGTTTGTCTTAAAGACAAAATTTTCTATAGCAAAATAGTTTGTCTTAAAGACAAAATTTTCTATAGCAAAATAGTTTGTCTTAAAGACAAAATTTTCTATAGCAAAATAGTTTGTCTTAAAGACAAAATTTTCTATAGCAAAATAGTTTGTCTTAAAGACAAAATTTTCTATAGCAAAATAGTTTGTCTTAAAGACAAAATTTTCTATAGCAAAATAGTTTGTGTTAAAGAGAAAATTTTCTATAGCAAAATAGTTTGTCTTAAAGACAAAATTTTCTATAGCAAAATAGTTTGTCTTAAAGACAAAATTTTCTATAGAAAATAGTTTGTGTTAAAGACAAAATTTTCTATAGCAAAATAGTTTGTGTTAAAGACAAAATTTTCTATAGAAAATAGTTTGTGTTAAAGACAAAATTTTCTATAGCAAAATAGTTTGTCTTAAAGACAAAATTTTCTATAGCAAAATAGTTTGTCTTAAAGACAAAATTTTCTATAGCAAAATAGTTTGTCTTAAAGACAAAATTTTCTATAGCAAAATAGTTTGTCTTAAAGACAAAATTTTCTATAGCAAAATAGTTTGTCTTAAAGACAAAATTTTCTATAGCAAAATAGTTTGTCTTAAAGACAAAATTTTCTATAGCAAAATAGTTTGTCTTAAAGACAAAATTTTCTATAGCAAAATAGTTTGTCTTAAAGACAAAATTTTCTATAGCAAAATAGTTTGTCTTAAAGACAAAATTTTCTATAGCAAAATAGTTTGTCTTAAAGACAAAATTTTCTATAGAAAATAGTTTGTGTTAAAGACAAAATTTTCTACAGAAAACAGTTTGTCTTAAAGAAAAAATTTTCTATAAAAAAAATATGTCTTTAGATAAAATTTTCTATGGAAAAAAAACGTTATCATTTTTTCATTTTATTTAATTTTTTAATAAAAAAATTTTGTATTTCAAGATTTTTACTTTTACTCCCCACTGTTTACTTGTGTGACTAACAATTAGTCTAACATTAGTTTTTTTCTTTTTTTTTTTTATTAATTTTTGGTCGTGTTTATTTTCACTTCATCGCTTATAACCAGTGCTAGGCAAATAGGAGCACAAGTGCATTTGCTCTCTTCATTTTTCATACCTTACAAATTAAAAAAATCACTCAGTCTCGTTTGAGCTTTCTAAAAGTAAGGTTGTGTTATCAAATGATTTTCAAAAAAACACTAAATGAAATCTTTTATGAGATATATGTGAATGTTTATTTAATAAATTTTATATATTTTTTGTACTATTTTTTTAAGAAAATTGTTTAATATTCATTTATAATTTTCTTTATATATAGAAAATATTTGAAATAGTTAATATTCAAGAACAGTATATCTTTGTAAATTCAAAATATTAAATTATGAAGTTGAACATTTTTTCTGTGTAAAATATAAGAGCGGGAGAGAAAAGAATATATACAAATGTAGAAGTGTGTATTAATTGAGTTCTCAGAGCGCCGAGCACTGCTTATAACGTTTTTTGTTTTTTTTTTGCTGTTGAGTTTTCCTCTCCTCCTGCTCTTGGAAATTTCGAGTCAATTTTTTATTGTGTTCGTCTGGCTCTAAGTGTCTGTACATTTAACCTAGTAACAGCTGCTAAAGTTTATTGTTCGTAGAATTTTAGTCTTAATTTTAATAAAATAACTTAATCTCTAACTGTGAAAATGGAGGACAATTACATTTTATTTAAAAGTCTTTAAAATTTTCTTAGAATTTCTATTTATTTTTATATTTAATGGTTTTTCTTTTGGCATAGAAAAGCTTAGAATATGTTTTTGGTATCCTTGTACTCGACTAAATGTCTTGTGTACTAATTATTTACACATACTTTACAGTTGTATATTAAACGTATGTCCTTTGTAGTAGTCAAACAAACACATATTTGTACTTGTTATCGTATTTGTTTGTGGTTTATATAGGATAATTATTTCATAAAAGAGATAATAAATACCAAAATATACGCATTATTGTTATATTTTAATGTGGAATCAATTTAAAAAGTGCGTCACATATAAATAACTAAATAAATACGTAGAATTAGAGGGAGAATTAGATAGTCATAATTAGAAAGATATTTGGAGAAGTTGGTTGTTTTTTAGTAATATTTACTATGCCAGCTGACGACAAACTTCGATAATAATATACGTTCGAACATTTTGCGAATAGTTCTCTGACAAAACATTCGAGGTCGACTATCGTTGGCGATCCGAATATGAGCTTCTTGAGCTCACCCATTGCTCACTTTGGGGCAGCAAATCTTTCGATTTCGAAGGTTCGTCCATTTAGCGATATCAATAGCGTAACGTTTACGATATCAAAAAATTATGAATATTGTTCGATAACAGCGACTTGTGATTATTATCAATAGTTCGAAAACGAGAGTTTTCTATTTTGTTACCCATCTAAAATTAATTTTTAAAGTTATGTTTTATTTCAAACTTAACACAATATATCAAATATTAAAAAAAATATAGATATATAATAATAAATTACATTTCAAAAAAACAAAAAAATAATTTAAATAATTAACAATAAAATTAATAAAGTCATACATAAGAGTGGTAATATTGAAGCATTTTGTCCAAATCTCAACTTCGTCCAAAGAAGTTATCAATGCTTGCTCAAGTCTACATCTTTTAGTTAAAAATTTTCTGAATTAATCTGCAAAAAAAGAATATATATATATATATATATATATATATATATATATACCATTTTTGCATATCTATTTAGACAAGTATCGACATTACTTATCACTTTTTCTAAAATTTTATTATATTATTTTTTATTAAAAATTGCATAGAATTTAACTAACATCATGGACTTTAATGGGCAATATTTTAGAACCAAACGCAATGAATTATGACTCAAGAATGACACTTGAATTTCTTTGTTTAAGTATAAGTGTGCATCTTGTGTGTGTTCTTTTTATTTAATTCAAAATCCTTTTGAAATTAAAAAGAATAGATAATTTCTCGAAGAATTTAGTTTTGAGATTATATTCAGAAAAGCTGAATATTGCGATATCGTTATTTTTTAAATTCTCGAATATTACGCAAATATTTACTACCGAGAAATTATACATAGAAATTCGATGTTACCAACATTCATTTTTAACGTAACCGTCAATGGCGACCGTTATCGTACCATGATAACCGACTAATTGATGCCTGAAATTGAAGCTCGTGATCTCGGCGACATTTGGTTTCAGCAAGACGATGCCACTTCCCACACATCGCATCAATCAATGGATTTATTGAGAGAATACTTCGGTGAGCACATAATTTCACGTTTTAGGCCGGTCGATTGGCCACCAAGATCGTGTGATATCACACCGTTAGACTTTTTCCTGTGGGAATATGTAAAGTCTAAAGTTTATACGAACAAACCCGCTTAGATTCGGGCCTTGGAGGAAAACATCACGCGTGTCATTCAGTTACCAGTCGAAATGCTCGAATGAATCATCGAAAATTGAACTCAATGGATGGAACATCTGCGACGTAGCAACGGCCAACATTTGATAGACATAATCTTCAAAAAATAAATGCCAAAGAATGTTATTTCAAATGATAATAAACATTCCCCATTAAATTTGAATTTTCTGTGTTTTTTTCTTTAAAAAAGTAGGGAACCTCGAAATGGATTATGCTTTAGAAACCGCAGTGTCACACTTTATGTGGATCGGTCCATAAATTATCATAGCTTCCGATTAAGTCCACTTCCGGGAATCCCCATAAAGTGCATAAATAACATAATATAATGCACACGTATGTTTCATAGAAATATACACTAAAGAAATTTTAAGCACATACCCAATGGTGTAGGGTATTATATAGTCGGGCTTCACCGACTATATACTTCTAACTTGTTTTTTTTAAGTCCATATCATTGCCTTAAATAAACACATTTTAGACCATTTTGAAAAAAAAAAAAATAAAAATTCATAAAAAAAAAATAAAAATTCATAAAAACAACAAAATACTTTACGAAAAAGTATAAACTTGAGGAAAAAATATTATGACAAAACAAGTGGAAGTGCTATGTTCGGCGGGGCTGAATCTTATATACCCTTCACCCGTGTTGAGATGTGTTATATGAAAAAAATATGTGTTATGAAAATGAAATATATATATACAATTTATATGAAAGTTAGTCAGGAACAAAAGAGCTTAAATTAAAATCAAAAAATCCGTTTTTAGGCCAAAGAAAGTTTACAAATAATGAGAGTAGAGCACTTTAAAAAGAAAGTGGCGAATGGTCCCCCTTCTACCTTATATAATATTACCACGGAAGTTAGTTTTGTAAGTTGGAAATGGCAACTTTAGAATTTTTTACAAGTTTCTTGTTTAAAATGTGTGTTTATTTAAATTTGATTTAAGTCTCTTGATTGTCATTTATCTTAATTATCTAAGAGAGTTCTGCCCACTATGATGATAAAGAAAGCTATCTGTTAACTCGTTTATGCATTATATAAGCTGTTATTGCTTAAGTATTAGTGAGAAACTTGTATTATATAAACTGTTATAAGTAAGCTCTTAATACATTTGTTCTTTATAGCGTATAGTGCCGTATATATATTATATATACACTGCCTGCCACTTGAATAAGAAATCACATTTTTTTAACACCAATTAAGTATATCTCCTAAACTAAAGTTCAGAAAAAAAAATAATTTTTTGCGCAACCAAATTTCAAAATGTTGGCTTTAGTTTCCTGATGAAATAAGAAATATACATATTTTGTTATACTAAAATTATGCATTTATTTAAAGACATGTATTTCTGTGGTAATATTTCGTGTGCCACTTGAATAATGAATTCTTTTAATATTAATCAGGAAGGCTATGATTTGAATTTCTTTCAATATAAACTTCTAGAGAATTTTTAATTTGATAGTTTTTAGATAGTTTTTGTTCAAAATGGAACGCGGTAAGACTCTTAATAATTCTGAAAAAGAAAAAATTCTGATTTTGAAATCTCAGGGTCAGAATCCGGTCCCAATAGCCAAAAACATTAATAGAGGAAAGACAGTTGCGTACAATTATTTAAATAGCGTGGAAAGATATGGAAAAAACATGAAAGGACGGAAGAAAATGGCAACAACTCCAAAAGAAAGACGAAAAATTCTTAGAATTGTATCAAATTCTGCCATGTCGGTATCAAAAATACGTGAAAAAAGTGGTGTCATTGCCAGTCTAAGAACAGTGCACCGTATTTTAAAGTCGTGCCCATACATAATCCGACGAAAACTGCAAAAAAAAAAAACACCACTTAATGAAAAACGCAAATCACAACGTCTAAAGTTTGCCAAAAATACAATGACATGGTCCGGCAAATGGTTTAAAGTTGTATTTTCCGATGAAAAAAAGTTTAATATTGATGGTCCCGACGGGTATAACTATTACCTCCATGACCTAAATAAGGAGGAATTAGTTTTAAGCCGTAGACACAGCCGAGAGGGCAGAATATGGTATGGGATGCCATTTCGTATTATGGTACCATAGAATTGGTTTTTGTATCCAACAAAATGACTGCAAGGACTTACAAAAACATTCTGAAGGAAGCATTTCCAAAATTTAATGATTTCTTTGGACTTATACCTTGGACGTACCAACACGACAACGCTACGATTTATACCGCCAGAGCAGTAAAACAATGGATTAATCAACAAGACCTGAATCCAATGGAAAATGTCTGGGGTTGGGTTGCAAGAAAAGTTTATGAAGGAGGAAAACAATTTGAGGCGATAGAATCCTTAAAGGATGCAATAACAGAAGCATGGAGTTAAATTTCGCTAAATTACTTAAAGTCATTATACAAGTCGATGCCAAATCGCATTTTTGAGGTTATTTCTAAAAATGGTGGCAGTACTCATTACTAATTGAATGCTAAAAGATAATAACTTTCATTTTTATAACCTAAAATTTAAAAATAAATTACAGTTTGCTTAGTTTTAAAATATTCCTTATTCAAGTGACACACGAAAAAGTACCACAGAAATGCTTGTCTTTAAATAAATGCATAATTTTAGTATAACAAAATATGTATATTTTTTATTTCTTCAAGAAACTAAAGCCAACACTTTGAAATTTGGTTGCGCAAAAAATTATTATTTTCTGAACTTTAGTTTAGGAGTTATACTTAATTAAAGTTAAAAAAATATGATTCCTTATTCAAGTGGCAGGCAGTGTATATATATTGTTTTTTAACAGCTGAGTTATGTTTAAATATTTGGGGTGAGTTTTACTTCAAGCCATTATTATTCTACATATGAAGTATAATACGACAGAAATCTTGTACTTCTTCTTAATTTTAGAATAAACGGAAACATTTGCCTCTTGTTTGAAAAAAGTTTGTGCATAAATATAAAAATTTACATTCATATTATTTAAGAATAATTTCTTAAATATTAACACTTTTTTAAATTTTTTGAAATAAGTTAAAAGTAAAGAAGATTTAAACAATTTTCATTTATATTTCAATTTGTAAGTGCATATTCTAATGATTTTTAGACAGGGTGGTCCGATGGCCTACTTGGTAGTAAGCTAGTCTGTCAGTCTGGGGGTTGTGGGTTCGATTCCCACCAGAGACTCTGATCTTTTTCACTACAACGAGCAGTAGTCTTCGTTACTCCGCTCGGTTAGAATTAGAATATAATTTGTAATTGTATTATAATTGTAAAATAAATACATACAAAATTTTTAGACACGTGTTGGGAATAGAAGATGATAAGGGTTTTTTATTACAATGATGTATGTGCTATGGAACGGCAGCAAAATTTATGCAAATTTCTAAACATTAATTTTTAACAGCTTTTTATTGGAAAGTTGCCATTTAAAGGGATTTATTGTTAATATTTTCATGTACAAATATTTTTATTTAGCATTTGAATCAAATCTAATAAAACCAAATTAAAATTTTAGCAATATTTTTACAACATGCGTAAAATTTTCATTAAGTACAATTTAATAATATCTATGAACTAAATTTTATTTTTTATGAAAAAAGTTTGGCAAAAAAAGTCATGTTCGACTCATAACATTTATGAAAAAATTTTTCAAATATATGAATTTGTTTTTCTCTGTGTAGGGAGAAAACAAAAATTTTCAACCAACCGACGAACCTTACCATCTCCGATTTCGATGAAATTCGGTATGCACACACAAACTTTTTTCTTAAAACAAAAGAAAAACACAGCCCATGAAACCGTTTCAAAAGTTATTTCGATGAAAAAACCTTCCACACCGCAAGCAATTTGAAAAATTTTTTATTAAATTATTATTATTTTTTTTAATATAAAAACAAGTAAGAAAGGTATATTGGCAGACTTTAAGGTGGGTGTTGGATGATTTTTTCTGTGTGTTACAAACATCAGAACAAACGCATAATACCCAAACCACCTATGGTGGTGTAGGGTATAAAAAGTTTATATTTTTCATACTGGTAATAGAAAATGACTCTGTACTAAATATTCTACTCAGTACCAAAGGGTTCTTAATTATTTTCCTTAAAATGGTACAGTCATACAGGTCACAATTCTGTCAGATTTTGTTTAATTTAAAAGATTAATAAAAATCAGCATTTTTATTCGCCAAATATAGCGGAAAATTGATTTAAAATGCATTTTAACATTGACTAAAACATTAATTTAAAGTTGTATTTTATAACAAATAAAAAGTATTTCAAAATTTTAAGAAAAAACATTATCGTATTTTATGAAAAAAAAAATATTTTATTGAAGATAATGCCAGTAGTGTGTCAATATAATCTTGATTTTAATAAAAATAATGCATAAACAAATTTAAAAATTTTAAATTCAAAACTTCATCGCGTTTTTTGCGCAAACTTTTTTAACGATCGCGAAAATTTTATATCCTATTTCTTAATATTTTTTCATGCTATATAATGCTATGCCCTGTGAATTTGGATATTCGCAAAAATTGCAAAAAGTTATACCCCTAATACACACTCATTATGTAAATACAAAATTTTAAGTTCCTCAAAATTTTCGAATTCGTTGTAGTTTAGTTTTTATCGTGGTTGAATTTTCACTTTTTTAGATTTTTTTTAAATACATGAAACCATATATCATCGGACTTATTTCTCCGATTTAAACGAACTTTGGCTGAAATTTATGCCGAATAAATCTAGTTTCTAATTATTTTTATAAAAAGTCCGAAATATTAATAGATATTGTTACTATAGTAGTTACAATATAGCAAAAACACTTTATAATTCTCATTTAGTTTATACAAATTTAAATATAAATAGTCAAGATTGGAATGACAAATTTGAGCAAGAACCGAAGTACTGATCTTGTTATACCTTGCTTCTAATGATCAAAGTATCACCAGACGCGACCAAAGTTCTATCTTCCGAACCGTAGCCGAATCCATAGTTAGCCGACCAATAGTCGAAGAATTTATCTCGTCGGATTGTAGTAATAAAGTCATAGTTAGCCGATTGAGAGCCGAAGAATTTTTCCGGATCGTATTTAATGAAAGTTGAACATTTGCCATTAAATTCCAGTTAGACGACTGAGAGCCAAAGAATTTACCTCAACGGATTGAATCCCAATAGTTAGTTTATCGAAAGTATATAATCGTAGACACCCGGTAGAGAGCATCGGATTCTAGTTAAGAAGCAAAAATTTTAGACGAGATTTAACTTTGTCAATACAGTTATTATCTATCGTAGTTAGGTATCTCTTCGTTACAGTTCGTATCACGAAGGAACAAGAAAGCTCTGTGGTAACAACCAAAGAAAACAGACGTTTAAAGAAACTAGACAGACTGAGTATACCCCAGCTGGAAACGGAAACGGCATTACAAAGGATAATGAAATCAATATTCCATAAAGTGTTGGCGACAATATATAAAGAAAAGTAAACATTTAATAAAAAAAGAAAAACATTTATTTCGGCAATAATTTGATATTTTTTAATGTGTTTTCATTTTGTGTGTGAAAATGTGTGAAAAGATTTTTTAAATAAATTTTTCTAAATTTTTTTAAGTGATATATTCAACGAAAATTGCATTTAAAGAAAGCAATTGCATTAAAATAAATTTTTTCAAAATTTGAATAACTTTTCAAATATTAGCGATATTGTTGTTTAAAGTTACGAATGACTTTTAAAGTTTTTCACAATATCAATAGGTAAAGAAAAATTGCAGAATTTTAGGATCTCGCAAAATTAAAGTAGAAATTCATAAATAGATTCCATCGAACAGCTCAGATATTATTATTTTTCAATTCAAACCGTGAGTTAGACATCGCCAACTTATTGTCAAAATATTTCCATTTGGTCGAACTGAGAATTCTGATTTCAGGGATTATTTATTAACTTTATATTATTCCCTCAATATCTATATATCTATTTCGTACAACTCTTCAAATTAATAAAATAGAATCGCTAATAACAAGCCAAAGTTTTAAACGTTCAATTTTCAAATTATTATTGAAATATAAAATTTTTTTTCAATAAATGTCAATTTTTTCAGCAATCCCTCATGGTCCCCCTACAAATTTTTTATAATTTTAGCCAACACTTTAGGAAACATTTTAAAGAAAAATTGGAGGATGGGGATCCTTGATATAAAGGCGAATATTTATATCATTAAGCTTTTCTTTTTTAAAAATGTCATTGTTATAAAAATAATTAATAACTACCCAGCAAAAACTTTTTGGTTTCCGGTAATGGCAACTACTTATTAAAGTAGTTTCTCGGTAATGAGGCGTCATTATTATTTGCCTACTCTGTATTACATAAATAAGTACTCAATAGTATAATAGGACAGTAATATTGCAATCACGTGGATCAGTTGGCTAGAGTGCTGGGTTAGCAACCAGAAGGTTGTTGGTTCAACCCCATTCTGAGGATGTTAGTTTTTTATAACAAAATATCTAAAAAGACATTTTAACCTTAAAAGAGTTTTTGTCGCTTAGGAAGCTATGTGCGAGATGGTATAATGAGTAAGACGTTAGTCATTGAAAAAGAATGGTAAGTTTGTTTCCAAGTTCGAATCTCACTGACGGCAAACATTTTTTTTTTTTTTATTTTTTTTCGTTTAGGTACATATTTTTGAGTACCCCTAGAGTCAAAAAATAACTACATGAATTTGTGGACAAGTCGAACAAAAATAACTAGTTACTCAGGCAAAAAATAAGTAGTTTATTTTTGTTTCCAATTATACCTGCTAGCTTACCAGGAAAGCAAAGTTTTTGATGGGTAGATTTATTAGGCATAAATTTGAACCAAAGTTTGTTCAAATCGGACAAATAAGTCCAATGATATACGGATTTAAATTTCATGTATTATAAAAAAATTTCTGAAAAAAGTAAACTTTTAACCGTGATAAAAACTAAAAGACAACGAAAATTTTATATTGACGTAATGATTTTATCAAAATTGGAGGTGTTGAGGACAAATATTACCTTTATATGTTCGACAATTTTTGTTTTCTAGCTATTATTCTAATACATATATACATACATACATACATTCTAATACATATATACATACATACATACAATAAATGTAAACGCACTTATATAAAATTTTTTTCTTTACATAAAACATATGTATTTATTATTTAAACTTTATCAGATTGAAATGTCGAAATGTCAAAGGTTTTTTCTTATGTTTTTTGTTGAAACATGTGCAACATATTGATCCTTACTTTCTATCGACACAAACATAATCCCATGATAATATTTAAATATTTTATAAAGGTTTGAGGGCAACAAGAAGATAGAAAGTATCAAAATGTTAAATTGAAAATTTTACACATTTTCATTTTCTGTAGATAATACAATTTAAAAATTACATAATATAACAAAGGTGTTAAGAAATATTTATTCAATTTATATTTAAGTTTGGATTTATTGTATCTAAAATTGAATTTGTAATTTATTTGAAAGTATTTTAGTTTAATTTTAAAATCTTAAAAGTTTATCTTACTTTAAAACATTTTTTTCTCTTATCACTTTTAAAATCTTCAATTAAACTTTGCAATTTGTTGCAACTGTAATTAGCAATTGCAAACAATATACTCGTACATTTTAACCTTGAAATAAACCACAATATATGTATATATAAGTTTTCTTTCTTTTATTATCTAAGCCATCTACAAACAAAAACCCTACTTTGTTTAGATGAAGAAAAAGAAAAACCTCAGCCAGATTATAAAACCGTATTATAATTAACTTATGTTTGCACAATTGCTTATTTTATGGTCAACTACTGTATTCATTTTTATCTCTCTAAAACATTGTAACTTACAGACATTTTAACTTTAATAATGACAATTAAAAAACTTAGGGACAATAGGAACAATACTAAAATAAAGTTTACATAACACAGGTCAACACTGACTATGCGGTACGGGATTTCTCAGTTAATTCGGAGGCACGTTATTATAAAGCACTAAGAGTCAGTGAGACTCGAACTCGGACACAAACTAACCATTCGTTTTTAATGACTAACGTCTTACTCTGTACACTATCTCGCACATAGCATCCTAAGCGACAAAAACTCTATTTAGTTTAAAATATCTTTTTAGAGTAGGCAAATAATAATGACGCCTCATTACCCAGAAACTACTTTAATAAGTAGTTGTTATTACCGAAAACCAAAAAGTTTTTGCTGGGTTATATGTGCCAAATTTTATTAAAATAAAAATATATTTAAAGGATTTATGATCATTAAACCCCTATTTCGGGAGGATATTTGTAGCTAGGTAAAATAATGGACTGATCATAACAATTTTCAATAGGCTTTCTCTGTAGAAAACCTGTGTACCAAATTTCATTAAATTATTCTCAAAATTGCGACCTGTTTTTTAATGGACAAACAAAAGTCGTTAAATCGAATAAGAATGAGATTTTAAGCCGATTGGTATAAATTGAGGTGAGTGTTAGACCAATATTTTTGGGTGTAACAAACATCAACAAATGCACTATATTCTCAGTGTTGCCAAATTAGGTGATTAGTCCCCAAATTGGGGATTTGGTTTAGGGATTAAGGGATTTATTGGGTATGTTTTTTTAAGGTTTAGGGAGTTTTGAAAGATTTTTGAAGATTTTTATTTTATTTTTATAATTTCCCTTTTTAACTTAAGAAAAATTAAAAAAAATTTTTAATTAGATAAACCTATATTTATTTCAATAACAGTCCAATAAAAAATATACAGAATATGGTACCATAAAGTCAAAAAATTAATTAAAATTATTATTGTAAGGGTAATGTTTGAGCAATTGTTACTGCAATAATAAACAAGATTTAAAAGCTTTCAATAAATAGTTATTTAAAAGTTGAAGAATGTGTATCAAAAATAATTAAAGCAACAAAACTTAATTAATCATACTTTCATACCTTTAAAAAAGAAACAAAAACGTAATCTTCAGTCTATGCAATACTACAAAAATGCCGTAAATTATTTATTGATACAAATGTTAATATTTCTATAAAACCTTACTTTTTGAAAATCTATAGAAAATTTTCTTTTTCACTACTGTTTATTTAAGTAAATTTACAAAGTAAATGGATTGAAGTACACATAAAAAAAAAAATATAGTTGAACAGTTTGGCTTGTTTCTCTGCTCCCCTATAGAGGTGTAGGGTATAAAAAGTAATTTATATGATGGCATTTAAATAAATTGCTGTTTTTATGCCAATAAAATATATAAAATATTTGTTTAAAGAATTATTTATTAAGTTTAAGTTTTGGTTAAACCAAGTAAATTTTTAAAACAAAAAAGGACAATTTATTCTTTCAACTTCTACAAACTTGTTTGCAGCCATTTAACAACTTTTTAATCAATAAGCCTTAAAAACCAGTTCAACAATAATGATCGGTATAATCTATTAAAATTTTAACCATAATCACTGCTAAAATCTATAATAAGAAAATAAATGAAATGTGCAGAAAAAATCACCTCCATAGTGATTAATGTTCATATTTGTTAAATAGACCATCATGATGCTTACGGTTTAATTAAAATGACCTCAATATATATGTGAAAATCTTTGTGTAGCAGTGCGTATCTGTGTATCATGATGTTTAATGTTTATATGTCATCGTCATCACATCAGTGTTTTTTTTTTTAACATGACAACGATCTCATCCACAACATAAGTATTAGTTAAAATGCCTACTAAAGCATAAATTAGTTTTTTCTTTCTTCCACTTTAATGGGTTCATGTTTAGGCATAGAATAGTGAATGTGTTTGTTTGCATTTCAAGGATATTTTAGAGTTAACAACAGCTACTGTATTGATAGGCCATAAATTAAAATGGTTTGTTTAAGGTTTTTTTTTGTTTTAGAACTTAAATATCAAATGGACAGTAAGGAACAAAATACCCATTAAAAACTGTTTGATTTTCGGTAATAAAATTTCCAAAAAAGTACCAATTTTCAAAAAAATAAAAATAAAAAATTTTCAAAAATTAATAAAAGTACAAAATATTAACAAAAGTAATTATAAAAGATACTAATTTTTAAAAAAGTATATAATTGTCAAAAAGTGACATCTTACGAAAAAGTACTAATTTTAAAAGAAAAAGTATTAATTTGCCAACGAAATAGAAAATTGACAATTTTTAAATATGTACTAATTTCCAAAAAAAAGTAAATATGTAATTTAAAAAGATGTACTGAAAAAAATATTAAAAAGATATTAATTTTAAAATAGTACCTATTTTAAAAAAGTACTGATTTCCAAAAACTCTACCAAACGTTCGACAAAGTAATATTTTACAAAATTTAACGATTTTTTGTAATAAAAGCAACAATTAAAAAAATACTAACTTTAAAAAAGTTAAAATTTTGAAATCAAAGTGAAAAATATAAAAAGTACTAATTTTTTAGAGCATTAAAAGTAAATATAAATATTATAAAAAGGTACTAGTTTTCAAAAAAGTAACTAATTAAAAAAAGTCAACTTTCAAAAAAGTACTCATTTTCCCAAAAATGTATAAACTTCAAAAAAAAAAAAAAAATCTAAATTATAAAATTGTACTAATTTTCAAAAAAAGTAACTAATTTTCAAAAAAGTGCTAGTTTTTCCAAAGAAATACAAATTTTCAAAAAACACTAATTTTAAAAAAAATACAAATTTATTAAAAATATGCAAATTATTAAAATTGAATAAATTTTTAAAAAGTATAAAATTTTCCAAAAAAGAAAGCAATTAAAAGAAAAAATAAATAAGTAAATTTTCAAAAATCAAATAAAAAAACTTAAAAAGTATCAATTAAAAAAATTTAATATAATTTTTTCAACTAATTTGAACATAACTGTAGCTTTTTTATATAAATTTAAATATTCACAAAGGACAATATTTATAATAACTATAAATTATCAAAAAAAAAAAAAAAATCCTTAAGCCTTTATAAAACTACATATGCATTTTCCAAAGTCCATAAACAACAATAAATTTAACATTTGAAAACATTACTCAAGGATTTAATTTATTTTATAAAGAAAAGGCTAACTAACATAAAAAAGGACTTTAAATTATAAATAAACTTTTAAGGAAAAGAAATAAGTAAAACTAAAATAAAAATAAAATATCAAATTGACAAAAAAGTAAAATGTTTAATTAGAAATTAAATTAAAAATATAAAAAATTATTAATAATATTTAGCTCGATAGAATAAATGTTCTAAATGGATTTTAAATTCCTATAAATGAAATCACTAAAACAAATTAGTTACCTAATTAATATCATGCATTCTCCTTTTTATCACAAAATAACTTCTTACTTAGTTTTATTTGACAAATAAATTTTCTTTAACCATATTTTACTCCAAATAGAATCAATACATTTATAAATTAAATTTTAAATTAAAAAAAAAGAAAAGAAATTGTAAATTACCTTTAGCGATACACAAACACAACCAGAACTTGTCGCATTCTTACACATGTATCCAAATATCATTTTTTAAATCCATAATGTAAAATCCTTGAAATCGTCCTTGTAATTCGAAACAAACAATGAATAAAAATTACCTTATTTTCTTCCTTTCCTTTTGTTCGAATTGACATGAGTCGTAGAAAAAAGTAAAGAAATAAAATAAAATAAAAATACGAAACCCCAATATTTATAAATAAATGAAATTCATTCCATCTTAACAACGCAGTCAGTCAAAACAATTATTACTAGAACATAGTAGAGAAAGGGAATAGGAGACAAGATGATGAAAATAAATAAGAAATTTATATAAAAAAATATAAAATACATTAAGGGCCATTATTATAACTATCCAATAACTATAGTTAGTATGTTATCCTATACATTATCTGTTTTTGGTTATTTTAAGTACAAGTTATTTCAAAAGTGACCGATAAGCTAAATGACAGAACATTTGACCATTAACTTTTATCGTAAGGTTTATACATTTAGAGCTGTAATATTTTCTGCTTTATAAAAGAAATAAATAGAAACATATATATTCCCGTGTAGTTTTTAGTAATTTTTCTTTTTATATTTAAATTTGTTCCGGCGTTGACCTTTAGTTTGTTTTAAATCATTTATTTTAAAAATTTCCTTGTTTTCTATTTGTTTATATTGACGTTCAAAATTGCCACTACGTTAACTAGCCAAAAGTAACCGATTACTTTTTTGGTTTAGCCTTGCCGTATTATTAAAACGAGAAAGAAAAATATAGTCGGTCAAGCCCGACCATATGATACCCCATACCAATGTGGTCAATTGTGGACCGATACTTTTACTAAGTGTAAAATAAAATATACAAATATGGAATATTACGTTGATACTAACATTTAGATGAATTTATACACTTTAGGATGATTCTCGAAAGTGGGCTTATATGGGAGCTATGGTAAATTATGGAGCGATTCTCATAAAATTTGTCACTATGATTTCTACTTATATAAAACTTATTTGTGTCGAATATAAACCTGATACTATCATGTGTATGTGATTTATGCAAGTTAAAGTGATTTTCGGAAGAGGTTTTTATATGGGAGCTATGGTCAATTATGGACCGATCTTCATGAAGTTTGGCACAAAGATTGATACTTATACAAAACTTCCTTGAACCGAATTTTATTACAATATTACTACATTTAAGGCATTTATGATCGTTAAACCCCTATTCCGGGAGGACATTTGTATGGGGGCTAGGTGAAATAATGTACCGATCATAACCAATTTCAATAGGCTTCGTCCTTTTGTCATGAAAGTCATACTTGCCAAATTTTATTAAATTATCTTAAAAACTGCGATCTGTACTTTGTACAAAAGATTTACATGGACAGCCAGCCAGACGGACGGACGGACATTGTTAGATCGACTTAAAAAGTGATTCTGAGTCTGAGTGATACTTCAAGGTGGGTGTTGGATGATTTTTTCTGTATGTTACAAACATCAGCATCAGTTTAAAGTACCTTTAACTATCTGATACCTTATAGGAATGTTATAATAACGGCCTTAAATAAGATTTGTAAGATTTTTTCATAAAAAGAAGAAGAAAATAATTTCAATAAAAAAAGGTTTATGTCGCAAAATGGCGCAACAAGATAAATTTCGTAAGAATAGATTAAGTTTATAAAATATTTTCATTTTGGGAAAATTGCCTAAAATTGGTTGTTGATGCTATTTAAATGATTTTTGGATGAATGAAATATTAGTGGAAATATAATTCTAAAAAAATCTTTTGAAAAGTTGAGTTTTTTTTTTCATAAAATCTGCACTCCTGATTTTATTTTTGCTCAGGCGGGAAGCGGTTTAGTGCCCAACCGATCTAAATATATTTTGTAATTTAATAGCATCAATAAATTAAAAAAAAAAAACTCATGTGACATTTTTTTTCTTACTAATCGATAAACATGATTTATTTTCTAAAATTCACCATTTTCGATTTATGAAGCCTTGAAGCCTTGTAACAAAACTTTGAGAAAAAAGTGAAAGAATTGTTCTATATTTTTGTAAGAAAGTTGCCATTTTTCATACTAATTTCAGAGTGCTGACTGAATATTTTTCACGGCTAGACGAATTGAGATAATCAAAAAATTTTTTCAGCATATTATTTTGAAATATACTGGAAATTACAGAATATTTAAAAAAAAATTTCCCTCATATACCTCAGAACTTATTTCCCAAAAATGAAATAAAGACGAGGCAAAAAATCAAATTTTTAAGCGTAAATATCTTTTTAATTGTATGAGATAACTTAAGTGAGTGAGCATGATTTTTTTTATCTCGCCGAAGACTTGACGGAAATATAAACTGATTTGTAGAATTTACGATTTTTTTAAAGTTTTACATACTCGAGGTACCTGTACCTCGAAATTTTTACAGGATGACTATAAGATGATTTTTTTTGAAAGCTTAGGTTCTCCTCTCCTATATATTTTAATTCGATCCGACCAGTAGTTTACGAGATACAGATTTATTGCCAAAATGTATGCAATCGGCCCCACTGTGCGGTGTAAGAAAACAATCACGAATCGTATTTTTTTTGGGATCTTAAAAGTTTAAATAGCTTAGCACTCTGCTATCATATTACCAGGGTGTATATCCAAAAGAAGCCTCCTTCGTAAATCATCCACTCAATCTACACTTTTGTGTAGAAAGCTAGAATCCCGAATTCAGCTCCCTGAGTTTAATGGTCTCCACCAATATCAATCTCAGTTTTGTGTGGTACTGCACCAACTCCAATCTTATAAATGTTAGGTTAACAAAATCGATTGCATGTGAAAAATGTAAGCTTGGAAAAACCGTAACACTATACAGTTAGACGACAACAAACACTAAGTCAATGCGGGGTAAGACGCAAAATTCTCGAAGGCCAAACAACAAAAACCCGCCTGACTGTACTTAAGAAATAATTACGGTGATGCGAGAGTTGTTCCCCAACCCAGAGCTACTTTGCAAATGGAATCGTAATTTGGTGATTCTTTTAAAGTTTTTTTAAGGTTAGTTTATTAAGAAATTGGCAAATAAAACAAGTTAGAGCGCTATACTCGGCTGTACCGAATCTTTTATAAATTATAAATTTAAAAATTTTTTGTTGAGTAATTTTTATACGAATAACAAGCTTAATAAATATACTTTTTAGAAATTTTGAAACACCCTCTAAGTTTTGAGATATTTCGAAAAACCGTTTTGACTGTTTCCTAGCTCTCTACTCAATTTTAGATTTGCAAATTGAATAAGAATTAAACTTCTTAACTATATTAAAATTATTTATATATATTCCAATTATGTAATGGCCAGGACAACCAAAATATACTCTAAAAAAAGTGTTTTATGCTCATAAAAAATGCTCTTAAAATCGAAAAATATGCCTTTAAAATTAAAAAAATATATATGCTCTTAAAATATTATTTTAAATTATCTACATACAATTTATGCTAAAATGAACTTGATTTTTATTCGCAATTGCTAAAAAATATTTTCTTTTTGAACTTAAAAACCTAAAACATTGTATTAGAAAATTGCAAAATTTCTATCAATTTATAAGATAAAAATTACGTATGTGACAGTAAAAAGAAAATATCTCTAATGACAAATTATGTTGGGCTCAAAATCTTAAGTGTAAAATATGCAAAACTTTGCTCTTTAGTGTAATATAAGCAAAATTATGCTCATAAATATAAAATAATATGCAATTAAAATTTGCTAAAATATGCTCTAAAATAAGGATTTTTTTATTAAAATATGTCAACATATGCTGCTAATCCCAAAATATGCAAATATGCTGTTAGGAACAAAATATGTAAGAATGTGCTGTAAGAAATCAATACCAAAATTTTTAAAATTTTCTGATACGGATAAATACTAACAGTTTGGTTCATTTGAAGCCCAGGACAAAAATATGATTTTGCATATTTTTGGTTGCCCTGGTAATGATTTATTCAACATTTCTAAATTTATTTTTCTTTTTCATTTTTCTTTAAAATCGCTTAAATTTAAAAAATTTACAAAATATTTTCTAAAGTTAATAAATCAAATTAATGTATTAATCATGTATTTTAAGACAAAGTATTTTATTTCAAGTGTTATTTGATGCATACTTTTCGGGGCAATATGTGGAAAGTTTAATTATTTAATCAAGAATCCGATTTTAATGCTTTAAAAACGAAATTTTCATATTTAAAAATTTATTGCATCGTTGCATAGGTTTTTATAAAAACAAAAATTATAACAAAATTCACTTTAATTGTGGAAACATTTAATTTTTAATATTGTTAAAAAATTTGCTTTTACAGTTTAATCAAAACATAAACATATGTGGACAACTGAAAGGCCTGATTATACTATTTCCCAAAAAGGTTTTAAAAAGAAAAAAAAATAACTAAAGAATAACAGAATTATGGATACATTTATACAAGAACAGATTTTTGAGCATAACTCAAAACTTTGTGGGTTTATTGGAGTTTTTTAAAACTAATTTATGATGTCCTCGAGAAGGCCTATTACGTGCGCTATATCATTTCTTGAGTGATTTTTTCATTGTAGCAGAGTATTGTTATTGTTAAAAGATCATTGGATATAAATTAGAAAAATTATATAATTAAATCCAAAAGCAGAAAACGCATATGCAAACAAATGTATAAAATTATTTGTTAGACATTTTATTTTGGTCCATAAGTTTTTGTCCACTCACTATTTGTGGCAACTTATTTGTGGAAACATCTAAAACGTTTTAAAGTGTAAAGATTGAACATGTTCAAGATATACTCTAAGGACTTATACAAACATACATATGTATATACATACGTATATGATGTGTGTTCGTATGTATGTTGGCCTTAAAAGCAACAATACTTTAATACTCTTCGTATACATCAGGCGCCTGGTGTACTTTCCCAGCTAGCCAAATATTGTCGTTAACGATTCATTTACAACATGTACACTGTTATCTAAGATTTCTTAACTTGAAGGAAATCCTCGTTAACGACAAGACGAGCGACAAATTCTTGAATACTGTCTTCTTTTAAACGCATTTGACGACAATATAAGCAACAATTTCTTAAACATTGTCATCTTTAAGCGATTCTAAAGACAAGAAGAAAGACAATATCTTAAATGTTGTCTTATATTAAAATTTTGTGACGACAAGATGAAATACAGTGTCAATAATGTCTTCTAATAAACTTTATTAACGTAGATTTTGGCGACAAAGTCTTCAATTTTGTTCAGTAATTGGCTACTTTTGATGACAATATGTACGACAATGTCTTCAATGTTTCAGCCATAAGCAAAATTAAAGGCAAGAAGGAAGACATGTCTTCAATACACTCTTCCGTCAAATACTTTTCGCGACAAGATGAGCGACAAATGTTTTCTCTTATTTATTTTTAAGATGACAAGGAGGAAGACAAAGTCTTAAATGTATTCATTTGTAAACTTTATTGATGACAAATTAAGTGACAATATATTTCATGTCGTCTTTTATAAACATAATTTGACGACGTGTAGACCGAAAATATCTTAAAGGTTGTCATCGATAAACTGTGTTGATGAGAACGTAAGGGACAATGTCTTAAAGGTTTTCTTTTGTTGAACTTTTGAGCGACAAAGTTTTGAGTGTTGTCTTCTAACAAACTATCTTTACGATAAGATAAATGACAATGTTTTAAATATTATCTTCAAGTCAGAGCGTTTAAACGTGATGGATGTAAAAATTATTTACTATTAAAATAATAAAATTTTGTAAACATTTATATTAAAAGGGAATTGATCTATTATATATATATATATATATATATATATATATATATATATATATATATATATATATATATATTCAGATTGCATCAATAAAACGTGTATAAGCGGAAATTTAAAAAAATTATATAATTTTTATCCTCTACATTTCATATAACCCCTTTAGTCATCAATATAATCATTAACGACAAATCTAAGGACTTTATACCCCATGTAATCGTTGTCGATTTAATGTACGATTTTTCCGTCTATATAATCGTTGATGGCAAAAGAGACAACATAGTTCCCTATGTAATCATTAAACATGTCGTTTACGAATATATAGATGAAAATTCTGTTTATTTTATCGTTAATTTACGACAAAACAGGCAACATAGTCTTTCTTTTAATCGTGCACGATTTTCGCGACACTTATTTGAAAAAGTCGTAACATCCTCGAGGACAGGGAAAATTGGGTTACTTTAGCCATACATACATTCTCGTATATTTACATATGTATATGTAGAGTATCTCTACTTTATATAACAGAGATCGTTTATTTATTTCTACATGTATTGTGCATTTAGATTTTATGTTTGTAAAAATAAATATATTTTCTTATACTTTATGTACGTGATAAAATGAGATTATTTATTTCCATGTATGTGTATGTTAAGTTCAATTTCAATGTGTTTGTTTAACTTCTAATATGAGTTAAATACATATATTTGTTTATACTCGTATATACAATAATTTTTCTTTCTTTGGCAACAAATATCTTTTACACACTAACTCATTTTCTTTAATACTTAAACCTTGTAACATTGCAGAACACCAGAATATCTAAAGCCAAAAGAACGACAATAATATCAAAGTTAACGATAACAACTAAAAAACGGAAAAAAGAACAAAAGGCTTAAATACTTAGTTGCCAGACTTCGTTCAAGTACTTATTTCGTGGGACAATCAAGATAAAGTGTTATCAATGGCCTTCATCACATGTTTGTTTTATTCTTTACTTTTTGGCAAAGTTTCAACAAATCTTGGTTCTATTATTTTATTATTATATTTTTGGAATAAAGTTTACTTAAAATATGTGATAATATAAATAAATTTAAGTAATATTTATATATTTGTCTATTTATTTAGTGCAATCTTTTAAATAATTATTAATATAACCCAGATTAAATGATGATACAGCATATTAACAAATTGTTGAGTACTTTTGGTCATAGATTAGGGTGGTGTAAAATTCCTTTTTTACAAGCTATATTTAAACGTATTTAAAATTATGAAAGAGGTCATCATTTAAAATATCTTGGCCAAATTTAAATTTCCTACAATGATTGGAACAGAATGCTACACGGTAATTTATGTAGATGGTTCCAAAACAAATCCTAAAATTTGTTTCCCTCCTTTTTGAGGCCTTTTTGAGGATATCATAAAACATATTCAAAAATTTACACTACTTTCTTTTTTTGAAGTACTTTTCAACCGTGTACATTTCTTTTATCTTTTATTTAAACATTTTAAAGCCTTTTTTTAAATATTAAAAAAAATAACTTCCACAACTTTTCGACTTAAACTGCAATTTATTATAAATTACTTAATTATTTTTGATCCCAAAAGTATGCAGCAAAAATATGTAAAATACTTTCTATCTAATGCTATGTTCACATATAGAGGTTTTTTGAAAACCGTGTCGTTTTCTCAAAAAACACAAAAAACAATTTGATTTTTTTTTCATATATTTCAAAGCCAAAAAACATCTCTATTCGAATTGTTTAATTATTTAACACACGAAATACATACTAAATTTCCATACAGGGAAGAAATTTTTAGTAATTTTTTTTACATAGAAATCTGTTGAAAAAAGAATTTGTGAAAATTGTCAAACAGTTTAAAAGCAAAAAATACAAATTACAATGAAAATTTTGCAAAAATGTTGTTAAATCTTTGATTCAGTTTTATTAGATTTGATTGTAAATGGTAAATGAAAATAGTTATACATGAAAATATTAACAACAAATGCCTTAAAATGGCCAAATTCTAAGGAAAATCTGTTAAAGAATAATGTTTAGAAATTTGCATAATTTTGTTCGCATTCTGCAGCATATCATTTTGATAAAAAGCGCTTCTGTTCTGTTCCCAAAATGTAGCTAAAAATTATTAAAAATTTAAAATTTTCCGAAGAAAAATTCAAACTTTTTTTTACAAATTAAAATACAATTAAGTGATGATTTTTTAATAAAAAATATCTCACAAAGTCAGAGAAATCGATATATATATATATATATATAAAGCTTTGGGAAGAGAAATATATATATATAAAGCTTTGGGAAGAGAAATATATATATGTATATATATATATATATATTTCTGAAGCTCCCAGACGATATAGTAAGTTAAAATTCGTCCTGCAAATCCTAATTTTTTTAAATATCTATCAGGGAGCGGTGACACCCGGATTAATTTTCTATGATTCTTTTTCTCGTTCCAGAGCTTTCTAAAGCTCCCAGACGATGTAGAAAATAAAAATTACGTCTAAGATATCCTACCGGAGGCAGATTTTAAAATTTCTATCAAGTATCAAAGATATCTATCTATTTGATGTTATATTTAATGTTCTTTAGTATACGCTATATCTCAGGACGATATTATGATATTGTATCGATAATTTTAGCATTAGTGAGTATACAAGTTGTCGAGAAAGCGCTTCCTAGCCCATGTTAGGGTGTCGTTACAGACATAAGTTACAATTGTAAATTGAAATGATTTCGAGCATATATTCTAGCAAGTAAGAGGACTATCCCTACAAAATTTATTAAAATCGAACACGTTCAGACTAAGCACTCAAATAAATGTTGTAGAATTTTAGATTAAAATCTGCCTTTTCGTTATGCTATGTATGTGCTAGTTAAAAATATGGTCCGATTTTAATAAAAAAAAGAAGGGACAGTCCCCTTACTTGCCAGATTATGTGTGCTCGAAGTCTTTTCAAATTTAGATTGTAACTTCAACATGTAACGGCATTCAAAATTTTGCACTTGCGGATACCTAATTCGCATAATAAAAGTTTAGTACATAATAGGAGATTAGTAGTGTATAGATAATGGATGCTATAATTATCGTTGCAATATCAAAATGTTGTCCTAAGATATACCGAATACTAGGTAGGTAGGTAGGTAGAGAAGGGTTGCACATCATTCAGAAGAGTGCTTGTGCATCCACTCGGAGACTTAGAGGTCCATTCTCTTCGTAGAGAATATAGAAAGAATATGGAAAGAGAATATAGAAAGAAACTACAGACGAGTCATAGAAAAGATAGAGAAAAGCTGAGAAGCGAATACTAAAAAACATTAAATTGAACTAAAATACTTAAAACTCCAGAACTGAATATATATATATATATTCACCGAAAATCACGTGTATTTCGGTGACTTTTAACTTTTAAATAACATTTTGAGTTTTTAAATGATTTTAGAGATATCTCATTTTAATCTACACAAAATAGCATTTAAAACTACAAATATGCTTAGTCTTAAAAAAAAAGAAAATATTTCCATGAAAGTCGAAATTTTGAAAAAGAAAAGGAAAATAAATTTAGAAATGTTGAATAAGTCATTACCAAGGTAACCAAAAATATGCAAGATTATGTTTTTTCCAGTGCTTCAAATGAACCGGACTGTTATTTATTTATTTATTTATTTATTTATTGAGACAATTTTAAGTACTTCGGCATCCATTTATTATAGCATATTTTTCCATATTTTGGTCCTAACAACATATTTTTACATATTTTTCTTTCAAAAGTACTTCTTACATAAGTTTTTACTGTCGAATACATTTTACAAATTCAATTCCCCAATATATGAGCCTTAAATATTTTTAAATGCAAAAAAATATATTTAATAAATTGCTCATTTTTGGCATGGAGAAGTAGATCATTTAAATTTTTTTTGCAGAAAAAAATAATATTTGAAGAACATACTTTTAAATTTTAAAGGTATAGTTTTTAATTTTAAGAGCATTTCTAAGCGCATAAAATAGTTTTTAGAGCATATTTTTCATTACTGATTTGGAATAAAAAAAATATTTTTATATACATATTCAAAAATCTATCTTCCTCTTTTTCTCATTCAATTTAAAAATTTTAAATTTACTTAAAGTTTATAGAGCTACAAGTCCTTTAGTGCAGAAACTACTATTAAAACGGTATTTTCGGAATTTCTCAAAAATTTTGCGAATGTTCCAATTTTTAAAACTTGTTATGTTCGAGATATCTCCTATCCACATTAGTTAGTTTTTCGAGAGAGAATAAGAAGTGTCATTTTATAGCAGAGTGTAATTTTTTCTAAAGTACTTTCCACTTTTTATAAAATTATATGTGTGTTAACTCCTTTCACCTCACTCCTTATAAAAAAATATTAGTTTGCTGTAAAAATGTTCTAGAAAATTTTCTTAAATTTTTATTTTTTTAATAATAGTTAATAGCAAATCTTTAAAAAGAATTTGCTTTAATTTTCTAATTTTCTAATATTCCAAGAATTTCCAAGAATATTCCACAGCATCCACACATAATATAAATATACAAGCTCAATTTAGCTATTTCAAAAAAATGAGAGATTAAAAATTAAAAATGCAACTACTTTTTCTTGCCGCAAGGAATATTTGTGGAAGAAAAATAAAAATGAAAGTGGTTCAAAGCCAAATCTCAAAAGCAAGAAAAGAAAAAAAAAGAATAATAAATGAACGTAGAAAAATCAGGTCGTGAGACAATGAAAAAAAAAAAAAATAAAAAATAAATTGACGTCGTAGTTCAATGGGTGAAGGGCAATATATGTGCATAAAGTAAAAACATGGATGCATATAAAGTATGTATACGGAAAGAATAACATACATACATACACACATACATACATACATACTAATGTATTTTTCTACTTATGTAAGTAATATGGTACATTATAACACAGACTCTTTCCTAGCAAAAAAACGAGCAAGTGCTTTCAAAAAGGAACATTTTCTTTACTTAAAAAGCAGAACTAAATGCCTATTTTTCACTTTTTTGGAAGTTAATAAAAATTACTTCCAAAAAGGTGAAAATAAATATATTTTTAGCAGAAAAAAAAGGAAAATAAAAACATATTTTTATTAAAAAAAAATATATATATAAATATAGTTTTAAGAGAAGTACTTCAAAATCAATGAACAAGAAGTATAAAAGAAGAACATCCTACCATTGACAACCATGGGTTAAAATAAAAACTTCTGCAGCTCTTTTACAGCATTAAGTATTTTCTGCCAATAACAACACAATGTTAAAATCATGACTGTCAGTTTTTTTTTTTTGCTGGGTAGGGAAGTATATAAGATGTACTTATGTACTTTAATGGATTATGTATATTATATATACGCTTATATAAGTAAAGTTGTAGATTTGTGCGATGGTAAACAAATTATTTTGGATTCATTACTTTAAGTTGTACATACTTTTCAGTGTTCAAAATAGACAATCTGTCACAAATATTCTTTTAGAATTTCGAATTTTTAACATAGTGCAATAAAACTTGGAAAAAAGTCAATATTGGAAAAATTATTATTATTACTTTTTTTTGCAAAACAATTAACTTGAAAGCTAAGACTTTTCTCTATATAACTCCATAATTACTTTTCAGTTAGTACTCAATTGACCCGTGTGCGAGGCATCAAAATTAAGATTTTTTTTGTTTTATTTTGTTTTTATTTCATTATTTAATATCATAATTTTTAAAGTTAAAAAATATCATTGCATGTAATTTTTCTAAAAATTTTTATTTTCTATATTAAACTTACAAAGTTTTAATAATTAGCGAAATCTTATCGTACTATTTTATAATAAATTTCAAATAAGTTATTCGACTTTGAAACAGAAAAAGTATATTTTGGCCTCTTTGCGACCATATGCCTTTGATGGGCTGACATTTTCTGAGTCTAAGCGCATTTATATGTTTTGCCTCTTTTTGCCCCACGAAAGAATACATTTGATTTTGTAATAAACTATTTAACAATATTATATTTTTTTTATTTTTAATGAATATGATCATGATAGTAGCATTTATATAACTTTTATTTATGTTATTAGGACTCTCAGATGTGGCTATTACATTAAATCGATGGTCAGTTAAAGACCGATCACCATTAATTTTGTCAAAAGGCTTTCGACTTTCGTTAAAGTTAAAGAGATTTTCAGAAGTGAACTTATATGATGGCTATGCTTAATTATGTGCCAAGCTTCCTAAAATTTTGCGTACTTATATACGCTTATAATTAACTTATCTTTTCTGAATTTTATTTAAATCATGATTATTTTAAGCTATTTAAGTGCTTAAAATCACATTTCGGTAGGATATTTGTATGGCCGGTAGGGGAAATAATGAACCGATCCTAACAAATTTCAGCCCACTTCGTCTTTATACAGTGCAGGCTCGATTTTCGCGACTAATTGATAACCAGACCTGTCGATAAAACTGAATTTTCGCGATAACAGAACCCATAATTTTATTAAAAAATTTTATGTAATTTTTAAAATTAGAATTCTTTTTATTGGTATATTTACATTTTAAAAATTTTTAAAGAAATTGGAAATTTTGAGTTCCTGTTTTGGCAAAATATTTTTTAAAATAACAGCTGAACCAGGTAGTTAATATAGTGCTGTTGTCGGCTTATTATTTTCCTAAGCCCATGTGTTTATCGATGTTATAAAATCGTCCACTTTAATTTTGTTTTCTTCATGACCACTATCGTATAAATCCTTCGATTCCGTATCTGATAATTTCATTTCCTCATTACTTTCCACATGAAATTCGTCTTGAATCCAGTAGTTTATGTCAGCATTCGTAAAAAGGTGTTCCGTACCAATTTGAGCTACAAGTGTACCAATAGTTGAAAGATCTTCGTTTTCTTCCTGAATTATATTTTGTAAAATATTTAAAGGGCATGTTATCCTCTTCACTCCATTCATTACTACTTCGTTTGCCTAGACCACTTTCTGTTGTACGTACGAACTTTTTTAATAAATTTTCTTGCTTTATAATGCGGTAAACCGATGACTTATACAACTTGTAATTCACGCAAATTGAATTTATGGAATCTCCACTTTTAATTCTTTTTGTTTTAAATCTCTAATTTTTGAGAAATCGTTGGCTTTAAAATATCCGAGTAAAAACTTTGCTTTCATGGTAAGCTATCAGGTATATAATTGGAAACAAAAATAAACTAGTTATTTTTTGCCTGAATAACCAGTTATTTTTGTTCGACTTGTCCACAAATTCATGTAGTTATTTTTTGACTCTAGGGGTACTCAAAAATATGTACCTAAACGAAAACAAAAATAAAAAAAAAACAAACAAATTTTGCCGTCAGTGAGACTCGAACTTGGACACAAACTAACCATTCGTTTTTACCGACTAACGTCTTACTCAGTACACCATCTCGCACATAGCATCCTAAGCGACAAAAACTCTATTTAGTTTAAAATATCTTTTTAGACATTTTGTTATAAAAAACTAACAGCTTCAGAATGGGGTTGAACCAACAACCTTATGGTTGTTAATCCGGCGCACTAGCCAACTCATCCACGTGATTGCAGTATTACTGTGCTATTATACTATTGAGTACTTATTAACGTAATACAGAGTAGGCAAATAATAATGATGCCTCATTACCAAGAAACTACTTTAATAAGTAGTTGCCATTACCGATAACCAAAAAGTTTTTGCTGGGATGTTGAACTTTTCTATATTAAGAGATGTATTGACGTAACAAATGACACGAGTAAACTGACAAAATTGAAGATCAAAATTATCTAAAAAGGTTAATATACTAAAAGATGGAGACGTCCCATTTTTGGTTGAAGACATTATAATCAAATAGTGGGTATTCGCGAATACGGAGCTTTCATTATACTAAATTAAATATAATTGCCAAATTTTATTACGATATCTTAAAAACTAAACACTAATACTAAAACTTACTACTTTAGTTAATGCCAAGATTTGTTCAGGGTGACCCCAATGTGCAGTCTGTAACGGCTGGATGGTAGAATGGTAAGTGTAAATTGCTGAGTGTGAGGCAGAAATATGATAAGATGTTATGTGTAGGATAACAAGATGATAAGTGACTTTTGCAATGTCAAGGCCAATCGTTTTTCTTTTGGAGTTTCATCAAACCAATAATAAATATATTATTTTGATAAATTTGATTACAATGTCTTCAACCAGAAAGGGGCCAAATGCAAAATTTTTTATAATAAACTACTGGTCGGATCGAATTGAAATGTATGGAAGAGTTATAGAAGAAGACCTAAGCATTCAGAAAAATTATCTTGAAGTCACCCTGTGATAAGACGAAATAAGCTACAATATTGGTTGAAAAAGGAGAACTCTATAAAATATTTTAATTTTTGTTTAATTGAATTTTATTTTTTAATTATATATATAGCCTTTTTCATATTAATTTTATATTTGAAAAAAATTTTCCCTCAGGACTTATTTCCGAAAAACGATATGAAGTCGAGGCTTGATCAAAAATATTTTTTTTAACTGTAAGAGATAAATTAAGTGAGCAAGCTTATATTTTTTTTATCTAAGCAATTACTTTACATAAATATAAAAATCTTTAAAATTGGACATGTTACGATTTTTTTAAACTTTTACATACTTTAACACCCTGTAGCTTATCTCATGTTATCACAAGGTGACCTGATGATTTTTCTGAATGCTTAGGTCCTAACTACTCTTCCATACATTTCAATTCGATCCGACCAGTAGTTTATTACCAAAAATTTTGCTTTTGGTCCCACTGTGTACTATATATATATATATATATATATATATATATATATATATATATATATATATATATATTTATTTGAAAGACATGTCAGATTTAAGAACAGATCAAATCTTTTAAATCTGTTGGTTTGTATGTTTGCAAAGAGCAGTCAACGTGAAGTGTATAATCTCAATTGAGTGACTTTTGAACACGGAATTAGATTTCGGAATGCTTAACGGAGACAATGAATTACATGAAAATTAATAAAGAAAAATAAAAAGTCACAATAATAAATTCCAACCCAAAATACAAATGGGTCAACTTAAAGCAAAACATGGGCTTTTATCGAAAGAAGCTAAGAAATTTTTAAATAATAAGGGAAAATAATTCGTATGGAAAGTTTACTCTAAATGCGACAATTGATTTGTTTGCAGCTTTAGTCTAAATAAGCCTAAATAATTATGTCAAAGAGTGTCATAAAAAGACATTAATACTAATCCTACCATAAAATTTAGAATTTAGAATTTTAGAATTTACAATTAGACTTAGAATTTTTTCGTTAGAGACACCCAGGAATGGTACACTATTGTTTGTTTAATTCTTTAACTGCCCAGAATTGTGGCAATTGGAAAGGTATTGGATCCAAGTCAAAGTAAGTCTAAGAACGTCCTAGCAATGTTCAATGAAGATTGAAAATTTCAAATTTGTTAAAAAAAAGTTAAAAAAAATTAGTTAGCAATTAATTTACATATAAAACAAGTAAGAAAGTTATAATAGGACAAGCTCGAAAACATGATACCTTACACCATTTTTCGGAAATGGACCGAATATGGGTCATTTAAGAACCGATCCTTATGAAATTAGATGCTATGATTTCTGCTTATATTAAACTTATTTTTTTTTTCAAATATTATCTGGATACCGTCATTTATGTGAGTTAAAGTAATTTTCGAAAGTGGGCCTTATATGGGAACTATGCCAAATTCTGAACCGATCTTCCTGAAATTTGGCATTTCGATTCCCTCTTATATAAAACTTATTCGTACCAGCTTTAACTGTTAAAGAAAACCAGTGTTGTCATTTTAGCACTTTCCGTGCTAGATTTAGCATTTGAAAGGGTTAAAATTAAAATTTTATAAAAATATGCTAAATGCTGTTTAGCACTTTTTATACAGTATTTTATAATTCAATACAATTTTGATTTTTTAAAAGAATTCCATAGTAAATATAACGGTATTATATGTAATTTTTTAAAATATGACCACTATTTTTACTTTATTTACCAACATTACAAATAATTCTGAAGAAATATTGTTGTCATTTAAACTTAATTTTACAAGAAACAAGGGCAACAAAAATATGAATTTTCTTTATAAAACACTTTAGCATTATTGTTCGCTGATGTATAATAATTTAGCATAATCTTTTGGATAATTTAGCATTTTTCCACTTACATCTTTTAGACAACACTAGTTAAAACCCTTTTCCAGGAAGTATTTGTAAGGGAACTAGGTGAAATAATGGACTGATAAATAAATGCATTTTAAATTAATTTTTCGTTATATTTGGCTGATAAAAATGCGGATTTTTATTAATCTTCTAAATTAAATAAAAGCTGACAAAATTGTGACCAGTATGAATTTAAAATTTCATTTTATAGTGCTTATTAAGGAAATAATCAAGAACCCTTTGGTACTCAGCAGAATATTTGTTATAGTGCCAATTTATATTGCCAGTATTAAGAATAAAAACTTTTTTAATATTAAAATAAAATGAATAAAAAAAATTTCAAATGGTTTTACATTTTGTTTTCGAAATGGAAGGTTTTTTCATCGAAATAACTTGATAACGGTCTTCGGTATCAGTACAATATGAGCTTTGACGTGGTACCCCATGTTTTTTTTTTTTTTTTTTTTTTGTAAAAAAAGTTATACCCCTAATATATATATATGATGGTATGTATGTTAGTACATTTTTTATGCTACGTGCTAATATCTAAAGCACATGTAACAAATTTGTTTTTACATAAAATTACCCTCTGTTCATCTTACTTTTGTTGCAACTAAATGTACACAATGTTTGTTTTTATCTCATTTTTACAACTTGTGCCTTCCTAAAATAATAAACAGAATGATGAAAAAAAAAATAATAACGACTACAAATATTATTGCTTCCATCTGTTATTACTCAAGCCACAACTTCCTTTTTGGGAATATACTTTACCAAAGTGGAGAGTATATAATAGGGTTCAATTCATATATTTTATTGTGATTTGGTATTTAAGTCTGTTATAATAAATTGACAAAATGTGATTGACGCTTCACATTTCAATTTATTATTTCTATTTATTATTTATTTCTATATGTTTATTATTTCTATTTCTATTTGGTTTTTAAGTTGCTCCTCCAACTGAGACGTATGTGCCCACTGAAGAAGTTGAAAAAATTCCTTTTTTGTACTCGAAATTTTCACATAGCCATCACAAATTAGGAGCCTCCTCCGAAAACAGCCCTCGATCTATACCGTCGTATAGGAAGCTGAATTCCCCAAAATCATCTTCTTATGTAATCAAATTGAGTATTGCTTGGTACTCCGCCAGGTATCTACATAGTATTTTTAGTTATCAAATATAACCTCAATTGATGTAAAATGAATACACGTGGATAATGTCCGCTTCCTAAACCATAACACGGTACAGTTATGTTACGCGTAACCATTAACCAATACGAGTTTGAAACGCTAAACACCCGAAGGCCAACAAAAATAATGGCAATGACGAGCGAAATGCTGCCCAACCAAGAGCAGCTTTACGAATCAGCTGTTTATTAAAGCTCTGATTATGTTATTATGATTACCTTAAAAAAACCGTAAACATTAAATGGTTACCAAATCTACATGGTTAGTACAATACGCTAAGTTTTAATGCTGTAAGAAAAAATGAATTCAAAATAAATTGTGCCTTAAGACTCTACCGTAAATGTAACGAATCAGCTGACAGGTGTTGTTTTTGAGAATTATGTGTATACGGGTACTTATAAACGTAAATGTAACATACTGACCTATTCAAATTAGATCTCTCTGCGTTTTAACGTGACAGCTGTAAAAACCGGTTTAACAACTTTTTATTTTAAAAAATCTTTGTAAAAAGCAATATATTTAGAATAAAAAAATTGTTCTAAACAAATAAATGATATTTTTTTATAAAAACCTTTGTTTTTAATCTACAAGATTTACTGGAAATATGTGTAAATGATATCACTGATGTTGATGTACGAGGGCGGATCAATAAGTCCGTGACTTTTCAAACTTCCCTCGTAGTTATATGAAATGCAACACTATCCCCATCAAGTACCACCTGTTAATAAACTACTGTCAAATTTCGAGCAAGTGTCGTCATTTACTTTGAGTAAAAAATAGGACTTTTCGAGGTTCTTAAAATAGGCATTTGTTTGGTCAATAATTTCATCGTTAGAGCTGAATCTCTTTCCGCGGAGCCATTTCTTTGGGTTTAAAAATAGGAAGTAGTCACTAGGGTTTAAATCCGGAGAATATGGCGGTTGAGGTACCAATTCGTAGCCCAATTCATAGAGTTTTGCCATTAAGAAAGAACTTTTTTCTTGACCATATGGGGTCGTTTTCTTTTTAAATCCTCATTAAATCGGTCTAATAAGTTGGCCGTTTATTTTTTTTTCTCTATTGAAGGTAATCGATGTTGATTATCCCGCGTGCATCCCAAAAAACTGTTGCCATCAAACGCGGCACCTACCTTGCAGATAACTATCTTAAACCCAGCTGATTATTTAAAATCGAAACCACCCTGCCATATGAAATGTCTATGGCATCAACAATCTCACGCACTTTTACTCTTCGGTCGGCCAACACCATATCGTGGTTTTTTTTCGAAATTTTCGGATGTAGTGACCTCAATTGGCCGTCCAGAACGTTCAGCGTTATTTGCACTTATGCGACCACAACGAAATTCAGTAAACCACTTTTTTACCATTGAAATCGGTGGTGCAGAGTCCCCATAGTATTTATCGAGCTTTTGTCTTGGTTTGATTGACGGTTTTTTTTTCGCAAAAAATAATGTTTAATGAGCACCCGAAATTCACTTTTTCCCATTTTTAGAAAAATACACGAGGCCACTACACGACGACACTTGCTCAAAATTTGACAGTAGTCTATTAACAGGTGGTACTTGATGGGTATAGTGTTGCATTTCATATAACTACGAGGGAACAAAGTAATTGCTAAATTTACCCTTTTTAAGTAACCATCAACTTACATTCCGTTTACATTTACAAAAACGGAGAGCCTTTAATCCCTTATGTATGAGAATTTAAAACGTAAATATTTAAGCTTTTACATCGTTTTTCTTCACAGCTAAAGATAAAAGGATAAAATTATTTTATTTGTTTTTAGACACAAAAGCCAAAAGAGCAAAAGCTTAGAGATTTATTTTTAAATGAACATAAAGGCACTGGTAAATTATAAATAAGTACTTTATTTTAATTTGTTTTAAGTGTTTGAATCTATTGAAATTGTAAAATTAAAAATATGAAATTAATGAAATTTCAAGCATATAAAGACACATAAAATATTGTTTTACTCTAGATGTCTCTAGGAACATTTGATAAAGTAAACGTTATCATTTTGTATTTTCAAATGGTGGAAAAAAATAAATTTAATTCAATTTTTGCTGAAAAAATCTATATCTTCTAAACTACTATACCGGTCTAGTTGAAACTGAGAAAATTAAGAGATGACGAGTTGGACTTGGTACTATTTGGAATTAAATTCTCTTTTACTTATTTGAACATGAATACCTTTTCTTAAATCGACACGTTTAAAAATAGATATTTTTTTATAAAATATTTGCAAATTTATACTATTTTATTTTAGAATATTTTTATTTTTTAAATTATTATTTTTTTTATTTGTTAAAATGTATATTTTTGTATGACTGGTACTTTTTTAAAAAATGTTTACTCTATTTGAAAAATGTTACTTATATGAAAATGTATATTTTTAAAGACTATTTTAAGTTGCAAGCTATCTTAAAATGTACTATTAAAATAAATTTTACTTTTTTTTTTAAATCGGTATACACTTTTTATTCAGAGGGGCATATCTGGTCAATTGCTAATTATCTTAAAAACAAAATAATTATTTGGTATATTTTATAACCACAAAAATAATTATAACCTTAATTTGACAGACAGCCAACCAGCCGAACAGAATTCCATTCGGAGTTCTTAACAGATTCGTTCTGTGTCAATTTACACTAAGTATTTTTTTCTTTTTTTGTACTTTTTAACAATTTGCTACTTTTCTTAGAAATTGGTAATTATTTTTTTTTTATTACAAAACTTTTTGAAAATTAGTACATATTTAAAAAACTATACTTTGTAAAAATTATATTTTTTTATTATTTTATTTTCAAGGACACTTTTTAGAAAATTTTTTCTTTTTAGGAAAATTGATACTTTTATTGATTTTTTTTTTATAAAAAAAAAACAATGTATGAATCTTATAAACTTAAAACTTTCCATTTATTATTATCTTTGTTGCGATTCATTCTAATAGGACCTCGTACATAAATATTAAAATTTAACAACTATTCATATAAATACATTCATATATAATAACAGCAATTTTATATTACACAATTCAATTAAAAACTTCACTGTTTTGGATTATTATTATGAAATCCATTTTATTAAAAGGTAACATTGATACTTTGTAAAACATTAAATCAAGTATATAAAAAATCATTAATTTTATAGGATTTTAATATTTTTTCTTGAAAAGCAATATATATATATATATACACTGTCTGCCACTTGAATAAGGAATCACATTTTTTTTTAACTCTAATTAAGTATATCTCCTAAACTAAAGTTCAAAAAAAAATATTTTTTTTCGCAACCAAATTTCAAAGTGTTGGCTTTAGTTTCCTGAAGAAATAAAAAATATACATATTTTTTTATACTAAAATTATGCATTTATTTAAAGACATGTATTTCTGTGGTACTTTTTCTATGATTTAAATTTCTTTCAATATAAACGGCTAGATAATTTTTAATTTGATAGTTTTTAAATAGTTTTTATTCAAAATGAGACGTGGTAAGGCTCTTACTAAATCTGAAAAAGAAAAAATTCTGATTTTTAAATCTCAGGGTCAGAATCCGGTCCAAAAGAAAAACGAAAAATTCTTAGAATTGCATCAAATTCTGCCAAGTCGGTATCAAAAATACGTGAAAAAAGTAGAGTCAATGCCAGTCTAAGAACAGTGCACCGTATTTTAAAGTCGTGCTCATACATAGTCCGACTAAAACTGCAAAAAAAGACCACCACTTAATGAAAAACGCAAATCACAACGTCTACAGTTTGTCAAAAATGTAGACGTTGTGATGAAAAATAGTTTAATAGTGATGGTCCCGACGGGTATAACTATTACTTCCATGATCTAAATAAGAAGGAATTAGTTTTTAGCCGCAGACACAGCCGAAAGGGCGGAATAATGGTATGGGGTGCCTTTTCGTATTATGGTACCATAGAATTGGTTTTTGTATCCAACAAAGTGACTGCAACGACTTACAAAAACATTTTGAAGGAAGCATTTCCAAAATTTTATGATTTCTTTGGACCCATACCTTCAACGTACCAACACTCAACGCTACGATTCACATCGCCAGAGCAGTAAAACAATGGATTAATCAAAAAGATGTTCCACTTTTGGATTGGCCCCTATATTCACCAGACTGAATCCAATGGAAAATGTCTGGGGTTGGCTTGCAAGAAAAGTTTATGAAGAAGGAAAACAATTTGAGACGATAGAATCCTTAAAAGATCCAATAACGGAAGCATGAAGTTCAATTTCGCTAAAATATTTAGAGTCATTATACAAGTCGATGCCAAATCGCATTTTTGAGGTTATTTCTAAAAATGGTGGCAGTACTCATTACTAATTGAATGCTAAAAGATAATAACTTTCATTTTTATAACCTAAAATTTAAAAATAAATTACAGTTTGCTTAGTTTTAAAATATTCCTTATTAAAGTGACACACGAAAAAGTACCACAGAAATACATGTCTTTAAATAAATGCATAATTTTAGTATCGAAAAATATGTATATTTTTTATTTCTTTAGAAAAACTAAAGCCTTAAAATTTGGTTGGGCAAAAAATTATTTTTTTCTGAACTTTAGTTAAAAAATGTGATTCCTTATTCAAGTGGCAGGCAGTATATATATATATATATATATATATATATAAAATTTTTTTTGAAGTTCGTAATCAATGCCAAACAGAAAATAATATCCGTAAATAGATTTTATATATACAATTTTCATATAAATTATTTATGCTCTATTTGTTTAAAATCCTTTTATACTTTGAAGAACACAAAAATACACATACATAAGTTTTTTTTTTTTTTTTTTTTTTTTGTTATAAATGAAAATGTCAATTATTTGTAACAAGTACAGTGTATAATATTTGAATGGATGTATGAATGACTGGCTGGATGACTATATAATTGGTAATGGTCCATTGTGTAGTTGTACCACTCAGAGATTAACATTTCGGTTGGGCATTCACAATTCAAATACGAATTAAAATGTCATTCTTATTTGATGAGGGTTTTAAAAATCCACTAAATATTGAAGTAAAACATGGTTAGTATAATTAAAAATTTATAGATTTTTTTTTTTAATTTACATACATATTGATAAAATGCAAAGGATTATGGTTAAATAAATGCATAAATTACATTAAATTTTTTTTCATTTGTTGCGTAGTTAGTGGGATTATTTTTAGAGGTAGCTTTTTTGCTTTTAAAAATTTATAATATATTTATAAATATTTCTTATATTTTCATATGAAAAAGAGTTTATTAAAATTAATTTAAGTATTAATTAAAAAGTTTTCATTTTTTCATTCGGTATTTTTTTAAATAAAAATAAACTTTTACTCATATACAATATTTTCGTTTTAATTAAATTTTGAAATATACTCGAAAATTTATTTCGTTTTTTTTTATAACATTTCCATGAAATAAAAATGTTTTCTTTAGTTTGTTCTTTCTCATATTGGGTAGAACATCATCACGTATGAGTTTTAAAATATGAAATTTTTCGCCTCAACCACAATATTAAGTATACGCCGAGATGGCTGACATTAAACAACTACCAGTCGCACTTATTTTTTATATTTAAATATTGTAACAACAAACGAAATGTTTGTTGTCAAAGCAACCGAAAAAATGAGAGTTCTTTTGTTTATGTCTGTGATGGATGTTAAATCAAGAGCAGCGTTATGAGTTTAATAAAAGAAGATTAATTAAGAAATGCTTTTTAAGTTAATTAACGTTTTTTTTATCATATTTGTTTTAATACCTTGTGAATATGGTTAATTTTGGTTTGATCTGTCTTTATAGCAGGAATTTTTACAGGATTTGTGTTGGGAAAACCTTAAATTTAAAAGAAAAAAAAAATGCTAAATAAAGTAAGACAACTGCAGACAGTTTTATTAGTGATGAAACTTTTATAAAAAAATTCTCTCTAGAATGTTACTTTTATGATTTTTACTAGATAATACCCGATGCGGTAGTTCTCTCAAATAGATATACCAAATTTATATTAACTCTTTGCGGGAGCTTTGATTCTCCCAATAATTATCCGGCCACTCCTGAACTTACAATTACTGTTTTTCTCTCACCATCATACCAACTTTACTCCCTTTCGTCCCCTAAACATAAAAGTACCAAAATTGTACCCCTTAAGATTAGGCTTTGTTGTTAAAAATACTACTTAAAAATTTATTCCTTTTTTATTGGTTAAAAGATAGGATACCAAAAAAGTACCAACATGTTTTACCCCCTAAGGGTTCTAACTTTGATTGAATACCAAACACCAGTTTGTTCTTTTTTTAACTATTTTAATTTTCAATTTTCAGAAAGTACCACACACTTGTCTATTCGTTTTTTTTTTTTTGTTTTTTTTTTTTGAGCAGAGAAGATTGCGATTCAATTTGTTTCCTATATTTTGGAAGTTTGGAAGATATTTAGAGTAATGAAAAGGTACCACCAAACGGATATTAGCCCGTAACGTGTGTATTTTCAAAAAGTAGAAAACACTTAATTGTTTTTTCTTTAAATGCAAAAGAACACTACATAGATTTTTCCATTTCATTAAACTTATACCTTACAAAATATCAAGAGTTCTTTTTTTAACCCATTTTTACCCCTCAATTTGCCAATTACCAAAAAGTGCTAAAAACTAATCTGCTCATTTTCTAAGTAAAGAAAGATGTGGGTAAAATACTTTTTTTAAACTATATAGTTTGGAATATTATATAAAATTCAAAAAGTACCATTGGAAGAACGAAGTTCCACTAAATACCCCCTTGTGCATTAGAACCACAAGAAACCTGGTCTTCAATTTTATGTTTCTAGGTTCAATATTATAGAAAATTCATAAAGTAACATTAAAACAACGAAAAAGCAAGAAAACGTTTCTTCATATTTTTTCACATAGTAAGTTTAATTTCATGTTTCTAAATTCGTAGTATACAAAATACGGAAACTAACATTAATGCAACGAACAAGTATCAATGAATTCCGCTTTTGCGGATTTTACCTCAAAAATGTATAAAATATTACCATTAGACTTTCTTCTTTGGTACTATTAGAGGGAAAAATTTAAACATTAAACACCAATTTCCTTAATTTCTGATTTACACTGATAAGTTTATTTATTGAAAATATTAGAAAAGTACCATTAAAAAAAGTACCAAGTTCCATTTTTTGCCTTAGAATAGACCCATTAAACTTGAATTTTCAAAATGCTCACTGTCTTTAAATTTGCATGTCACAGATATAACTCAAACCATAAAAATATGCCTTCAATTACTTAAGAAAAAGGTACCAAACAATTTACACGAATTTGATCCTATCTACATATTGGTTCCAGAGTTATAAATAACATCTCGGTGGCATTTTTGTGCGACTAAATGAACCAACCAATTCTTAAAATTTTATCAAAATTGTCTAAATCAGTTTGAATAAAATATAATTCCCCGTTTTCCTCTTTTTTTGCCCTCTTAAATGTATGAAAAATTGTATCGCAATGAATTTTAAAATTGTAGTGGCATACTATAAAGAAATATATCAATGAATAGAAAAAAAAGCTTTATAAAAAAAGTACCAAAAATAGGTAAAATTTTTATCCCTTAAAGAATTTCCAAAAGTACCAAATTTGTATTTGTTATATTTCGATTAGTTACGAATGTGATGTAAATTTTAGTTCTATGTCTACTGGTTTAGAAGATACATATATGATGCCAAAGAGGTACCGAAATGCAGTTACTACCCGTTTTCTCCTCAAAAAGGTCCGAATTTTCAAAAAAATACTAGACTTATGTGTGCTTATTTTTTAAATAAATAACGTTAGGTATTAAATTTAGTTTAGATATAAAGTTACCAAATTTACACGTTTTTACATTTTTTTTACTCCCTAAACATTCGAATTTCTAAAAATCTGTCATTAGTGTATGTCTAGGGTGGGAGACAAACCAAAAGCCCAAATCTTATAACTCGATTTTTTTTATCGTTTGAGCTTGAGGACTATGTTGAATCAGCCAATCAGTCACTCAATAATTTTACTCTTTTATACATATATATCTATATATATATATATATATATATATATATATATATATATATATATATAAAGGGATCACAATGGGCCGTTCGGCCTCTGGGTGTAGGCGTGAATACGCCACCCTTTCTAACCTAACCTAACCCATATATATATATATTATACATATATACATTTATATATATATATATATATATATATATATATATATAATATACAATAAAATTAATCAAATCGGTCCACATGGGTAAAAAAACTTTTTCGCCATAAACTTGTTGCTATTGTTATTTAATACATTGATAAACATAATATCATATCGTACTTTTTTTTTCGAAAAAATTTCGGTTCATAGAAGGATTTTTATACCCTACACCATAGGTGTTTGAGGTATTATGTGTTTGTGCTGATGTTTGTAACGCATGGAAAAAGTTATCCAATACCCACCTTAAAGTATACCAATAGATTTAGAATCACTTTTTAAACCTATCTAACGTCCATGTAATTTGGCACGTCAATGAAATTTGGCACGTGGGACTGTTATATATAATTAGGACGAAGCCTATTGGTAGTGATACAAATGTCCCCCTGAATAGAGTTTAAATATTCAAAAATGCCTTAAAAATAAGAATATTTTTTATGAAATTCGGTGCAAAGAAGTTCTGTTCAAGTATCAATCTTTGTACCAAATTATAAAGATCGGTCGACAATTGACCATAGCTCCCATATAAACCCCTCTTCCGAAAATCTCTTTAACGTACATAAATCCTATACGAATGTTAGTATCAAGTTAATATTCGACACAAATAAGTTTTATGTAAGTAGAAACAACATTTCCAAATTTTATGAGAATCGGTCCATAATTTACCATATCTCTCATTTAAGCCCACTTCCAGGAATCGCCCTAAAGTGCATGAAATCATTTAGATGTTAGTATCCATGCATTGTTCTGTATTTATATATTTTATTTTACATTTAGTAAAATTGGTCACAGGGGTAATATAAGTCCCCTTCCCAAATTTTTATGTTCGTAAACAAAGGTGTAGGGTATCATATAGTCGGTCTTTCTTTTTCGTTTTGTTTTTTCTTTTCTTCCTATTTTTATTCCTTTTATAAGTGGAATATTAAAAAGCTATTTTTTATAAATTTTTATTCATCTTGAAGTATTTTAAAATAAAACCTCACCAGAATGTCCCCTCCTGGACCGAAATTCCTGAAAGTAACTTAGTTTATCAATAGGCTTAGTTTATCAATATTCATCGTTTTAGAGATCTGCCTACATTAAAATCGCTAAAGAAGTTTCCCAGAACACGCGATTATTAATTAACCTCTAATTTATAAGTTATAAATGTTTAAAATCTTTTGGAATTCGTATTTCGAAGCAATACTCTTTATGGGTAATTCTGTTTAAAAATTTTAAAAGTGATCTCGGAATTTGCAATATTCCTCGTGTTTACGATTTTATATCGCTTTTATAATTCTTAATATTATTTCTGTAAAAGTTGATTTTTTCTTATGAAATATAAAAAATATATTGTATTTTTGCTCTATATTACGAACTTATAATAAATAAGTTTTTTTTAAGTTTTCTCCAATTTTTGAAATAAATTTCCCAACATTGTGACCTTAGATACAATTCATATATATATAATTTGGCACTAATTTAACTAAATATGCATGAAGTAGTTCATGAGCATATACTTAATATTTGTCCTACTTTCGGTTTTTGAAGAGCGAAATTTCTCAGGGGCTTTTAAATGCAGGCTCCCAACAATTTATTCAATTCTCAATTAAACGGATATTTGTCTTGTTTTTGTGGATAATGCAAGAGCTCCATAAAAGATTACTTGGAGTCCTCCAATCTAAATAAATCTATTAATTTACTTGTGAAAAAAATCTTTTTTCTTTAAAAGTTTTAAAGAGTGTGATTTTCATTAATCATTAAGTTCAAAAAATATACTTTTTTCATTTAAAAAAAAAAAATCATATAAAATTTTTCGCTTAATAATTTTCCATCTGTGAATTCCTGTGAATCCTCTCCCTCCCTCTACCAAATAAAAATTATGGCGTAATTTATGACATGGAATTTTATACATACAATAATGCTGTAAAGATAAATAAATAAATGATTTTAATCCCACAAGTATCAAATAGGAAGGAAAAAAGGCAAAACCCTTATGTTTACATTTCACACACACACATAGGTAAATAAATTTATAAGGGTAAAAGAGTTGCCAATGTGTGAATTTTTATGATATTTCATATGGAATTTTAGGAGAATTTTATATAATTATGTAAATAAATATAGTGCACAAATTAAGTTAATTTAGTTCTATATTAAAATAAATTTTAAAAATAATTCATTTATAAATTTTCTCATAAACTTGGTAATCATAATACCTAATAAACAAATCTGGTAACATTGATTATATTTTATGTACATAAAACAACAAATACAATAAATGCAATAAGACAGAGCTCCTTAAACGACAAGAGGTCGACCACCATCTGACAGCAGATGTCAACATGTTTACTACTATTGCAAAAGAAAAAAAAAATCATATTTATTTCTTGTTTAAACGTTTGTGAAATTCTTCTCTAAAAAAATACCGTATTACTCATGGCAAGAAAGTGGCAATGAAATGTATGGTATGAGTATAAACGTAATTATGTACTTATATACTTACATACTCGTAAAAGAAATTTATTAAATTAATTAAATATTAGGTAAAAATTTATGAAATTTCATTAAATAAAACAAATAAAAAATATGAATATTAAAGATATAAAAATTAAACATTATGAGATTTACATACTTATATGTATTTTAAATAACTTTCATTAGGAAATTTAAAAGCATCATACAATTTATATGGGAAAAATAACGTTCATTCATATTTATATCCTACACCACCATAGGCGTTTGTGCTGATGTTTGTAACGCACAGAAAAAAATCATCCAACACCCACCTTAAAGTATACCAATCGATTCAAAATCACTTTTTGAGTCGAACTAACGATGTCCGTCCGTCCGTCTGGCTGGATGGCTGGCAATTTTGAAGATAATTTAATGAAATTTTGCACAAGGACAAAGCCTATTGAAGTTGGTTATGATCGGACCATTATTTCACCTAGCCCCCATACAAATGTCGTCCCGGAATTGGGCTTTAATGATCATAAATGCCTTAAATATAGCAATATTTTAATGAAATTCAGTGTAAGGAAGTTTTGTATAAGTATCAATCTTTATGCCAAATTTCATGAAGGTCGGTCCATAATTGACCATAGCTCCCGTATAAAACCTTCTTCCGAAAATAACTTTAACGTGCATAAATCACATACACATGTTAGTATCAAATTTAACTAAGTTTTATATAAGTAGAAATATCAGTGATAAATTTTATGAAGATCGTACCATAATTTACCATAGCTGCCATTGTAAGCCCACTTTCGGGAATCACCCTAAAGTGCATAAATTCATATAAATCTTATTATTAACGTAATATTCTGTATTCGTATATTTTATTTTACACTTGGTAAAAGTATCGGTACACAATTGCCCACATATTTAATATAAGACCCCTCCACGAATTTTAATGGACAAACTTACACAATGGTGTGGGGTATCATATGATCGGGCTTGACCGACTATATCTTTCTTACTTGTTAAAACTAGCAATGAGAGACTGAGAGAATAATAAAGTATGCAAGATAAAAATATGTAACATTCTTTCTACTATCTGTTTCAAAATGGATTTTTGTTTTAGAAATAATTCTGTGACTGTTAGTGATACCTATATATAATTTATATATCAATTTAAGTATATCAGTACTAGGCGAATTGCGAACACACTTTGTACGTACACTTATTTGTGAGTTCTTACTACCCATCTACACGTAACAGAAAATGTACGATTTTTCTGTCAGATAGTGTCAAATTCGCTCTCTGAGAGTATTATCTCACATGTGGATTCAAATATTAGTATTATAAGAAGTATTATGAGACTGTTGTGATGAGATTTTTCTACACAACTATCTTATAAGATGAACAGATGAACTGTCAAAAAATACACATATACGAAAGTTGGTTTGTGTATGTACATGAGTATATAAGAAATTACTAAATAACATTGTTTTTTGTAAAATTGTTTCCTTTATTTTTTTTATACATTTTAAAAAACATTTTATATAAAAATTGTGCTAAAAAGTGCAAATTTCTTAAATAAAAAGGACTGATTGAAAATAATGATATCTTATAATATTTATTAGTATACGTGTGCCCCTTATTTAGGATTTAACATAATGGTATCTCTCTTCTGCCGTCGTTATCTCACATATTACATTAGCAACAATTTCAGTTGTAGACCTAGTGTTAAAGAGAGAGATATAATTTGACAATTGCGGACACAAAAATGTTCACGTGTAGACTGTAGGGGTTAACAAAATAAAACAAAAATGTTTTATGGGTATGAAATTTCAAGTTGCCATATGGCCTAGGGGGTAAGAATACGAAGCTCAAAGTTTTTTGGTGTGCTTATGAGTTCGAGTATATAAAAAGATATTTTGACAGTTCCTTATTTGACGTTTAAAAATTATGTTTTTTTTTCAAGCTAAATTATAAAACAAATTTTCGAATTCTTGACCAAGGATCGAACTCAGGACTTACAGTTCTACTTTCACAAAACCAAGCATCATACCACATCGATATGTTGAATTTTACAATCTTTATTGTCTATATAAAAAGTCTAAAACACAACTCAAGGCTAAATAATACTTTTTTACAAAGAATACATCATATGCCAAGAAATTCTTGTCAAATTAATATCTTTTTATAATAATGAAAGTTTTAACATCTTAAAAAAAAAACAGAAGCTTACAAAGAACTCACGCTTAATGGTTTGTAGTCTAGAACACTTCCTCTAGACTATTCGTGCTCACAACTTTCCAATAGAAAAATACTTATATATTATTGCATGTAAAATAGACAATTCTCCAAGAGGTGCACTTGCCGAAACTCATATAAAATGACAAACTTATGCTAATATATAAAGAAAAAAAAAATCAATTGGATTCTTCGAGGATAGTTGCATTGCATGAAAGTTCGAAATATTGAACACTTCCACTAGACTATCTGTACCTATAGAAACAATTTTACAAATTTTTTAAATTTAAAATGGAATTACTCACATTTTAAATTTAAAAAATTTTGGACACTATGAAATTTTCTCTGTAGTAAGTATATGTAGTAAGTATTCTACTAAAACAAAATGTGAACAAATTAAAGACGGAATTCTTTAAATATACGACAATATTTAGAAAAAAATATATTCAAACAATTTTTTTTTTCAATTTATATATGACATCTTAAAATAAAAGTTTTGAAAAATCCACTACAAAATTATTTTGATATCTTTTATACAACAAAAGTTATGGTCATTTAACATAGTGTCTACATTAGACAATTTTATATCAAGACAAACGTCAAACTTAACACGAATTTGTGGAAGGTGGCAGCAGCTGCACAAAAATAACAATATGGCGTATTCATTATTGTTTTTTATATATGCAGTTTGACAACTGTAACAACCAAAATAATAATCAGCTGTTTAACTGAGATTACCATGTATATATTCGCACTGATTTTGACATTTGTTATGATAAAAATTTGCCTAATGTAGACACTAGGTAAAAAATATATATTAAACACTTTCAAAGTTATAGAGTTGCCACAGTTTTCAAAATAAAAACGAATAAAATCCATTTTATATGCTTGAAAATCCTCCTCAACATATGCACTAAATTTTATCCAAATCGGTAGCCAAGGGTAGTTTTTCTTAATTTAAAATAGATTTACTGATATGCACTCCTCCAAGCTCAGATTCATGGGGGAAAAAAACGAAAACTTTTACGTTTATGGTCAATTGAGAGTGAACGCGGCACCCATCTTGCAGACAACTTTCTTAAACCCAGCTGATCATTTAAAATCGAAACCACATTGCCATATGAAATGCCTATGGCATCAACAATCTCACACACTTTTACTCTTCGGTCGGCCAACACCATTTCAACATTTTCGGGCCATTTGTACTTGTCATTTGTACTTGTGCGACCACAATGAAAATCAGTAAACCACTTTTTTACCATTGAAATCGATGGTGCAGAGTCCCCATAGTATTTATCGAGCTTTTCCATGGTTTGATTGATGATTTTTTTTCGCAAAAAATAATGTTTAATGAGCACTCGGAATTCACTTTTTTCCATTTTTAGAAAAATACACGCGGTTGTATGTTTTGAACAGCTGTTAAACGCAAAGTAAATGACGACACTTGCTCAAAATTTGACAGTAGTCTATTAACAGGTGGTACTTGATGGGAAGATGTGTTGCATTTCATATAACTACGAGGGAAGTTCGAAAAGTCACGGACTTATTGATCCGCCCTCGTACTTTTAAGTGGGGGTCCGAAGTTTTTTTCTGTTCGCTACAAATATCAGCACAATTGCAATATGGTGGTGTATGATATAAAAACTTATTTTGGACATTAACATTTGATTCTACCAATTGAACATCAAATTGCAGTCACCTGATAAAAGTCACTGATTCACATTTGAAGTCCACATTACCCGAAGTTTCAATATTAACAGAAAATCATGATTTATCTGTATTATTACTAATACGTTTTTACTGTTTAGTAAATTTAAAATATTCATTTTGTTTACACATTTTAATCAAAGTCCACCACATTTCAAAATTTTCAGAAAAAACCGGTTAACCGGTTTTTCTAAAAAATTCAGAAAATTGTACCCTTAAAAAAAATGCCAATTATTCGAAATTTTCGAAAACCGGTTTTCGTAAAAACCGGAATAATCTCCCTGATTAAATAATAGGAAAAAACGATTTGCTACGAAAAAGATTACATTGTTTTTAAGATTCGTTTTAAGATTGACGATGTACGCCTATGGCGAATAGTGCCTCGTCTACCCTATATATTCTCTAAGAAAATTTGGTTTAAATCTGCATAAATTTTAAACCTCTTTCTCTTTGTACTACAATCTGAAAAAAATCATATCTCAAGCAGAGTTTAAAAAAAATTTCTAGTATTCTTTACCAACTAAATTATGCCTTAATATATAAATCCAAAGTATGATATGAATACACAGTCAAGGATAAATTAGTTATATGTGCAAAACTAGTCACACATGAGTAAATAAAAAAAACTTATAAATTCAAAACTTCATATCCTTTTTAAGAAGTCAAGGATATAATCAAAGAAAAAATTTAATTAAACCACAAATAAAAGTTTGGTCAAAAAAGTGATAAATTTTCGGAATTTTTTTTTTGTTTGCCAAATGTAAGAAGTAAAAAACAACATCTTTTTAAAGCTTTTTTTTTAGGCAAAGCGAAAAAAAAAACATTTCAAAAGAATAATATCTACAGATAACAAAATATTACATCAAAAACATTTAGCTATTTGTATTCATAAAAAATTTCCATAATTTATGATGAATTTCTACGTTTTCTTTTTATTATTTTTTTCTTTTTTTTTATTATTTTATTTTATTGTTGTTTTTTAATGTTTTCATCTTAATGTTTTTATCAATACAATGACAGAGGAGTATTATGTGTCATGACATTAAAAATGTTGCTTTTCATAAGAAAAATGTTTCGCTAAAAACGTTTTAATGTTTTTTTTTTTTTTTTTTGTGTTTTTCTGTGAGTATTAAAATACGCGGTTATAAATTTTGTCCATGTTTTTCTGTTGAAACTTCTTTTATTTTTAATTATGAAGGCACATCATTCAAGCGATGACAAAAATATATATAAATGTAGGTTAGATTTTATACAGTGACACTGTTTCTGAATGTCTGTTTGTGTGTAATAATAAGGCCAAACAAAAATATGCTCCAAAAAAAGAGTTTTATGGGAATAAAAAATGCTCTTAAGGTCGGAAATTATGCTCTTAAAATTAAGAAATATGCTAAAAATAAAAATAACTTGATTTTTATTAGCAATTGCTAAAAATATTTTCTTTTTGCACTTAAAAATATTCAAAGTTAATACATTATATCCGGAAATTACAAAATTTTTATCAATTTATGTAATGAAAATTATTAGGGAATCGGATTTGAAAAACTTATCGCACCCTAAATACTAAAGGGTCACAATTCAAAATTCTTAAATTTTCAGGAGAGCCAAAAAACTGTTTATGTAAAAATGGTGCTAATATTAAAAAAAAAAAAATAGTTCCCTTGTGAAACAAGTCCAATTTGAAGAAAGTTTTGCTATGCCTTTTTCAATTTTATATTGCATTTGTAGAAATAAAATATATTTTTGAGTTATGACCTTTTAACTGAATTTTTTCATTTGACTAGTGATACTATCACAAGTTGTGCCTCTTTAACTGATAAAATGCTTTAATTTTTTAAATTTGCTATTATCCAACTGAATAGCAAATAGAAAAATAAGAAAATTCACAAAAATAATATTAATGCATGTTTTTATTGAAACATTTTTTCAATTAAAGCTTTATTCATGTAATTACAAAGTATCACAAAGTACATTTCAAAATCGCTGATTATAATATTTAAAAAAATATACTTTTCAAAATTTTGAGTTTTTTATGTTACTGAAACTAAGTAATTTATAAGTATTTATAATATGACTCGTAGAAGTTGTTCTTTTATGTCCCTTTGTTTTACTTGTGGAAGCAATAGCCTTTCCGAATAAATCGTGCATAAGCTAAATTTGATAATGGTAAAAAAGCAGTAAATATATATAAGTAAGTACAAAATATTTATCAATACTTACTTGATGCAACTAAAAGGCTTCAAGTTGTTCCTAACACACACTTCTTGAAAGTTGGTTTCTTTGTAAGATGTTTTATAAAAAAATGAATTGAAAGAATTATTGAAATTGATTGAATTGAAATGAATTAACAAGAAATTTTCTTTGTTAATGTGGAGGACTTTAATATCATACCATATAACTTTCTGATTGTCTTCATTTGTGGAAAAATTTTGCCCCCAGTTTTGCAGTTGAATTATATTCAAAATTTGGGTACGACAAGCTAGAATGAGTTTCCACTATAGTTGAATAATGTTTAAGGTTTGGGCATGTCATTTTTATCTAAAAGGTCGCAACTGGAAAATTAAATTTTGTATTGAAAATAATGCAAGATTTTACAAATGGCTAATCCCAATATAATTAACATTTCATTTGTTTTCTAATTTAAAATATGATAATTTTTGATAAAACTTTTGACAATCGCGATTATTTCATCAAAAAAGGAGCATAAAAAAATATTACATTCAACTGAACTCACCTTTTTCAATTACAGAAGCGCAATGCAAAATAATGCACCACAAAATTTATCACTTTTTACAACAATAGGGGAGAATCACAAAATAACTCCCTTTATCCGTAACAAAAGTAATCAGTTGTGCTTAAGCAGATTGACTCAACTAAAAATAATTCTCTTTAGTTAATCGTGCAGAAGCAATGCAATTAACATAAAAACAGACATAACGGGATTTTTCCAGTTAAAAAGGATAGTGATGAGAATGAAATTTTGTAAATAGCTAGAGATGTGAAATGAGAATTAATTTATGAAAAAAAGTCATTTTTGAAAAATTTTGAGTTGTGACCCTTTAGTATTTAGGGTGCGTTATGTAAGAGTAAAATGAAAATTTCACTAATGACGAATTATGAAAAAAAAAATCTATTGGGTGAAAAATGTGCAAAATTTTTCTCTTAAGTACAAAATATGCAAAATTATGCTTTTTAGTGTAGTATGCAAAATAATGCTCTTAAGTCTAAAATATGTAAATATATGTCATTTGAAGTGCTAAAATATGCACGAAAATAAGTATTTTCTATGAAAATATGACAAATTGTGCTGTTAAGATTAAAATATGCAAAAATATGCAGTCGATGCCAAAATTCCTGAAATTCTCTAGAACGTATATATAACTGACAGTTTGGTTGCTTTGAAGCCCAGGAAAAATATATAATTTTTCATAATTTTGATTGCCCTGGTAATAATAATAATGATGATGATGATACGATACAGATACTACTGTTGGTAGCACAAAAGAAAATTTTTAAGAGCGTATCATTCATTAATTTTTTGTTTAGTTTAACATGACATATCACAAGACAAGAACAGCAATACAAATATAAATAGACGACATTTTTAAAAGTGTATATCTGTATTGTTCTTATGCGAATAACAATATGATAACAGTGTGTTATAAAATTATTCCTACATATTATACAATTAAATTATTATAATTAGAACTTTTTCCCGAAAAGTTTTGTAGTTACTATTTCGCTTTTTTTGGTATATTTATTCATACATACATATTTCATTTTATTTTATTTTTTTTTTTATTTTCTTTCTCTCAACTATAATCTGTTTAATTACATTTAACAGGTGCAAACATTGTTGTTTACAAAAATATTACACATTTATTTATTATGAAATTCCATTTTTTATTTTCCAAAAAATTCTAAACAAAAGCTCTCAGGTGTTGTTTTGTTTAAAAACACCCCTGATGATTTTATTTATTAAAGTACTTTGAGTAAAATTTGTAACATTTATTTTTCTTCATATAAATTTTGTTTAATTAAGATGAACATGTGGAGAAAATGAAATTGAAATCACAAAATCCTTTTTAATTTACAATTTTTTATAAAGTAAATTATATTTATGAAAATGAATGCATAAGTATGTGGCAATGTTTTTAAGAACCTTTAAACAGTTTTAGGTCTTCGTAGATAAATGATTCAATTGGGAAATAAATGTAAATAATTAAACAAGAAAACCTTATTAAATATTTTTAAATATATGTGAGCCCTTAACAAAAAATTTTAACCTGGCTAATATTGATTTTAATCCTTAATAAGTTTGCGGTAATACTATTAAAAAAAATACGGGTTACAGATCTAAATTCACAAGACTTAAAACTAATAGAGTGCAGAGTTTCAAAAACTTAGAAAATGGGATTAAAATTAATTAACTTTTTCCCATTCTTCTACACTTCTTTCGCGCATTTATAGTTTTAGATCTCATTCGATCTTATATAAACGAATCAGACTTTTTGGATAAACTCTATACTATTCTCTATTCTTTATCTCTGTGCAGACTTTCAGCAGATACATACAGTTTTTTTTTTTAATTTTTAGGGCGGGATCTGTGCGCCCCTCAATGGAATAAAATTTTTGAAACAGGAATTAAAACTTGTTATATTTATGCATATATTGTGCTATATCTCGTTGATGTGCACTAAATAGTTAACGCAGTAGATAGTCTCAAAGTTTGAAAAACAAAGAATCAGACTTTTTGGATAAACTCTATAATATTCTCTATTCTTTATCTCTGTGCAGACTTTCAGTAGATACATACAGGGTAGCCGAAAATTGATGCCTAAGTTTTTTTTAATTTTTAGGGCCGGATCTGTGCGCCCCTCAATGGAATAAAATTTTTGAAACAGGAATTCATACTTGTTATATTTATGCATATATTGTGCTATATCTCGTGATGTGCACTAAATAGTTAATGCAGAGGATAGTCTCAAAGTTTAAAAAACAAGAGCGAACATTTTTAAAAAGTCAGTTTCATATGGAATATTTTACACAATAAAATCAAAGTAGCATTAAAAATACATTAAAAAACATTTTATAGACTTTTTGATTGAAATTGCATTTTTTATTACTATTTTTAAATATCAAATTGCAATATAAGAAGGACGATAAATATAATTGATCGGGACCATGAATTTAAGCCAAATGCCATTGATAGTTTAAAATAGGACACTTTTGTCAAAACGGTTTTTTCTAAGGCAAAACCAAAGGCATGAATGTACTGTCCATGTGATATGCTTAATGGAAATGTAGAGGTGCATAAAAAAATTTCGAAAGTTAAAAATTTTATGGACCAAAAAGCGGTTAGTTGGGCTAATAAAATAATTACAATATTAAATAGCATTTCTTTATAATAAACTACATTGTCGTATAATATATGAAGAAATAGTTTAGATGTGAACCAATTTTTAAAAATCGGGATTTTTAGCATACAGATAAATTTGAAAATTTTGCTCCAAAACCCTAAAATATATTACACCAATACCATCAAACTTTGAAAGTATCATAACTTTTATTTGAATAACTCAATAAATATACATAAACTTCTCGTTTGCAAAAGTTTTTATAGGTTCAAATTAAAATCGCTGTAACTTTCGCGACCCTGCACTAAATGATTAATGCAAACTGATTCTACATGCATACATATACAAATAGATTTTAATGTGACAGAAAAAAAATTACGGCCGAAAATCAAAAGGTTTGATAACGGCCCATAACAAATGTACTTTCGTTTTACAAAATTTATAATATACTTTTTTTAACCCTTTACAAAGGTGGCTCTAAAACATGTAATTAAAAAATAAACAGTATTTAAGGGCACATCTGCCATTGACAATTAACCTGAAGAAGAAATGGCACTAATCGATTTTCTTATATCTATGATTATTTTACCATCAAACTTTGCGATTTTCACTTTAAATGATCGGAGGCGGACAAAACATGCAAAAAAAAATTTGCTGTAAATGGTAACCAGGTCAACCAAAAATATAAAAAATCTTATTTTTCCTCGACATAGAATGAACCAAACTAATAGTTATTTATCCGCTTCAGAAAATTTTAAGAATTTTGGCATCGATTTGTTACAGTATATTTTTGCATATTTTAGTGTTTATAGCATATTTTTGCATATTTTGGACTTAGCAACATATTTTGTCATATTTTCATTAAAAATCATTATTTTAAAGCATATTTTAGCAATTTAAGTATGTTTGCATATTTTATACTTGATAGCATAATTTTGCGGTTCAAAAAACCGACATTTTAAGAAAACCTATTTTAGAGTTTTTTGAAAAATAATCTCAAAAACTCGGTTTCAAATACAGTTTTATTTAAAAAAAAAAAAAAAAACTTTTATTAAAAATACTAATGTACATGTCATTTGCAATGACAAATAATATAAAAATAAAAAGTCATATCACTCTTCTGCAGCTAAATGATAATGCTCAAATTTTGTATTTTTTTTTTTTTTTTAATTAAATTTTGCTAATACTTCTTCTGATACAACTCTACCTATGTATCTACCCAACAAAAACTTTTTGGTTATCGGTAATAACAACTACTTATTAAAGTAGTTTCTTGGTAATGTGGCGTCATTATTATTTGCCTACTCTGTATTACATTAATAAGTACTCAATAGTATAATAGCACAGTAATACTGCAATCACGTGGATGAGTTGGCTAGAGCGCCGGATTAACAACCAGAAGGTTGTTGGTTCAACCCCATTCTGAAGCTGTTAGTTTTTTATAACAAAAAGTCTAAAAAGATATTTTAAACTAAATAGAGTTTTTGTCGCTTAGGATGCTATGTGCGAGATGGTGTACTGAGTAAGACGTTAGTAAGTAAAAACGAATGGTTAGTGTGTGTCCAAGTTTAAGTCTCACTGACGGCGAAATTTTTTTGTTTTTTTTTATTTTTGTTTTCAAAAAATAACTACATGAATTTGTGGACAAGTCGAACAAAAATAACTAGTTATTCAGGCAAAAAATAAGTAGTTTATTTTTGTTTCCAATTACACCTGCTAGCTTACCAGGAAAGCAAAGTTTTTGCTGGGTATTTAATGAAATTCACCTTATTCTTGTAACAAACGATAAAACTAAAATTAACTTCTTACCTAGGTTTTCTTAATAAAAATTTATTTAAATCTATTAAAAATAAGCAAATCTCAGTTTTCAGAACGTCTGGTGTTACTCAAATCTCAAACTGGAAATCTTAAAAAACTAGACTTAAAGCTTTATTAGTTCATAATGAAAATGAAAAATACTTTCAAATAATTAAGGGCCTAAATCAGGTACAACAAACGAATCGTTTAAAAATAAAATTTGTATGAAAACTACTCAAACAATTTTTAATTTTCATACAAATTCTATTTTTAAACAATTTAATACCTATAACAACGTGTGACAGTCATTTTTACACATGAAAAAATCGATATATTCATGAAACTAGAGACCATACGTAGTAAAACTACGTACTCGGAAGTCAAATTTCCTTTTAAAAAGACTTGAAAGTTTCAAAGGATATACATTAAAAAAATATATATAAAATATTTACATCAACCCAGTATGGGTGTTAAAAAGAAAGCTAAGAATCCTTGCAACACAATTACATTTTTTATTTAAATGTTGCAGCACAAAAACTTAATAAAATTTCTTTTTTGAAAATATTGCCTTTTACTATTTATTTTCAAACATATCAATATGCAGCAATCATTCTCACACGTGAAAAAATCGTTATATAGATAAAACTAGAGTCCATCTATTGTAAAACTGTGTACCCAGATTTTCTCCAGGATGTCAAATTTTCTCTTAAAAATTACCTTAAAATTTCGAATGATGCGCAATTTTTAAGAATATTATAAAATATTAACGAAGATTATATCCACTCAATATGGATATCAAATGAAAACTACGAATCCCTGCAATATAATTTAAGTTAAGAAAATATCTTTCTAAAAATTTAAACTTTAATGTTATATTTATTTTTATATAAAGGATATTTTCTTGACATTTTGTTTTGCAAAATGTCAAGATTTTTGCTTCCATTTGAAATCCATATTGGGTTAATAAAATTTTAAAGTTGTGTATTTTTCGAAACTTTGAAGTCCTTTTAAAAGAAAATTTGACGTCCTGGAGAAAAATTTTGTACATAGTTTTATTATGTATGGACTTTAGTTTGTTGTATATATAGAGTTTTTCATGTGTGAAATTTTTTTTTTTTTTGGAAATTGTTGCACGGTGTAATGCATCATAAATAACACAAGGAAAAACAATTCGAGTGAACGATATTATGAAGTACTAAGCCTATAAACCACTTTTTCTAAATTAACTTTGGATCTCGCGATCTCTATTTGTAAAAATAACGAAGCTGCACCTTATACTGAAACAGATCTGAAAAACGAATTGTCTGATTTGGTACAATAAAATATGAAAAAAAAAATCTAATTTAAGTTGCCTTCAAGTTATGCTCATGTTATTTTTTTTAATACGTTCAACAGTTATGGAGATATGAAGCTTATTTTGTGAAAATAAAATTTAATTTCGTACAAATTTTCAAACAAAATTTTTTTTAATCATAAAACTAAAACAAGGCATTTTTCATTCAAGTCAATGCATAAACTTTGATTTCATTCTTCCTATATTAGAATTGCAAAAAAACCGTTCCTAGGTATACTACTCACCCTATGGATTGAGTAGTTTTTATCATTTCTGAAATGTATAAACAAGAGGTAGTCAGTACCAAAAGGTCTTAAAGACAATACATCTAAATATTTAAAACAAAAGAAATTTTACAAATATCGTTTGAGGTTTTAAAAAGAGAAAAAAAGTGACGAGGGCCAAAAAAGTTTGTGAAGAGTGTTTGGTGAATTAATTTTCCCTTAGTAAAAATAATATTGATTTTCTAATTTTTTAAATTTTATTTCTTATAGTAATTCATTAATTTAGAAGCAAAAAAGAAAATCTGACAAAATTTAATAAAAGTAGAGAAACACGCTATTTTCCATTGATTTTTTTTTAATTCTTAAAGATTTTTAGAGTTAATTTTGCAAAATAGGAAACTTTTTTAGTTTTATTTACGTTAGTGATTCATTAATTTATAAAAGCAAAAAAATACATATTTCTCAATGAAATGAAAAACTTAATTGAATTTTAACTTTTTATAATAAACAAAAATTTTGACCGGCCTTGTAATAAATAGTTTAACGCACCATAACATTAAATAAAAATAAATTAAAATAAAACTAATTCAACTCTTTATTAAAAATGTGAAAATATTTGTATATTAAAAAAGTTCAGTCATATACATATGTATATAAAATATAAACAATTCTTCATAACTAAATAACACTAAATACAGTCGAACACAGTTACAACGAACTATGTCTACTACTGAGTACTTATTTATGTAATATACAGAAGGCAAATAACAATACTTATTAAAGTAGTTTCTTGGTAATGAGGCGTCATTATTATTTGCCTACTCTATATTACATTAATAAGTACTCAATAGTATAATAGCACGGTAATACTGCAATCACTTGGATGAGTTGGCTAGAGCGCCGGATTAACAACCAGAAGGTTGTTGGTTCAACCCCATTCTGAAGCTGTTAGTTTTTTATAACAAAATGTCTGAAAAGATATTTTAAACTAATTAGAGTTTTTGCCGCTTAGAATGCTATGTGCGAGATGGTGTACTGAGTAAGACGTTAGTCAGTAAAAACGAATGGTTAGTGTGTGTCCAAGTTCGAGTCTCACTGACGGCAAAATTTGTTTGTTTTTTTTTATTTTTGTTTTCGTTTAGGTACATATTTTTGAGTACCCCTAGAGTCAAAAAATAACTACATGAATTTGTGGACAAGTCGAACAAAAATAACTAGTTATTCAGGCAAAAACTAAGTAGTTTATTTTTGTTTCCAATTATACCTGCTAGCTTACCAGGAAAGCAAAGTTTTTGCTGGGTTGTTACAACAAATTCGAAATCCTTTACATCAACCTCCATTTCAATAAATAAGCGTTCGAGTTTACCTAGAAAAAATGTTCCAGTTATTGGCACTGAATGTAGAGAATACAAATTTGTTATACCCGTCAATGAAATATTGAAGATTCGCAGTTTTGGTGATTAATACAAATTTTCATCAGGACAAATCTTGAAAGGCAAAATATACGTATTTCATTATGATAATAATGTTTGTAATTGAACTAAATTTTTCTGTCCCTTCGAATTCGACTGTAATTACAATTATAAATTTCACTTAAATTCTTATTTTCTTTGTTTTAAATACTAAATCTATTAACATTCCAATATGTAGCCTTTTAATTTAAGTCATAGTTTGTTTTTAACAACTAAATACTGACATAATCTTTTCTATGTTGTTTTTTTTTTTTTAATTTCTTAACTTTAACATTCTAATACCATTTTGTAGTTGAATGTTTATAACTTGTTCAAAAACAGAACGAATGAGTGAAAGAAAAACAACTAAATAAATGATTCAATGAATCACAAAATAATTACAAATTAAATAAAGTATACCATAATTTTATTTAGTCATAGTTTTTGCCATGATAGTATGTATAACAACTTAATGCCGCATTTCATTTCAGTACAGAGGCGTAGCATTGGGTGAACTGAAAATGCTATGGATTTTATTTTCTAATGTAATAGTATTTGAACTTATGTTAAAATGCTTTAATAAAAAAGTATTTATTAAAGTGTGTGTTTTAATTAAATCCCACTTTTTTACAACGACTCTTTTCAAACCACATAATTTGTTAAATACACAAAATTGCAGAAAATTTGTAAAATAAACCAATCATTTGTTCGTTAGAGACGAATTATATATATGCTACATTATAAAAAAATGTCATTCGAATTGGTAAATTTTTGATTATTATTTCTTTAAAAAAATTAAAAAATATTAAATTACTAAATTTAAAATTTTTTTGAAAACGTTTCAGCTCAGGTCATATGGAATTTTATTCAGCTATTTTTAACAAATCACAAGTAACAGAATTATTATTAGTTGACCGATTTTGATCATTTTTAATAACAAATTTCTTGGAACCTTACTCGGTATATTGATTTATATTCATATTTAAAAAATTTCCATTTAAATTTTAGAAATTTCTAATTATATTTCAGAAATTTCTAATTATGTTTCAGAAGTTTTTAATTATATTTCACAAATTTCTGACTATATTTCAAAAGCTTCTAATTATATTTCCGAAATTTCTATTTATAGTTCAGAATTTTCAACTTGTTGTTCAGAAAATTTTAAATGTAATTTAAAAAATTTCCATTTATGTTTCAGCATTTTCTAATCGTATTTCCTTTTAGAAATTTCTGATTTAAAATCTTCCACAGTATAATAAGAAATTTCTGAAATATAATTACAAATTTCTGAAATATAAATGAAAATTTCTAAAATGTAAATAGAAATTTCTGAAATACAAATAGAAATTTTTAAAATACAACTGAAAAAGGTGTATTTCTCTGGGTCCTTTATATTGCTTTATACTGACACATATTGATCCGCTCCCATATTAAAATCGGAAAAAAATTATATCCTAAACTAAACTTATGAAATTTGGTAACACTGTGTATTGTAATAATTAAAAAAATTAAATTTAGAAAGAAAAATTGGTGTAAGAATTCATGATCCATATTATCGTTCTTTTAGCTTTATTTCTGCTCGATTTTTGGAAGGAAATATGAATGCACAGATTTTCGTCCCTTTTGCCCTATCTCTGTTGGTTTATCTTTAAAATTGTTTATGTTTTTATTAATTTTTATGATTTTCACATAAAAATCGATTTTTAGAAGGAAATATGAGTCATCATAGGCAATCGTTATTTTGGCTACCTCTGCTGGTTTAGCTTTAAAATCGATTATTATGTTTTTTTCGATTTTTGGAAGAAAATATGAGTGATAACGAGTTTTCGTCCTTTTGACTCTATCTCTTCTGGTTTAGCTTTAAAATCGATTTTTGAAAGGATATATGCGTAATTACTGATGTTCGTCCTTTTGGCTCTATCTCTGCTAGTTTAGCTTTATAATCGATTATTATGTTTTTCATATAAAAATCTATTCTTGGAAGGAAATATGAGGAATCACAGATTTTCATCTTTTGGCTTTATCTCTACTTGTTTAGCTTTAAAACTGTTTTTTATGTTTTTTAAATAAAAATCAATTTTTTGGATGGAAATATGAGTGATCGTCCTTTTGGTTATATCTCTCTCTGCTAATTTAGATTTAAAAACGATTTTTATGTTTTTCATTTAAAAATTGATTTTTGGATGGAAATATGAGTGATCGTCCTTTTGGTTATATCTCTCTCTGCTAATTTGATTTAAAAACGATTTTTATGTTTTTCATTTTAAAATTTATTTTTGGAAGGAAATATGAGTGATCACTGATGTTCGTCCTTTTTGTCTCTATGGTCGTTCTCTCGGCTCTATCTCCGATAATTAAAATTTAAAATTGATTTTTATGTTTTTCATTTAAAAGTCGATTTTTGAAAAAAAAATATATAAGATTCGGCATAGACGAATATAGTATTCTCACTTGTTTTTCATTTACATTTAAACACTTTATTAATTAATATAATAAGAAAAATAATTGAAAGCCGACAAATTTTTTTATTTTAGTAAAAAGTATTAAAAAAAAGATATGAATTTTTATTATTTGATTAATTGGTACAGTTAAGAAATTAATTGGAATAATTTTTAGTTTTGATAAATTGTTTATTGACCATATATTTTCTGTTATAATTAATTAATATTACTCATACGCTTACAAATATAAATTTTTGATTATAAATTAATATAGACCTCGAGTGCAAATAAAATTTTAAAAATAAAAACACATTTTCCACTTTCTTTAATTCAAAGTTCACTGGAGTAAAAGCGCCGTTTTAAAAATTACCTATTCAAAATATATATATAAAACAATTTTTTGCATTACAAACGCTACAATAGATTTTCATATACCCAACTACTTTTAATAAAGCGTTTGGAAAAAAAAACGACAAACTGGACTAGAAAGTTAAATATAAAAATTTTCAATGACTTCCTCCTCCACATTGTGAAGCAACCAAATAAATTAAAACAAAGTTTAAGTAAAAAAAATTTTTAAAACAAACAAGAAATGTTGTCGACACGCTACGACAGAAGCTTAGTTTTCCTAGTTTCCTACAGAAAAAATTACGAGAAAAGAAAAATAACACAAAATAAAAAAATTCACTCACTAAAAATGCTGTTACGCCATGTTGGCTTTTGCCATATTTACAGGAAACAAAGATTCTCTACAAATAACAGTATAAATCACTTAAATGCAACAAAGTGGGTGGTTTCAATGAATTTGTGCAATTGTGGGTTTTTTCTGATTCTGATTTTGTGTATGTTGTTTAACAAACATATACACACAGTGTCTCACATAAATTATTGAATTTTTATTTTTAAATAAAAAATGAGTTTGTTTAAGTTATAACAACTTTATGAATGGAATTTTTTCCTGATATGTCTTCTATCAAATGCTGCAAAAAGTAGCAAAAAATGTTGAATCGTTTCCGAGAAATTGAGAAAAATAACATGTGCAGTCATTTTAGGTACCTCACAAAAGTAATTGAATTTTTCAATTTTTTGCATTAGAAAATACAAACAAAAAAACCAAAAAGGCCAAAAAAATATGTTTTCCACATTAATTGCTATTAAGTATCACTGTTAAGCATTAAGCGTTATTAAATTTTTTTTATAAATTTGAGGTTATATTTTTTGGGAAATTAAGCGAAGTTTCTTTACATATATCTTGTAAAAAAGAAATTTGAAAAAATCGGTCCTAAACATAAAACTTCCTAAACATAAAACTTTTTTAATTAGAAATATAAATGAAGTTTGTCATGTGTTCAAAAAATATTCTTTTCTATAAAAGTTATAAATTTTATCATCTCAAGTGGTGTATAATTTTTCATTATTTTGTTAAAAATGAAAAATCTTCAATATTAAGTCCATTTTACTGAAATATTGGTGTTTCTGTGGGTATTAGCTGTTATAAAATTGGAGGCTTGGATACCGGCTACAAAAATACAAGGATGATTGTTGTCACAGTATAAAACGTTACATGAGGTATTTATATTAAAATAACTATAAGTCTTTTAAGCTGTATCGTCAAGTCAGCTGTTGCAGTCAGCAAATTTATTAAGGGCCATATATCGGGAAGATATTTCTCAACATTTTGAAGTAAATGTTTAATACCAATGGTACTAAAATGGTCTTGATATTTAAGATATTTTATTTTTAATGGTGCAGTGCCCTATAATAAACGACTAGGTCGCTTCAAATATGACATTTTAATAAACAAAAATCTTGTATGCAACTAAATACTTATTATTTTTTACTATAATGAAAAAAAAGTTATCATATTTGTCATTTAAAGAATAAAAAGAAGTGCTATTTCAACGTCAACCTTCTAAGCCCATTAAATAAACAATTGGGCTAAGTAACTCCCAAACTATAACTCCATATTTGGAAAATAAATCAGCGAATATTTAACAGCGATACTTATGACCAGTATTGCCAGTTTAGCGTTTTTAAAGCTTAATCTATCCATTTTATTTAATCTCAACATTTTCGTTTTAGCTTTTAGCTTTTTTCTAGCCTTTTTTTATTCTTTAAATTTCCTTAAAAAAGCTAAAAGGTTAGTATACCAAAAACGAAGAAAATAGTTTCTTATTTTTTTTACAAAATCATCCATTTAAGATTTTTTTTGTACTTATTCGCAGAAAAACCGAGATTACTTATATTTAGCAAAAATTTTCGCCTGCGACGCTTCATTCTCCAAATCAGTAATAACTTAATTAATTTTATGAACTTACTAAATCGATTATTATAATTATAATTATTTTTTAATATATTTCATTAAATATAGAACTATTTATGAATATAGTTTAAAAAGATTCTCTTAAAAGCGACAAATCACCTTAAAAAAATTAGAAATGCTTGATCAAAAAGGAATTGTAGTTCTAATATGACGACAAATCAGTTTAAAAATTTTGTAATTTTTCATATGAAACACAAATTTGTATGTGAATTTTTTGAACGATTTTTCGTTGGGTCATTTTGCTGGTAGCCGTTGTATGTTTTATTTACGCAAAGAAAAAAAATATTTTCGAAAATATTTCAATTAAATAATTAATGAATGGAATAGTTTTTATCTTTGATAAAACGCTTAATAGACCATATTTTTTCTGTGTAAATTTATTACAATATCTGAAAAAAAGTAAAAATCTAATGAGAAGACAAATGAAAAATGAAGAACGAAATGAAGAAGAAAAATAAGTTTTAAAACTAAAAAAAATACTATTTTTTTCTCTCTTTATTATTTAAGACATTTAGCTTTTTTTAAGTTTCTACTTAACCTCTTTTTTTTTTTTTGAACATATTTCTGAAAATTTCTAACAAATTTCTGACTGTTCTTTCAACAATTTATTGATTCTACGCCATTTGATTTTTTCTATTCAACTTTGCTCTAAATTTATTTTTTCTCATTCCACTAGGAACCCGCATTTAATAATCCCTAGAATTAATAATGGTTCTTCTGAACGATCTGCGTCGCTGGAATTACTTACCTTTGGAACTACGTTTGTTTTCTCATTCTAACAACGCATTTCGGGTAAAACTGTCATCGGTTCTTACCGAAGTATTTTAGTCGCTGATTTTATAATTTTACTCTGTATTTATTTTTCTTTAATCTTTTTTTTTATTAAATATTCGCCGTATATTCGTTCGTACATATTATTTTTTAAGCAATTATTTTTTAAGTAATTATAAGCGATTATTTCTTTGTAATATAAGTTTTTTTGACCTTAGGAGGCTTATTATATTACTGTAACTAAATAAAGAAATAGATTCCGTGACTTTTCGTACTATTTCTGGAATTTCATTAAAACAACGCAATATTTTTGATTGCAATTTTTTTAACTTTCTAGCAAAAATAAATAGAAGTAATTTTTAAGAAAGTACTCTTTCATTACTTCCAAAGTTTCAATAAGTGTACGGTGTCTTGTGCTTTAGAAGTTATATAGACATCATTCAAAGATGTTATTAAAAAGCTATTCAGATAAATACTTCTTACTTAATAATAACTGTTTTAATTAAATGAAATATATTGTAATGCACATTTTTTTTTAAATAAAAAATATTTGTTTTATATAAAAATTAAAAGTAATTTTCTTGAATTGATAAAAAAAAAGTATATAAAAAAAATCAATTTTACATAATATCGTGAACATGACTTCTACTCAGTGAATAGGTATCAAAAAAGAGAACATCTTCCAATGACAAGCCTATGTTAAATTCATTGGAATTAATTTGCACTACTTCTGGATCACAAGTTGACTTCTTTAAATGTTCTTTTTTGCTGGGATATAAACAAACAATATTCAATTAATAAATCCAAGAATTATTCTTTTAATTCACTATAGAACCGTTTTTATAAAAAATTAAACAATTCAAATTATTTAGTAAGACACTGTATGCATTAATATAATTCAATAATTTTTTGAGCTATTTCTGCTCCAATTTTCCTTCCATTCATTGAATAAAATTCATTTTTGTTGATTTTCTTATATTAAGTATTTTTCAAGTTTTGCTTTTTTCTTTAACATTTTTAATAGGTCCCACTGTAGTTTTAACACTTTATGTGATTTTTTAGCTGTTTGTGTTTTCCTGTTGTAGTTAGTGTTCTTTTCATTTTATTGTTTTATTTCTTACCATATTTAATACTTAATCAACACAAACAAATTAAATTTGTTTGTCTGTAGCATCCATCCACTTTTATGGTGGCAGCAACATGTTATGCAAGTGCTAGATAGTATTGCTACTTTTTAACTATGTTTTCCTAGAAGAAGCAACACTTGTTTGCATACTCGTACAAAAGTATTATTATGTTTTTGTTGCCAACAGAATTTTATATTAAATTTTCACCTTTAAATTTAAAATTCATTTTCAAAAGAACATACTTATAGCAAAAAACAATGCTTAGAATGAGGATACAGATACCGAGAATAAGTGAGAGTGACACTTAGTGGTTACATAACGAATTTAAAATGCTCTATAATATATTTTTTTTTTTAATTTTCAAAAGATTTTTAAAAATTTTGTTAAATTTGGATTTCACTTTAATAATAGATTCAAATCTTAAATTTTAGTTTTAAAATATCATAATCCCAAATTTTTATTTTGAGATCATATTTATGAGGAAGGTATCTCATTCAAAAACAAGCTGCTTAACTTTTCAAAGTTTATCTCATTGACAATGAAGATGTTTTAATAAGACTATTTCCTCTATATATATGTAATTTAAAAGCAATTTTATAAATATATTCTATCCACACAAATGGTAAACTGAATCGAGTATTCTATAGAATAAGTAACCAAATTGAATTTGCATTTTTATTATTGTGTCCTTAATAAAAATTCAATTCCAGTTTTTGTATAAAGACATCAACATTTTCCTATTACCACAAGAACAAATTTATTCAATAGAGGAATAATTTATTTTATTCTTCGAAATGAAATTTGTTTAAAGAAAAATATGCTTAAAAAACGAATGGCAATTCAATTGCAAATGAGTAATATTTCTTATTTTATTTTTTTTTTTGTTATTTCACAAGAAAAACAAATTTGCAAAAGTGCATAAGTTGAATATTTAAAAGTGATTCAATTGTGTTACTACCAAGTTATAGAATGGACTATTGCATATAGACCCAACTACCGATTAGATTAGATTAGATTAGTTTATAGTCCAAACTATAGATTAGTGTATAATCAAAACTATAGATTAATCTATAGTTCAAAATTATAGATTAGCCGAGACTATAGATTATTCTATAGCCCAGATTACAGATGAGTATATATCCCAGACTAAAAACTAGACTACGGTCCAGACTATAGACTACGGACTAGACTATAGACTTGACTATAATTTACACCCTAATTCTGTAAGAAGATTTTGGACAATTTTATAAAAAAATATTTTTGAGTAACACTTTTTAAATTCTCTAAGTCGTATAGCTTCAACGATGGTTGTTGTCTTTGGTTGTGACAAATAATTACGTAAAATATTTGATTCAGAAAACATGTTTCAGAAGTTTTAAATGTCAAAATAGACGACAAATATTTTACTACCGTCTGGTAAAAAAAACAGAAAAAAATCGGACAATGTTTTCTTTTGTGGGTTTTTTACCAACAAATAATGATCTTCGCATCCAAAGGAAGCAATTGCGGGATGATACAAATCCGCTTAATTTAACAGACGCCGAGTGAGTATACTATATAATTAATCCTAAGCCAAAACTACCCATTATCCAAAAAATAAATTTAGATTTCAGAGAAATTTTCGTTTAAATAAGGAAGTTTTCCGGGACTTGTTAAATGTAGTAACCCCACATATGTCGAAAACATACCGGCAAACAGCTGTACATCCTACACTAAAAATTGCAATTTTCCTGAAATTTTTAGCCACTGGAAGCTATCAGAGACCAGTTGGAAATGATTTTCTTGGATGTGTTTCACAAACGACGTTTTGCAGAATTTTGGATGAGTGCTTAAAAGTTTTTGAAACACACTATTGTCCCAAACTTATAAAACTACAATTGAGCCAAGAAGAAGAACAAACCACAAAGTGTAGGATCAACCAAAAATACCACTTTCCAGGAGTACTAGGCTTTGTTGATGGTACTCATGTACGTATTAAATCTCCAAATGAAAATCCTGAGTTTTATTATAACAGGAAGGGGTATCACAGCATAAATGCCATGGTCGTAAGTATAACATTTTATAACAGTATTTTTAATTTTAACTGATTTAATTTTTTTAAATTTTAGATTTGTGATGACGAACTTATTATCCGTTTTGTGGATGCTCGACATCCTGGTAGCAATCACGATTCCTTCATTTGGAGGGGAAGTCAAGCAGATCAATACTTTAGTACTTTGTATGGCGGAGGAAAAAGAAATTTTTGGTTGTTAGGTATGCATATGTATGAAATTCGCTATTCTACTTGTACCTTACACCCCTAAAACTGATTGGAATATTATGTGTTTGTTGTGATTTTGTAAGGATCAAAAAACAATTTTTGTATCCCACCTTAAAGTATACCGTTCCACTTAGAATCACTTTCTGTATCGATTATAGGATGTCCAGCTGTCCGTTTGCTCGACTGACTCTTCTTTTTATATAAACTGATATTTTAAAAATATACTAATGACATTTGATAGGAATAATTACTTTATTATAAGGACGAAGCCTAATGATCGGTCCATCATTTCACCTAGTAAAGTAATATTTTAATAAAATATAGCACAAATCCTTTTTCCAAATTTTATAATGATATTTGTAGGGTATCATATGTATTGTATATTTTTTTTTAAGGTGACTCTGGCTATCCCATATTTAATGACGCCGTTAAGAAATTGTCTTTCTGAACCAGAAGAAAAGTATAATAAATGCCACATAAAGGCGAGAAATTGCGTGGAACGTTGTATAGGTGTTCTAAAAAACAGATTTAGATGTATACTTGGAGAAAGAGGTCTTCATTATGAACCTGAAAAGGTATCTAAAATGTTTAACATCTGCTGTGCTCTACATAATGCATGCATTAATAATAATAACGTATTAGACGTTCCTGAAGCAACATTTATTGAGGACATCGCTGCTACAGATGTCTCACAGAATAGCTTAGCAGGAAATGATATTCGAAGACGTATAATTAATAATTTTAATATTTAGTTATAATTTTTCTGTTAATAAATAAATTATTTTCTAATTCAAGTTCTTGTATTTTTATTATAATTTTTTGTGCAATATATCACCATTAGTGTTGATTTTATTGTAATTTGATGATTTGAATTGTTTGTTTATAAGTAATCTTGCAAAATTTTGTTGATATCTGTGTAATTTACGAATTTCTGTGTTTAATGGTGATTTTTTTTAGATGTTACGACAATTGTCGTTAATTTCACGAAATTTTCATTTTTAAGACTTCTTTTTCGTGATTTGGTATTTTTGGATTCAGCGTAATCTGGGAGCAAACACAATTAAAATACTTAGAAATTTTGTATATACATATATAAATTAATCAGTTAGAAGAAAAATTATCAAAATTTTAGAACAATTTAATCGGATGATAAATATTTAAAAAAATTTTCTGCAACTTTTGCTAATTTTTCAGTACAATCAGCCTGCTGCTTTAGCGCTTCCGCGATTTTGGTTTGAGTTGTATTTAAGTCTGATAAAAGCTTAATTACATATTTTTGATTGTTGACTTGTTCCCTCAGTAAATCACTCGTAGAGTCAGCAGGTCTTTTCTTAGATTTAGGTTGTTCTATATCATGTTTAGAACTGGTAGATGGAATGTTAGCTACACCCACTGCATTTCCAGGCGGAAGAGCTGCTGCTCTAATATTTATTACTTGATCCACCATTTCTTCCACCGGTGATAGGTCTTCATATTGATAAGGTCCACCACCAGTAGTTTTTAAAGATTGATGGTTTTCTGATAGCTTTTTTTTGGTTCTTGATTTTAGTTCAGTCCATACCTAAGTATAAAAACACATTCCATTTTTTGTGTAATACTTATATATTAACATGTGTGCATATACGCACCTTTTTCCATTCAGCTACTTCTCTTTGAGGTGGACCTAAACCATTTAATTTCAAAGCAATATCTGCCCATATCATTTCCACTTTCGCTTTACTTCCTCCAAAACAGGTTTATTAAGGGCAATTTCAGGATGTTCTTTCACTTCCTTGCAGAGCAATTCAAATTGTTCGGAAGTTGTAATTTTCAATCTTTAAAATAGTAAAATTAAAAAAAAAAAATCTTATATAAGGCAATAATTTTTTTAACTTACGTTCTTTTATGTGATGAATCTTCCATTTTTATTTTATTATTTATATTTATTTAATTTATTATGAAAATAGTTTTGTTTTTTTTTTTTTTTTTTTGATTTTTTATAAGCAAATATTATTACCAGATATTAAAAATATAAATTTAAAGTTAAAATAATATGCAATAAATTTTGATTTTTTCTTTAAATGTTATGTTGGATATAATGTTTTGACAATAACGTAAAGTATGGACACAAACCTCGTAATATAGACGATAAAAAAATATAAACTTAAAGAATAGTAAATTCGACTACTTCTCTTCCTTAGACAAGACGATTGAATCGTCTTACAGAATTGGGGTATTAGACTATAGACTAGCCTATAGTCCATACTATAAACTAGACCATAGTCCAGGCTATAGACTTGATTATAGTCCGGACTATAGACTTGATTATAGTCCGGACTATAGACTTGATTATAGTCCAGACTATAGAGTATAGTCTAGACTGTAAACTAAACTATAGTCCGGACTATAGACTAAACTATAGTATAGACTATAGACTAAGCTATAGTGCAGACTATTGATTCAACTATAGTGCAGACTATTGATTCAACTATAGTCCAGAGTTTTGAGATTTGTCCGGACTAAAGAATAGACTATAGTCTAGGCTGTAAACTATAGTCTAACTTCACTAACTTGACTAACTTCACTAACCTATAGTCCAGACTATAGGTTCGACTATTGAATAAATTCTAATCCAGACTATTAACTAAACTATAGTCCAGACTATTAACTAGCCTATAGTCCGGACTATAGTCTAGACCGTAAACTAGACTATAGTCCAGATTATTGACTAAACTATAGTTCAAACTATTATGCACACTATTGACTAGACTATAGTACATACTATTGACTAAACTATATACTAGACTATAGTTCAGACTGTAGACTACAGTCCAGACTATAGCCCAAACTATAGACCAGACTATAATATAGAACGGACTTTAAACTGGACTAGAGACCACCCTATAATTCAGACTATATGCTAGGCTATTGTTCAGACTATACGTTAGACTAAAGTTTCGACTATAAGGTTATCTATAGTTTATTAAGTAAAGATAAGAATTAGTAAATATAATAATTTTTTTTTTTTTTTGAAGTAATAATTTTTTCTATGACTTGTATTTTATTGATAAGATTATTATTAAGCACTGCACTTATTTACTAATTCCTTTTTAAAATTTTAAATAAATTTTTTTCATTGCACATAGTCTCCGTTTAAATACGCCAAAACCCTTAACACATATTGCATGTAGATATGACAATATAATTGCCTGCTTTTTCATGGTCTTTATTTTATTCATACATAATTATCAGACATTGGACCCTTTTTTAGAAACAAATCAAACTAACCAAAATTTTTTCTCTCTTTCTTCTATTCTTTTTTTTTACATTTTCTTTTACTCAATTATTCATAATTATATTTAGCAAAAGCTTTAAACATGATAACCAAACATTAAACAAAAAAACGTAGAAAAATAATTTTGACAAGTAGAAATTTATAAAAGAAAAAATAATTTTAATAAATAATCGAGAGAAAAGAAATAATTTAACTGCTGCTTGCAATAATATCAAAATATAAAAGATAATTAAAAATAAAATTAAAAACCAACAAAAAAGCACTTGCTAAAAGGGCAACAAAAGCCAAAGTAAAAAAAAATAATAACATTGCTACGTTATCAAAATAACTCAAATTGCTATTAATTTGATATTAAAGAGAAATTAATAGCACATAAACAGACACACCCACAGATACACATTAACTTCTTACATTTCCAAACTAAATTAACACCTATAAATAATTACAAAAAGCACAAACATTTTCAGAATAAATAAAATACACCAACAGCCTAATTCACCTACACCCTGTACCATAGAAACGACACCGAACGAAACAGAAACACTTACAACAACTACATCAACATCATCTTCAACTTCATCAACATTATTATCATCGGTAGCAACACCGCAACAACAACAACACCAGCACCAACTACTACAACAACAGCAATCCAAAATTACGACCACAACGAAAAAGAGCAACCCCACCTCTGCACCTCACACACAAAACGTCATGAATACGAACAAAGTGAAAAAACGTGATACCGATTTATGACTGGTACGTACCAAGGGTGCCTTGGGTTTGGGCACTAGCAGTGGCAGTCGCTATAAAGTGACGGCTCGCTGTGTACCGGAAGTTAGTATAACATCACCCGTAACACCCACAGAGAGTCAGTACGGTTGTGGAAGTAGTAATAATCTTAATCGTAGTAGTAATAGTTGTAGCAATAATCATGTAATAGTAACAGCAACAACAGCCCCATCATCAACAACACAGGCACCACTACCACAAACACAATCACAACCACCATCAATACCAACGGCAACAACAACCACAACTCCATCCCTTAGTTTTTCACAAGACCAATATTATAGTTTTCCCAACAACACAACCACCAACACCAAGAACGTTTACAATAAAAACAACTATAACTACAACAATAATAATAAAATTTACAATATTAATAACATCAACAACATCAAGAATTTGAAGAATACAATAAACCAGACAAACAGTAAAAGTAAAAGTACATTTGATTGCTTCACCAACCATAGAAACGAAACTAATTCCACAATTTTATCTTCAGGAGCGACTTTAGTTGAGGAGGAAGATTTCAATGAACTTACCGCCGTATCCCCAACAACACAACCAACAACAACGCCAGCAAATATTGTGATAGCAGCAGCCCCATCAACAGCAGTAGGTAACAATATCAGCAGCACTAACGCTACCAAAGCCACCACCAATAACGACTCGAATAAAGGGAACAGTCGCAAAGTGCCCAAACATTTGCCACCATTGAAACTACAAAGTAACGCGTCGACCTCAATAACGCCGTCGGCAAGTCAGGGGCCCTGTTCGACAATTGCAGCTTCAGTGAGAAATGTCTTGCAACGTCAACAGGCCTCTTCAACTACAAGTCCTACACAACAGCAACACCAACAAACAAAATCAAAACGTGCGACAGCGACGACGAATATAACCGCCCCAAAAGACGACGATTTCTCTTCAACATTAGCAAACGAGCATACGCCTCTATTCTCAGACCTACAACGAGCTCAACAACAGCTTACACAAACGCCTACATCAGCTGTCTCGTCCAACACATCGTCCAACAATAGCATAATTGCGAATTATCAAACAACAAACGTTTTAAATAACACCAACGTTGCTGCCTCTACTGCCACACCCATTTACTACAACAACAGCTCCTCCACAAACACCACCACCAACCACACCTTTAGTACTACTGCTGCTACTACTGCAACTACTACCACCTATTCGCACAACTCAAAGACAACACGTTCCTGGCCTGTGATTTATCGCAATCCTCATCACTACGACTACGAAGCTCTCTATGCCCCTAATGCTAATTCGCGAGCAAACCACCAGCAACAGTACGTGGCACCATCAGTAACTTTTAAACAGAACTGCTATTCGAATCAATTCAAACAGTCGATTGTCTACTCGTCCAGCAATGAGGACTTGACTACCATCAATGAATGTGCGTCAGCAGATGGTGTGGTGGCAAATGGTGGTAGAAGCAGCAGTGGCAGCAGCAGTATTTTTGGTGGTGGCAATAGCAATACCAGTTGCAATAACCTACAGAAACTCAATCAACAGCAGCAACAACAACAAACGACCTGTTACTATTTTTCACCTTCTCGTCACAACAGCATTTATGAACATCCTTCGGCGGTTGTTGCCAATTCACTGCAATTCGATCCTCATACCTCGGCCGCTACAACAGCAGCTGCTGCCGCAGCGGTTGAGTCTATACGACGTAGTAACAGTATCCTGTTGCGTAACAGCAGTTGTTCCTCGAAAATTATGCATCAAGCGGGAGGTGGCGGTGGTAACTTAGATAGTCCCACCTCTCTCAATTCGGCCATGGATGTGACCAGTAATGTTGGGTCTTCAACATGTTGCTCAAGTTGTTGTATGGGCCCACCACCTGTGCTCTTCCTATTCGTTACTCTATTAATGACGACCAGTGCCACAGCGATGCTATGTGCTGCCATTATGACAGATCATTGGGAGCATGTAAAATGGGATCGCGTAAGTCTGGATCGTTATTCGAATCGTTCAAATTTACAACTTGAATGGATAATGGAAGATAAGGTGGCGATGTTGAAACCGGATAAAAGAGGTGAGTTGTTGATTAATTATAAAAAATTTATTGTTGGATTTATGTTTTCGAAATTGTATATTCTCATTAAATGGTAGCAAGGTTTGTGAAAATTCTTAAAATGCGATACAAATTGTCATTAAAACTTCCGCTAAACAATTTTATGAATCTTCAGGAGGAGATTTAAATTAGGAAGATAGTTAGCTTTCTTAATGGTTCCTAACATCTCTGTGTTTTGCAAAAATGACAACAATGGCTATACACGAGGTCGCTCGATTCCTAGTAGCTAAAGACATTATTAATATCTACTCTGGAAGCCAAATCCTTTAGAGACCACACTCTGTCATCCATAGTCCCAGACTACTGCAGGTAATTTGGGTGCCAGGATACTGTGACATAGGGGTAATAGTTTAGCAGACCAAATCGCTAAAGAAGGTACTATCACACAGAGTATTCCGAATAAGAAGAATGTAGGTATACCAATGGATACTAGCAACTTACATGTTAGGAAACTGATTCTTCGGGAGGCAAATGATTGTTGAGCCAGAGCTCAGTTCATATCGTTCCGGCTCTATCGAACAGAAAGAGACATTTCCTAGTTGAATCCTTCTTTGATATTCTTGACTATCTGAGATGTTAAGCGAACCTTGTTCTTTAGTAAGAGTTCGGGATAATTCTGGCACAAATTTGGGGTGACACAAAGTACACAATTGTTGACCTAAGTGAATTTGGACTTTGGTCCAAGGAAAGAACCTGAGACAGTTAATTCCTTCCCTTACAAATAATTTCAACTCTCGCAGACTTCAACTTGATGAATTTTAGGTCGGGACACTACGATCAATACAGCGAGCGCCACAATGGACATTCTAGCGTGCTTCAGTGTAGACCACCTAGTGGAGAAATATTTAAAGCTGCAAAAATGCTGCCTTAAGAAACATAACAGACTGCCTACACAAATTACCTCACCCTAACATCTTCATGATTAAATGAAGATACCTCCGGTTAAGGAACACAATATAATGCTAAGTCAGCATTCCTCCTAGGATGTATCGGAGTGATTATTCAAACTTCAACACCACGCAGTTGGAAATTGGAGGAAAGGCCTTTGCATATACGGATAGAACATATAGGGGTATGTGTAGGATCTGTTTGATTGCACCTCATATATGGCAGCTTTGAACGACATTCATAGAGACGCCACAAAATTTCGTGATTGCAAGTATGTGGCCTTTGTCTCAAACCCACCACACATTTAACTGTCCGGCCAACCCTACTTTACTCAGTAAAATGGATTTGTGGATTCAGTGTCAATTTCTTGCCCTTGCTTGGTCTTCAAGCATTAGACCCCAATTAGAATTATATAGACATAAATGTTATAACAACATGGACATTCTATATGAATGATTTGAGGGTATGGTTAACTTTTGCGGAGTTGAAATTTGGAATTTGCCAATATATATATATATATATATATATATATATATATATATATATAGGTCTATCGGCTGCAATCGACCGACGACCTTAAAGTCAACATAACCTAAAGTAATATTCAAAACTACAATATGTGTGTACAAAACTCTGATAAATGTGTATAAACCTCTGAAAAATTCTCTCAATTTAAAGCATTGACATTGTTGTTATTTGTTTACAAAAACAAACTAGACAAGTTGTAATGATATAAAAACATTGAGTTAGAGTTTTTATCAATTTTAATTGAGAGATATGTAAGAGTTTATCAAGTATTAAACTTGATGAACAAGTTAAATACTTTGAATTTCTTTGTTTATTTTTTTGTTAGTCTTATGCATTGAGTAGCTTTTTGAAAGGTGTTTTGTTTTTGTTTTTATACCATTTCTTTTTATTTTTAGCAAAAGCAGATTTTTATATAAAATTAATTATTTTGCTTGCGTTATCAAGATAAGCTCATTTTATTGTTATTTTATTTTGGATATTTTAAATCAGGGACCGTAACTGTTATGACTTTTATCATAAAAGTCAGAGGATTATATTTTCACTTTTATATTTTTTGAGGCAGAATATTTATCATTTTTATCATTTTTATTTTTTAGAGCGTAAATAAAAATTATTTTCTGATAATTATAGTATTGAAAAATAAAAGAAATCATCAAAGCAAAAAAAAAGTTATTAACAAAAAAAAAAACGCTAAAGTAATTAAAGTCGCACAAATAAAACGGCAAATATGACAAAAATAACAAAATATAAGAAAAGTCGCTAAAATAAAAAAAATCGCCAAATAAAAAAAGTTGCCAAAACAAAAAAAAACTATAAAATGTTAATATTCTAGTTCATTATCGATTAGTAGACCCTTCACATTTAAAATGCTTAAATTAAGCCACGAGTCTGTGAATCATATCCTTAGAAGTATCAGGCTATAGTTGGATCAAATTCCTCATGGACTACCCAATATAAAATATTGTGTCAATATGTGAACTATTCTGGACTATATACAGTATACGACTGCTACACCACAGCATATGTTGTAACCTTCAGATTTTTTTTATCAAATTTATTCCTCGCTAGATTTCATTTCTAAACATTCAAATTACCTACAATTTTAATATTAGTAAAAGAACACAACTTCCGTTCTTAAATTGCGAACGTTTAAAGCTTATAAAAAGCTCAAAGATTTTATCTGTTATAAACACACAAAATTCCCAGATGAACTATTCATTTTAACTTTTCAAGAACATAGTTTTTATCTGTCCTAAAGTAATTTTTCATTATTTCACAAAACATCCTTCCTTTTAAACGGTTGAATAATTTTCACAAGTACACAAAAACCTTCTAAGCGTGTACTATATGGAATTAAATAAATATTAAAAGTGTTTATGTAATACTTGTTACATAGCAAAGAAAGCGAATTTAAACAGGTGACCTCACTTAATCAGCTGATTATTTTTTTTTTTTTTAGTACTTAGAACTGTCAAACTCCATACATATAGTTACTCTCGTATAATATCAAATAAACATTAATGTGTTTTATTTTTAGAATTTTGTAAAAGCCACTATTAAATCGTCATTATACAAGACGTCAAAGTAACCTTTAAATCATCAAGCACACATAACCTTGACCTTATTCAAAAAAGAGACATGTTAGACATTTGCTCGTGTATATAAGTATTATTTCTACCTTTATAAAGTCTAAACTCTAAAAATACAGTACTTTAACCTTTAACTGGGAGAGGCATTAAAACTGTTCCTACTTACCTTCTCCCTCTTTTAGTCTCTCCCTAAAAAAAAAAAAAATATATGTATATATATAAAGTCCGATATTCGGCTGTGCCGAATCTTATATACCCTTCACCTGTGTTGAGATGTGTTATTATTTTTTTTTTTTTAAATCTCGATTGGACATCACACCCACAATTTACGCCTACTTAAAAAATCTATTTACATAAAATTTGACGCACAGATAGTGCTTTCACTGTAGAATGTTATAAGTTATGTTGGATCTTGATCGTGGGAACCTTTACCCTATTATATCGCATTGAATGAAATGAAAACAGGACGGATAGGTCCAAAAGGAGAGATAGCCCCCATACTGCTTACCTGGTAAGCTAGCAGATATAATTGGAAACAAAAATAAACTACTTATTTTTTGGCTGAATTTTTGTTCGAGTTGTCCACAAATTCATGTAATTATTTTTAGACCCTAAGGATACTCAAAAATATGTGCCTAAACGAAAATAAAAGCAAAAAACTTGTACCGTCAGTGAGATTTGAACTTGGGCGCAAATGTACCATTCTGAGTACGACTAACGTACACTATCTCGCATTTAATTTTCTAAGTGACAAAGACTTTTTTTTTAGTATAAAATATCTTTTTAGACAATTTGTTAAAAAAAAGTAAAAAAAGTAATCAGAATGGGGTTGACTGTTAATCTAGCGCTCTAGCCTACTTATACAAGTGATTGCAATATTACTGTGCTATTATACTATTGAGTACTTACTTATATAATATAGAGTAAGCAAATAGTAATGACGCCTTATTACCAAGAAACTACTTCAATAAGTTGTTGCCATTACCGAGAACCGAAAAATTTTTGCTGGGTCTTAAAAAAAAAGTTAAAAGTAAATTTCATATCAAATTTCGAATAGGGTCCAGTGGTAGAAGTAGCTCCCATATAAAGTAAATATTAGTTATGCCAAATAAGGCAGCGAAGCGCATCGGTAAAAGCTAATAAATAACAAATTTAATATTTTGGAATTTCACAAAATTTCTAACATACTTTAATGCAGAATAAATATTTTATAAATGTAAGACAATATTAAATTAGAAAAGATTTGACTGATTTAAAAAACCGAAATTCGAAAAAAATATTTGTGATAGATTTATGCAGGAAGGAGCTTCAAAAAATCTAAACGCGTTTTGGCCTAGATCTACTTAATTTCCGATTTTGCTGTGAAAGAAGTTGAAAAAGACCAAATATACCTTAGTTTATTGTTGTTTTTCAGTATCCACGGAAACAAAAACTATAAGGGAAACAGACATTAAATAAATAAAAAAAAAACATATTTGCCAATAACTCGGGTGTTTATGAATCGATTTGGTTGATTCAAAAAACCGAAGTTCAAGAAAAATATTTGTGACCGATCTATATAAGAATCAGATCCGTATCTTAATTAGGTTTTGTATATCGGTCAAAAATACATTTTGGGCAATGCCTCTGTAACCAACTGAGTTCGAAAAATTTTGAAAAAATTTTCCGATCTTATTTAATTTATATAAGGGCTTCAAAAAATCGTAACCCGGTTATATATATATATATATATATTACATATCTATTTTATCGGGAGTCTTCACAAACGCCATTTAGACCATTTTCAAGTCGGGGTTTTCTCCGCCATTTATGAATTGATCTTGCTGAATTTCAATTTCCGATCGTTTGATATATTACATATGGTAGTTATTGGTGGGCATCATAATCGACATCATTTCTTAAAAGGAGTCAGAAAATATACACTTTTTTGCTCTTTGACGAAAATTGTGGAAATTACAAATGAAATGATAAACTTATATATACCCCTTGCACCTGTGGTGAAGGGTATAAAAACAAAGTTGGCAAAAGTAGAAAATAAAGTAAAAAGGAAACTAAAAAGGAAAAACTAAATAATAATGAAATGAACTTCACGTTCGCAACAGTAGAGAAAAAAGTTCTGTTTTTATTTCAATGCTGGCTGTCATGCAGCAGGTATAAAGAAGCCATAGAAAAAACTTTCTTTAAGTTGGATACTCGTATAATACGCTACCTTATATAAACTTTTGTAGGGATTTGAGAATTAAGTTTGCTACTTTAAGAAGGTAAAAAGTTTTTTTGTATTGTATTTTTTGTATTTTTTTGAAAGTTTGGTAAACACCAGCCTGACAAAAAAACTAGAAGCGTTTTCATTTCTTGCTAAAATGTTGTCTTTATTCTGCACTTTGCAAATATCTATAAAAAGCAAGGGAAGAATAAAGGGAACATTTCAGCAAGAAAAGAAAACGCTTTTATTTAGTTAATGCAATACCATATTATCCCAGGAACTTTTAGAATATTAAGTTTTTTATTGTATAGGAAACATATACGAAACATAATTTTTTCAAGATAAGCATTAAGCTAAAACTGCTGCTTCCAATAATACAGGTCAACAAAATTGCATAAAAAATTATATTGTGAATAATATTGCAAAATTCTTATTAGTTAGACTAAAAAAATCTTGTTCCTTAAGCTAAAACTGCTGCTTTCAATAACACAGGTCAACAAAATAGCATAAAAAAATTAAACTGCGAATAATTTTGTAAAAGTCTAGTCTAGAAAGTTAAAAGATACATTTCCATCAAGACACACTTTTAACCCATTGATGACAAAAAAATATGCTTCTCTGAGGAGTTTTTAGGTTATATAAGTTCTTTAATATACCTTTACATACAAGAAAATTTCAGAAGGTAGAGTGGGTTAGTGTGTCAAAAGCTTTTTCGAAGTCGATGAAAATCACGAACATGGAGATCTCCATTTGTTCGACTATAACTCGTAAGCTATTAATGTGTTAAGCGCAGCATGTTACTGACTTTCTAAGGATAATCTAGCCTTTTTATTTTGCCTTTAGCCTCAAAATTTTCATTTTAGTTTCTGGTTTTTTTTTTTAATTTTTAAAGTTTCCTTAAAAAGGCTAAAATGCTAGTATTTCAACAACGAAAAAAATAATTTCTTATTTATTATATTACTAATTTTATTTCACAGAATCATCAATTTAATTATTTTTGTGTATTTATTTATTCGCACAAAAAAACAAAGGTGTTTGTATTTAATAAAAATTGTCGCCTGAGGAGCTTCATTCTCCAAATAAATTTTGTGGAGATACTAAATCGACAATTAAAATTATTTTTTTAATATACTTCATCAACAATAGAAACTATTTATGAAAATAATTTAAAAAAGATTTTATTAATAAGAAAAATCACCAACAAATTTGGAAATGCTTAATCAAAAAAGAATTATAAATAGTTGAAAAATGACGAAAAATCACTCAAAACATTGAGTAATTTTTCATATGAAATATAACCTTAATTTGTATGGGAATTTTTTGGAGGATTTTTTATTGAGTCATTTTAATGGGTGTTATTTATAAATTTATTACAATTTATTTAGAAAATTTTCAAAAATTAATGTGAACGAGAAAAAAATTTAAAAAAAAACTTTTTTCTGGCTTAATTTTTTGAAGCATTTAGCCTTTTTGACCTTTTTTAAAGTTTAATTTAACCTCTTTTTTTTCTCATCTCCTAGCAACACTGCTCAAGAGAGTTATGCCTACCAGATTTTGTAATTTGTGATATAGCCTTTTTTGAGGATTTATCTTCCCTTAGTTCGTCACAAATTTTCTTGTTGTTCCATATGTTCTGCATAAGGGTCAAAATTTCACTTACTACTTCAGACGTGCTGGGAACTGTTGGATCTATATCGTTTCGGTCGATGTAGTTGGTGCATTAATTGGATCAATGGTTTCAATTAAATCTGACGTTATGCCAATACTTTCGATAAAAGCTAAGCAAGGATTATAGAGATACCTTGGAATAAATAGAGATGATTTAAACTATCACTATATAAATCACTATATAAGTTTAAAAGCCCAACAATTTACTTAAGATTTGTGTTGAACGCTTTTCGTTATATGTAGAACCCGTTTCCTTGAAGACGCTATATTTAACTAAACTTCGCCATTTATTTCTAGCTTTTATTTCCTCCTTACACTGTCTGACTAAAATTGATTGATGCAATAGTCTCCTGAATATTTCTATCACCAATTAATTTTCACGCTTCTCGGAGCACCAGTACTTCTATTTGAAACACGCTTGTTCGTCAAGAAGACGGTAGAAGACTGTAATTCCGAGGTCGTAAGAAAAGACAACTGAGCCAACAGTATACTTCCAAATAGTTTTTCCTTCTCTATTCACCCCTGGAAGGAAATAAGACTTTCACATTACCTTTAAAATCTATTCGGGATTGATTAAGGTACGAGGGTATCAAACTTAGTATCCTCGTGTTTCCATATATTCTTGACTTCCAGCATCCAGTTATAAATAATCTTACGGTAATGTTCATTGATACTATAGGTATGGCTACAAGGTATAAAACAGTGTTCAGATCCTCTGAAGGACTAGTACTTGCTGCACCTGGCGGAAATTTGAATTCTGTATATTTGATCCACTACATATCTCTTACTTGTCGGGGTTTACCATACAAGAGATCCATGTGCGAGAATTGGATGCACTATTGCCGCATTTTGTCAATTTTGTATTTAAGTCCCATTTGGAATTCAAAATAATGTCCATGTGTTTTACATTCAGACAAGGTGAGTTCACAGTTCCCTAACCATGGTAGTCTAAAGATTGGTATATTGGTCATTGTGGTGAAGGGTGCCACTGCCTCGGCACCTAATCCACTTGAAACGGCTACGTATGAAAATAGAACCTCCGTTACTTCCTTAGAATCATCGTTCCTCTCTTACCTAACCGTAGTAAAATTTTAATACTTTTCAGCATCAATTCAACTTATAATAAATAATATTTTCAAATAATTATTTTCAAATGAATTCCTTTAAAATTTTTTTCGACTTACTTTCATTCGATATCGTTAATTTAACTTAAAAACTTTTCTTTCTAACATTTCAAGTATATTTCTTAGTAGCGTGTAATAAATACTATCATATTAAACTTAATATAATATTTTTCTTACCTTCTCATTGAATGACAAAGAAACACGCATACCTGACGTACCATAAAGGAAAACTTGTAGAATTTAAGTTGACAGTATGAGGGCGGTAGTTTTAAAAAATTGTTAGTCTATAAAAAAAATCAAAAGAAGAAAATTGATATAAACATTTTATGCAACACCTTTTGCCATTGACCTTGACAACGTCATTTAAAACAATTTATTAATAAAAACTATTTTTTCTCTTTTTATATGTACATTCTAGCCGATCATCGTTTTCGTCGCGATAATCTATTTTTAGTACCAATGCATGGTGGCATTTGGACTCTATGTATAGATCTTCCTCTACAGGAAATACAAGAACTGAGACGACATCCCAAATTTCCCCGAAGTGCACCGACATGCCTTAATTATTTAGCTGGCTCAACGGAAAATGCCCGCGGCGAGGAGCAACGTAACGATTGGCAACATAGTGAGTCACAGACCACATTGCAGCCTCATTTGCGTACGTATGGTACAATCTAGGTGTAAATCTCTTGTCTCTTCCTCTCTATTTCTCTCTAATATATACAAATACCTCTCAATCTAATTAATTACTAACTAACTGAAAAACGATACACACATATGTACACTTTGATATAAATATGTATAATGGAAGTGTGTATGTAAAGGATCTATGCAATACACCACTTGTTATAGTATGTGTAATTTAATTGTGATTAAAAGAAAGAAAACTTTAAATCACATTGTGTAAATGTTGAGTATAAAATACTTTGATACTTAAATTGATAAACAATTTAACAATTTAAGTGCCGATTAAATGATGAGATAATACATGTAATAAAATGCGTTTTTTTTTTTTTTTTTGTTTTAAGAATTATGCTAAACTTTAAGAGAGTTTAAACAAAATTTGAAACTAACAGCTAAAGGAACAACAAATCTGTCCTAGTCCACTAAATCTCGAAATAGTCGATCTCTCACCGTGTACATGAACAGACCAATGATAACTAACTTCTTTTGGCTGCAATTGAACGATATAGAGGTAAACCATATGTGGTTTAGACATTCTTTATTAATGATTTGAAAGGGTGACATAAATTAGTAAATAAAATCGTACGATTTGAATCCGTTATACTATTTCTGGTGATGTTTTCTGAAGTTTCAGATCTATACTAATAAGCTGCAATCGACCACAAAGTTAATATAACCCAGGTCATCGCTTTAAATCTTTCCCATGTACGTTTCAGAGTCATTAAAAATTGAAACTCTCAGTTCAGTGCTACCTTGAGAAACTAAATATTACTGAGATGCATACTGAGGTAACTAAAACTTATTTACGATATCTCGGAAATGACGTACAGTGAAAGTTTTCACAGAATTTTAGTCAGAGACATGGAAAATATACAGCTGAGAATGTTGCTTAACCGGCTTCGTGCTGGGGCTAATAATCATATTATTTGCCAGTGAAATTACCTCTCACATTTCGAGATCGAAGGTGAGTGTTTTTTTTTAACTCTCAATTAAATGGCTAGTTATTATGCTATATTGCCAGGGTATCACACAGAAGAAGCCTCTTCGACGACTGCCGATTTCCTGTAATAGTACAAATATAGGCAAGTTTAAGTTTCGAGTTTGGACGATATAGTCATAACGGTGGCAGGACCATAGGGTCCTAAAGTTGGTCATCTCGGGTAATAAAAGTATTAAAAACGATCCCGATTCGTTATATCTTAACAGATTTAAAAATAATAGATTCTGCTAGTCGAGATCTACAGAAGACATCATCGTATCTGAAGCTAGGTCTTTTAGTTTAAGAGATATTGGGCTACAAAAATTATTTTTTTTTTTACTTTTTGACCTACTTTGGTGAACTTTTTTCGCTATAGCGGGTCCGAATTTCACAAGATTTTTTTAATTTATTAACAACATTGTGTAATTTTTTTCGGTTTTTTTAAATCTTTACGGAATCAAAAGTTAGATACGTTTGAATTTTGAAAAAAAGTCGATTTTTCGCCGTTTTTTTTTGCCAAAAAGGTAGTTATATTCTTTTTCAGTTATAAAAAAAATTCTTAAGTAATAATATATAGATATATATAATGGGTGATTCAAGTAGAGATACTTTTTTCAATAGCCTTTTTTGACAGATCACGTGTGAGTCGTGTTATTTTTTTTTTTTTTTTTTTTTTTGCTTAGTATTGTTTGGCATTTCATAATGGAACGACTTACGCCTGAACAACGTTTACAAATCGTTCAACTTTATTACGAAAATTCACGTTCTGTGAGGAATGTGTTTCGTGCACTTCGCTCAACTTATGGTCAACATAATCGGCCTACTGAGCGTACTATTCTCACCCATTTTGATACCCAGCATTCATTATTGGATAATATTAGACCGAATGGACCACGTCCAGCACGCTGTGAAAAAAATATAGCGGCCGTAGCTGAGAGTGTATACGAAGACCGTGGAGAGTCGATTCGGCGCCGTTCGCAGCAAATCTTAAATTGAAAGCTTAAAAAATACAGCTTGTGCAACAACTGAAGCCGCTTGACCTTTCCAAGCGACATATCTTCGCTCTATGGGCTCTTGAAAAGTTCCAAAAAGATCCGACATTTTCGAGGCAAATTTTGTTCAGTGATGAGGCCCATTTCTTGCTCAATGGGTATGTAAACAAACAAAATTGCCGCATTTGTTACGCAGAGCAACCTGAAGAAATTCAAGAACTGCCACTTCATCCAGAAAAAACAACGGTTTGGTGTAGTTTGTGGGCCGGTGGAATCATCGGTCCATATTTCTTTAAAAATGATGCCGGTGCGAACGTAACCGTCAATGGCGACCGTTATCGGTCGCTAGAAAAAGCTAGAAAAAGGAAAATTATAGAAAATTGAATGCTTTGTTTCCATTTTTCCTATTAAAGATTTATTGAATATGGTCATGTTTATTTAAATTATTCGTTAGAATCAAAGTATTCTGACTGGTTGGAAGAAAACAATAAACTTGTACTTTGCTCATTTTCTTTTGGTGCTTCTTGTAAGCAATATGGAGAATTGTGCTAAAAATACAAGAAACTGCGATTGTCTGCAACATTTTCCACAATGTCTACTGAAGAAGTTTCTTTTGAGGCTGTAAAAATCGCTAATATTTTTCAAGTATATCACAACATCATCATCAATTTTTACCGATGAAGAATCTATGGTCCTTTTGTATAACATAAATGAAACTTAGCCATCATAATTATGTAACTTTAAGAAGAGCACTATTAGGATACGATCTGCAATTAATCTGCAAAATGGGGATGTGATGGCTTATCATCACTTTCGTAAAATAAGCAAACAGTACAAGAATCATTTATTGGTTTCATCATTGGTTCCTTTAAGAATTCGGAAATATGCTAACAGCAATTCCCTATTAACCAATTTAGAAGATGTTTGGATAAATTCAACAACCTGGATCAAAGTACTTTTTTTGATGAATTTCCTTATAATATACAAAGGAATCAACATCTACAATACAGAAATTAATAAAAAGTATTGAAGCGAAGATGAGAAGCGTGGAAGCGATTTCAATTGAAATAGCAGAATATGCATTCAAAATATCTTTCGATATGAAACTTACAATGATTGATGAAAAAGTCAGTAACGTATACAATTTTTGGATTACTTTCTATATTTGGCACATGATTTGAAGTATAGATGCATACCAGGAAACGAAAGTAAATCAGGAAATAAAAACGAGGAACTGAAGAACATGAGAACGAGAGAGAAAGAGAGAATTCAAAGTGTTGCCATTTGGTTACATTTGATACATTTTTCGTAATTTTTCAACGCTCTACGTAACGAAATATAAGAGTATTTTTTTTTTAGAAAGACTCAGTATAGAAGCCTTAATTCATGTGCTCTTGAATTGGTTAAAAATTAAATTTGTGCAAATGAAAAATTTTGTGAAGTTTTCGTATAAAAAAACATCCAGATGAATTATCACACTTAAGAAAATAGTGTCTTTGTTATATAAATTAAAATATTGCATTTGATTTAAAAAATAGTATTTTTAAACCATAAAGTAGTTAAACTTTACAAGGCCTGATATTTTGATATGAAGGGGCACAACTGATTTATTCAATGAATTTCCTAATTTAAAAAGTTTTATTCACGAGAAAATTTTAGCAGCATATTCTTCTCGATAACAAGACTATAAGAACTATATTCTTATTTCAGTGAATCATTCATTATTCAACAATTTAACAATGCAACAATTTTTTACTACATATTTCAAAATGTAATGTTTAGAGAATATTTAGTCAAAAAATCGTATAAAATCAGATCATCGTAACAGGTTGAATACCAAAAAATATGAACCTTCTAAAGCAAATTTTGTAACAAATCAAGATTCCAGAACTGTTGAAATTAAAATATTTTTTTAAACGTTAATAAAGGTTTCTCCACGTTGCTAGCCTCAAGGACTTTCTACACTATGTATATCGACGAACACTTCGCTGAATAAATTGTTTTTAGAAATAATATATATATATAACAATAAAAATACCATTTTTCCTCTTAAAGATTTATTGAATATGGTCGCGTTATATATCATTAGAAAAGTATTTTTACATACTTTTTAACTTTTAATATAATTTAAATCACATGTGTATTAATAAAGATATTCAGAAAAATGTATCAAAACTTTTAAGGCCCATTACTCGTTAACTGTGAGCGTGCTGGAAACAATTTTTATATTACTTCAATTACAAGTAAGAGTACTATTGAATCATTACCAACATTATTTAAAAATCAAGTGTGCATGCTGGTAATCTTGATTTATATCCAAATGTTTGCATTATTTTCCATAGAAAATAAATACCTATTGACCATTTATTTTTAAAATTCCGAAAATGTAACTTTTTAGAACAAATTGCAACTTTTTTGACAAAAACCTATTTTTTGACACGTAGGAAGGTGGAGGTAGGTATATTATACATCACTGTATAAGAAATTATGTCTTTTCAAAAATAAAAAAAAAAAATCGTTGCATACTTTTTGCAAAAATGGGTCGAAAAAGTGTTGAATTGGTTTTTGTGTATATTTTGGAATAAAATTTTTGTTTGAAATTTTGCACCTAGATAGATTTTTTAATGCTGAATTTGGATTTATAGCCACTTTTTATATTTGTTAAGAAAAAAAAGCTTTCAAAAATGTCCAAAAAAGAAATTTTTTCTTTTTTTCTATATCTATCCAATCGATATCGGGGAGCAAAATTTCTAATTCCGTTAAACTATGTAAAAAATATATTTTTTAATTTCAACTTTGCTATTTAAGAAATTAAGCCAAAAATTGGAAAATCATGAAAAAATAGGTCGAATTTGCGAGACCCTGGTTCTCGCAGGATTAAAGTTTTTACAATTTTTTTTCCTTCACATAATTTTCTATAAAATTATCTTTCAGAAAAGTATAAATACTGTATATGTTACTTAAGAAAATTCGTTTATAACAGAAGAGGAATGTAGCTACATTTTTGCAAAAAAATGTTTTTTTTTTTAATTTAAATGCATATAACAGTTAAAGATTTTTTTTTTAAATTTTTACACAACTTTACTATATATTTTTAATAAAATAAAAAATATTTCAAAAAAGTTGGGTGAAATTTGGACCTGCTATAGCGAAAAAACTTTACCAAGGTAGGCCAAAAGGTAAAAATTTTAATATTTGAAGCCAAATATCTCTTAACCTAGATCTCGAGTAGAAGAATCTACTCAATTAAAAATCTTTTAAATCGGTTAAGATATAACAAATCAGGATCGTTTTTAATATTTTATCGAGGGACCCTGTGTATCCGCCTCCGATATATCTATATCGTCCAAATTTGAAACTCGCCTAGACCTTTACTATCACTGTGTGAAATTTCATTGAAATCGGACCAGCCGTTCGCTGTTACAGTGGAAAATCACTCGAGAAATGACATAGCGTAGGTTATAGGCCTTCTTGAGGACATTATAAATCAGTTTTGAAAATGGATATTTATTAATAAATACATTTTTATGTGAAAGAAAAAAAGCTGATTTAATTCTCAAAAACCTAATTCATGCAACAACAAAATACATGTAGTCACATATATTTTGTTTTTGTGTTTTGAAGAAAAAATTAAAAAAATTTTTTTTTTTTTTATTTAGTTCGAAGTGCCTCTCACATAAACTTCGTTGTTTTCTATGTTTCGAGTTATTCACAAAAATCTGTTTTTGGGTAGGTTCTTGTATAAATGTATTTCTAATTCTGTTATTCTTTTTTTTATCCTTGTTTTCCTTTTTAAACTTCTTTGGAAAGTAGAAGAAACAGGCTTTTCAACCGTATACATTTGGTTTGTTTTGGTCAAATATTAAAATCAAATTTTCAAACAACTTCTAGAAAAAACAACATTTTTCCACAATTTTTCCAGTTTAACTGCGATTTATTAAATTTTTTTCTATAAAAGCCTATGCAACGATTCAATAATTTTTAAGGGCATTTTCGTTGTGATCATAACCAAATTTAATATTTTTAAATTGGACAAAAACTGTAGAAATTCGATTTTATCTGTAATAACTTACTAAAACTTTTCATACATTTTCAATGTTATCTTCAAAAAGTAAAAACCAAAGAAAAAATATAAAAAAAAATATTTTGTCTTAAAATATATGAAGAATTTTTTTAATAAAGTTTATAAAATACTTAATACCTTTTTGACTTTTTAAACGATTTTATATAGGGATGTCTGTCTCATTTTATTCTAAACAAAATAGCATTTCAAACTTTGTAAACAAATATGTCAAAATTTTGAAAAATCAATTTAAAAGTCTTAAATTGTTTTAAAATTTATGAAGCTACGAGATCTATAGTGCATATTAAAAACTTTTTTTTCAATATCTCGAAATTTAGGGGTGTTTCGAAATTTTTTTAAATTGTTTTGCAATGTCCTCAAGGAGATCTGTAATCCTGATTAGATTTTTTTCCATTGCTGCCATTTTGTAGCAGCGTGTTATCAATTCCAAGTTAAAATTCTTCCAAAGTTCATAGAAATGAAATGAGCTTTAATGATTCTCTACTTGGTTACCGCTCCAAATTTAGTGTAATCAATTGAGTGTTATTGGTTATTACTGTAATTCAACTGAGTTTTATATGGTCCTCCACCAGTGACTCTTATAACTTTAATTTAGGTTATAACGAAATTATAATATTATAATTATAATTAAAACGAAAACGAATACATGAGGTTTAATAAATAAATAAATAACGCCAACTGAAAAAACAGTTATGTGCGCATTATCTCATCATCGGATGGGATGATTCTTGGATATCCACATGAATAAGTTTAAGAAAATTCTAAGATTGATGACATGTTATAATGAAATTCTCTAGGAAAAATGTTATGGTCCTTGACTGACAATAACCCGCTTTCATCATTATGCTGTTCAACAAAATTTTACTTTCTGGATATACTTAACATGCGAGAAAAAGTGAAGGAGGTTGTTGAAAGCTGCGCTCGAATTTTACAACTCAATGATACGTCTACCTTCGACTGAGTTGTTTAGTTCCATCCTTACTTTCTAAGACCAAAAGGTGAACACCGTTGACTTTAAAGTACATAAATGGAGCTTACCTCTCTTATACTCAACGAAAGCTTGTCTGCCACTAAAATAGTTGTGTAATGATTTATATAAATAAGACCGATCTGTATGCTGGAATTAATTGCAAAAAATACTGGGACGAATACGAATCCCGCGCCTTAACCGCAGCATGGCCGAGTAGCATCCTGTTCCAATCATCGTAGGAAGTTGAAATGTGGACAAGACGTTGTAAAAGATGTACATTTTCATAATTTTAGGTACGTTTAAATGTAACTCGCAAATAAGAATTTTTTACCACCCTAGTGAGCAGTCTTTACTGAAAAATCCAAATGCTTACATAATGAGAACAAACATTAAGAATTCTTATAAACTTCCTAATTATTGTAGCGTTTTCCAGTCATAAATTCTAGGTATATTAAAGACCACGGAAATAATATAATGAAACATGAAGGGGTACAGAGGTTACACTGTATGTAGACAGCCAGGCAAAGCTTAGAGCCTTGAAATGGTATTATGTAAGATCTAGGCTAGTAATCGATTTCACTTAGAAATTTGATCGGGAGTTTCAAAGTTTAATTGGGAACAGCCACTGAGTTGACTCAAGACAGCTCAATATTAGGAGAAACAGGGAATTTGGCGATGGTATGTAATTCGTTTCAAATCGAAAAGTCTTTCGAAAATAATTTCCGATTCGAAAACTTAATGGTATTATTTAATACATTCGAAACACCCACATATTTACACATATGTAAAGTGCTGCCAAACGTAAACATTTATAAAATTTGGCCATTACATATGTAATGCAATTTATGAAAAATAAAATTTATTTATATTAATTTACTTACATTTTTAAAAAATTATTTCTTTGCGCAAAGAAAATATCATACGAATGAATTTCGAACCTTAGCAATGCTTTTGACACTTGTTTTCGTATTACATAGTTACATTTCCGAAAGGGATTTTTTATTTTTCGAAAGAGGGTAAAAAAAACCCGCAAAAAGAAAATATTTGCGAACGTTCCCAAATTTATTTCGAAAATTGTACAAAAAATGCAATTTTAGCGAATTCGTAAATATTTCCGTTCGAATGGAGGATGTCGACGAACCGGAGACGGTGGAACATATTTTGTGTCACTGCCCAATTCCACGATCAGTTGGCTGAGTGTTTGTTGAGGACTACTACTGCTACTCTTTTCTGTTATGATCTTTGAAGGGAATCAAAGTGGACATTATAGGTCCCCGAGTGGATATGTACATAATTTCCTACACAACCCTTCACAATCTATCTATCTAAAATAAATATTTCATATAAAACATGAGTTGGAGACTCTTATTCCTACATTGAACAGTAAGGCCATTCGAAAAATAAATGGTATTAAATCTGGATCTTTTAAACTGCTAGACCGATCTGCATGAAACTTGCGACATCGATAGAGGAGTTAGGGTTTCCGAATATTATTGGATGGATTATGTAATTCAAGTACGCCACACTGGGCCAAGTTGACCACCTCGTGTGTGAAAAATGTTTATATTTCTGAATTCTACTAAGAAACATTTAATTTCTCATTTCTTAATAAAATTTATAAAATTGTATAAACGCCTATATGGTGAAAATCATTTCATGGAAGTCATTTCCAAACGTAATCGCCAATTTTATGTGATATGCGATTCTCGTCACATACCCGAAAAAATGGTGAAGTTCTCTACAACTTTCTGAATTATGCCAAAGAAACAATTTATTAATTATCTCAATTCCATAACTAGAAAAAATTTTGAAATCAAAATTCTGAAACAGCCCAGCAAAAACTTTGCTTTTCGGGTAAGCTAGCAAGTCTAATTAGAAACAAAAATAAACTACTTATTTTTTGCCTGAAAACTAGTTATTTTTGTCCGAGTTGTCCACAAATTCATGTAATTATTTGAGATTTGAACAAATTAACCATTCATTTTTAATGACTAACGTCTTACTGAGTACACCACCTCCCACTTAATTTTCTAAGTGACAAAAACTTTTTTTTAGTGTAAGATATCTTTTTAGACATTTTAACAGCATCAGAATGGAGTTGAGCCATCAGCCATCTGGTTGCTCTATCCAACTGATCCACGTGATTGCAATACTACCGTGCTATTATACTATTGAGTACTTATTTATGTTATATAGAGAAGGCAAATAATAATGACGCCTCATTACCAAGAAACTGATAAGCAGTTACCATTGCCGAGAACCGAAAAGTTTTTGCTGGGAGGTCTCAAAAATTGCAATTTTTTGCCAAAAAGATAACTATATATTTAAATTTTTTTTAATATTTCGTTGAAAATGTTCCAATATTTTCTGATACTTTCTAAAAGATTGGGCCTTATAAAAGCGCGTAAGTGTAATTTTGGAATATTTTCAAAGTTCACCTTTCATCCAGCAGTGGTTGAAAGTGATCAATTTTTGAACAAAAAATTATGAAAGTCTAACTCCTCTATTAATGTCCTAAGTTTTATAAAGATCGATCCAGCAATTTAAAAGATCCAGATTTATTACCATTTATTTTGCAAAAGGCCCCACTGTGCATTGTGTTGTCGACTGTTTTTTAAACAGCAATTCGATGTTTTCTGAATCTGTCGCGACTAAAAATCTTGGTATGTCCTTTTCTGTATAAAAGATATAAGTTTCAGTTTATTTTTTGTGTCCAAAAAATTTAAAATACTTGCAGAAAATAATCTCTCTTTTTAAGGATTTTTGATAAAAATCTTTATTTAATTATATATATATATTTTTTTGTTAGCTTATAAACTATTTGTGTAAAAATTTTTAATTTATGTATGTACTTCCATTTAATGAGTTGATGTAGTAATTTGTATTATTTTGCTTGAATAAAAATATGAATAATTTATTATAAGTATAAAAAGGGGGACAACTTTTTTAAGTAGCAAAATAAAAAAAATTATTTTTTATAATTTAAATTAACTTATTAAATATCAATGGAAATTAAAAAAAAAAAATACACACAAATAGGTCATATAAAAAACTACTGGTTAGCGAAATGCCAGCAGTTTATAAAAAAATAAAAATTGAGAAAATATATTTTTCACAGGAAAAAATAATGAATAATAAAAATAATAAAAATAAAGATCGAATTTGATAACGTGAGATAGGTAGAAGAAAGGATAAAGAAAAAGCAAACTTTTGCTCCAGTGATAATAAAGAGAAATAAATTAAATTATTTTACATATCTGTGGACAAGGGTTAAAAAAAAGAAAAACAGAACAGAGAACAGTTTATATTATTACTGAGATAAAAGAAAACAAATGTATTTATAAGGCAGGAGATGAAAAACTAGAAGGAGGCCATTATTTCATTGTGTTACACAACTGGAATGCAGTTAATTTATGGGCATATTGTTTAGATATTGTATTCTCTCAAGATGTATATAAATGAAAATAAATATTATAGAAAATAAAGATACAACACACACATAACACAAAAGCAAAACCAAATTATTTAGAGTGCAGGACGTTTGGCCGGTGAACAGGCAACAGCAGCTTCGGCTTCTGAAGTTGGCTCTTCTGGCTTTTTACGCTTAATTAAATGTGAAATATCGGTAGGTTTCGACGATGATGTTATAGATGCTGATGATGAAGATGATGTACCATCTGCCGATAACGAAGAAACTGCTGCCGCTGTTGCAGACTTTGAAGAACCAGCATCAACATCACCACTACCGAGTGGTTTAATGTAACTATCCAAAGCAGCACGTACTTCAGCAATATTCTGCAATGAAATTGTAGTAGAAAAACACAATGCAAGAAATGAATATTAAATTACAATTAATAGACAACGTTTTGTTTTTCTTGTCTAGTTGTACTGCTTCGTTGTTATTGTTGTATACGTGCAATTTATATGATAAAATGTATGCGAGGATTTTTTAAAATATGTGCTACGAAATTAATTAATTAAAATTAATATACATTTGGGTTATTTTTCAAAACCATTTAAGGGCTATTTAATAAAAGCGTTTTTTAATATATGGGTTAATGATATTAAAATGAGATTAATAAATATGGTTTATTTCAATTAAAGCTTGAGTTCTATGTTTAGCATTTCTCTTAGTATTTTCTAATTGTACATATTAAAAATGAGATATAAAGTTTCTTACCTGTGCCTGTGTTTCTTCAATTTCTATAATTTTGGCTTCAATTTCTTGTTTTGTTTCTTCCATATCTTGTATATTGTTTTTATCTTTTTCGGTAAGTTCTGTTTTAGCTTTAATTTCATCAATTTCTCCAGCAATTAAATTGCAGGCTTCCTTTAAGGAGGCAGCTCCTTCTTTATTATGCTGTTGCATTAAATACGTTAAACCAATTTTATAATGTATCTCGGCCATAGCACGACGGTAGTTGTTGGGCAATTCTTTGTAAATAGTTAAGGCTTTTTCTAAAATTTTGAATAAAAAGGTAATATTAAATAAAGAATTTTATTGGGTATTTTGTATTTGTAGTTGAACTTACCATAATCATCACGAGCTGAATCTAAAATGCTATTTTCAAATTCAATATTACCCAATTCTGTTTGAACTTCGGCTAAATTGGGTAGACCACGCTCACCTTGGCGGGAGAAAATTTTAGCTGCTAGTTCGAGAATTTCCCAAGCTAATTGAAGATTGGAGGCCTGAAAATAAAAAGAGAAAAGTTAACATAACAATAATTTATTATTTATTAGTTATTTATTAAATAAATAAATCAATAAATTAATAAATAAGTAAATAAATAAATAAACAAATAAATAATTAAATAAACAAACAAATAAATAAGTAAAGAAAAAAGTTGTTGAATCTTTAAAATTTAAAATTCACCAAGTCAAGGATAAAGATTTTTAAAATTTCTTTTTAAGTGAAAACATATTTAATAAAAAAAACTTACCGCTTCATTTTCCTCATCATCCTCTTCGCCAGCTGTTTCACCATTCGATGTTGAAGGCTTTTCACCATCATCAATGGCCACCGAGGTTTGCGACTTTTCTGCCGCACCATTTGCTTCACCATTTGTGGCTCTTTTCTCTACTTTCTTCTCCTCTCCATCCTCTTTGGCCTTGCCATCATCTGTACTAGTTACTTCAGAATCTTCTTCCATTTTCTCTGGCTTATCTTCCTTGGAAGCGTTTTCCTCCTTTTTGTCCTCCGTCGAATCTGCCGCATCTTCTTTTATACTCTCCAAATTTGTGCCATTTGTACCAGCCGCTGTTGCCACTTTAGTCTCACCATTTGTTGAGTCTGTTGCCTCATCTTCATCTTCCTCATCATCGTCATCTTCTTCCTCATCGGGTACATCAATAACTTTATTTTCATCTAAAGACAACGCTATAAGAGATTTGGCGTACAGCAAATAAGGCATACCCAATTCATCGGATAATTCGCCATATAATTCTTCATAGATAGCACAAACTTGACTCAATTCATCGGCTGCTTCGGCAAAGGATTTAACTAAAAAGTTACGAGAACCATGACTGTAAAGTTCTTTAGCTTTAAGTATTTTTTCAGAACGTTCTTGTTCGACTATGACTACAGAGGAGAGACTTTCTGTAGCTGTAGTAGAGAGGGTGGTGTCGGTCTCTCCAGAGGGGGTTTTGGTAACAGTCTGTTCATCAGATGGCATGTCTATCGAGTGATAAATAATTTCTTGTGGAGAAGTTGTTTATGATGATGAAGTGCTAAAATAAAAGAACTTAAATAAGTTATAAATATCTTAACTCACATTTTATTACATGTATTCACCGATGAAACAGTGCTTTCATACGTTTAAAATAAAATTATTTCTATCAACATCTTTTTCTCTTAAAGGATTATAAATATTTATTTTATAACAGAAGGCAATAATCACGTAGGTTGTACCGCAAACTCTCATCCCAAAACATGTTTTAATTAAGAACCAAAAACAAAATTCCAAAACTAATTTAAATTATTTCTTTTTTAATCAAGATGCATGCTCTTTACATATTGTATTGCTTTTTTTTTTTTCTTTTTTTGCTTGTATATTTTAAGTAATGCATTTTTGTTGTTCTTTAGCTTTTAATTAAAAGTAACAAATTTTGCAAACTTATTTTTTAAACAACTCTCAACTTAAAAAAATAAAACAAACTAATTTAAAAATTATAAAGCGAATATATATTTTTTTAAAACACGTATACAACCAAAAAATAAAGAAAAAAGTTTGGCTTCAGTTTTACAATAGTTTTTTTTTTTTTTTTTTTTTTTTTCTTTTTCAAAATAAAACTTTCGTTTTAGTTAATTCTTGATACTTTATATTTACGCACTTCTTGCACGTACAAAGTTTAATTTAAATTTAAAATTTGTGTAAATTACAATTAAAAACTTTTTATTTTGTTAAAAATATTTTAATTACTAATAGATAAACAAGCATATAATGAAAATAAAATAGGTTCCAAAGTTATAAAACAGGGAAAATGCATATTTAACAATTAACACCCAACAGTTGTTCTGTAAAGTAAAATTGTATTTATTTTATATTATATTTTAAACAAGGTCATTTCCGTTTCCTTTTTTACCATTGGCAATGGATTAAACATATTCAACAATATATGAATATATTTTAAAACAACGTTCCCTTAAAATATTCTACATACATATGTTTGTATTTTTGAAATGTTTACATCCGTTGAGGCCCTTTTTAATAGACGACAAGTAAAATAAGCATAATGTACTTCGTAAATATAAAATATTTTCCCCCAGCTGTCTTAAATAGTATATGTAATCTTGTCAAAAGACTACCCACTGTGTAAGCCCTACTAAATACATGTTTTTTTCTTTTTTCATTTTTTCTTTCTATCTTTTCTGTGTAATAAACTATGGGTATTTAAATGACAACAAAAATTAAGCGTTTTGTATTAAAGAGTAAAAGATATTTAAAATATCCTTTAATATTTAATAAAACAAAATCTCATGTTTTAAGTGTCGTAAGTTGTTTTTAAAGCTACATAGTTTATTAAATTGCCTAAGATTTGTTGAACTTATAAGACACTATGTAGCAAGATTAAATATATTTACGTGGCATGTTATATTTATAAAAAAAAAAATGCTCAAAGAAATCTCCTTAAGCTTAGTTAATACAAATAAATTTCTGTACTTATATCTATTGAAAATAAAAGTAATCTATTTGAAAATAAAAGTAATCTATTTGAAAATAAAAGTAATCTATTTGAAAATAAAAGTAATCTATTTGAAAATAAAAGTAATCTATTTGAAAATAAAAGTAATATTTAATAATTTAAAGCGGTACAAAATATTAGGGGAATTTATTTGAAAACACAATACCATTTTAGAATTATGGCATTAAATTGAAAAAAGTAGTTACAAAAAGAATACTTTTCTTTAAAAACACATAACATCAAAGCTATAAAAACAAATAAAAAATATATTGTTATAAAAATATCCAAATATAAAGACGAGAAAACAAATGTAATAACTTTTATTTTATATAAATAAAGAGCCCTTCTTTTTGCATACATATATTTTTGCTTAAAACCCACAAGGTCACTTAATATTTGATCGTCATTGTGTGACATGACACTGAAAATCTCTTGCAATCTCTTATAAAAGCCAAAACAAAATTAAAAACCCAATTAAACCAAAAAATCGCAGATATAGGGTGGTTGATGAATATTGCTACATTAAGAAACAAATATATTTTTTTTTTTCAGTGTATGGAATTCATTTTTCTTTTATTCATGTTAAAACTTATTCAATTTTATTAAATATAGCTTTTAGTTTTAAAAATAATGGAATTTAACTGCCCCCCCCCCCCTCCTACTCGTTGATGCATGTGCGGAATCTTACCAAAAAATTGTTGAGACAGAAATAGTCGCAATTGTTTCTTGAATGGATTGCTTTAGTTCATTCAAATTTGTTGGTTTTGAATTGTAGACTTCCTGTTTGCGATAACCCCACAAGAAAAAGTCAGGTGCAGTAAGGTCAGGCAACTTGGGGGGCCAACGGAATGTGAAGTTTCTGGATAGCTTATTGGGAAATTTTCGTCGCAATTCTGTCATAACAGGCCGGGTATGTGAGGAGTTGCATCATCTTGCTGAAACCACACAATTTTGTTTGTTTATGTTGCCACGTTTTCGTCCTTTTCCGCCATTTGAAGTATCTTCTGGCAAAATTTCAAGCGAATCGGCAAGACTACTGCGTTCAGTTTGTTGGCCATTTGAACTTTATATGGGAATAAGTCCAAATCATTGCGCATAATTGGCTGCAATGACTGTCTGCTTATATCCATTTGAGCAGATAAGCTTCTTGTCGAAACTCTTGGATTGTTTTGTATGGCAGCAGCTACAGCAGCGATTGTTTACTCCGTCCGAACTGAAGGGTTTCGATGGTAAGGTCTCCTTTTGACTGTCCCATGCTCGGCAAAATTGGTAACAAGTCTCATTATGGTCCATCTGCTCGGAGAATTGCCGCCAAACGTGCACCTATGCTCTCTTTGAGCTCAAACTACGGACTCCAGTGCGTTATAGCGGCGGACAATAAAATTCTTGTTTCAGTATACCAGTTATCCATTTTTGTTAAATCTAAAAATCAATCTACAAAATAAAAAAAATTAACCAGATTCATTAAATAGAAAAAGTTCTATTTTTTTGGTGTATCGGCTTTCATCAGCCACCCTGTAGATAATAATGCTTACATGTATGTAGGTATTATTTCATCAGCCACCCTGTAGATAATAATGCTTACATGTATGTAGGTATTATCCGCTTCTTAAAATGAGATTAATTGCTTCCAAAATTTTTGTTTCAACCATTATTTTGGTACATGGTCTTTTTGTAAATGACATATTACAATTGTCGTTCAATGCATAATCAAAATGTTAAATGAAATGTTTGTTCGTTTTACATGACAATATGGCAATTTACTTTATTTTTTTTTTTCAAATTTTGGATTGTTCATCTGTTTTAATAATAGTAATGAACAGTAAGTAGTTCATATTTGCAGAAAATGAATTGTTTTGTTTTTAATAGGTACTAATCGAAAAAAAGAAGAAATATATATATATATATATATATATATATATATATATATATATATATATATATATATACATTTAGCTTCAATACTTTAAATTTTATATAATTTTACAAATATCCTGTCAGTGTTTATGTAAATTTTGTTTTCCAAATATATGCTTTAATTTCAAAGATTATTTAATGATAATTGGCACAGTCGTTTTTTTTTTTTTCTTGTTAGACTTAAAGACGTAGCTTATAGAAAATAGTTGAAATCGGGCCATTATTTTACATAGCTCCCTTAGAAATGTTTCACGGAATCAATTCATATTTAAGTTAACAGAATTGTCTTAATATGCAAATATTTATATGAAATTCGATGTAGATAGGATTTTTATCGGCATTATACATACTACCAAATTTCAAGAGTTTGCTTCCATAATTGATCATATTTTTCACATGAGACACCTGCGCGAAAATTATTTAAATGTAAATTATTACCATAAATAAATATCGAAATAAAATTTGGCATGTTTATTTCGTATTTGGTACAACCAGAAAATCAGTTAAACGCGTTGATATTGGCATAAGGCATTACAGATCGTGCATGACTGACGTTTTTCATGTTAATTATTCATAAAACAAAACTAAATAATATCATACAAAAACTATAGCCACTGTCCTTTCGCAGATTAAAAATACAAGTAATGAATTCAAAGTTAAATAAATATAAATACTCAACTTATCATCGTTTAAGCTTTCAAATATATTTTAAAGTCTTCCAAATAATGTTGTCATACTACTCTTAAGGTAAGAATTACTCAAAATTTAAATATAATAGCTTCAAAAATGTCTATATTGGTTTTGCATGCTCGAAGTCTCAATACTCTGAAAAATAAATTGGTACTTTTTTTTCTTAGGAATAATTTTCAAATCGTTGTATGTAATTAAAGTCATAAAGTTAAAGTCATAAAACTTTAGTATATGAAACTGGAAGTTAGTATCTTTAACACATATTATTTTGGACATTTTTTGTTGGAAATGTTCAAAGACATTAAAGGATTAAATATTCGAAGGACATTTTTTGCAACTTTTATTTGGATTATTTGAACAAAAAGTAATCCAATATAGTGCTAAAATTCTCCACTTTCATTTGATACCCATATCGCACAATAACAGCAATTAGAAAGAAGCATAATAAAAAATTAAAACTGAAAACCCAGTTACACTATATTAATTCTATATTTTCACATGTATATGGAATTTATCATGTGTTAGAAAATTTTTAATTTTTGTTGTACGGTGTATGAAACAATTTGTAAACTTTAGATCCTAATGGAGCCAAACTCCCTAGATAAAACTGAATAATGGCGGTTATTGTCAAGCTCTTCATGCATCTCAACTTATGTATTTTAGAAAGTTCTATCAAAAGAACGTTCTCACTTATACTGAGTTCAAAGATTATATAAGAAATCGGATCAAATTACAGCAAAACATCTAATATTGTATATAAAAAATACATGTTCAAATTTATTGCTATTTTTACAACATATCTTTAAATTGCAATAAAAAAGCATATTTAATTTAATAATTTTAAGTTTAATGGTTACGTATTTATGTTTTCTTTTTAATAAACTAGCGAATTCAAATTTGTTAAAACTTAATAACAAGCTTTTAATTTTTGAAAAATGCATCAGAACAATAAATAAATTTTGTATATAAAATTCTTCAATTCTTTATAATATAATTAAGTATATTTCTTTTTTAAAACGCTTTTTATTTCAAAAACTGCTATTTATATTTGTAATTTCTACAATTCTATAATAACTAAAATCAAAACATATCATTTCCATAAATAAATTCAAACTTCACAAACATAAAGGCACACAATATGCTTCTTAATTCACATTTCCTTTTGCTATTATAAACACCTTTTTTAAGCAAAAATTTTATTCTTCTTAATCCTCAAGGTCTTAAATACCTATAATTTAAAATGTCCATTTTTAAAGAAAAATTAAAATAAACGCTTTAATTTTCATTTACAGGAATGCAAAATTTGTCAATTTCATGTTCTTTAGTATGTCTAATAATACTGGGCAGTGCAGCTTTAGTGGGAGCATTTGGTGTATGTCAAAGACAAATAAGTGCCATATTGATAACAGGTGTAATGTATTTACTGGCAGGTAAATTGATTGTTATTAAAACATTACTAAAATAAAAAAATTATCAATTTATTTACTTTTTTAGCCTTATTTGCTTTATTTACTCTAATGATTATACATTTTAAAAGGCAACAAGGTAGACCTATGTTGGATAGTGATTATGATGGCACAGTGGATGGTATTGTAGCCAGACCAGGGGGCCCAGCAATAATGGCAAAACCCCTTTTAGGTGCAAGAATATTTTTAACCTCTTGGAGTTTAGATTTAGGTTGGGGAGGTGTGGTTTTATGTGCTATTACCTCAGTGCTGTGGATATTATTATCGAAAATAATGCGTTATAATCCTTTCTCGACGTTAATGATTTAAATAAACCATTCAAAAGCAAACCTAATTTAGGATTATTAGAAAAAAAAAAAAGGATAAAAATTCAAAAATAATGGTACCTAAACAAAAATTTTTTGTAATACTTTAATATGTAAATCGTACTATATTTTTTTTATTAATCAGAAAATGTTTCTCTCTCTCAATGTAATTATTAACATTTGTTGGCAATTACGTTTATGGCTTAATTTTTTAAATCAATTCATATTAAAAGTTTGAAATAAAAGTACCTTGAAAACAAACTACAAATTAAAACACAAACAAAAATGGGAATAAATTTAAGCTGTTTAAACAAAAAAAAATGTTGAATAAATTAAAATCGGAAAAAAAGAAAATTATTATTGTTTTAAGAAGTATTTGTAGAGAATTTATTAAATAAAAACAAAACACAAAAAAGTAGCCTGATATCCATTGAAATTATATTGTAAAAATTTAAACACTTTAAAAGCATATTAAAAACAAAAATGTAACAAAAACATATTTTATACAAAATTAGTTTTGAAAAAAATGAACGAAAACTAAGCATTTTTTATTATAAACTGTGAACGATTGCATCAATTAGAAATCTAAAATTTATGTATTAAAAAAAAAAAAAAAAAAAAAAAAAAACTAAAAAAGAAAAACAGAACCAATTATGCTTAATTAAATTTTGGTAGATATCTTACATTTTATTATTCAATTGCTGTATTATATTTCATAAATTTGATAAGTAGATTCTCGATTATTGGAATTATATAGAGAATTTGTCAAATTTTATCAAAAAATTTAAACAAATAAATAGCACTAATTTTTGAAGTTTATTTTTCATTTAAGTATAAAAAATCACAATGTTAAATAATTTACAAGTACAATCGAGTTAAAGTCAAATACTGCAATTACAAGAGTTGAATGCATGTATTGAACATTGTTTTTATTAGTTCACAAATAATAAATTTATTAGGTTTAAGAAGGAAATTAAGAATGCATTTGAATATATATGTTCTAAAGAAATCATAAAAATATTACATTCTTTTGAACTACTTAAAAAAAATTTTGCAGGAATTTCTTAAAGAAAAATTTAATTTGTGTAAAAAAAACCAAACATTTGTTTTAAATGAAATGGAGATAGAAAATTGTGTCAGCAGGATGGTTCCGTAAATCCATATAACGAATTAATGTAGTTTTGGCCGAACATGTGAGGGTTATCATGGGCACCCCTGACCACCTGATGAACATATGCGGGATCGCAAACTTCGTATTACTAGAATAACTCCCGTTTACCGCTGCAGTCTTTTCTTTTTTGTCTTCTTCCCTCCCTTGTCACCTCAGCATACTTTCATTCATGCGACATTCAGCAACAGCATAATTTATGATGTCTTTATAAGCAAATCCTGCAATTACTTTGTAATAATATCCCAGGTCGTTTCTTCGCTTCTTCATGAAGATGGTGTGGTATCCTGTGATGTTCACTATTTTATTTTAAATTATATTGTTTTGCAGCAATATTATTCGGGTATTACTGAATGCAGTCAATTTGAGATATTAGAAATCATTAGCACATCATTTTTGACTAAATTTTGGTAAAACTTAAAATTTTTATTGAAATTTCGAATTTTAAGTAAAATTTCGGATTTTAATAGAAATTTCAAATTTTTGGTAAATTGACGAATTTTTAGTGAAATTTCGGATTTTAAGTGGAATTTTTAGTGAAATTTCGGATTTTTGCTGATGCTTTAAGTTTCGAATTTTTAGTGAATTTCCGATTTTTTGTTAAAATCTCAAATTTGGTGAAACATTAATTTGAAAGTACTAAATATTAAAAAAAAAAAAATAATAATAATAATAATAAAATAAATGTTTGAGTTTGCAGTTAATAAAGTACAGCCAAGCATGTTTGAATTGTTAATTAAATTTTTAATTTTTGGTAAAATTTAATTTGAGGATAAAACAAAACAAAAGACGGAATAAAGGCAAGATTTCAGCTAGAACAGAAAAGGTTTTTTGTAAAAGTGGAATTTTTTTAATAAACTACTAACTAAACTCTACTGTTTATGATCTATGGTATTAATCTCATATCTGCTATGACCTTTTAGAATTAACTACTGTCCCAAGATGAGTTTAAAAAACTCGTTTTATGATGTTTTAAATAATTTAAAGATGCCTTGGATTTTAGCTTCCTAAAATTATTGAGGTTTTACTTTTACCAAACTCTAAATATCATTAATTTTAAAAAATCTTAACGAAAAGCATTCTGAATCTTTCAATACAATCTTTAATTAAACGTATTTCTATCGTTTGCTTTTTTCAGACACTGAATACTTAAGAAATATATTTAAAGACTAGTAGAAACTTTATTATCTTTAAATAATCTTTATTATCTTTAAATAATCATTGTCTTGGGACTGTTTTGTATAACAGTTCTGAACCCGAACTGTGGGCCTTTTCGTATAAAATTTCGATTTTAATTACAAAATAAAATATTTTAAACTTTGAAAAAAAAAACATTTTTTTTATGAAGTATAAACGTATTAAAAACCCTGAGGGAAAATTTTCACAAAATCCAAAACTTCTATTTCAAAAAAAAAAAAAAAAAAAAAAAAAAAAAACATCGAAAAGAAATTTGAAAGTTATAAATATTGAATTAGTACTTTTAATATGTTCCATATTTAATTCAAATTAGTATAACAAATGAAATGATTAAATTTTCAACGATTTATTAGTCCTTAGTGAATTGAAAACTTGTGAGCTAAACTTATTTTAATCATATTAGTTTGAAGTTTATACAAAATGCAGGTTTTGGAGGCAGTTTAATATTGTCTTTCAATAAAACAAAAAGTATGATTGATTTCAAATTAATCACTTGCAAACAAACATTTAAAAATAAGCAATTAAATTTTATATATAACTCCAAAACTTGCCATAAAAATATTCTTTAAAAATATTTTGAACAAATTTAGTTCCTTCCTATAACATAACGACTTTTAAAGAAAATTTAATTCAAATAGCAAACTAAAATTATTTTAAAATAATTTCTATAATAATTTTTTACTAAATTTTACTAAATTTTACTAAATTAAATATTTTTATTTAAAAATCTTCATTCAATTCTATTGGTTTAATTATTACTTAATCAAGATCTTTTTATTACATCATTTCATTTCAATGATATAAAAATACAATTGCCTTGAACAAATTTTATTTAATCCTACAAAAAGTACAGACACAAAAAAATAGTAACTTAAGATAACATTATTTTTCCTAAATACTCAAACTCTTAATCAAATGTAATATTTATAGTAATGTATACATGTCTACATTCATATGTATGGTATATTAAACTTATGTTTGCTTAAAGCTCTAAATTTATTTTGTTAAACAAGCTTAAATTTACAAAAAAAAAAAAAAAAAAAAATGAAACTCCAAAAAACAAAAATAAAAAAAATCTAATGGCCTTCATTTTCTTAAGAAAAACAAAATCTATTTTATCACTATCATAATAATACTAACTTATTATTCTTACTCGTATTCTTAAAATTAAAATTTAACTATTATTCACTATACTACTAAACATACATAATATTATAGAAAATTCTTTAATGTAAAAATATGTTAAACAAAATAAAAGTAAATTAATTAAGCTAAAGTAAATTTATTATATTATGTTTCCTTAAAAAATATATATATAAATTTTTCATTTTTTACAATTAAAAAAAAAGTAATTGGTTATTCAGATTTATTTGTATGATATTATTTTTATCAAAGTTCTTTAACTTACCTTTTAGTTTTTAAATAAAATTATTTTAAAAACATATTATGAAACTAAAATATAAAAAGAACAATTGCAATGCTTTTATTGCTTTTAAATTACACATTATTTACATACAATATTGAAATATTTAAAACAAAAAATTATCTAAAATAATAATATTAATAAATTAAAGAAATGTATTTTTATGTAAACGCTTTGCCTTAAGAAAATAAACAAATGAAACCAAAAACAAAAACAAGAAACCAAAAATATATGTTTGAAATTATCTTTTGAATAAACTGAAAATTAATTTCATTTAAAGCTAAATCAAATGGAATGTTTTTTTTTTTTTAATTTTAGAAAAAAGAAAAAGGTAAGAGAATGTTTTTTAAAAAGAAAAAATTAAATGAAAAATTAAGGTGCTGAATGTGATATTCTGTGTAGTCTCAGAAAAGGAAGAAAACACTGTTTATAAATAGACAGTGTTAATTTACTACTGCAGAAAATAGATTGTCTAATCAAGAACTTTTTGAAAGGCTAGTCATTTTTCTGTTTTGGTCTTGTACTCCTTCTATCATATGTTTCATCATCCTTTATGCAGCAAGATTTTTTTGGACATAAATATGTACATACAGTGACAAACAAAACAATAAGGTCAGTTATATTTATATGACATTTTTTTATATTGTATTTTAAACCTATATAAAAATATCTTTAATCTTATGTCAGTAATTGTACATTGTCTCAAGCGCAAATAGCCATTATTCAATGCGGACAAAACAATAGGGTCAGCAGTAAATTCGTCAAAAATTTTTTATAAACATATTTCGAAACTACACTTTTTAAAATTGTTGATAACTTTTTGAAAATATGCAAATTGTGTGTGCAAAATATAAGAGGAATCTCCTTAAAATGTCTGGAATCCTCAAACAACAATTTACATTTTTAAAGCACCAGTGAAAATGTGGGCCTAATAGTTATACAAACAAATTAGAAAAAGTTCACATATAAGACCTTGCAATTTAAAGGGTAAAATTATTCCAAGAACTCAATATGATGCCAATTAATTTTTGAGCTCATGTTTTACTTAACTATGGACTAATAGTCTAGCATAAAAATAGAAGAGACTGTTTTGGCGCTTTCTTAACAACAAAGATTACTTCCGTAAAAATAACGATGGAACGAGGGAAGTTTTACTCAATATAAAAACCAAAGTAATGACCGAATGATGTCGGATGAGTCGTTATATAGTAAAATGTTTTCACTTAATTTTCAAAATGTAAGTATTTTAAAAAGAACTGAACTATTTTATCGTTTTGTGGTTAATAAGTCTATCTTAACATCTTAAAACCCGAGAAATTAGAAATCAATCCCGATTTCCCGGAAACGGTAAAATACCGGGAAAAGAAAAACTCTACATACTATATATACCTACATAAATACAGCGGCCAAAGAAGCTATTCGACATGAGCGACGCTAATTTATTAAAATAAATAATAATAATAATACAATTTTCTCCGAATATTTAAATAAAAAGTGGTTGGAAGTTTATTAGAACATAAAGATTTCAATTCTGCATAAATTCTAAAGTTAATACTAATAAAAGTTAATTTATAAAGTCATTTATAAATGACATTAAAATTCAGGGCAAAAAAAAGTATTCGAATAAAGTAATTCTTCGAAAAATCACAAAAATTAAATTTTTTGATTTTGTTTCATTGCACTTACATCAATTTAATACTATTTTTATTTGTGAAATTCAGACATTTCCATTTATACCCCACACCATAGGTGGTTGGGTTATTATGCGTTTGTGCTGATGTTTGATCCAAAAATCATCATCGATCTAAAGATGTCCGTCCGTCCGTCTAGCTAGCTGGCTGTCCATGTAAACCTTGTGCGCAAAGTTTAGAAGATAATTCAATGAAATTTGGCACGTAGGACTTTCATGACACAAGGACGAAGCCTATTGAAATTGATTATAATCGGTCCATTATTTCACCTAGTCCCCATACAAATTTCCTCCCAGAATAGAAGTAAATACCTTAAATATAGTAATATTTTAATGAAATTCGGTGTAAAAAAGTTTTCTATAAGTATCAATCTTTGTCCCAAATTTCATGAAGATCGGTCAATAATTGACCATAGCTCCCATATAAAACGCTCTTGCGAAAATCACTTTAACGTGCATAAATCACATACACATGTTAGTGTCAGGTTTATATTCGACACAAATAAGTTATATATAAGTAGAAATCACAGTGACAAATTTTATGAGGATTGCTCCATAATTTACCATAGCTCCCATATAAGCCCACTCTTAGGAATCACCCTAAAGTGCATAAATTCATATAAATGTTATTTACGTAATATTCTGTATTCTTACATTTTATTTTATACTTAGTAAAAGTATCGGTCCACAATTGTTCACATGTCTAATATAAGACCCCTTCACGAATTTTGATGGACATGCACTGGTGAGGGGTATCATATGGTCGGGCTTGACCGACTATATCTTTCTTACTTATTTTACAATATATTGGGACGTTTTTCTTAGGAAAATTAAATTGTAGAAAAGGCCGTAACATTTTCTACAATTTAATTTTCCGAATTTCCTTGTTAAAAATGATTATGAAGTTTTTGGATTCAACTTAATTTTTTTTTTTTTTTTGCGTCCTTTATTTACACAAATAAAATGATGTAAAATTATTTAAAACACATGTAATTTTAAGAAAATAAATTATTTAAAATAAAAAATAAAAATAATAATAATAATAATAATAATAATAATATAGTTTGTTTGCGTTTGAATTCGTGTACTGTTGAAAAAATAGCACCTCTCAATAAAGTTCTGTGCATTTGGGAGCAAATATTACTAAAACTAGAAATAAACACATATTTCAAATAAATATTTTTCATTTTATTCGAAATAATTCAATAAGTATATTAATTGTAACGAAATTATAAGAAATGAAATGGTGTGTCGAATACTTATTTTGGCCACTGTATTTCATTTAAAAAATGTCAATCGAGTTCATTTAAATAAACGTGTTTCTCTAAAAAAAATTTGGAACATTAATATCATTACAATTAAGAGCAAAAAACAATAAAGTTCAATAACATTTGAGTAAATAGAATGTGTAAATTAAAATATGAACCTTTTTTTTCTCAGCGAACAACTCATTTTTGTTTGATTTACATATGCATGTAGACATAAATAACACAACAAAGCATTTACCAAATTTTTATGCAGTAACAAAATTAAAATTTTTTAAATATTAAACTGATAACAAAATCTACTTTTAAATAAATAGCAACGGCAACCCCCTTGTTATTCATTAACAAAACTTGTCATTTTAGAGAAATGGCGCAAAAACTATTGACACATACTGTAAATACAACTAGAAGTTTATGTATGTACTCTATGCTGTAAACTGATTACTTGTTATTTGCTATTTATGACATTTGTTAAAAATATGGGTTTAACTTAAATCCCCTTTAGTAAATAAATTTTATATTATACAAGTATTTATTCAAGAAAACAAACCGCAAAAAGTTCATTCAACTTAAATATACAAAAAAAAAAAAACGAAAATCAATTCCGTAGCCATCATTTGCAAAAAAAGAAAGAAAATACATTCACCCTGCATTTGCTTTCCATACATTATATCGGGTATACGATTTATATAAAAAAAACATTTAATTCTATTTTTATTTCCTTACACAATTCCAGTTTTCTTAATTTGCCGGTGATACTAGTGGTAAAAAAATTAACTTACCTTGGTTAACAAGTTTTATAGTTTGCTTTTCAATATTATTTTAATTATATTGTTATAAATGTATATTACTTTTTCTTTTTGTAAAATTCACTTTTTTCTACAACTGTATTCACAAAATGTTTGCAACGAAGTGCGTTTATTTGCGATTTTTCTTTGCAAAAAAAGATAAAAAATAAAAGAAATGTGCCGCAATTTATTGCCTAAACAATGTAAATTGTGTGTTCTCTTTTTCTCTCACAAGTTTTAGGTATTAAGTTTGTGAATAAATGAGATAGCTGTAGAAATGGCGTAATTCGCGCGTTGTCAAATATCAAACCCAGGCATGTTAAATGGCAAAATTTTTTCTAGTGTTGTTGATAAAATGTCAACATTATTTATTTTTAGAGCTACCAGACGGAATTTCTTGCTGGGAGTGAAAAAGTAGAATTTAACCATGTTACATCAATTTAACAGCCCGTCTAGACGTAACATAATATGTAAGATTTTTGTGTCAGAGAGTGTCAAATTCGCTCTCTGAGAGAATTATTTCACGTGTAGATTCAAATATTAGTATTATAAAATGTATTATGAGACTGTTGTGATGAGATTTATCTACACAACCATCTTATAAGATGAACTGTCAAAAAAATACACATACACGAAAGTTTGCTCATGTGTGTGCATGTGTATTTTGGAAATTATTGAAAAACAATGTAATTTTGTAAAATTGTTTCCTTTTAGTGTTTGCTTTAAATGTTAAAAATCATTTTTATAAAAATTGTGTTAAAAAAGTGCGAATTGCTTAAATAAAAAGGACATGTTTACTCTGTAAATGATTGAAAATAATAATATCTTATAGGATTTATTAGAATACGTGTACCCCTTATTTAAGATTTAATATAATATAAACAAAATGTTTACTCTCCTCTGCCGGCGTTATCTCACATATTATATCAGCGTTAATCTCAGTTGTAGACCTGAGGTAACAGACCCTGAAGACGTAACGTAATATGTAAGATTTTTTGTCAGAAAGTGTCAAATTCTCTCTCTGAGAGAATTATCGCACTTGCAGATTCAAATATTTTCACTAAATCCAATATTATCACTTTTTTAATTGTTTCAACACAAAAATTTAAAAAATCCGATTTTCTGTGAAAGAATGAAGTCTATAGCTTGCATAGGTGCCTTGAAAAGTTGAAATAACCAAATATGCCTTAGTTTATTGTTGTTGTTGTTTTTCAGTATCCATGAAAACAACAAAAGCGAAGCGGACATCAAATAAAGATAAAAATTTGCCAATAACTCGGTAGTTTATGAACCGATTTGTTTGATTCAAAAAACCGAAAAATATTTGTTATCTTTTTTTTCACCTACATGATTATCTAGCAATATTGCCTATTTTTCTTCCAGGCAATAAAATGGTTCTTCTAGCAATACGAATTCGAAACACTCATATTATTTTGCTTTTACTTACTATCCCACAGTTATGAACGTGTGTTGTTCATATAAAAACATGCAAAGAAAACAGAAAAATTCTTTTTTCCCTATCCCTGAAGCATTTAGTGAAGTCCTTTTCGAAATAGCTCACTTCTTCGCCACTCTTAGAAGTGCAATAGAAGATTTCTCTCAATTTTCCAACAACAAAATATATTAGTATACGAATTAAATCTTCAAAACGTAACTTCTTTAAACGCTATTAGAAGTTGTTTGGATAACAGTTACATTTATCCAAAAACGAATCTATCGAATTTGATACTCTAAGATGATTAATAGTAGAACGTGCAAAACTTTACAAAAACAACACACATTAGGTTCGAAATTTTATCATAAAAACATGTTTTTGGCGATTGTTTACATTTCATAATGAGGAAAAGAACAAGCAGAAGCAATATAATTTTCCTTAGTAAAAATATAAATTTTGAAGTGATTAGACTGAAAAAATATTAACATTAACTAAAATTATTTATGTAAGCTGATAGTGAAACAAAAAATTCATGTTTTACTTATAAAAAAAAATTAAGAAAATAATGTAAGCGTTTATCATAATTTAAAAGAAATTATCAATTATTTCAACTGGCGAATAAATTTAGGAAAACATTTTCATTTTCTATATAATTAAAATATGTTATTGACAATTTCAGGGCCAGAACATGGACAGGAAATTTTGTTTTATATAAAATTCTTAATAAGCTTGAAATGTGTTCTAAATGATTTGATGTATAGGAGAGTACCGTTACATCGATATATTTTTGAGATAACGGTACTTTTGTAAAAAAAAGTCAAAATAAAAAGTAATAAAATATAATATTGTCTTACCATGGGTTAATGATTTGGCACATTTTATACATCAATCGAAAGGCCTTCTCAAGACCTTTCCAATGATACTCATATTGTTCATTTTCATTCAAAGAGGAAGGAGAAAATTGCATTCTTGCATCATAACTTAAAGTACCTATAACTCGAAAACTAACAGAGAGCGGAGAAAAATTTTTATGTAACTTTTTTTAACCAAAAATAGTGCTTTTGCCGAAAAGAAAATTTGTTAAAAAATCAACAGTGCCGGTAATCTTGATTTGTTCCATTTATTTTTAGTTTTATTTAATATATTATTGCACACTGCTTTTTAGCTGAACTGGCAACACTAACAACAGCTGACCAGTGTTATGCAAACGGTTGTCAATTTTGGAACGCTCATTTATGTTCTAATACTATAATTAGAAAATTTTATAATTTTTCTTTTATTTAATTGATAATATTGAAAAAAATCATGTCGTTATTAAATGCATTCTCAAGGTAAAATTTATTTCAGCATATACCAATAACTCAATTTAACAACTTTTGTTTCTTTAGATTAACTTTCCAGACAACAGCATTGCTGAGGCAACCCAATGCATGGCTGCACTCCACACCGGTCTTGTGTGCTGAACCTCTTAAGAAAAAGAAGAAATTAGATCCACAAATAATTAAACAACGTGAAGACAGACGTAAAAAAAAGTTGGAAAAACAAATTAGACGTTTGGAAAAGAATGCCCGGCAATTAAAACCTGTGGAAGAACTTGAAGTACCCCTGGATTTGATAGATGAGCAAAAGTGAGTAAAAGATGAATAACGAATTTATTAAAAGAACTTAAAATTGTTTACTATTTATAGACTACGTGCCCGCAAACTAGCTCCTCTCACAGAAACCGAACTGGAACATAGAGCCCATTTGAATAAACAATGGGCCCGTTATAAGCATGAACAAAAATTACAAGATTTTCAAATTATTGATCGTTTAATGCAATCACAACGTAAAGCTTTACAAGAATTACGTTTAGAATCAGAAGAGCTATATCAAGAGGCCATACAACCCGACATGTCTTTATTACCGGTAACGGTCAAAGGTCCTGTAGCTACACCATCTATTCAGGATTATGTCTCACCTGATGGTGAATATATTTTAGAAGCTAGAAAATGGGATTAGTATTAATACAAAAATATTTCTGGTTTGAAATGAATATGAATGTTAATATGTTAATCTTGGTATTACTGAAATGTTTCAATAAAATAGAGAAATTATTAAAAAAGTTATTTATATAATAGGTCTTCCCGATTTGTGGTATAATCCTAATAATATAAATGATCTAAGATTTTAATTCGACAATAAAACTAACAAAAATATTTGTTGTTAGGAGAAAATATAGTTGAGATGGATATGATCTTTGATTCATAATGATGATGATTTAATCTCGATTTAAATTTTTAAAGGACGAATTATATATATATATATATATATATATATATAGCACCTCCTTCATGTATTTTCTATTAACATCGCATTTCTTTGCAAACTAACTTGCAATAACTAAACTTTTTCCACTTATTAATTTACACTTACCATGTCCACAAAACATAAAAATGTTTTTTTTTTTTATTATTGACTTTATTGAAACCTTTATAAAATAAATACATTGTTATGAGAATTTACTTAAAAGTATTCCAACAATTAGCATATAAATAATTAAATAAGGAAACTACTAATATCACAGTATTAAGGAAAAGTTGTTAAAAAAAACCTTGTACATACTTAAAGGTTATAAGAAATTTTAAAAACAACCATCAATTAAAACTCTACGTAAAAAAAAGAGCCTTAGTGATTGTTTAGCAAATTTCTTATTATTTCATATGTAGACGTTCTGCATTTTTCATTAAATGACAGAGTCAGTTCCCTTGCAAATGAATTAAACATTTTATGGTTAAAGTTTCTATGCAGTAGATCAGTAGAATATCTGGGGTGTAGGTTATGAATTATTTTCAGATTTTTATTTTGTATTTTCTGTAATTTTCTTGTGTAAGTTTTAGCAGCTTTATTAAACCAGACTTGGCATCCGTAGGTCATAATTGGTCGAATACACATTTTGTAAATAACGTTCTTGTTTTTTAAATTAAGTTTAGATCTTCTGTTAAGTAAGGGGTAAAGTGCACGGCCGAATTTGATTGCTTTATCACAAATATACTGTATGTGTTGTTTAAATGATAGTTTTTTATCTAAGATAGTACCTAGATATTTGATACTATCCTGCAGAGGAATAAAAACTCCCCTAGAATATAAATGTTTTGTAGGAATACGTTTCTGTGATCTATTATATGGAAATATAATAGCTTGTGTTTTGCTAACATTAACTTTTATCTTCAATTTATCAAAGTATTTATTGGTAGATTTTAAACTATTTTCCATTTTTTTGATTAAAGTACTGTCGTCAGCGTAAAAAGCTACTTCTTGATTCTTGCGAATAGTAAAATCGGAAATATATATTGAATAAAGAGTAGGTGATAATACCATCCTTGCGGCAGACCCGCAGGGATTTGTCTATCACTAGATAGTGTGTTATCTATAGATACAGCAAATGAGCGCTGATCTAGAAAACTCTATTATCTTTTGCAAGTACGTTGGATAATTGAAGGAATTTAGTTTAAAAACCAGGCCTTCATGCCATATTGAATCGAAGGCTTTTTCAATGTCAAGAAAAATAACTCCAGTGCTCTTACGATTTCTTTTGTTTGATTCAATAAAATTAACGACTCTTTTTAGTTGATGTACTGTGGAGTGTTCCTTGCGGAATCCAAACTGTTGAGGGTTAATAAAATTATTTTGGTTGGAAAAATCTAAAATTCTCTTATTAATTATTTTTTCAAATACTTTATCCAATAGGCTTAGAATGCTGTTTGGTTTATAGCTAGACGGTAATTTAGGATACTTTCCTGGCTTAGGAATTGGGATAACTTTTGCCTTCATAAAAATAGTTGGAAAGTAGCCTTCTATTAAACAAGAGTTGAAAAGTTTACATAGAGTTTCAAAAAAGTAATCGGGCATCTTTTTAAGGATAATGCTATTAATGCCATTTAAACCGGGGGCTTTATTATTTTTCAATAAAAGTACAAACGATTTAGCTTCATCTAAATTGGTAAGCTCTATGTTATATCTGTCAAGAAGTGTATCGTTAAGATCATGAATGAATCTTGAGACGGCCGAGTCCATAGGTAAATAATTATTTAAAGTAATGGTGTGTGAATTACCAAATAGGTCTGCTATTGAATTAGCTTTTTCATTGCCAGTTTTTAAAACTTCACCGTTTACATGAAGAACAGTAAAAGACATTTTGTTTCCTTTCAGTGCTTTTTTAATTTCCAAAACTTTTTAGACCCCGAGGGCAAATTCGAAATAAATTTTGACCATGATTCATTGCGTTCTTTACTAAGGTGAAAATCAATAAGTTTATTTAATAGCTTCAAAATGCTTTTCAATTGATTTTTATAATTAAAATTGCTACATCTTTGAAATTTACGTTTGTATTTATTTCTCTCACTAATAACCATTTTTACTAATTTCAGAGATTTCTCGTTGCCACGGATTTTTATAACCGACAGGTATTTTATTAAACTCTTCTTTAACTATAGATATTTGTTAAAATAAAAATCTAGATTACCTGAATTAGTAACGGGTTGGTCAATGTTCTGACACCTAATTTCATTTTCCACCCAGTTTCTGATTGCTCGATAATACAATGGAACTGAATATGTCATGTTTTGAACTTGTCCAGAAATAACACAAGGTATAGGTACATGGTCCGACTGTAAAACATTTGGATGTGTCTCAAGGTTTGAAAAATGGGGACACGAGTTAGATAAAAGAATGTGTACTGTGGACGGTTGAACGGGGTTGATATTGTCCAAAGCGAGTGTGTCCATTTGGGTAACAAATGAAGTAGCTGGATTGAAGACAGTAGAGAATCATTACCAGCCGAATTATTTGACATATAATTCCAATGTGTATGTTGGGCATTCAGATCACCGAAAATAAAATAGTTTTTTGAAAACGAAATTAATTTATCCAAATCAGCTTTAAAATTGGTAGTATGAACTGCATTATATGTTGAAGTGAATATAACTGGCCTTCTATTAATCATAACTTGTACTGAAATACTTTCAGCAGTACTTGTTTTTATTTTTGGTAACAACGTATGCTTAATGTTACCTTTAATTGCAATTAGAACTCCTCCGCCATGAGTAGATCGATCCTCTCTATAAATTTTATAACCACCAAGTTGAAATTTGTGGTACGGTTTCAAAAAAAGTCTCATTTAAAAGGAGAATATCGATTTTCCTTTTGTGTAAAAAGTATTCCAGCTGCTGACTCAGTTGTTATGTCTTGGGCATTCCAATGCATAACATGAACATTGTGTCTACCGGTTGAATAATATGGCATGTTTAAGCATCATACCCAAAACTCGTAGCTTGTCGTACTTATTTTGACATATTTGCAAAGCATCGACAGCATCATCATTATTATTGTTGTCGTAGCTTTTGCCTTTAGCTACCTCAGAATACAAATTACCAAAATCGCGGGAATTACGTGTATTATTGTGGGGTTCTTACCTTGGCAATTGAGGAAAATCATGATCGCCTTCTTTAAAATATGATACGTTAGTTCTTCTGCTGGTCGCCCTAGATTTAGATGTCACTCGATGACGAATTTCTAAATATTCTTTACGACTTGGGCACTTTGGGTCATCAGCTCTATGGTTAACGTTTTTTAAGTTCTTCTTTATGCAATTGTAGCACTTATAACTTATACGACCATCACTATTACCTTTGTTGAGTGAACAAACTGCATAATTATGGTTTCCGGCGCAGGCTGAACACACTGCGATACGGTTACAATTTTTAGCGCCATGTCCATACATATCGCACTTGGAGCATTGTGGTGGGACCTTCATTGCCCTTTAGAGGTTTTCTCCAATATACAGATATATTAAAAAAATATTTTATTTTCATAACCTCTCTTTTTGAAACATGTTGACGATCAAACTAAATGAGATAGAGTGCGTCATCTACACTGGATCTTTTTGTTGCTAGTTCCTTAGTGCTTACCGGGTTTATGTTGAGCGAGCTAACAAATTCTTCGCCAATTATCTTTGTGACCAGTTGTGGCAGGCCAAATAAAACCAATTTAAGTTTTTGCATTCTTTAATTCATGCGTATAATACTGAAATTTTTTGTCTTTGAGAACACTCAAAGCTTCATTGTACAGCGATAACGAGTTTGATACAATTTTTGTACCAATAAACATCCGTTTGTAAGTATATTTTTCTCCAATTAATCCGATCACAGTTGAAAAACTGTGGGTAGAGTCCACAATTATTGGTGAAATCTTTTCTTTGATAGCAACTGCTTCTTCTTCGTTTCAGACAGAAGCTGAAACCTGTTGGTACTAGTGCTGGGACCTTCTATAGTTTTTGGCACCTTGAATTTAGGGCTATTGCCCCAATGCTTTCTTCTTTTTTGACCAAACATTGCCAAACAAAAGAAAGTTAAAGCAAATTTGAGTAGTTTTTTACACTTTTTAATTTAAAAATTCAATTAATTTTTCAAGCAAAAATTAACACGATGTTTTTATCTTGAGGCAGATGACCTGAACACTTTGTAATAAGGTGCGTACTGGACATGAATGTTCAGATCATATGTCATATGTCGTCATATTTGGATGGTAGGACTTGTGTTGTTCAAGTTGATAAATATAAATCTTTTCCATATACTCAAATATCTGGTGTTCCCCAGGGTAGTGTTTTGGGACCATTATTATTTAATATTTTTATTAATGATATATTTGTACGCTTTCGATATTCTAATTTTCTATTATATGCTGATGATTTAAAGATATTCACTAAAATTAGTTGCATAAGTGATGCTAATAAATTACAATGTGACTTAGATAATTTAAATATTTGGTGTGCCAATAATCACCTAAAATTCAATTTCAATAAATGCTTTCATGTTTCGTATTCACGCTCACATATTCCTTTAAGTATGATATATAAAATAGGTACTGATAGTATTGGTAAATCGAATGAAATTAAGGATTTGGGTATTGTATTTGATTCCAAATAGAGTTTTAAATCACACTTAGATTACTTATTACCAAAAGTTTTCTCAACATTAGCATTTTTAAAAAGAAATTCATCTGAATTTTCGGATCCATATACACTGAAATTGTTATATTCTATGTTTGTGAGATCTAAACTTGAGTATGGTGCCATTATTTGGAGTCCACATTGTAGTACTCATATTGCACGAATTGAAAAGATTCAAAAACGTTTTATTCGTTATTCTTTACCGTATTTAGAATACATTTATCCCCTACCTTCTTATGAATCCCGCTGTTTACATTTGGGAATGATTTCATTGGAAAAAAGACGCAAAATTCAGTCAATGTTATTTATATATGATTTAATAAATTCAAATATCGATTCAATAGAATTATTGAATAAAATACCATTCTATGTGCCTTATAGATTGTCTCTTCGACATAGGAACTTATTTTATGTTGGTTTATATCATAGAAATTATGTATTAAATAGTCCAATAATACGATCATTAAATTATTTGAATTCTCTAAATAATGCTCATATGTTGGAATTTACAGCATCAAAAACTGATTTTAAAAACTTTGTACTGCAAAACATGAAATAATATTGTAAATTATTACAAAATAATATGTTTATATTATTCATTAGTCTGTAAGGAATATTGTTCTATAGACTTAAATAAATAAATAAATATGTATTATCTTTGATCCTAGAGTTCCACAGAGTCTCTCGTGGAACAAATAATTGCAGCGCACTTTAAGGTCAAGGTTGTAGGCAGCAGTGCTGATTAGTTGATGCCTAAACAAATTAACAGTTCCCCTCCAACGCCTAGTGCGCACACGCCGTCACTGCGCGGGATGGTTCTTTTATTTACTGGCATACTCGTGGGACGAAATTGACAATTTTAATATATAAATTCATTCAGGACAGATGACGAACGGTCGCAGGGCGATAGGATTGAAACGGACTAGCCGCTAAAATGTTCGTCTTATCTGCTTGTCAATTTCGGATTTGGGGTTATCAGATTTAGATATTCTAACTCAGATTTAGATATTCTAAATCAGATTTAGATATTCTAAATCTGATAAACTCAAACAGGCTATCAGTGGTGCAAATTAATTTGCATCACTGTGAAGCAGCCTCAACCGAACTGACAAAGTTCTTTATTGACTCTAACGTGGACTTGGCCATTATCCAGGAACCTTGGATTAACAACACCAAAGTATGTTGTTGAAGGGTCACGGGATATAACTCGTTAATGCCATCCACAATGGAGAAGGTACGAACATGTATGTATACTGGTTAGGAATGATTTGAATATTAATCTTCTTCATTCTTTTCTTTTAGCAGTAGGAGCCTTACGGTTGTCCAATGGGCAGACAGGTAGTGTCAGTGATAACCTACGGTCAAAATCAGGCTAGGGAGACATTGATGCGATAGATGAGATGATCACAAAGACAAGGTAATATGGGTGGTAAACTCACCAGGTCCAGAGGGCATCTTTTCGTCCATGCTACAGAACGGGCAATCCCACTACTCATGGAATTTTTTTGGGTCAACTTCATACCCGATGCGTATAAGGCGATCCAGTAGAAGACCAAGGATTTTAGACCATTCAGCATATCGTCTTTCCTACTAAAGGCAATAGAAACACTAATTGATCTGCATTTTAGGAGGATTATGGGATCTTAGATCATTAGCGACGCTCAATACGCCTATCTTAAGGGTAAGCCTGTTGAGAGTGCTCTGCATGACATAGTTAGTTATATAAAACGGGGTCTGTTGCAGAGGGAATACACCATGGCAGCTTTTCTCGATATAGAAGATGCCTTTAATAACTCTGAAGCTAAGCAGTAGAATTATCAACTCAAGCATGGGAGACACTTGTATGAGAAAGTTCTGACGAGGGGAAGCCGCAAAGAGGGGAGGGGGCGTTCTCTCTCCATTATTGTGGCTTCTAGTTGCGAATGTCATGTTGAAACACTTACTCTTATACTAGTCTCGAGTAAATTTTTACCTACGATCAGTGTGGTCATGCAATCAGGCTTATGAAAACCTTATTGTTGGGCCAACGGTAAGGGGCTGGAAGTCAACCCAGAGAAGACTGAATTAGTTATGTTTACCAGGAAATATAAGGTTGAGGCTTTCAGTCTATCCGTATTGAATGGGTTGGAACTTAAATTATCAAAGGAATCCAAATACCTGGGTGTATACCTGAACAGTAAGTTATCTTGGAAAGAAACACTCAGGAGATGGTCAAGAAAGGGCTTAATGACTACTACACTTGCAGGAACTCTATAGGGTCTCAAACCCATAATTGTATGTTGGATTTACACATCGGTCGTGAGGCCTATCCTCTAAGGTTCAAAGAAGCGCTTCAATTGGTATTACAGGATTCATTAGAAGCACACCTCTTGTAACACTGGACATCATTCTCCACCTTCTTCCAATTAAGGAGTTCATGAGAGGAATGGCTGAACGAAATTTATTTAGACTGAATAATTAGGATTAATAGGGAATTGAGGGAGCATTCAATAATATCAAGATTGACACTATTAAGCAGGCGCTGGTGGATCTTAAAGTACATGACTTCTTGATCGAATGGATAATACTTATGCTGAGAAACAGGATTATAAACTCGACCTTGGGTGGAGTATGTTTAAGGAAACTGGTGACTAGAGGGATACCGCAAGAGGGAGTGCTCTCACCCCTGTTGTGGCTATTGGCTGTCGACGTGATTCTGCGTCCATTTGACAGCAGGGGACGGAAGATCGTGGCTTATGCCGATGATGTGGTCATACTGATAAAAGAAAAATTTCTTCCCACAATCAGTGAGATCATGCAGTCCGCGCTGGGTGAGCTGTCGTCTTGGGCCGCCAATAAAGGGTTGGAAGTGAATCCAGTAAAGACAGAGTTGGTTCTGTTTACTAGAAGGTACAAGGTAGAGAATTTCAGATTACCGGTACTATGTGGAACGGAACTAAGACTTTCCAATTCAGCGAAATATCTACGGGTATTCCTCGATAGTAAGCTGACCTGGACTACACCTGTATAAACTCCATAGGTAAGAATTGGGGACTCAAACCAAAGGTTGTAAATTGGATCTACACCTCGGTGATGAGTTCAATTCTTACTTTTGGTTGTTGTGCTTGATGGCAGGCACTGAAACGTAAGAGTAATAGGAACCTTTTGTCGAAGGCACAGAGGTGTGCTTCAATTGGCATTACAGGTGCAATGAGAAGTACACCACAAGCGGCTCTGGACATCATACTTCATCTCTTATCCATTGAGGAGTTTGTGAAGGGTAGCAAGGAGTCTGCGGAGACTTATGGAATTGGGACTATTAGGTTCATCAAGAGCAGGTCACTCCCGGGTCATATACGAGGTCAGTTATGGTGAGGTTAATTTGAACTCCACGAGGGCATCGGATTACATGGCCGCTATCTTTGCGGTAAATCCTGTCGTGGTGATACCTGATAGGAGGTCTGGTCCGGCACTGAAAGACTGTATGAAGGTTGCGCAGTATTCACAAACGGATCAAAGACGGGCTCTTTTAGACTCCCTGATGCGTGCAGCGTTTTTCAGGCTGAGATTCTCGGCATCTTGAAGGCCGCAGAATTAATCAGGCGGAACGTTGTGAGGGTACTAAAGTTACTCTCTATGTGGACAGTCAGGCGGCTCTGAAGGCCTTGGGGGCACATGTGGTGAAATCCAGGCTAGTTGCTGACTGTAAAAAGTCACTGCGAGAGCTGATGGAACACTACGTAGTGAGACTCTGCTGGGTACCTGGCCACTGTAATGTATCTTTTAATGAACTGGCCAATGAACTGGCAAGGCAAGGCGCAGCAAAGGATGTCTCGGAGAGGGAAACCACTGTGAAACCACCGCTGAGTTTCTTCTTTGGGAAGATCAATGATTGGATCTTGGTCAGAACCAATTCGGCTCGGGAGAGTAAAATGGACTGCAGGGTGTCGAGGGCGATATGGCCGGCACTCGACAGGACTGGCAGAGGCACTCTTCTGAGCTTGAGTAGGTGGAGTTTAAGAATCATGATAGGGGCCATAACGGGTCACTGTTTGATAGGGAAGATGAGGTCTAGATGGGACGCTAGCAATTCCGACTTTTGTAGAATGTGTGGGACGTCGACGAGACCGAGTCTATTGAGCACATTATGTGCCACTGTCCACGATTGCATCATCGTAGGATGAAATGGCTGGGCAGTCAATTTCTCGACGGGCTAAGTAACGTTTGGGACATGGAGCTTGTAGACGTCATAGGCTTCGTCATGGGAATAGACTGTCTAAGGGGGAGTCAGGGGTACATCCCTAGGGGGATTATCAACATTGCTAATTCTCTTCTATGATTCTTGTTATTCTTGCCTTTTTTCTTTTCTTATTCCTATTCTTTCTATTCTGTATTCTGTAGTTTTTCAAATGAAGGGACTCACAATGGACCGAGACCAGTCTCTGAGTGGAGATGTGGTATCACGTCAACCTCCTCTATCTATCTAAGGAACTTCAGTATGCTTAACGAAGTTAAATTTGATGGTCGGACATTATCCATTATGTGGGGAACATAATTGCCTTCGGTGCTACTCCCGCTATTGAAATCCCTAGCAGGTATCTATGGGCTGGAGCGGAAAAGCTCCATGAAGGTTGTGCAGTCTTTACACAAGAACGGGGTCTACTTTATGGAAACGGATATCAGACGGTCTTCTAAGTTATCGGATAGTTGCAGCGTTTTTCATTCAGAAATTCTTGGCATTTACAAGGCCTTAGAATTATTGGAGGAGAACTTTGAACCTTGATACCCTCAGTCAGGCAGCACTATTGGCAACGATAAGTCATTTTGTTAGATCCAAGCTAGTACAGAAAGGAATTAAGAAGGCTAATGAATGCCTACAGGATAAGACTCTGTTGGGTTCCTGGTAACTGCGACATTCTCGACAATGAAATAGTCGATGAGCTAGCTCACAGCGGCTCGAAAATCTTTTGTGGAGGCATCGGTTAGAATTGTAGTATTTTAGAGCCATAAGGTACTTTAGGCAGAACGAATCATGCATGGAGGAATAGAACGGACTGCAAAGGTATCTAGAGACTTATAGCCTAGTCTTAAACTAGCAGATTCGGAACATATTCTGGGCGTGAGCTGGGGAAGTCTAAGGGTCATTGTCGGTAAGATTACTGGCCACTCTTCAATAGGGAATGTGACGAGCAAATGAGACATTGGCACTTCAGACTGTAGGATGTGTGATGATGTAGAGGAGCTAGAGACAGTAGAGCATATACTCTGTCATTGTTTAGGGATTCAGAGCAGAAGGCTGAGGTGATTTAGGAGCCACATACTGCACGAACTGGAGGATGCTACGGGAAAAGGGCTTTTTAACCTGGTAATGTTCTTAATGGGGATAAAGCGGCTTAGGGGTAATCATTCTTGATTGTTCAATGCTTCATCTATTGGAAATCACTTTTTTCTCTTTCTCATTCTTTATTCTTTCTTTTGCCTTTCTTCTGGCATTTCAAAGGGATTATAATGCACCGATTAGTCGTGAAGACGCCAACCTTTTTTACAAATTCTGGCCGTATTAAAAAATTGGAAGAAAAAGTTAAAAAATCGAATAACACAAATCTTACAAATCATATATTTTTTCTTTTTAACAATATAATCATATTTGAACACTGTAAAATAAAAAAAAAAAAATTAAAAAAATATTACATACGTATACAAACATAATTTGACAGTTTAGCGCGGTACGTACGTGAAAAAATTGCAAAATCACACTATGGCAGCATACTTATTTGTCAAAGATTAAAACAAGCACCTATGCTGTAGTTGTGCCTGTACAATTTTGCCGAAAACATATTTCAAACAAGTATGTGTTTCTTCTTCTCTATTTGAAAATTTGCACTTTGATTTTGGTAATTTAGCAGCCTTTTTTCTTTTATGCAACTCGATGTCGCTAAAAATTTTTTGGTGTAAGATTAAATCGCATAAGGGTTGAAATGTAACCTAATGTATGTACGTTATAGCGATTTTTTTCTGGCTAAAATGTTGCCTTTGTGCTGCCCTTTGCTTTGTATAACTATAGCAAAGGATTGAATAAAGGCAGAAACGAAAACGCTATTAGTATGTATGTCTGTATGTTATGCTTTTAACTTTCACACAAGAAAGTCTAGCAGCAACGGAATTGTCAACAAAAAGACTGCTAAATTGCCTATTATAGCAGCAAAATCAAAAAGAAAACTTGTTACTAGAGAAGAATGCCAGATCAACATAGAAAATAAATAATACTGCGCAATATGAGTTCAGCATAATTGTGCGTGCGCAACTACATAAAAATATGTATATTTTATTTTGCTAGAACTAGATATTTAAACCTTATATAGGTTTATATAGGTTTATATAGGTTTATACACACAATCATTTTTATGTATGTTTGAACGTTTTTTAGTTTTTTTTTTTTTTGTATAAGTATGTAACTACATACAAACATATAAAATATATAAATTTTGTAGCAAGGACAGAAAATAATCATTCTTGAAATAAAAAAAAAAATAAAATAAAAATAAATAAATAAATAAATAAAATAAAAAAATCTGATAGAAGGAACGACCGGATAAAAGTGTTAAATACAGAAGTTTATCCTCACAACAAGTTCTATCGAAATTTGGAATGATTTTTACTTTTTTAATTTTTATTAAAAACAAAAGAAAACAATTTTAATGATTATTTTTGAGTTTTATTTTTTGGTCAACTTTTAATGATTAATTTTATACCCTTCACCACAGGTGTAAAAAATATATAAATTTGTCATTCCGTTTGTAATTTCCAGAATTTTTCGGGTCCTTATAAGAAATGATGTCGATAGGACGATGCCGGTCTCTTCGTCCGTCTGTCGGTTGAAATTACGTTTATGAAGTCCACAAATAACTGTCATATATATATATATATATATATATATATATATATATATATATATATATATATATATATATATATATATATATATATATATATATATATAACGATCGAAAATCATTTCGAGAATTTTTCTATTGAAATTCAGCAAGATCGGTACAAAAATGGCGGAGATATGTTTGTGTAAAAAAACGGAATTTTGAGTTTTTAAAATGGTTTAAATAGCGTTTTTGAACCCTCCCGATAACATATATATATATTTATATTTATATAAATTTTTTCCAGAAAAAAACCAGTTCAAAAATAGCGGAGATATTAAAAAATGGCTTTCAAACCGTTTTTCTATTTTTTGAAGCCCCTATATAAGTTAGGGACTTCATTTTTGCAAAACAAAATCGGAAAATTTTGTCAGAATTTTTCCGCTGAAGAAATTAACTCAGTCGGTCCATTAGTTACAGAGATATATTAGATTTTTATTTTTTATCACGACTAACGTCAAAATTAACCCGAATTTGTGGAAGCTTGTAACAGTTGCACAAAAATAACAATAAGCCTAATTCATTAATGTTTTTTTATATATAGTAAGTTTGACAGCAGTAATAACCAAAAATAATAAACAGCTGTTTAACTAATTTTGTCGTGTATAGATTGGTAGAGATTTTGACGATTGTCTTGATAAAAATTTGTCTAGTATAGATAGAAAAATCTCTCATGTAATTATTAAATCAATATTTTATAATTTAAAAATTTAAATTATTGAATAAATTTAAACGCAATTTGCTATGATTATTAGTCAAAATTTCAGTTTATTTCTAATATGAATGAATTATACTCAAACCTACTTGCCTCAGAGGGCAACTTAAAAACCAATGTCAATGTCTTTTAATATTGCTTTTAAGTCAAGGTCATATATGACACATCTCTAAAGACATTTGTTAACAAAAGCTAGTAGACAGATAGGCTGTGGTAAATGAACAAAATGAATTTTTACACCATTTATAAATATGTCTGTATATGAATATTAGTAAATTTTGTAACGTTTAAATTTCAAATAAACGAAAATTAAAATTTTGTAAAAAAATCACCTTTAAAATTTTGTAAAAAGCAATTAAATTAATTTTAAATTAAAGTTTTGTTTCCTTTAAATAAATGAAAATGGTGTAGACAAACAATATTTCATAAAATACCACTATATGATTGATATCTTGGACAAAATTCTATTATTGTCTTTTTTTAATTTTTTGTCTATGACCCTTTAACGAACACATGCTCGTACGTACGTACGTACATATTTCATATTTATCTTTATTTCAAAATCTTATTCAATATACATATATTGCGGTTGTGTCAAGTAGAAAAATATAGATTTTTTGTGCTTTAAAAAAAAATCTAAACAATTTTTAGTTGCACTTTTTCTTTTGGCCTGTAATAAAGAAACGGAATATGAAAAGAGCACCTTAGTAAATGCCAAGATTAGTTGTCCAACAACGGTCATTTGAAATACATCGATATCACCATAACATAAAAATAATATTTATTATTATGTCACTACAATTGCAAATTGATAAACTTAAGGGCTTAGACAATTACAAGGCTTGGTCAATGACGGTACGAGCCTATTTGGAAGTGGAAGATTTATGGAATGTAGTTGATAATGGTCCGGATGGTAGTGATGAAGTAAGTTGAGTTTTAAGTTTTTTTTTTTTTTTAATTATTGTTTACGTTTTACAGTTTTATTTTTTTCTATATATTAATTTCGTTTTTAGAGTCTTCAAAAAGATAAACGTGCCAAATTTATTATATTGTGTTTAATTGAACAGAAACTTTGTCAATTTATGGTCAGCATACGTACAGCCAAAGATTTGTGGGCTTATTTGAAAAAGCAACATTCCTTACGGTGAATTTTTTTAACTATAACTTTTTTGTAGGTGTTAAAAAAACTAAATAAAGTCAAATCATATTTTATTAATTATAATTATGAAGAAAAAATAGCTTGGTTTTATTTCGTTGATGAATTTTATGTTGAACCTCATTTAGGATTTACTTATACAGATTTCGAATATGTTATTTTTTTTAGAATAAATTTAAGTCTATAAAAATCCAAGATATGACCTGAAACCGTAGATTTCATTAGTAAATAAATTTAAAAAATCCAAAAGTTTTTATTTTTTTTCTTTTAATTTTGTAACTAAATTCGAAAGGAAAATTGTTCGAATTTTTATGCTTTATACAGTGAAATTCGAATGCGTTTTCTTTCAAAATACACAATAACCCCCAGTTTCTTGGTAAAAAAAATAGGGTTTTCGTATATTTTATATTATATTTTAGTATTTCATGTAATTTCCATTAAAAATAAGTTTTTGGTATAAGCATATTTATTTGAAATTTGCTTTTTAATAAATATGCAGTTTTTTGTTCATACGTATCTTAGTGACAATTGATTTTTTAGAAAACGGTTATTTGCTAAAAACCCTGATAAGGTTTGCGTTTAAATATGCATATTTTTAAATAAAAGGATGAATGGAATAAATTAGGATTTAAAATGAATCAATTAATTGTAGAATTTTTTCTGATATATCAGTTTATATAAACATTAATTGTTAATTAGATTTAATTTAAATTTTGTTGGTATGAATTTTGAAAAAATTTAAAAATGAAATACTTTCACCAAATTTTTGACGATATCTGTGAAATTAAAATGCTTAACACTGCTGGGGCCTTCTTAAAATCACTTTTGACTTAGATCTAATTCCTTTCTAATTACCACAATTCTGGGAAATTCAAAGAACTAATACTCTTTGGGACTAAAATAACATTTCTTGGAGCTTCTACTGAAACGACAAAATTCCAAATTAAACCAGAAAATGTTAAAAACACCGTTGCGTGCTAGAAGTGTCATCATCAATGTCCGAGTTGATAAACAGGCGGCCATACAGCAAATTGTTTTGTAAATTTGTATTGTTTTTTAGTATTATATAACTAAGATCATTATTTGATATATAAATTTTATACCTAGGAAGATAAGGAAAGTCAGCAATAGAGAATGTTTTGCAGGCTAATACGAAGCATTGAACAATTTTTTTTTTTTTTTTTTTTTTTTGTATTACTGAGGAGCTTTTATCATTCTGGGCCTCAGAGTTCTTCTTAGCTTCGTTATTTAATACTTTTTTACCTTTTATTGATTTAAGCTTGATTAAACTAAACCTAGTTTTAACTTGGCCCATATTATATTTAAAAAAGTACACGACGAGACATTACGTGAGCGAACATGTTTAGCATAGCTCATAGTAGCTTTTCCACTTTTTAAGCTTGGAATCCATTCTTGTGACTTATTCTTTTTCTAAACAAAGTTTCGTTTTTGTTGAACTTTTTGATTTCCCTGAAATCGAATTCCTTAGTTAAAAAATATTCAATTGATAAGTTAAAAATAAAAAACGATTTTGTACACTTGCCTTTGAATGTCCTCTGCAAGCGGACAAACGAATGGATTTAAAAAATTTGATCTTTTATTAAATCTGAAATATCTTTTAAAGATATTGTGATTAACAAAGGAGTTAAAAGTAGGTGTTAGTCTCCCGTTGAAAAAACGTTAGAGAATGGTATGATAAGTTAATAGTCGAATTTCGATTTTTATGATCGATTAATCGAACGCCATAATCATTTTTAATCAATTACGATTTATAAAATTAATAAAAAATTAACTAAAATTAAATTATTTTATGTTTTAATGGACTATTAGACGTTTAAATATGCAAATCTTTCGATATGTTTAACAACTAAACCAGAGAGTATAATCTTTGAAATAAACTTTTTGGCGGGGAATGCAATAAACTGTTTGAAGATAAAAATTTATCTGTTTATTGGTAACCTACTTCTGCAGATCACTCTAATAATGTAATAAATTTAGCACCATCAAATTCAAATACATGTATCTTGTAAAAACATAATAAGTTAATTAATCATTTATGCAATGATATAAACTAAAACCGAGTCCGGAATATTTTCTGCTAGACAGGACAATTGTTTCGAAAGATATAGACTATCAACTTTTATTTGAATGGTCATGACACAACTAAGACGTAGAATTACACAGATATAACAGAAACACAGACGGAGTATCATATTGCACTGGACGAACTGTCAAATAGGGATTTGAGAAAAGGATTACTGCCCAAGTTGTTTTATTGCGGATTTGGGCCATTCTTTATGTGGCTGTCAGCCACTAAGGGAACGCATTCCCAAGAATCGTTCTCTTACGACTATAGATTTTATATAACTCATACTCTAAGTTGTTTTTAAAAACAACTGATTTTTACTGTTTTTTTTCATCAAAATCTTTAAAAAAATTGTCGTAATATTCACTTTTTGGAAGGTTTAAAACATTAACACATAAAAACATTGTTTTTTTTTAAGTAAAAATAAATAAATAAAATTTCCCTTTGAAATTTTTACAATTTATTTGTACAAAAAACTACTTCCCTGACATTTTTGAAAGTATTATAATGACTAAGAGAAAAATGAATAAGTCCATTGGATGTCCATGACAAAGGACATTATAACATGCTTCCTTAACATTTTAATAAAAATATGATATTTAAAAAATAAATTAACTTCAAAATTTTAATTTTCATTAAAAATTTGTTAACTTAAAATTTTGTTAAGAATTTGAAAGAAATCAATCAAATCACCATATTACCATACAATTTACTAAAAGTTCGACGTTTTTCCAAAAAATCTAAATTTATTTATTATTAATTATTACACATTTAAGGAACTATTACAGCTAAAGTCTCAAGATTTTGTGAAAATAATTTTCTTATCATTTTTACCATATTCCAGATTTGAAATGAAAATAGTGCGGGCAGGTCTAAGAGGAGTGGTAGCCCCTATAAAAAGTAAATATTAATTAATGAGGAAGTCTTAAGATTTTGTGGGAATTTGAATGGTCTTATTACTTCGCTCACTCAAAAGTATATATATATATATATATATATATATATATATATATATATATATATATATTTGGTAAGACTGATAAGAAAATTATTTTCACAAAACCTTGAAACTTTGGCTGTAATAGTTCCTTAAATGTGTAATAATTAATAATAAATAAATTTAGATTTTTCGGAAAAACGTCGAACTTTTAGTAAAATGTTGATTGTCTGGTAAAGGTGATATATATATATTGGTAGACATAAAGTTCGTTATCGATTTAACTTGGATTGTTTTTTTTTTTTTTTATTTCCCTAGTAGAGGAATTGGTTCAACCTCTGAAAATTTACGATTTTTATTATAACTGATATAATAAACTATATACAGAAATTAAATAATATTCACCAAAGATATTAATAATTATAAATTTATAGACAAAATGTGAAATAACCTTTAATAAATGTTACTTTTTTACCAATTTTATAAAATTTTTAAAAATTTCAATTTATCATAATCATTTTAAACTTTTTGCTCTACCCTCGTTGTACATAGATTTCTGGCATATTTGGCATTTCTTTCCATATTTTATTACTTATTGTCGCTTCGAAGGTCTGTTATTTATTTAGTTTATATTTTAATCTTTTAACATAAAGTATATTATTTTATAATATTTAATTTAAACTCAACATATTTCAAAATGTCTTTAATAATTAAAATTGATAAATTGCGGGGTAAGGAAAATTATAATGGTTGGTCAAAAAAAGTGCGTATGTATTTAATATCGGAGGGTTTATGGACTTCGGTAACTTCAATAAATTCATTAAATGAAAAGGTGGGTACGAAACTAATCTTAATTGCTATATAATTATATTCTTGTATTTCTTTAGAAAAACAAACGTGTAAAATTCATTTTGCTATGTTTAATTGATTATGGATTGTTTGAATTTATTGAACCGGATGCTACACCACATGCAATATGGACGGCATTGCAAAAACAATGCAGTGAAGCGGGAACAAAGTGAAATTTGTTATGAGCGTAAAAGAGAAATGAGAATAAAAATATTTTTAAATTTAAGAAAATAATATAGTACATAAAAATTAATTTACTACTAAAAAAAAAAAAAAAAATAAATAAAAAGAAATTAATTTGAGCAAATATTGATTCAATAAAGAAACAAGTATTACCCAGATAAGGAAAAGAATTAAAACTTTTTCTTATTTTGTGCATTTAATTTTCTGCAACAATAAATTCTGTAAAGCGTAATCTATGAGAAATTAAAAAAAAAAAATAACTACAAATCAATCAATTCTTTTTAAGCATTCATTGTCTAACGTCTTAACTGTGCTGTCTGTAAACTATATTTTTATTTATTATTACTCTTGGCTCATATTTACCATTAGGCTTTTCATATTTTGCTTCATCTCTTGCATTTCTTTTTAAAAACGTCAATACAAGTAAACAGAACAATATAAAATTCACTAAGCAAAAATGTCTTTTGACTTTCAAATAGACAATTTAAAAGGTCGAAAAAATTATAATGAATGGTCAAGAAAATTAAGGTCCTATTTAGTGGCTGAAGGTTTATGGAATACAGTGCGTAATGCGAATTCATCTGATATAGTGGTAATAACTAGTTATTAATTAAAAATCTACAAAATAAAAAAAAAAATAAATAAAAATAAATAAATAAAAAATATTAATTATAGAAAATCAAACGTGCCAAATACATTATAATATGTTCAATTGAGGATGATTTACTAGAATCGATTGATCCAGATGCACCACCAAATACAATATGGACAGCTATACAAAAGCAGTGCACAACTCAATCCACATAAAGGTTAAATGAATTTGAATAATTTAAATTAAATAATAGCTTTAGTTACTGATTCTTTAAAACTATTTATTAAACATTTAAATTTTGTTTTTAATTATTTATTAGAAAAAAATTATTTATAGTCTTTATAGCAAAATAATCGTCATTGATTCAATTATAAAAAATGTTCATTTAAAATTAATAAATATTACATACAAAGTTAATATTGTAAACTACGTTTTGTACAAATATCATCTAAAATTTGTCGCAATTCCTCATCTTCGAAACGTCCTTCTAATGAGGGTATTAAAGCTTTAGCTTCTTCAGGAGCCTCGGGACATAAATTGCCTAAAGCAGCCAATTCAAATTTATGTAATTTCTTTTGCATTAATAAACTGTAAAGAAGAGGTGAAGAAATGTGATTCAAAAGTGTTTAAATTTAATCCGTATTCATAATGAATATTGTGCCAAATGTTATACATAATATTTATTAATTCTTTATGATCTTTATTGATTTGGCTTGAAAATAATTTCGATGTAGTCTGTATTTCAGATTCAGTAAAAGTTTGCGATATGAGAGATGAAAACTGGTACTTGGTTTTTAAAAATTGATACTTGTAATTTGAAAAATTATATTTTTTGAATGGTCATTTTTGAAAGCGGATACCCTTAGGAACTATACGTTAGCCGCGTTTTTGAATATAGAAGGATTTTTTTAACTATATAAAGTTTATAAATCTCCTATTTATAAAAAAAATAGTGACTAAGGTACACCACAAGGGGGGTACTTTCCAATATGTTTTGATATAAGGGGTCGCAAAATAGTGATTAATGCGGACGACGTTGTGATTATAATTTCGGGAAAATTCCTTCCTACGATAAGCGAAGTCATGCTAGAAAAGGAAAGCCTGAAGAGAGGTTTCAATGGCTACTACGCCTTCTGGAACATTGGCAAAAATTGAGAACTACAACCAAATTAATAAAATATATTGAGGGCTTATATTAAAAAAGGGATATATGCAGGTTTCCAAAAGTATTTTTTTTACGTCAAACTCTTTGTTTTTGTGTTCCTTATTAGTAGGATCAATTTTGAAAAGAAAATTAATTCTAACACATTTTATATGTCTACAAGACATATAATTTTTATTAAGAAACAATTTTTGTATATCTGCATGTTTTTATTTCATTTTTAAAGGATTGTAATGTTGACATTCTATAAACAGCGTTTTTTAATGTTTTAATCACAATTGAATTGTTGATAAGAAGTTTAACACAATTTTAATCTGTTTAACACTTTTTTAACATTTTTTTTTTTTTTGAATTGTTAACATTTTTTGAAATTGTTAAAAAATGTGACGGCAGAGTTTCCTCCACCCATTCCAGAGGTTTAAACTATTTATAGATGTGACACTAGGAACTCCAGAAGGACAGATTGGAAATCCTTCGGTGAGTTAGTTGATAGGGATTTAAGGGATACTGAGAGCTGGAGAAATTCAGCTGAGGGTATCGAGGGAGTTGTGAACAATTTCAAGGATGTACTTATGAATAGCTTTGTGCTTAGCTGCCCCGTTATTTATTCTGGCAAAAGGTGGCAGCCGAAATGGTGGACCAGTGAACTTAGGGTCCAACGGCCTACATTTAGAAGGCTGTTTAACAGAGCCAAGCTAACGAGAAGTCAGACTGACTGGTACAGCTATAGGGAAAGCTTCATTAAGTATAAGAAGGATATAAGAGGAGTTAAACGGACATAATAGATGAATTTCTGTGAATCCGTGGACTCGGTTAAAGAGTTTTCTAGATTTAGACGGGTATTATCCAAGGACCCGTGGTACCTGGATATATACAATGGGCGGAGAACTCGTGGACGGAGTCTAGCTCGGAGTCCCACAGCTTACTGATAGAGACTCACTTCCCTGGCTGTAAGGATGTAGAATCTGATGTGAGGACAGGTAGTGTCAGTGATAACCAACAGTCCGGCCCAGGGGAGGGTGATATCGATGCGATAGAGGAGATGATCACTGGAGACAAGGTAAGATGGACGGTAAACTCATTTGGGCCATATAAGCCACCGGGCCCAGATGGTATTTTTCCGGCCATGTTGCATAATGTTAATGATAGGGTCATCCCACTACTCGTGAAGATATTTAGAGAATGTCTTAAAGTGAGATATATTCCCAGGGGGTGGAGAGAGGTAAGGGTCATTTTCATACCCAAAACGGGTAGGACGACTCACTCGAAGCCTAAGGACTATAGACCGATCAGCCTATCGTCTTTTCTACTCAAGACAATAGAAAGACTGATCGATCTGTATCTGAGGAGGATATGGGAACTCAGGGCATCAGCGACGCTCAACACGCCTATCTTAAGGGTAGGTCTGTTAAGAGTGCTTTGCATGATGTGGAGAGTTTTACTTAACGGAGTCTGCTGCATAAGAAATACACCTTGGCAGCGTTCCTCGACATAGAAGGGGCCTCTAACAACATTAGGATAGAGACGATTAAGGAATCACTCGCTTCGTTAGGTATTGGTGTATTCCTAATCGAGTAGATCACCCTGATGCTAAGCAGCAGGGTTATCCACTTGAGCATGGGAGACACTTGTATAAAGAAACTTATGACAAGGGACACACCGCAAGGGGATGGGGTTTCTTTCTCAATTATTGTGGTTTTTGGCAATGAACATCATATTGACGATGTAGTATTGTTGGTCTCGGGTAAATTTCTATCAGCGAGGTCATGCAATCTGGGCTGCGGGAACTTTCCCAATGGGCAAATAGTAATGGATTAGGAGTCAACCCTGAAAAGACTGAACTAGTTCTGTTTACCAGGAGATATATGGTTGAGACATTTAGTCTACCAGTTCTGAATGGGACTCAGTTTGTCGAGGAAGGCCAAATACCTGGGCGTTTACTTGGACAACAAATTGTCTTGGAGGATAAATACTCAGGAAAGCGCCAGGAAGGGGCTTAATGCCTACTACTCATGCAGGAACTCTATAGGGAAGAACTGCGGTCAAAAGCCGGTAATTGTATATACACATCGGTGGTGAGACCTATACTCACTTATGGATGTTCGGTATGGGGGGGGGGGGGGGGGGGGGCGTTGAGGAAAGGGATGTATAGGAACCTTCTTTCTAAAGTTCAGAGATGTGCTTCAATTGGCATTACGGGTGCCGCAAGAAGTACACCTCAGGCAGCACTGGATATCATTCTCCACCTTCTTCCAATTGAGGAATTCGTGAGAGGTATGGCTGTGCGGGGCTTATTTAGACTGAAGAAATTGGTATTAATAGGGAGCTTTACAGCGGGGCCTCGGCCTCCCAAACGGATTATGTAGGTACTATAATTGACTTCAAGACTACTCCCGTTATTGAAATCCCCAGTAGGGACTTCTGGATTGGAGCGGAGAAGCTCCACGGAGGGTGCGATATATTACTAACCGAAAAATAATCCAACAAATTGTAGTTATTAGCCATATCATAGTGCATGAGCTTAGAATTGTGTACAACAGATAAATTCAGTCTTACACATAGCTCGCTCATATTATTAGATTTAGACAAATTAAATAAATTGCAACTGAAGTTTCCTACAATGATTATATTTGAGTATCAGGAACAAATATAGTGATGACGCTCTTCAAACAATGACAAATTACCATTAGGCAGGTAGACCACCCCAAATAAAGCCTTCACCTTTTCAAAATATGTCTCAATAAAAAGTGACTAACAAAGACAAGCTACAACAGATCGAAATTTATGTTTCTTGGAGAGAAAGAAATGGTTGGCCACCTCTAAAAGACCGATCATTACTACAAAATACATAACCTGAAGTATATTTTCAAGCCAAACCTTTGAAACTGTAAAAAAAATCAAACATGTCATATTTTAGAATGGTACCAATCTCATCAAGTTTAATAGAATGTATAGAGGGTCTCAAACTCCTGCAGTTTAGGTTTTCTGCTTTAAATTTGTTACTATTACCATGAAGAATTTCAATGAAGAGTTATAACTAATTATGGAACCCATATTGTCAGTAAGACATTAAAAATAGTAAAAAAAGCGTAGAGCGGGAAACCAATTGCAAAAAATTTAAACTTAATATCTCTAGACAAATATTGTCAAAAAGTATCGCGAAAATAAATAAAACACAAGTTAAAAGGAACTTCTTTCTTATAAAAAGCTATTAGAAATAAAAAAACAAGCTGACAAGCAAAAACACGTCTACTCAGGCATGGTGTTGGAGGCTTGTCAGACTTGTTAGTGTTAAACGAGTATCAATTAAAGATCAACTAGCTGATGTGATGACGAAGGCTCTACAAGCAACAAGATTAAAATATATAATCAATAATGTTTGACTATCTAAATGATAAAACATTTTCCTAACAAGGGAAAATGTTGATGTTAATAACAAGTTTGTTAAGAACATTTATACAAATGTTATAAATTTATGCTTTAGTAATATATTTTTGTAATTATTATAATTTGTGTTCAGTCGAAAATAAATTTTTAACAATAAAAATAAATATTTTAGAAATTCTGCTTGTATTTAATTTCTCTAGGAATACATCTATTTTCTTGCATTGAGAATTATGAGACACTGTTCGCAATATTTTTCGTTCTTATTTTAAGCTTAGAGAAAAAATTGAAAATTTGGAGCTTTTCGATATATTTATCTGGATTATCATCCGGCTTATGCAGTTGGGTGGTACTAATATCGCTGGGGTTGGTAGGAGAATATCATTGCGATCAACTGGATGTCCCAAATAATAGAAAGAAAGTGTGTGATTTAGTCTATTTGGTTTCTACATGATTTTAGTGTTTAAGATGGTGGTAATGACATTCACAAGAATAAAGTTCTAATTGCTAAAATTGTTAAACATATGTCTCTAAAGTCATCAGGAGAAATATTATCCAGATATTATAAATGTGTTTTTTTTTTTTTTACTTTGGTCGTGAAGAATGTTAATTTAACTCTTAATTTGACACAATTGCAATATATAAAGGAATGTTTGTTTTGTGGAATTATAGATCTTATTTCTTGATATTTTTCATAGTTTACTGAGACCAAAGTTTTAATATTGGCAATTTTAACATGGAAATGTTTAATAACTTCTTCGTGTGTTTATATGGATTTAATTCGATTTTTTCTACACTCAAATACATTTAGAAAACATAATCTGTATACTACCACAGATTTAATTTAATTTCTATCGAAATTACATGCTAGCCAAAACAATTTTCTTTATTTCCTTATTTAATTAAATTTAACAATTTTAAAAATACCTTCTCACAGCAGCAATCGTTTCCTTATTTTTAAATTTACGAAAACTATCCGTATACGCATATGTTTTCATAAATACTTCCGAAAATTCTTGTTCCTCATCGGCCGATTCATTTTGACGCTTACGATGATCCAACAACATATGTACTTCAGAAATTAGTAAAGTTTCAGCATTTTCAAATTCTTTAAGAAGTCAAGAAATAACAAAAGTATTAGAATTATAAACATATTTAAAACTTGACATAAGAAAACAATAACAAGTGCCTTTTTGTTCCTATATATATACATATATATATATTTTAGTAAAAAATTTTCAATTAGATTTATTAATATGACCATGTTCTATAAGGAAATCATAAATTTGTCGCGTCTTATTGACATCTATTTTAATTAAACGTCTAGCATCGGCCAAACGCAAATGTCCCACTTTTGAGTTTTCAGTTACTAAAATATTCTTATAGTCTAAATAGGCTTGAGGTACTATGCGAGCCACACTGCACAATTGTCGTTCATCTTCATTAAGTTTGGCAAAGCCGGGTAAACCTTTAAGTCATAAAAAATAATGGTAATAATAAGTTCTTTAGATGGATGTATATTAAATTTTACCAAATACATCCATGGGTGCTGCTTTTTTTCGGGGATTGGTATTTGTTGTTGGTGTTATAAAATAGTTACCTCCAATCGTTTCTAGTGTTGTGTTGGCATTAGAGATCAATTTACGCCAATCGTATTGGCTAAAACGTTCATTTTTAACACGTTCCCTTTGGTCGTGTAAACGCTTCTTTTTCAATTTGAAATATAAAGAACCACCGATCAAGGTGCGCACGCCGTTTTGCCGCAGTTCATATAAACTGGAAGAAAAAAAATCGTTGAAGTCGTCTAAAATAATAGTTAAAATATAATTTGAACTCGTAAAATTGCAAAGATGGAACTAATTTTTATATCGTATTAAGATGCAAAGTTTTTGTTAGCTGTTTTTGAAATATTACTGGTGGAAAAAATAATTTTAAGTTTTTGTCTGTGTTTTTACTTACCGAAATATTGCCTTTTGTAAATCACTAAAATATTTCAAACCTTCCATTAACAAATCAAAATCGATGGGTTTACATAACTGCATAAAGGCCAAAAAACGTTTACAATTTTGTTCAGAACGTAAAGCATCTGCATATTTTGTTATCCAACTCATACAGCGATTTGTCATTATTAAACCATGATCACGCATAATTTTATAACGACGTTGACGCTCCCTAACAATAATAAAACAAGTTTAAATGAATATATATATATATATATATATATATATATATATATATATATATATATATATATATAAACTTACTTTAAACGATGATTATATGATCTTACTATAGCTAATTTCAATTCTTCTATACACTTAGAAGTATTATCTTCCTCTTCTCCTTGTATAGCAGGAATATTTCGTATACTATCTTCTGATTCTAAGATAGTCGTTAAAAGACTTTCCGCCGTAACATCGTAGGGTGTATCAAAATCACCACGTGCACAACGATAACCAGCCATCATTTTAAACTGCATAGATGAAATGTCATCATGTCTGGGTGGATCTACGGAGCGCATTTTAACTACATACGGCATTCTTTCGGGCATATATGTTTGAGATGCATGTTGTAGACCCAATAAGCGTTCAAATATACCACCAAAATAATTATCATGATAATGTTGGCGACACTCGGCCACCGAATAGCGATATTGTAAAGCTTTGGCTACTGCCTCCCAATTGCCATAACCTTGTGTTTGTAAGGTATTCAGCAATATACGTTCTTCTCTTGCCGTCCAGTTGCCAAGACCAGAAAATATTTGTATATCATCTTTTATAATAATATAAGCATGATTATTATAGTGTTTTGTAGTTTCTCGGCCTTTCGAAAAACATTGCAAACATAATTCTGCTGAACAATCAGCACATTTTACATAGGGTTCCTGTAGAGCCAAATGACAACAGGCACATTGATGTTCATGTTTGTAAATGTCGTTAAAATCTTCAACACTAGTTGCATGCTGTAGTTGCTGTTCCAGGCGACTGTTAAATTGTTGAGGATTATAGGAGGCCACTAAATATTTGGTGTCTGGTGTCACTAAAGCCTTTAATAACTTTTGTTTACATTTCTTTTTATTTGAAGCGCGGACTGTTGGAATTAAAGTGTAAAATATTTATAGGAAATCCTCAAAAAGAGGATTAAATAAAGGAATTTAAATGATCTTTTTCATTTTTTAAAAGGCGCTTGTTATTTGTTGAATGTAGTAATTGAATATAGTAATTAATGGAACTCCTACCTTTGGGAAACTGCAAATCCGCAGCATCTTCTTCCACCATATCAACCGGATTCATAAAAGACATTTTGCTAAAGTGTTATTTAGTTATTTTTCTTTAAAAAATTATAAATATTTAAGTGTTTTTATAGAAATTATAATATTTTATTAAAAATTTTCACTTTACCTCAAAAAGAGTGCGATTTTCAGCGGCTTTATTATTAACAGGGATGGAAAAGTTGGTAAATAGTATTTTTTTTATACTATTTAACATTCAAAAGTACCGAAGTATTCCCTCGAATTATTTGATATTGCCAAACGATTAGCTTGATATTCCACAATTCAAATTAAAAATTTCTAAATGAAAATATATTTTGTATATAAATTTGGCATAGAAACCTGTTTTTCTTTGATTTAGATTTACAGTTGATGTTCAGAAGTAATAATGTCAGCACATACAGTATATTTATAATATAACAATCAAATGCGGGCGAGCATTTTATTCCTTACTCAACAGAAGATCTAAACTTAATAAAAAAAAAAAAATACAAGATCCTTATTTACACGTACACATTGTATTCGGCCAATTTTGACCTACGGATGCCAAGTCTGGTAAAGCTGCTAAAACTTGCATAAGAAAATTACAGATAATATAAAATAAAAATCTGAAAATAGTTCATAACCTATACCCCAGATAATCTACTGATCTACTGCATAGAAACTTTAACCATAAAATGTTTAATCATTTGTAAGGAAACTGAGAGTCATTTAATGAAAAATTCAGGACGTCTACATACGAAATAATAAAAAATTTGCTACACAATCACTAAGATACTTTTTTACTTACTGACAAATACTCTCCTGGGCTTGCATAGGAAAAGTTTGAGGAGTCATAACAGGACACTGCTTGATAGGGAAGATGAGGTCTAATTGGGACGTTGGCAATTCTGATTTTTGTAGAATGTGTGAGGACGTCGACGAGATAGAATCTATTGTGTATATTATGTGTTACTGTTTGCGATTGCAACATCGTAGGATGAAGTGGTTGGGCAGTCAATTTCTCGACGGGCTACGTGACATGCGGGACAAAGAGCTTGTAGACGTCAAAGGCTTCGTCGTCGGAATAGGCTGGCTGGGAGGTAGTTAGGGAATTTTTATAATTGCTAATTCACCCATATTGAATTCTTGTTGCTTTGGGGTAAAAAGTAATAATTGATTGTTGTTTTTAAAGAAAAGTAATTAGGACAATTTAAATAAGTTTATTGAACAAACAAAATACATTAGGGAAACACTTGAGTTGTAGATTTAATTTATAAAATTGTAAACTCTAAAATATAAATATATACAATCATTACTAAAAAATACAAGTTTCTATACTCTGTAAGTAAAATTGAAGCGAAAATATTCCGAATTTCAAAGACATCAGATAATAATTTATATTTGAAAAAAAACTAAAGGTGAAGTGATCGATTTTAAGGAATTGATCTTGGGCGACTTTTATCTCCGTAAGTTTATTTTAACAATTAAGCCACATTTTAGTAAGATCTTAATATTTTACTATAATTTTAACCTGAATAAAATCATTTAACGATTTGGTATCATATTTAATCCTTCCTTTTAGATATACAGATTACAATCTTTGGGTTTTGCATTAAATAAAACTAAAATAACTGTCAAAATTTTAAATTTTAGTACTTTGAGATTGAAAAGTACTATTTGAAATTTATTTTGATACCAAAAAAAAAAAAAAAAATATTTTAATTTTCCAGCCCAGGTTATTAATATGACAACAGTGATGCCAATTGTTACTAAATCAGACAAAAGTAGTAAATGCTAGAAAAATAAATTTTTACTCAAAGCAATATCTATCCAAATTTACAAGTTAATAGCCCAAAAACTAATTAGTGTTATTAAATATTTTTTTAAATATACTAAAAATAAGTATGTTTTAACAATTTTTTATCAAGACAAGCGTTAAAATTAACTCGAATTTGTGGAAAGTGGTATCAGGTCCACAAAAACAACAATAAGATGAATTCATTAATGTTTTTTATATATGCAGTTCAACAGCTGTAATAACTAAAAATGGTAATCAGCTGTTTAACTAAGGTTACTTTGTATAGATTCGCACTGATTTTGAAGTTTGTCTTAATAAAAATTTGCTAGTATAGACACTATGTTGCAGGGTTGTATTTCGAAGTACTAGTGTACACCATTGCCAGAATGATGATTTTAACATATTTTGATGATTTTCAATCTAAACATGATTTGGTGATTTCTTCTTACAAAATATGATTTTTGTTTTAATAACATGGACAACGTTTTTTGAAGACTCTCGATGATTTATTAGAATATGTTTATATAAATCCGTACAACTAATTTCAAAATAGATACATACTATACTTTTTTATATAAAGTTTAATAACAAAAATTTTAACTTGTATGACAGAACTACACGACAAAAATCTTTTCATTAATGCTATATTAATATCCTTCCATTAACGCTATATTATATAGGAAGCCTGAAAAAGTATATATTCTGTTTGTTTCATTTAACTTTTCTCCAGTATTCTAAAGCGAGTATTAAACGGTGAAATATTTATGTATTTGTCCCATGATATCAACACGAAAGTAACAATAATACTTTAAGTTCTGACGAATGACCGAATTAATTTTGGATAGAAAAATATTCAATGTCCATGTATGAAGCGTTTTCTTTTGTAATTTAAATTCATAAAAAATGCCTCAAACTTCTACAATTTATACATTGAATTGGTATACAGAATAATCTTATAGATAATAAGTTGTTTTCTAATAGTGGGGATAATAAAAATATATAATCAAAGTAATAAATTATTAATGCTAAAATGATGATTTTTTGAACAACTTTTTTGGCAACGCTGCTTGTGTACTACAGCTGTTTGACTATTGTGAATGAATTCTATACAATAATTAATTTTAACAAAACGCGGTTTTTGTTTGCCGAAAATTAATTAAATTAAAACTAGTTATTGTTTTCAGACAAATGTCTTTAGATTTGTCTTTGGAATCTAGAGCTGTGGAAAAACTTTATAATTTTCCGAAATATTGTGATTACTGTAAATTTTTTTTAATTGAAGAATTGTGTTTAGAAGATGATTACCGTCTGTTGCACTATGGCAATTGTAGTGTAATTGGTAAAATACATAAATCTGCTGAAGATGATGTTTTTTTGGAAAATGTGCGAGTAACAAATTTGCCAAAGTAAGTTAAGGCGTAAATTGAGATCACCGGTCAACTTAATTTTTAAACAATGATTTAATAGTACTTTTACTTGTGATTAAAGTAATGTAAAAATGGGCCTCCAAATTTTTTATACATTTTTTTTGAATATCTTTATTAATATGTATGCTATTTTAAGTATGTTAATATAATATGTTATATTCATTAAATCCTTGAGAGGAAAAATTGTTTTTTATTTATATACCGTTTTTAGTTAGTTCTAATTAGGTTCTATTTGAGTTCTATTTTAGCTCCTGTCGGGTTCTAATGCAGGTCTACTTGTTTTAGTTTACTTTTAGCTTAGTTTTAATTCAGTTCTTATTAAGTTCTAGTTCATTTCTAGTTTAGCTTTAATTAATTTCTAATCCAGTTGTGTTTCGATTTTTTGTTCAGTTCTAATGCTGTTCTAGTTCTGTTTTAGATTAATTCTAGTTCATTTCTAGTTCAATTCGGTTGTAGATAAGTTCTGGTTCAGTTGGGTTATAATTGAGTTCTAGTTCTGTATTACTGCATATCCAGTTCTGTTTCAGTTTCAATTTCAGCTGAATTCTATAGCTAAGTTTTAGTTCAGTTCCAACACATTCTTGTACAATTTTAGCTCGGTTTTTATTTAATTCCATTTAAATTTTAGCTCCTTTTTAATATTTTAAAAAAAGCATGAAAATTAATTTTTATCTTTCTTTACTTACAGCGAATATTCGCTACCCGAAGGAACCTTAAGCATACGTCTTTTAAGATATCCATATCTTGGAACAGAACTACAAAATAATAAATACGCTGAAATTACCGGAGAATTAGTACTTTACAATACCAATAATCCTCAAGATAGCTACCACACATCTTTAACTTCAAAATGTATCGTAGAAAAATTATGTTATGCTAAAAATGACGAGGAGCACAATATGCTGTTGAAATATTTTCATGACCATTACAAACCAGCCATAACAGTTTGGTTTGTACAATTAATAAATCGAGCTGGAGATTTAATACAACGTAATTTGGAATTAAGAATGCTACAAGAACAAATATTATAAATACCCTCCAAAAACAACAATATAAAAATGAGCCAATATTTTATAGAATCTAAACAGCCAATATTTTTTAGTTTCAATAGAATTTTACAAAACCAAGAACAAGGTTTATATTTTGATTTAATTATAAAAGAATTTCTAGATAACTTTGAAGAGGAACAGCAGGAAAATTGGATAAAATTTTGGAATAAACAAGGTGAGCAGATAGTACTTGAGAAATGGTGTGAAAAATATAAAGATTATTTGAAGGTGGAAGAAAAAATTGAAACGGAAAAAGGAATCGATTGCCATAAGGAGGAAGAAAAAGAGTGTGAAGAAGAAACAGAAACTGCAGACTTACAACCTAAATCCGCAAGTGAATACCATACATTATTTACAGAAAAATCTTGGGAAGATTTATGGCAAGAACATAGAGAAGAAATTTATCGTGAACAATATTTAATATTTATAAGAATCTATTATAATTATTTTTTGGATTTAAAAAGATCTTGTGAAACACCTCAACCCATTACAGAAGATCTTGAGGAAATAGAAGAGGAAGAAGATCAAAGTTTAAAACTATCACAAGAGTTAGAACAATTAAAAATTTTAGGTTTACCTACTTCATTTAGTGGTAGGACTCAAAATTCTAGTAAAAAATTAAAACCACTTAATAAAATTATACACTATAGTGATTTTTACTCTGATTCAGAAATGGAAAATGATGAATTCAGTGATACCGACATTGAAGATTATGATAAACAAATAGATGACTCCTTACACTGTGTGCAACAGAAAAGCATAAGTAAACAGCAAAAGCGCAAAAGAAATCGTAAATTAAAAAATGTTCCTTCTTTTATATTGGAGGAGAAGGGTTTACTTAAATATTGGCACAAACGTTTTAGTCTATTTTCACGCTTCGACGAGGGCATACGACTGGATCGAGAAAGTTGGTTTTCTGTTACCCCAGAAAAAATAGCCAAACACTTGGCAAAACGTCTTAAGTGCAGCATAATCATCGATGGATTTTGTGGCAGCGGTGGTAACGCCATACAATTTGCATTAATTTGTGATAAAGTCATAGCTATTGATATTGATCCGGTTAAATTGGAAATGGCCAAACATAATGCTGAAATTTATAAAGTTTCCCACAAAATTGAGTTTATTTTGGGTGATTTTCTTCAGTTGGCTGTTGGTGGTAAACTTAAAGCAGACATTGTGTTTTTAAGTCCTCCTTGGGGTGGTCCCAAATATAAGAATAAAAAAGAATTTGATATTGAAAAATTTTTATTACCAGTTAAAGCTTCAGAATTGGTAGCAGTTTCTAGAAATGTTTCGGAAAATATAGCTTTATTTTTACCACGAAATTCAAGTGTTAAACAAATTGTTAAACTTGCTGGCGTTGGTAAACGTTGCGAGATTGAACATAACTATTTGGATTCTCGTTTAGTGGCCATTACTGCTTTATATGGTGAAGAAATAATAACCAAGAAGGAGGAAAATTAAGTGTATTAAAGAAGAGTTTAGATTTTTAAAATGTTCTAATTTATATAGTAAATCATTTTAGATGCAAGGTGAGTGTGGCTTCCGATTAAATCATAACAAAAAAAAGAAAATATATATATATATATAAAAAGTTTTTTACGATTTAAGTCTAGATATTTTTAAAATTAAAGATTTTATTTTTTTATCAGATTAAAAAAATAGTATCCAAATATTTCAGCGATCAAAAAGACCAAAATATATATAATCTTTTTAACGTGAAAGGATATTTTTTCACATTTTAAGGAATATAACTTCCCTACAAATAGTTCCACTAGATTTCTTTTTACATTTTGATTATATATATTCATTATATACTTTATTCTCCTTTATATTCGCAGATATTACAAAAATAGACGAAATGTTACTAACGATAAGAATACTAATAAATAATAGTTTTATTTGGTAATGTAAAGTTCAAATCAAGAACAGTTTATTTTCTAAGGCAAGTTTAATTTAATTTTCCTAATCTACATTTTGCTATAAAGTTTCCACAGTTAAATATAAAACTTAAGGTAATAAGAAATAAAAAGAAAAATATTACATTGAATGAACATATGTGGTAATAAAAAACCAGTAAAGTTACGTTAAATCTTGTTAAACCGCTAACGAAATCCGATTATAAAGACGATATTTGAATAATGACAAGTAACGAAGGCATGTTACCTAAAAAGCAAAAGTCGTAACCACACTTTCGATTTTTTACTAGCCTTTTTATTTTGCTTTAGCTTCAACTGACTTAAAAAGGCTAAAATGTTACTATTTCAACAACGAAGAAAATAATTTCTTATTATCTACTACTAATTTATTTTTACAGAATCATTCATTTATATTTTTCACTTGCGATGCTTTTTTATTAAAATCAAGAACAACTAATATATTAAATTGTAATAACTGATTTGATGGAATTACAAAATCGATTATTATAATTATTTTTCTATTTGCTTCATTAACCATAGAAACTGTTTATTTATAAACATAATTTAGCAAATTTTTATAAAAATCACCCAAAAACTTAAAAAATGCTTAATCAAAAAGGAATTAGAGTTCAAAAATGTCGAAAAATCACAAAACATTAGGTAATTTTTCAATTAAATACAACCCAAATTGTATGGGAACTTTTGGGCTATTCTTCATTAGGATCATTTTACTGAGAACTGTTTTATGTTTTATTTATAAATTTATTACAATATTTAAAAATAAAAAATAATAACAAGAACGAGAAAAAATAAGTTTATAAATTTAAAAAAAAAATTAAATTTTTTCTAGCCTTATTTTTTGATACATTTATTTAGCCTTTTTTTGTTGTATTTAGTCCTTTTTTTCTGGTTTCCTGGCAATACTGATTATTACTATGTAATAAATAAAAAACATGATAACAAAATTTAAAAGGCCGTAATTCTATTTTTAATTTCACTTTATTGTTTTAAAATTAAGTAATTTAGTGAAAATTTCTAATGATGCCCTTAAAACAAAAGTAGGTAAATGCAAATAATCAATTTTTAAAATTGATGTTACTGTCACTTTTGAAGATATAAATATTAGATCTTTTGTATTAATGTATGTATTTTGAATCCATACACCATACTTCAATAAAAAACTTAGTGTTTACGGCGTTATACGTTTTAGGAGACGATACTTTCAATAAAATGAATTTCTTTTTATTATCTGAAAAATATTTTGGCCTTCTGGGCCCCATAAAGTATACTTCTGGGCCTTTAAAGTCGAAATAAAGATGCATGCGTCTATAGAAATCAACTTTCCGAAAGGCCTACTTTAAAAAAAAAAAAAAAAAAAATCACATTTTAAAAACGGGTTTTCGTTAAAAAAAAACGAGTTTTCACTTAAAAAAAAAAATAATAAATCGACAATTTTTTTAAACCGATTTTTACTAAAAATTAAAATTTTCACTAAAACCTTAAAAAGCCAATGCTCATTGAACTTCCTAACTTAAAATTGTAAATATCTGCTATATTATTTATCCGATTGCAAAAATTAAGGTATCGATTGAAAGATCTTAAAAAATAAATATAATTATAAAAGTTCCATTAACGAAACTTTTTTAAATATTTTAAAATTTCTAGTGTCTAACAAATTTTTTTTTTTTGGGTGAAACTTTTTTCTTAATAGGTAAGTCTAAAAACAGCTTCGCTAATAACTTAAAAAAATTTTTTGATACGAGTTTCTTAGGGAAGTACGATTTTCAAAGGTCTCTAACTTCCAAACTATTGAACTGCACTCAACAATTTCATGTGATATTTTCACCGTTAAAAACATTATCAATAATGAAAATCGGAGCTGAATCATTTATATTAATATAAATTAATAAATAAAACTTAAATCCATGTTTTTCTCCAAACTACCATAGGTATAGAGATAAAATCTTCGGCACATCCAAATTTAACTTTTCAGATTCAGAAATTCAGAATTTTAAATTATTTTTTAACTTTTATTTACTAATTTTTATAATAAATTATTTGTTTTTTAAAATCCAATCAACAGCTTCTGAAAAATTCTCCACCAAAGCGGTAGGTGGTGGATCAACCACTACATCGGGCAAATATTTACCAGTTTTTACTTGTATACCTTTAAGGCCAACCTTCATAGCACCAACAATATCATCTTTTGGATCCTATAAATTATAATCATCATTACCAAAAACCCATATTTTAATGTGTTCATAAAGCAAACTTACATCACCAATCATAACACACTCCTCCAAACTAATGCCATCCGGTAAGGCACTTTTAAAGAAATATTCATTTGGTTTACCAATCAAAATGGACTTTGCTCCCGTAGCATATTCCAGACCTTTTACAAAACATCCAGGACCTAAGGCCAAACCATCTTTACGTTTATAGTATTTACCCTCGTGTATGGCAATTAATTTGTGTTCCTTGTTGGCCAACAATATGCTACAAAGAATTTAATTTTTCATAACTGAACAAGGTAAGTACAAACAAAAATACTTAAAAGCTTTATTAAGATTTTCATAATGAAATTCATCGGGTGCCAAACCCACAGCTACCGAATCAAATGGCTTTCCTTTATCATTTGCTGGAAAATCTGTACGAGCATCTTTGCTAACCAAATAAAAGGGATTTAATTTTTCTCGCTTAATATATTCTACAGCAGCACTTAAAGAACTGTGTATTTCATCTTTTTCCACTTGAAATCCTATGTTGTGCAAACGATTCAATAAAGTTTGTCTAGATTCTTTGGTAGTGTTGGTGACAAATTTAATCAAAACTCCAAATTCACGCAATCTATAGAGGAAGAAAATAATTTTAATGATTTGTTTGTTTATATAGGAAAAAACTAACCTTTTAAGGGCATTGACAGCATTTGGAGTTGGTTGATCTTCCACATGTAGTGTGCCACTTAAGTCAATTAAAGCAGCTTTAATATGCATTTTACGTTTTTGTACACAATTCCATAACGTTTTATAAAGGTAATTTGTTAAGAATTGTTGTTGATGATGTTGGGCTAGGTAATAGGCAGACTTTGTGCACATTATTGTGAATGATTTGGAGTTATAAATTAAACCTCTTAAGATAATAGGGGGTCTATGTAGTTTCAGAAAAACAAATCAAATTTTAAATTTCTGGTATAAATACTTAATTTTTGAAATAATTTTTATAATGATTTAGTAGAACTTTAATTCGTGATTAAAGTAATGTAAAAAATTTTGCTCGCTAGCTATTAGTTTACAAGTTATGGGCCTCTAAAGTCTTGAAACATTTTTCTTAATATCTTTATTAATACATATGTGATTTTGATCTGGCATCTATAATTTTTCTATAGAAAAATTAATTAAAAATTAAAAAGTGTAAAAACGACTAATTAAATTTACTCTAAATTTCTTTTGTTTAGCAATGTTTGCTCAAAAAAGAAAGTATTGGGGCAATAGCCCCAAATTCAAGGTGCCAAAAACTTTAGACGGTCCCAGCACTAGTGCCAAGAGGTTTCAACTTCTATCTGAATAAATATACATATAAACATATACATATAAACGAATGTCTGAAAAGTGTATCATACTCGTTATCGCTGTATAATGAAGCTTTGAGTGTTTTCAAAGGCAAAAAATCTAGAATTATACGCATGAGTTAAAGGATGCAAAAATTTTTAAATTGGTTTTATTTGGCCTGCCATAACTGAACACAAAGGTAATTGGCGAAATCCTCTAAGCATTAAGGAACTAGTAACAAAGAGATCCAGTGTAGATGACGCAATCTATCTTATCGAGTTTGATCGTCAACATGTTTCAAAAAGAGAGGTTGTGCAAATAAGATATTTTCATGATTTTCCTGAATTACCAAGGCAAATACCCCAAAATGATGCACGTAATTTCTGCCCTCATGGCAATTTGTATTCTGAGGTAGCTAAAAATAAAAGCTTCAAACGAAAAGCTTATGCAAATATTTTTTGATGCTGTCGATGCTTTGCAGAGATGTCAGAACAAGTACGACAAACTACGAGTTTTGAGTATGATGCTCCAACATGCAATATAATTCAACTTGTATTCATAATGTTCATATTTTGAACTGGGGTGCCCAAGGCATAACAACTGAGCCAGCAGCTGCCCAGCTGGAATATGTTTTGCAGAAAAGCAAAATCGATATTCTCTTTTTAAAATAGACTTTTTTGAAACCGTACCACAAATTTCAACTTGGTGGCTATAAAATTTATAGAGAGTATCGATCTACTCATGGCGGTGGAGTCTTAATTGCAATAAAGGGTAATATTAAGCATTTGTTGTTACAGAAAAGCAAAACGAGTACTGCAGAGAGTATTTCAATACAAGCCATTATTAATAGAAGACCAGTTATATTTACTTCACCTTAAAATCCAGTTCACACTTCCAATTTCAAGACTGGTTTGGATAAACTAACTTCATTCGCGGACTAATTCAGGTAATCTAATTTTTTTTTAATAAATTAATATCTATAGTTAAAGAAGCGTTTAATAAAAATATATGTCGGTCAATAAAAATTCTTGGCAACGAGAAATCTCTGATATTATTAAAATGTTAATTAGGCAGAGAAATAAAAACAAACGCAAATTTCGAAGGTGTAGGGAATTTTAATTATAAAAATCAATTGAAAAGTATTCTGAAGCTATTAAATAAACTTATTGATTTTCACATTAATAAATATCGAAATGAATTCTGGTCAGAATTTATTTCAAATTTGACATCGGGCTCTAAAAAATTTTGGAAAGTAACAAAAGCTCATAAAGGTAAAAAAATGTATTTTACTGATCTTCATATAAACGGTGAAGTTTTAAAAACTAGCGCTGAAAAGGCCAACTCAATAGCAAAGGTATTTGGTAATTCACACACCATTACTTTAAATAATTATTCACATAATGGACACAGTTGTCTCAAGATTCATTTATGATCTTAATGATACAATTCTTGACATATTTAATGTAGAGCTTACGAATTTAGATGAAGTTAAATCGTTCGTACTTTTATTGAAAAATAATAAAGCCTCCGGTTTAGATGGTATTAATTGCATTATCCTTAAAAAGATACCCGATTGCTTTTTTGAAACTCTATGTAGACTTTTCAACTTTTGCCTTATTGAGGGCTATTTTCCAACGAAAAAATTCTGATTTTGAAGTCTCAGGGTCAGAATCTGGTCCAAATAGCCAAAAACATTAATAGAGGAAAGACAGTTGTGTACAATTATTTAAATAACGTGGAAAGATATGGAAAAAACATGAAAGGGCGGAAGAAAATGGCAACAACTCCGAAAGAAAGACGAAAAATTCTTAGAATTGCATCAAATTCTACCATGTCGTCATCAAAAATACGTGAAAAAAGGTGGGGTCAGTGCCAGTCCAAGAACAGTGCACTATACATAGTGCCTATACATAGTCCGACGAAAACTGCAAAAAACACCACTTAATGAAAAACCCAAATCACAACGTCTACAGTTTGCCAAAAATACAATGACATGGTCCGACAAATGGTTTAAAGTTGTATTTTCCGATAAAAAAAAGTTTAATATTGATGGTGCCGACGGGTATAACTATTACTTCCATGACCTAAATAAGGAGGAATTATTTTTGAGCCGCAGACACAGCCGAGATGGCGAAATATTGGTATGACTGCAACGACTTACAAGAACATTCTGGAGGAAGCATTTCCAAAATTTAATGATTCCTTTGGACCCATACCTTGGACATACCAACACGACAACGCTCCGATTCATACCGCCAGAGCAGTAAAACAATGGATTAATCAACAAGGTGTTCAACTTTTGGATTGGCCCCCATATTCACCAGACCTGAACCCAATGGAAAATGTCTGGGGTTGGCTTGCAAAAAAAGTTTATGAAGGAGGAAAACAATTTGAGACGATAGAATCCTTAAAGGATGCAATAACGGAAGCATGGAGTTCAATTTCGCTAAATTACTTAGAGTCATTATACAAGTCGATGCCAAATCGTATTTTGGAGGTTATTTCTAAAAATGGTGGCAGTACTGATTACTAATTGAATGCTAGAAGATAATAACTTTAATTTTTATAACCTAACATTTAAAAATAAATTACAGTTTGCTTAGTTTTAAAATATTCCTTATTCAAGTGACACACGAAAAAGTACCACAAAATATTTATATTTTTGCCCTATATTTTGAAATGTAAAATTTAATCTATTCGAAATTAAAAGATGAGATGAGTGCATTTTTAAATGATTTTGATTATATTGTTGAAAGCGTTTATTTTGTCTTCATCTGAATCTAAAATTGCAACAACTGTATTGGCAAGAAACTTATTTCGATGACTTTTGTCTCTATTTTCATTAAAAATAAATATGTTCTTAATAGACAATTATGTGTATATCACCCTCAATTTTAAAATTGCAATAAATTTATACCAAAAGTTTTAATAATTAAGAGAAAACGTAATTTTGTGGAATTTTGACAATTTTGTTAGAGCATCGCTTACAAAAATCAACGTCCTTCTGTGATTGTTAGTTTTCGATATATAGCTTATCAAAAATGAACTCTTCTATAATATTTTTCAATATTTTAAAATTTTAAAAAATAGGTTTAAGTCGTTTTATTAAAAATTCACAGAATTATTTTTTTTTCTACACAAAAAATTATTTTAATTTGCAATTTTCCACCAAATATTACACAAAAATATGCTTTTTTTGGCAAAATATGCAAAGACATGCATTATCGATAAAATTTGCAGAAACAACAAATCGATGCCATTTTAAAGCAAGTTATCTGATTTATAAAGATATTCAGTTTTTCACTAAATATCCTTAGTAATTAACGGTATCAAAACTTGAAAAAATAATCAAACAATAATAAAGATAAACAAGTTAGAGTACATTCGGCAGTGCCGAATCTTATATACCTTTCAAACGCTTTGAGATGTGTTATATGAGAGTGAAATACCTTATATTGGATGTAATTATCCATATATTTACCTATACTATAACTAAATACTAAAAACTTTAAATAATTTGCATTTCCATATAAAGTTGAAATAAAATTAAGCTTTTATAAATCCTTACATCCCTATACATATATATTATAAAAATAATAAATGGGTATAATGAGGTGTAAGTCTGTTTATTTGTTTATTTGTGTACCTACCAATCATGTCTAAACGGCTGAATTGATTTTCAATAAATTTGACACACAGATAGTACCAGTGCCAGAGGTGGTTATAGGCTTTGTTAGATCTCGATTATAAGTCACAAACACATTTTACGATTACTTAAAAAATCTATTTTTCAATTTTACACGTTATTAATGAAGCTATTTATATAAAATTTCAGCAGATGCAAAATAAATAAATAAAGCAAATATTCATTATTTCATATCTAAGGAAATATTAAAGTGAAAGCCCTCAAATTTCAAGGGAACTTTTATTCTATCATATTGCATTGATGAAATGAAAATCATACAAAAAAATAACAATTTTCTTATCTAAAATACTATTACAGTGAAAGTCTTAAAAAATTTTAAAGCAATTTTCATATCAAATTTCGAATATGGTGAATAGGTCCAGGGGAAGTAGTAGCTCCCATATAAAGTAAATAATTGTTATCGCATTAAATAGGGTAGCGAAGCGCACTAGTAAAGCTAGGAATTTTACAAAAGTTCGCACATATTTCGGTGCAGAACAAATATTTTATAAATGTAAGACAATATTAAATTAAAAAAGGGTATAGAGGAAAATTTATTGAATCGATTTGACTTATTTAAAAAAAAATTGGAAAAAATATTTGTGATAGATTTATGCAAGAATGAGGCACATAGCTTATATAGCTTATATAGGAGCTTAAAAAAAATCTAATAACATGTTTTGGCCTATAACTCGGTTAATGCTGGGTCTACTTAGTTAATTTTTTCAACACAAAAGTTTTTAAAAAAATTTCCGATTTTTCTGTGAAAGAATGAAGTCTCTAGCTTACATAGGTGCTTCAAATGTTGAAAAAACCAACAACAGATTTGTAAATAACTCGGTTGTTTATAAACCGATTTAATTGATCCAAAAAACCGAAATTCAACAAAAATAGTTGTGATCGATCTATATAAGAACCAAGTCCGTAGCTTATTTAGGAATGGATATCGGCTCTGGAACTAATGAACTGATTGAATTCATTTCTTCAGCGGAAAAATTCAGAAAAAATGTTCTAATTTTGTTTTGCAAACACGAAGTCCCTAGCTTATATAGGGGCTTCAGAAAATCGAAAACCGGTTTAAAACACAGGTTTTTTTAATATTTCCGCTATTTTTGAACCGTTTTTTTTGTGAGTTTCTATAGAAAAAATGCCAGATGTGTTGATATATATAATATATATGTAATATCGGGATGCTTCACAAAAGCCATTTAAACCATTTTTAATTCGAAAAAACTCAAAAAACCAGATTTTTGCTCATATTTTCGCCATTTATGAACCGATCTACTCGAAAGTTTTCCGATCGTTTGATATATATATATATGGCAGTTATTAGTGGGCTTCATAAATGCCATTTTAACCGACGGACGGGAGGACGGACGGGCGGACTGGCGGACGGATGGAGAAACGGATGGGCGTATGGATGAAGAAACGGATGGGCGGACTGACGGACATCGTCCTATCGATATCATTTCTTATAAGAATCCAGAAAGTATAAACTTTTTTGCTCTCCGACGAAAATTGTGGAAATTACAAATTTATATGGGCATTTCTTTAGGGTTAAAAAAAATTTAAAATTTTTTTAATGGCACTATTTAATGGCGCCAATATTTGCTGGCTTTAATGAAACGCAAATCTGTTCGCGTGAATGACTTTTAGCGAACGGCTTTAGTGTTATGGATCATACTGATTTTTTTAACATTTCATTAAACAAATTTTAATCAAAAACGTATGTATAGATTTGTTCGTTTTTTAATTTTATAAAATTTTTTGATATATTTTTAATATTTGACAATCAAAAAATTTTTAAAAATGATATTAATGGATAAGAAATGGCTACTTATATTATGGTAGTTAAAAATCAAAATCCGACATCAAGAATAAATGCACATATGTGACCTACAAAAAGGTATACAAAATACAAATTAAAGGAGGACCGATGCTGTTTATAAAAATGAACTTAATCGGGACCATAATTACGATTTAATTTTTTTTAATAAATTTGACTTTATTGAAACTTTTATAAAACAATTAATTACAATCTCAATAATTAAAAAGAGAATTACTAATATCACAGTATTAAGGAAAAGTTGACTAAAAAACTAAAAACAGCCACTCTTTAAGTAAAAAAGTGTCTTAGGGATTGTTGGCAAATTTCTTATTATTTTATATGTAGACGTTCTGCATTTTTCTTTAATGACAGAGTCAGTTCCTTTGCAGTTGAATTAAATATATTATGGTTAAAGTATCTATGCATTAGATCAGTAGAATATCTGGGGTGTAGGTTTGTTTTGTATTATCTGCAGTTTTCTTGTGTAAGTTTTAGCAACTTTATGAAACCAGACTTAGCAACCATAGGTCAAAATTGGCCGAATACACATTTTGTAAATAAGAATCTTGTTTTTTAAATTAAGTTTAGATCTTCTGTTGAGTAAAGGGTAAAGTGCACGGCCGCATTTGAATGCTTTATCACAAATATATTGTATGTGTTGTTTAAATGAAAGTTTTTTATCTAAAATAATTCTTAGATATTTGATGCTATTTTGTAGTGGGATAAAAACTCCGCTAGAATATAAATATTTCGTAAGAATACATTTCTGCGAACTATTATATGGAAATATAATAGCTTGTGTTTTGCTAACATTTACTTTTATCATTTATCAAAGAATTTGTGGGTAAACTGTCTTCCATCCTTTTGATTACAGCGTTAGACACTTTACCGCTGCAAATAAGAGCACTATCTCTTGCGTAAGTAAAGTAAATAGTAAAGAGTAGGTGATAATACCAACCCTTGCGGTAGACCCGCTATCACTAAATAGCGTGTTATCTATAGATACAACAAATGGGCGTTGATCTAAAAAACTCTTTATTATTTTTTGCAGATACGTTGCATAATTTAAGGAATTTAGTTTGAAAATTAGGCCATCACGCCATATTGAATCTAAGGCTTTTTCAATGTCTAGAGAAATAAATCCAGAGCTCTTATCAATTCATTTGTTTGCTTGAAGAAAATTAACTACTCTTTTTAGTTGATGTACAGTAGAGTGCTCCTTGCGGAAATCAAATTGTTGAGGGTTAATAATAATATTATTTAGACAAAAAAATTTTAAATTCTCTTATTTATTATTTTTCAAAAACTTTTTTCAATAGGCTTAGAATGCTGATTGATATATAGCTGGAAGGCTTGGAAATTGGGATGAGTTTTGTCTTCTTAAAAATTGTAGGAAAAATATCCTTCTATTAAACAAGAATTAAAAAGTTTACTTAATATTTCAAAAAAGTAGACGGGCATGTTTTTAAGGATAATGCTATTAATGCGATCTAACCCAGGGGCTTTATTGAACTTCAATAAAAGTACAAACGATTTAACTTCAGCTGAGTTGGTAAATTCTATAATCGATCTGTCAAGAATTTTATTGCTAAGATCATGAACTAATCTAGTGACAGCTGTGTTCATAGGTGAATAATTGTGTAAAGTAATGGTGTGTGAATTACCAAATACCTTTGCTTTAACCTTTTCAGCGCCAGTTTTTAAAACTTCACTGTTTATATGAAGATCAGTAAAATACATTTTGTTACCTTTAAGGGCTTTTATTACTTTCCAAAATTTTTTAGAGCCCGAGGGCAAATTTGAAATAAATTTTGACCAGGATTAATTTCTGTCTATTAAGGTGGAAATCAATTAGTTTATTTAATAGCTTCAAAATATTTTTCAATTGATTTTTATAATTAAAATCCCTACATCATTGAAATTTACGATTGCATTTATTTTTCTGACCAATTAAAATTTTACTGATATTAAAGATTTCTGGTTGCCATGAATTTTTATGACCGACATATATTTTATTAAGCGCTTCTTTAACTATAGATATTAATTTATTAAAATAAAAATTTAGATTACTTGAATTAGTCAATGTTCTGACACTTAATTTTATTTTCCATCCAGTTTATGATTAGTGACCAGTCTGTGGAATTAAATGTGTCAAGTTTTGAACTTGTATAGAAATAACTCAAGATATAGGTACATGGTACGACTTTAAAACATTTGGATGTGTCTCAAGGTTTGAAAGATGGAGAATGTCTACTGTAGACGGTTGAACAGGGTAGATATTTTTTACCAGCCGAATTATCTGACATACAATTTGAATGTGTATATGGAGCCTTCAAATCACCGAGAATAAAATAGTCGTTTGTAGATGAAGTTAATTTATCCAAATCAGCTTTAAAGTTGGTAGTATGAACTGGATTATACGCTGAAGTCAATATAACTGGCCTTCTATTAATCATAACTTGTACTGAAATACTTTCAGCAGTACTTGTTTTTATTTTTGGTAAGAACATATGCTTAATATTGTCTTTAATTGCAATTAGAACCCTTCCGTTATGCGTAGTTCGATCCTTTCTATAAATTTTGTAACCACAAAGTTGAAATTTGTGGTATGGTTTAAAAAAAGTCTCATTTAAATGCATCGACAACATCAAAAAATATTTGCATTAACCTTTCATTTGAAATATCACCGTTATTATTTCATTCGTAGCTTTTGTTTTTAGTTGAGTGAACAAACTTCATAATCGTGATTTCTGGTACAGGCTGAACACACTACGATACCGTTACAATTTTTAGCACATTTGGAGCATTGTGTGGAACCTTTATTGCCCTTTAGAGGTTTTCTCCAATACATAGAAATATTACAAAAATATTTTGTTTTCATAACCTCTATTTTTGAAACATGTTAGCAATCAAACTCGATAAGATAGAGTGCGTCATCTACACTGGATCTCTTTGTTGCTAATTCCTTAATGCTTACCGGGTTTATATTGAGCGAGCTGAAAAAATCTTCGCCAATTTTCTTTGTGTCCAGCTTTGGCAGGTCAAATAAAAATATTAAAGATAGAAGTTGAAAGCTGTTGGCACTAGTGCTGGGACCTTCTAAAGTTTTTGGCACCTTGAATTTAGGGCTATTGCCCTAATGCATTATTCTTTTTTGAGCAAACATTGCCAAACAAAAGAAAGTCAAAGCAAATTTAAGTAGTTTTTTACACTTTAATTTAAAAATTTAATTAATTAAGAGGGCGGTTCAATGACTTTTCGAACTTCCCTCGTAGTTATATGAAATTCGACACTATTCCCATCAAGTACCACCTGTTAATAGACTACTGTCAAATTTTTTAGCAAGTGTCGTTATTTACTTTGCGTAAAAAATAGGGTTTTTCGAGGTCCTTAAAATAGGCATTTGTTTCGTCAATAATTTCATTGTTGGAACTGAATCTCTTTCCACCTAGCCATTTGTTTGGAAATAGGAAGTAGTCACTAGGAGCTAAATCCGGAGAATATGGCGGATGAGGTACCAATTCGTAGCCCAATTCATAGAGTTTTGCCATTGAGACTGCACACGTGCGCACCCGTGCATTATCTTGATGAAAAAGAATTATTTTCTTGGCCATATGGGGTCCTCATTAAATCGGTCTAATAAGTTGGCATAATATTCGCCGTTTATTGTTTTTGCCTTTTGAAGGTAATCGATGTGGATTATCCAGCGTGCATCCCAAAAAACTGTTGGCATCACTTTATTGGCCGACAAACTTATCTTGGCCTTCTTCGAAGCAGGTTCACCCGGAGAAACCCATTGTTTAGGCTGCTGCTTGATCTGCGGAGTACATTCATGGATCCATGTTTCATCCACAGTTACAAAACGCTTCAAAAACTAATTCGGATTGCAGTTAAACAACTTCAAACAAGCCTTTGAAGTTGTCACACGTTTACGTTTATGATCAATTGAGAGCAAACGCGGCACCCATCTTGCAGACAACTTTCTTAAACCCAGCTGATCATTTAAAATCAAAAACACACTGCCATATGAAATGCCTATGGCATCAACAATCTCACGCACTTTTACTCTTCGGTCGGCCAACATCATATCGTTGATTTTTTCTACATTTTCGATGGTGCAGAGTCCCCATCGAGCTTTTCCTTGGTTTGATTGACGGTTTTTTTTGGCAAAGAATAATGTTTTTTTCCATTTTTAGAAAAATACACGGGTTGTATGTTTTAAACAGCTGTTAAACGCAAAGTAAATGACGACACTTGCTCAAAATTTGACAGTAGTCTATTAACAGGTGGTACTTGATGGGAAGATGTGTTGCGTTTCATATAACTACGAGGGAAGTTCGAAAAGTTACGGACTTATTGATCCGCCCTCGTATTTCATATGAAATTGTAAATGTGTTTCGCGAAAAACTGTTTTTTCTTTTAAATTTTCGCTTTTGTTTTTCAAACTTAGACGAGATATAACGCAAAATACGCATAATTATAATAAGTATCAATCCTCGTTTCAAAGTTTGTATTCCGTCGAGGACCTCACAGACCCCGCCCAAAAAATTTAAAAAATTAAAAATTTTGTCATTAAAATCCGACTACCCTTTATGTAACTTTTGAAAGTCTGCACAATAACAAGGAAGGTCTCGAATTTATTCACATAGTCCGATTATTTCATACAAGATCGAATGAGATCAAAAAGTATAAACGCGTGAACAAAAATTGTAGAAGAATGGAAAAAGCTAAGTAATTTTAAGCCCTTTTTCTACGTTTTTAAATTTTGAACAACAATCGTGATTATAGAATGAAACCTATGGTGTAGTGACAGGTAGATCGACTTCGATTATGGTCGGAAATCTATTCTCGTTGTCGGAAATCTATTCTCGTTGTGGTCGATTCTTACTAGACAATTTTATACTGAAATCGACTTTTAGCCTTCGATTAAGTAGACATAACTACTTCACTATGTACGAATTCTGCGCCTTAATTGTGGCATGATCGTTCAAATAAAAGTCGATGGTCTATTTTTTCCGCAGCAAGTTCCTCGTCTAGCAGAAAATATTCCAGACTCGGTTCCAGAATAAGTTTTATATATATTTTATATCATACTGACGTTAATATAGTCATTATTAATAACAATAAATAGACCTATTATTTTTATTATCTTTTGATCTTCTTCGAACAGTCGTACGACTATTATATTCACTGTCAAATTATGTATTCTCTCTGGTTTAGTTGTTAAACATATTGACAGATATGCATATTTAAATGTCTAATGGTCCTTTAAAACATAAGATAATTAAATTTTAATTCATTTTTTATTAACTTTACAAATAATCGATTGAAAAATCTATTATGGGGTTCGATTAATCGGACATAAAAATTTAAATTAAAATGTTTGATAAAAAAATCGGTTATTAATTTTTAATACCATTCATTACTGTGGTGCTAACATTTTGTATTCTAATAGTTTCAAGTCTTGTGAGAACTTATTACCGATTAAATTCAGTTTCAGCCGGGTTAAACATTTTTGATAATGGTGCATATACAATTGAGATTTTAAAATATGCTCTAAAAGAGTCAAATATGTCAAAATATGCTATATGCCCTATAAAAAAATTTACGCAAAATATGCAAAAAATATGTACTTCGAAATCGATGTAAAAATACTTTAATACGAGTAGTTATGAAACGTATATATATTTTATCTACGACCTTTATTTTGAATACATTCAACGAAAAGGAAATTTTCCAATTACATATTACCGGTTTCCCCTCTTCATCTTTATATGAATAGGGTGTCTAAGCTGTAGAATATTTTTCTTTCAGTGTCAAACATTGAATTAACTTGTATTCCATTTTCATTCAATAGCGTCCAGTAGAAAGGAATTTACTGCCTCTCCCACGCTATCGAACGAAAAATTCGTTTCGACAATTTATATGGAAAACAACAAATAAATTAAAATGTTTTTGTTGTTTCCCATACAATTAGTGTAAACGAATTTTTCGTTCGAGATCGTGGGATAGGTAGTTAAAATCAAATTAAATTTATTTTGCTTGAACATTTTTAATTTTTTAATCATATTTCAAGTTTAATAAATTGAATTCACATCGAATGAATATAATTCTTAATGAATTTGTTTAATAAGTAATGAATTCTATTCAAATTTTTAGAACTCACTATAAATCATTCAATTAAACTTACATCACATTTAAGTTAAAGTTTATTTTATTTAAAATTTTCATTATTTTTCAATCATATTTCAATTTTTATATATGAATTCAAATCAGATTCCAGCAATAATTTTTTATGATTGATTTTTTTTTTTAAATTTCTGTGCGTATAGGGATTTAGGTGTTATGAAATGAGAACAAATCCTAACATTCATTTCGTCGGTATGCTGGCGAAGGGTCCTATGTGCACTTTTCTGATTTTTTTTTTATTTATCATTCATTTTAAATTTTAATATATTTTCAAATATTTGGATTAGTTTCGAAGTTATCAAAACGATTAACATGTAATTTTGTATGACTTTCATATAAAAAATATATTTTTTTTTGCTCTCCTGAAAAATTGTTCAAAAACACATAGGAATTTTCATCAGCGCACCGATTAATAACTAGATATTTATGTGAGAGAAAAAAACCTGATTTAAATGTCAAAAACCTAATTTAAGCAACCACGAAATACTCGTAGTTACACAAATTTTGTTTTTGTGTTTTGAAAAAATTAGTAACATTTTTGAAAATTTAGTTCAACTTCTAGTTGTATTCTATCAATAACTTATCAATTAAATAAATTATTATTGCTGTTCAAATAAAAAAACCTTTGAATTAACAATTAGATGACGTTAATATTTTCAAAAAAATTATAACAACCATATCACATGATAATTGAATATTATTCACTCTTGAACTACTCGAATCATTTTCGGCCAAAGATTGTTAACTCAGCGAGAGTAATATCAACTGGATTTTTGTTTCCTCATGGAAGAATTTTCCACAGCAGATAAACTGTTAAAACTATAGTGTGATCCATTTAGGGGTTTGTTTTCAATAGAATTGGATGTCGGAATCTTTATTATGACTGGAAAGAACATTCTGTGACATTTACTTTCAAGAGATAATTTCATTCATATGATTTTCATACGATTTTCGATCACACGAGTAATGTTGGCTTCCAATTATTGAATCGTAGCTAGCTTCTTGACAAAGACTTTTGACTTTTCATAACCTAAAGGTGTAATAACTCATGATCTGGGAGGTCAGTTATAGGTCCAAAGCACAAAATTTGCTGCTCACCATAATGAATTTTCAATAAAGCCATCGTTTCGCATGCTGTATGTGCTATAGCACCCTCTAGCTGGACGAGTTGGATTTTGTAACCCTTTTTACAAAAGCCTGAGGTAAAATTCGTTAACCTGCTCCATATAGGAGGCCAAAATGATACGCGCGGCGTCGAATCGATTGGTCATGATCAGCACCCACATTCTTCTCACTATGGGCTGGATGTGATGTCTATTTGGTATCATCCAATAACGTACACTGAGGCTTACATTTGTGGTTGGTGCTGGCAATAGTAGTCTTGGAATGTTGATGATGCACATCATAGCAATGCTGCAAAGTGTGATCGAAAAGTGGAATTTGCGAATGGACCACCTGTCTTCAAAAAGTAAATGTCAGATAATTTTCTTTTGGATCGCAATAAAGATTACGACATCTAATAAAAATGAGGTTCGATTTAAAAACTAAATATATTTTTTAATAACCTTTATAGTTTTTTTTTTTGTTTAACTCGTTCTTTTTCATTGTTTGTTGAATTTTCGAAATGTTAGATAGGGTCAGTTGCATTTTTGGTAAGGATATATTCTGTCATCATTTATAATTTTTCTACTTATTTAATTCTTTATTATTCTAGATAATTTTGTTGGTAATTGAATTTCTAACAAAATTATTTAAAGCACGGCATTTGTATTCTTTTGATGTTATAATTTTACTCTAGAATTTGTTCAGTTTTCTCAATTATGTACGCTTTACTAAAAAAGGGTTTCATTTAAATGGCAATATATATATATTCTCCTCTATCATTTATGGCAATGAACATTCCAAACATTTAAATACCTTTTCGTTGTAACATAATTTAACGGGAGAAAGTTAATGTCATACTCGTATTTAGACATCACAAACAACCCTTTATTGTTTCCCTTTCACGATTAAACGAAAAACATTCCAACTTAAATAACTTATTGCATGTTTATTTAAGCTAATGATGATATAATTATTTAACTCTTACTAAAAATAAATTGAACTGTAGTAAATTTTAACAAGTAATTTTAAGATTATTTTAAACAATTATGAATAATGACAAAGTGTAATTAAAATTAAAATTGTTCAAATCTCACAAAGAAGAATTATAGTAGAATCTTTTTTAATATTGTTGAGATTTATGTTTTGTGATAATTAAAGAAAAATCTAAATGCCACAATTCTGTCTGATGGTCACTTGTTATCATTTATCCTTTTGCTTATTTTTAGAAATAATATTTGTTACAGCACAAATGGTCGACCGAACGTTGCAATAAAGACTTTGTAACATTTTTAATTTCATTCATGCATTTCCAAACATTTTAATCTCCCTAAATTGGATTAAGTACTTTTTAAAAGGTTCTTGCTTCTTTGTTTTTAACAAAAATATTATTTTAGAACTCACACAAAAATTCTACTCTCTTTCCCATTTAATGTACTCATATCATTTGTCAGGACTTCTTGCATGTCCATATTATTTGTCTCCTCGTGTTTGTACTTGTCATTGTTACTCGTATTGCAAATTAAATCTTGTTGTCTCTTTTTTTTTGTTGCTCGAAAGCTTAATTTGGTACTATTTGTGTGACGAGTATTTTTTTTTGTTTTTGTCAGAGATTTAAAGGAATCAAACTTTTAGTATAAAAAATACGTTTAAATAGTTAAAAAATAGTAATTATGATTCTATATTTGAATATACCAATTTTGAGGGAAAGCAAAACTGGTTCCGTGACAGGTTCTTTGATACTAGAGACCGGCTTTAGTTCAAATACTTTATATGTTGATAACTTTTACATGGAGATACCAGTTATGTTGAATCTAATGTTGTTTACATTTACATCAACCAATTTTTGACAAAAGAACAGATTTTTTTTACGATTTTTAAAATAGTATAGACCGATAATGTCGCTGGCTTTTAATCTGTATCAATGAATAATTTTCTGGGGATTCATTATATGATGTCATTATCCTAACTAAAAAATACTGATAATGCTGTATCTACCCAAACATTTTAATACCTTGCCAATCACCGGAAATTTAACTTAAAAAAATCGACATTTAAGTCATTTTTAAATGAGAATTGTTTTTAAATAACTAAAAGCCCCACGCAAGCGGACACTTTGTGCAGCCCTTTTTCATTATACCAAATCTAAACCTAGAATGAAGTTGACAGTTCCAGCAGGTGGGAGGCCTTAAACATTATTTGGAGACAATACTCATTACCAAAGATATCTTGTCCTTCATGACCTCAAACCGAGGCAATCGTGCATTTCCCAAAACCAAATTTTCTAGTTACCACATTGCCCAGGATATTTCAAGCCACAATGTTTAATGAATAATCTCCTTTCTAGTCTAATTTTGCTGTTATTGAGCGATAGCAACTGTTGAGATTTATTACTATTTAGCATAAAAAACTGTTTTTCCTACATGTTTCTAAATAGAGAATTCTATTGTGGGCGAATTGCGATACTACCGAGATTTAATTATTTCCCTGGCATAACTCACACAGATGTCAAACAAGGGTAGTTGGCCAAACAATCCGCACAATAATTTCCTACATGAAATTCATGGCTAATACCCAATGTAACGACAAACCGTTGTGTGCACCTGATCTCACAAGAGAATATGGACTTTAAATCATCTGGACTATCTGACAAAAATGTAAAAAGGTAACCTAAAATATTGACGAGTGTTTATGCCTTGCTAAATGTTCTCTGAAAGTTTGTATGGAACCGCTATTGAAATTAGGTCTACCATAGGTCCCTGGCTGGTATAATGGCATTTAATGTTATATGTAGTACCAGAAATGGCAACATAAAATCTCCCCAAATTAAAGGGTCAAATCACTGAAATATCCGCTTTCGCATTCACTCGATCACTTTTGTCCATCACACTAATGCTGCATAGGTAAGAATTGATTTGATTATGGATGTAAAAGGACAATATAGTCTAGATTTCAGATTCCTTATTTTACAAAAAAAAATGTTGGTAAAATTTCCAGAATGTCGCGTAATGCACACATATCTATTTACTTAGCTCCCAGGGCTTTAACAACACAGGTATACAAGCTTTTGGACTTGAGCAACCAAAAGTTTCTAAGATTTTAGATTTCGAGATATAAAAAAATATTTTTTTATTATATTTGAGATATGATAACCAATTTATTCAATAAAAAGTGATAAAACGGAATTAATGATCTGTCAAATTGAATCGTGATTGAATTGTGATCTGTTTCACGTACTAGTCCAACAGTAGTAACTCATCTCCTTGATATTATTTTTAGATTTTCGCCAAATTTTTATTGTACCTTTTAAGCAAAAAAATCGTAGTATCGAATAAAGAAAATTAAGATTTATAGATATCTTTCAACAAACTCTACATTATTAGTTTCAAATCAAGAGATTTGCGATTATCAAGAATGTTGCGAACATCCAATAAACCCTGGCGATTTATTAATCCCGTTAAATGTTCCGTTTAGGTCCAACTTATTCAATTAATGTTGGCAGCAATTCTGCTCATTACATTACTTCATTCTTTTCCCGTTCTGTATTATTTTTAGTCTGTCATAGCAGGCAATTTGTATGTCCATGTGTCTGCGAAAACATTGATTAAGTCTCTGCTTGGTAACTGTTACCATTTGGCAACCTCTTAAAATGACCAAAGGTTACTAAGCTCAAGAGATTATTTATGGTTTATTAAATGTACTCACTACTTTTGCTTTATTTTTCATAACTCTTGTTTTTAATTATGGTCAAAGAGATTTGTTTTTTTTTGTACATAAAAATACAAGGTACTCAATTTTTTAAACAGAAATCATTTTTAATATAAAAACAGGTCATAGACGAAAAGTCTAGTCTTGTTATAATCAAAGTGGCTTTATTAGCTTATAGATTTCATTAAAAATGTCAATGCTCATTTGATTATTAAATAATGAGAGATGGATTTTAATAAAAAGGCCTTTTACCAATTAATATAAAAACATGTTGTGATAATACGTAATATTTTTTTTATCATTACTAATCTATTTTTTATAATTTTCATTTAATTTCATTAAAAATCTTTTAAAACAGGCATTTATTTATCTTATTTTATTGGAGTAAAATATCTTTCCTCCCATCCATATTTTTATTTTTGGAACCAATTTAAATAGGCCAAACTAAAGTATATAGGGATTGCGCACGAATAAATTCCTGCACACTTTAGGGCTTATAACTTTCATTATACGTAAGTAAAACTAGAACCGTTAACTTGTTAATATTTGTTATTATTCTCAGTAACTATGTATGTACTAAATTTTGTCGTAATATCATAATTAGTTTCTCTTAAAACGGAAATTGAACAAAATTCGTTCAAACACATAATTGAAATTTTCTAGGAACTCAGGTGAGTCGAGAAGTACAGTTTCTTGAGTCATAAAAAAATATAAAGAGTTCAAGATCACCGAAAAGAATCCTGATACGCGAAGAAAAATTTGATTTACAGACTGTAGGATCGCAGACAAAATAATACTAATTTTAAGATAAAATCTCTACATTTCTGGATGGAATGTGACCTATTCTTTAATTTTTTCTATATCTCTTATCAGAAAAGTTAAAAAAGTGGCCTGAAGACTTACGAAGTAAAAATAATTCTAATGGAAAAGCTAGAAAAAATGTGAAGGCAAAAGAGAGGACGAAAATTATTGAGACTAATTTTTTTTAAAAAATATGAATGCTGCCTAAAGGGTGATAAAAAGTACATACTGGCGAACTTTGGTCATGAATTCCATATCACAGATATTATGGGAAATCTTTCAGATAAGTATAGTGTTAAAAAATCGAAATTGTCAAATAAAATTTTGCTCTAGCAAGACATTTGTATATGTGGAGAAAAAAGCATTTCATTTATAACAAATAACACCTTTAACAGAGAAATTTAGGCAAATGCGTGCCGTCAGAAAAGATTCATTTCTATCATTAGAAAAAACTACGAATTCTAATTTTCTGGCCTGATCTTTGTTCTCATTATTACAACAAAAAAGTAACTGAGTGGTATAAAACAAATGGTGATGCTACATACCAAAGGAGGCCAATCCAATAACTTTACAGAAGGACTCTGCCCATTTTAAATGTCTTGGGTCATAAAAAAATTTAAAAATACTTAAAGCCGACTAAAAAATAAAAAAAAATGAAGTGGACCCATTCCAACAACTTGAATATAATAGTCTTTAATAAAATCAAAAGATTGACCCATTGGTTTAATTTTTATAAACAAAATTGTATTCACTAAATTTTTCGTGCGCAGTCATTAATATGTAGGGACAATAAGTGAAAGATTTACTTTCCTTGATAACAGAAAATTTGCCATTGATTTTTTCCTTTTTATGGCACGTGTTTTCATATTAAATAGTTTTTTTCATTTCAAAAATATTAGGGTCAGTCTTAAAGAGTTCCCTTAATTTGTCTTAAAAAAAAAAAAAAATTTAACCACAAAATTCGACATCTGAAATTAAATCTTGTTATGTATAAAATACACAAACCCAATACATTTGTTTTTTTTATTTTATTTAATAATAAATCGGATAATATATGAAATACAAATCATCATATTCATGGTTAATTTATGACAATTAATTCCACTTAACTGCATCAAATAAATTACATTCAATAAATTCAAACAAACTACTTTTCCACTGGCAGACGGACAAATAAGATATGCAGACAATGGAATTAGAGTCATAAATCTGGCAAAACATTCGACAAAAATTAGCTCAAAGGGACGGACACCTGTGCTGGAACAAATTTCAAAGTAAACTTATTGAAAACCGAAAATCATTTAAAGCGAACAAAATAAACCACCCTTCCTTCTACAAACACACACACACACTGCATACAAAGACTGACAGCAACTGGTAAAGTAAATGATGAGACACTAAGAGAAATTATATAGTCTATTGTATAAAATCATAATTGAAAAGATTTTTTAACAATAGAGATTTTTTAAATAAGTTTATTTCTTAAATTAAAATCATTGTAGTAATAGTTTTATTTATTTAAAATTTTATAAAAATCGTTCGACGAATTTTATAAAAATCGATCGACGCCACCTATTCCCTTTTATAATTTATTGGTTTAAAAATAATCTTTCAGTGTAGTTTTTCTCACAGACTTATTCAAATCGCCCTTCCCTTTTATAATTTATTGGTTTAAAAATTTTCTTTCAGTGTAGTTTTTTTTCACAGACTTATTCAAATCGCCCTTCCCTTTTCTAGTTTATTGGTTTCAGAATTTTCTTTCAGTGTAGTTTTTTTTCACAACAAAAGAATTTCACATAAAAATTACTATTAGAGAAGGAGAAATGGAAACAAAATGAGATCAAACGAATTGTTAAGATGAGTTAAGTTGATAAACAAGAATTGCCCCTTAAAAACAGAAATACTCATGTACAAATAAAGCGCCTATAAGTTATTGCCTAAAAAGGACAAAAAATATAATAAGAAAAAACCAGAGAAAGTCGTAAAGCAAGTGTAATAATAGCCTTTATAGTATTCTCGATGTTCTATATTCCATTTAAGTAGTAAAGATGTCATTAACAGCACATTATGGTTGGAATATTAGCAATATAAATAGCAGGAGATTTACATTCAAAGAAAAGCAATAAACTAGCTTTGTTTCAATAGAAATGTATAATTAAACTGGCAAATAAGAGGCACGCTGTTAAAAAAATTCTGATAAATGGAATTGAATATAATGAATATCGAATATAATGAATTCTCTGAAGATTTAGCATGTTTCAGAACAAACGAGCACGTTGTACTTCCCTTCGTAAAATTAGTAGTAGCCTTAATGGTCTAGCTATCCTAATCTAACTCAAATTCGACAACACTTCGCCGAAATTTGAGCTTGAAAAGTTTCACTCGAACTTAGTAACTTTCCAACAAGTTCATTTGCCCATTTTAGGATATGTTGAGATATAAAAAGCATTGTGTTATCCATTCAATTTATTCTACTTATATTTTGAAAGATCTTAACTACTTATCTGAAAAAGAACACATCAAGAACACAAAAAATTAAGAATAAAAATCAAATAATGATACACCTCTTATTGAGGTGTGCCACAGAATCCCAATAAGATAAGTGATAGAAGTCCAACTTGCTCTGAAAAAAATCTAACTCAGCTGTCAGAAAAAACCTAATTCTTTGTATGTTTTGGTATAATTTTCTACAGAACTCTAATTTATACGTTTTTTTTTTTTTGCTGAGAGAATTAAAAGATTTATCATAATCCTGGAAAAAGAATAAGGGGATGGAGGAAATAGTGTTCAGGAAGTTACATTGCGAAGTGTCTTATAGTTGAAGAGCGAGATAAATTTGTACCTCGGTTGTAAGAACACTAAGATAATATGGTTTCCAGGACATCATGGTGTTGTCGAGAACCAAAGAGTAGATAAGCTATCAAAGATGGTATACCATTATACTGCAATACGCAAAGGCTTTTCCGAAAGTTAAAAACTGAACTGAAGGAATGGGCGAGAAATGAACACGTTAGAGACTGGCATAATTCATACATTGGGAGATAGACTAATATCTTATAGAGAAACCCAAACATTGAAATAACTCGGGTGATCCTAATTCTAAATAGGCAAACACTCAGAAGGCGAATCAGTGTAATAACCGGCCACACGTAGCTAAAGAATCACCTAGCTCGCATTTGAGTAACGTATGATACAATCTGGGACTACGCGACAATTGAACACTAATTATGTGAATGTCCTGAATTTAATTGCATTAGGAGTGAAAATTTTAAAAGCAATAAAGTACCGAATCTGGAAGATCTCAGTGATATCTATTAAAAACCTATGAGAATCTATATCTATAAAACCACATTTTTAACCTAACCGAACTTATAACGCTTTTAACAGAGAAATTTACGCAAATGAGTGCCGTCAGAAAAGATTCATTCCTATCATTAGAAAAAAAACCACGAATTCTATTTTTTCTGGCCTGATCTTTGTTCTCAGTATCACAACAAAAAAGTAACTGAGTGGTATAAAACAAATGGTAATGCTACATACCAAAGGAGGCCAATCCAATAACTTTACAGAAGAACTCTGCCCATTTTAAATGTCTTGGGTCATAAAAAAAATTTTAAAATACTTAGTCAGTTCCTTTATCAACGTGTACATATAAAGCATGGAGGCGACATGTATTGGCTTGGGATGCTTTTCCGGACAAAGGTTAGGACTGGTACGTAAAATTAATGATATATAATGAATAAGAAAGTGTACCAAAAAATTCTCCAGGAAGTAATGTTTTCACATGCCAGAGATAAAGTACTGACCCTTGGAATTCAAACATGATGAAGACACAAAATAAACCTAAAAATAAATAAGAATTTTATGAAATTTTAATTTCTAAAATAGTTAGAATACAAGTAAGAAAGATATAATCGGTCAAGCCCGACCATATGATACCCCACACCATTGTGCATGTCCATCAAAATTCGTGGACAGGTCATATATTAGATATGTGGACAATTGCGGACCGATACTTTTACTAAGTGTAAATTATACGTATATAGAATATTACGTTAATACGAGTACTAAGATTTATATGAATTTAGGCACTTTAGGGTGATTCCCGAAAGTGGGCTTATATGGGAGCTATGGTAAATTATGGAGCGATCCTCGTAAAATTTGTCACTATGACTTCTACTTATATAAAACTTATTAGTGTCGAATATAAACCTGATACTAACATGTGTTGTGATTTATACACGTTAAAGTGATTTTCGGAAGAGGGTTTTATATGGGAGCTATGGTAAATTTTGGACCGATCTCCATGAAATTTGTCACAAAGATTGATACTTATACAAAATTTTCTTACACCGAATTTCATTAAAATATTGCTATATTTAAGGCATTCATGATCTTTAAACCCCTATTCCGGGAGGTTCGTCCTTGTGTCATGAAATTTCCAAATTTCATTGAATTATCTTCAAAATTGCGACCTGTACTTTGTACACAAGTTTTACATGGACAGCCAGCTATCTGTCCAGGCAAACGGACGGACGAAATTCGTCAGATCGACTCAAAAAGTGATTCTGAGTCGATTGGTATACTTTAAGGTGAGTGTTGGCTGATTTTTTCTGAGCGTTACAAAGATTAGTGTGGGTATGGGGTATAAAAAATACTATTGCAAAAACACAAAATGATTCGTTTCCATTTCAAATCCTTTTAGAAATCAAAACATAATAATATATAAATAAATGTGTTTGAAATTTTAAAATTAAATAAAAATTTTCTAAATATTTTATATTTTTAATATTTATTTAATTTATTTAATATTTTCTATAAATTAAATACATTTATCAATAGTTTTACTAGCCCTATAAGCTAGTAAACTTTAATTCACCTCATTACAGTTAAATATTTATTAATATGCATACTTTTATATTCTTTCACACAGATCTTTAATATATAAAATTACACAAAATTAGAAATATGTACTGAAGAATTTATAGCATCATTTCCAGTATTAAAAAATTTACAATTAAATAAAGCGAACTTAGAAAACATTTCTCCTTTTTTGCTCGACACTGTATGTCAGAAAAATGTATTTTAAATTATAATTTAATTTTTTATTCAGTTACTATTAGCTACTGCAATTATCACTGAATTTGTTGAATCTGAATTTACATTTATAAATTATACGAATCACTAACAACTAAAAATTATTAAAAATAATGGTTTGGTTTGGGACATTTTAATGCACCTCTTTTTAACATAACCAAATCTCATTATTGGTACAACAGCTTGGTTCTTAGGTTTATTATGTTTTTCCCATTTGTACTATACAAGTTCAGATCCTTCAACGTATATCAGTTTATAGCTTTTGGTTTGATGATTGCAGATCCTTTCATCTTCGACTAGTGCACTCTTACATAGGCATTCTGAAAGATCTATCGTCTGTTTTAGTAGCAATGTGGATCGGTACCACCTGGAATTATCGCATTCTGGGAAAGGTCCTGGTTTCTCTTGTAGGAACTTTCTGGAATACTTCCGTTATATTTCTTTGCATTAAATCTTAATTTTACTGAGGAATAAGCAATCAGTTTCGCTCCAGTTGATCGTTATTGCAGGATTTGTCCGTCCTCCTTATGTATATTTTCAATCTAAAATAATTTATTAAAAGCGGTAATAAATCGGAAATGATTGGACTTAGTGTTTTAAATGTAGCTACAAAGGAAAAACATTTTTAAATTTCTCAGGGAACATATAGAGTCTGAACTCTTATTCAAGTTTGGCATAACGATTTTTGTTTGAAATTGTTACCTTTAGAACTTGTTCTTCGGAATCGTTAACGAGTTTCCATGATTTCTGTTAGAAATTGTTAGACTCACAGCTAGTTCTACGAAATTTTATATTTGAAATTCAGCGAATAATTTCATATTTGCAAGATTTAAGTAATATCGACTTTTATATTTAAATATTGTGTATACAAAAATAAATGTAAGCATCTGATATTTATAAAATTTTTCCAACACTTGTTTGGAAATAAAGCTTCATTTACAATTTTAGAAGTTCTATGAAGTAATGTAAAAACTATTTCAAAACAATTTGTTACAAAAAAAAAAAAAAAAAATCTGAGTGCCACGTGCAAGGACAATTCTGCATTTAACATATTAAAAATAATGTTTACAACATTGCAGCTGTATTACTGTCAACTTAACACTCAACATATTGTTATTGTCAACAATGATCCCTTATAGTCAAAATACAAATAAATGCAATCTTTCCCTTTTACTTTTATCCTCCGTTTGTCAAACATTAATATTACGCTTATTACACCAAAAATTACAAAATTAAATACCACCATCCAAAAAAAGGGTGACTACATTTGTTTGTTTCCGCTACCAATTGTCCGCAACGGATACGACTTAAACGATTACGTGGTAAACGAGACAAGACATTGACAGAATCGTCATTCGGCTTTTGAAAAAGTGTAGCATAGATTTGAGGGGTTGTTAAGAGCTGAGACTTTGTCGAACATATATATAGGGATTGCTAAGAACACGTGTTTGTTTTTTCTAATAAAATGTACACAAATAAAAGTTAAAATTATTGTCAACGTTATTTGTTGCGATATGTAATACAAATTACCACTTTATATATGTATTTTATTGTTCATTACTGTATTTTGAACAAATAAAATGTCAATTACTTGACAATAAGTTTGGCATTAGAGCTGTTAACAACAGCGATGACAACGAAGATAATGATGATGATGATGGTGAGGATGAGGATGAGGATGGTAAAAGTGTTTAGGAGTAATATGATGATGTCGATGATATCTGTGACGACAAGTGCTTATAGCTATTTAAGTACATAGTAGTTGATGTCGTTTAATGTTTATGTTGTTTTTATTGTTTACAGGTTAAACTTTTTTTAATATTGAAAATATACTTTAAAGATTATAACTGATAGAGTAGTAACACGTGACTTTTGTAATAATAAACTGATTATCAATTTCAGTTACATTTGTATTGATGGGAAATTGAGTGACTTCGCTTTTAATAATAGAAAGTGGGCGTGTATTATTATTTTAATCAGTATGATATCAGAGAAATGAAAGCTTTTGTAACTTGTACAAAATGTTAAAAATTTATATACAAATTTGTACTTTAAAATAAACAAAATTTTAAATAGTGAGTGTTTTAGATGATTTAAAATATTCGATTTCGATGAGCATGATAAAATGCGTCCTAAATAGCTGAAACATTTTGAAGATTAAGAATTGAAGGCTTTGCTCGATAAAGAATCGAGCCAAATGCAAGAAATACTTACAGAATCATTGCGAGTAGATCAAGCAACAAATTCCAGATGTTTAAAGGGTCTTAGAGACACACGGACTGAAGCTAAACGATGTCACACTGTTGCCAATTTTGCTGAAAACCGTGGGAAAAGTCAAAAATTTTCAGAATAATTTGATAAAAGTAATGATTGGATATAATATAGGACTTATCACAGATTAAGAATCTAAGAAAAAAATTGAATCGGTTGAAAAGTTGACATTTTTTTAACATGCAAAAAAAGCGAACATTTTTTAAAAAATATTATTTTGAACTAGGATTGTATCTATGTGATTTAGTCAATTATTATTTTTTAGAACTATTTAAAAAAAGGTTTATTTTAAATAAACCTTTAATTTTTAGGGTATCGCACTTTTTAAAATACACTATATTTAGATGATTCTTCCAAATTTAATGGAACAGAATTAAAAAATTTACAGTCTGTTACGAGAAATATTACCTGTGGATTTGTCTGTCCCTAACTAACATCCGAAAATATGTATTAAAGAGCACTTCATGATATTTTTCATTGAAAATATCATAACATTTAAACTAATAAAGAATGATCAAAATTTAAAAAAGTATTTAAAAGACAAATTTTTAAGCTTTAAAATGAACGCTAATACATTAGGATAGGACCATGGCCGCTTAAAGTTTTCACCTCAAAAATATGTTTATAAATTAGTTTCTTACCAGCTTGAAAATCGCTAGATATATCAGATTTTTGAGAAACTGTTTGGTTAATTATGAACTGATTACCCATATCTGAGTGATTTTTGTAAGTGAGTCCTATATGGGAGCTACGGTCTATAATGGACCGATGTTCACAAAATTTGGGAGTTTATTGTCTACTTATATAAAACTTATTTCTGTAAAATATGAAATTTTTTCCCGTTAAAATGATTTTTAGAAGTGGGCCTTATATGGGAGCTATAGTCAATTGTGAACCGATTTTTATGAAATTTGGTAGACACATTACCATTTCATTGAGATATTTTCAAAATAAAGCACTGTTTGTATTTTATTTTACATTGACCAGACTGTCATTTAAAATTTCTTAACATTCCTTAACATCTAAATGTTAGCTTAAAAGATATTTCGAAAATATGTACTTGATATACAAATATACAATTCAATGTAAATAAAACTTGTAAAATTTATACTCAAAAAAATATTGAAATTTGGTATAAAAGTTTAGAGCTCTCTGTGGGTCTAGAACCGGTTATGGATACTCATTGTAAAGTCTAAATTGTCTTGTTGAAAATACATTTAAAATGTTTAAAATATCTGCGTTATGATTTTTTCAACGAAAACAATCAAAATGAGCCGCTGTGTGTCGTAAGGCGATTTTGCTGCTTCAGCGCCTCAAAAAGAAATCGCTTATGTATCGAATTATTACGAACGATGAAAAGTCGATCCATTATGATAATCCAAAGCGCGAAAAATTGTATCTGATTCCTGGTCAACCAGGGAAATGGGTATCTATGTCGTCAAGGTAATGATCTGTATTTGGTAGAATCAAAAGAGTGTTATCTATTATGAAACGATCACAATTGATCGAAAAACTGTCAGAATATGCAACCAGACACTTGTCCATAATTTTTCATTATGACAATGCATGGCCTCATCTTGCGCGATCAGTTAAAAACTATTTGGAATATAGTGGATGAAAAGTTTTGATTCACCACCGTATAGCCCAGATATTGCCCCTTCTGACTACTATTTCTTTCGTTCGTTTCAAAATGCTGTAGCAGCAGTACGCTTCACATCAGAACAAGTTATAAAAAATTGATTTGATTCCTTTCTGGCCTCAAAAGATGTATAGAGGTTTTGAGATAAAGTCCATAAATTGCCAGAAATATGGGACTTTATCTTAAAACAAACATACATTTTGCATTAAAAAACGATAGAAATTAATGCATAGACCAGATGCGTCCGTTCGTATGTTTTTCGATATCAACGCCCTATATGAACAAGTCACAGATTCCGAAACCTCTCAAAGAATATTCGACATCAGTGGAAGAAATTATAGCTTGTTTATGAATCTGGACTGTCGAAAAAATACCAATCAAAATACATTATATTTTTAATTAATACAAATTCATTCAACGTTGTAAACTTAAGTACTACTTATCAATTTTTATTTATAAAAGTCATCTAAATCAGAAAAGATTTTTGAACTTTTCAGTAAGGTTATTCATAACGCTTAATATCTCCCATCCAGTTCTCTAAACTTTGAGCCATTTGTTATACTCGACCCCTAAACAACATTATTTTTCTTATTCAATTCTGTTAACATCTTCTAGAATGTCTTGCTATGATTTGTCTTTGTCAAATATAATGAAAAAGAGTTAGACATTCTGCTTTATTTTAGAAAGGAAAGAAGCTATTTCTGTTGAAACAATTTTAAATAAAATTGGATCTTAAACACAGTGTAATAAGTGCAACAGTGCAATATTTCCAACGCAAAATGAAAGCGAACAAATAGTCTAGTAAAACCCTAAAGGGTTTTTCAAAGTTAGTTCGAATTTCGGTTTTAATGTCTCTTGAAGTTAAAATTTTTCGGAGGCCTTTTTTAGTATGATTGGAAATAAAAAAATGTAAAGTATTTAATGCAAATTTTATGTTCTTGTTATTTTACATAGTGTCTACATTAGAGATTTTTTTTATCAAGAGAAACGTCAAACTTAACGCGAATTTGTGGAAGGTGGCAACGGTTGCACAAAAACAACAATATGGCGTATTCATTATTGTTTTTTATATATGCAGTTTGACAACTGTAACAACCAAAATAGTAATCAGCTGTTTAACTAAGGTTACCTTGTATATATTCGCATTGATTTTGACGTTTGTTCTGATATAAATTTGCCTAATGTAGACACTAGGTTATAGACCAATAGCAATATTATATTACATTTTTAATTGATGCCACATTCATTTGATGGCTATTTTTGTCATAATATTTTTTACTTTATTTAACTTGGCCTTATGTTTAAACCGCTGATCCGATTAAAAATGAAACTTGGCAAATATGCATTGTATATCCTTAAAGGAAGTACTAACCGAATACCACGCCTAAAAAGGGCTTACCTTGCTTCTTTGAAAATAAATTTCAAATTTCATTAAAATTTTGATGACAGTGATAAAAAAATATCATAGTATAATAAATTTAAATATATAAAATTTTTTATAATAAATTTTTTATTTTCGATTCCTTGGGTATGCAAAATTTTATCCGATTTATCAAGAAAGTAGCAAAATTAATTTTTCAAAAAAAATAATTGTGGGCTTGGCGTTTTTATTAATATTATATCCTATATTTCCTTTCGAGGGATGCACGATATATATTAGTGCAAAATAATAGTTTAATCGGTTGAATAATATGACTATTCATATATTACAAACAATCTTATTATGAAAAGTGAGCGTGAAGGGGAGGGAAATTTAATAAAAATCTTGTACAATATCTAAGAGAAGCTCTGCATTCTATAAAACAATAAGTACTCGTAAATTTACAAATTTAAATGTATTTTATTTTCACACATAATGAAAAGGGAGCTCCAAAATATCGGAAGTTTAAGAGTCCATAAAATCGAAACTAACTTCCCAAATTTATTTTATTAATCTGATGGCATCGAAATTGTCGAATAAAATAAGGGAAATTTACGCAAATGAGTGTCGTCAGAAAAGGTTCTTTCCTATCATTCGAAAACACAACGAATACTAATTTGTTTGGCCTGATCGGTCTTCCCATTATTAAAATAAAAAAGTAACTGAGTGTTATAAACCACTAAATTGTACTGAAGAACTCTGCCCATTTTAAATGTATTGTGTCAAAGTAAAAAAATATTTAAAGAATACTTAAAGCTAACTAAAAAAATTAAAATAAAATAAAATAGATTTTGAAAAGAATTGGATCCAATCCAACAAAAAAATTACCGAAAACATAATAAAATTCTTGGAGAAGAAAGAAAAAAAAAATAATTTTTCTTTTATATTTAAAACTTGAATATAATAGACTTTATCAAAATAATAATTTCAAAGAAAATGGTTTATTTAATTTTTATAACCTAAATTGTATGCACTAAATTTTTCGTGCGCAATTCTTATTTTTTTCGCATAATTGTCTTTTAACTTGTGATTTATTTCACTTCCTAAATGTCATTTAAACAAGTCACTCTTATCTATTTCTTATTATTGTCATTTTAAGAAATTTAAAATCTAAAAATTTGTCTTCCAAGTAAAACCATAAACAAACATCAATCTATCTTCAAATAAAATAACCAGTCAGAGAAACCAATGGAAAAATTTGCATAATGCAATTATTATCATGACTAGCATTTTAATTAAAAGCCATTACGCGGATAAAAAGGGCTAAATATAATTGCAACAATCACAAACTTGTGTTACCATAACAAACCTCAGTAATTGGTAACAATGAAATGAATGAATAAATGGAATGAATGTATGGACGATTGGATAGATAGATGATACAAGCAGAGAACTATGTAAACTAAACACTACTCTACTTATATAAATGAAAATTTTGAAAAGGCATTTTAGTTTTTTATTAGCAACATACAAAACGGTAACAACAATTAAAAACAATATTTGCAAATTAATTTTTTGTTGTTGACCACTTGACTACATAAATACTTAAAACTCTTTCTATACAATTGCATTTTTTTTACTGGTTCAAAAATTCTAAAACTAATTTGAAAATTATTTGTTGTTTCATCCGTTATCATCATCCAATGTTTGGTAACTGATTTAATTGAAAAATATTATTGGCCACCACTTCACCCCAATAAACCCCACAAAAAGTACTAAACACCAACAATAACAAATTTAAATAGGAGAGCAATTATAACAATAAAAATCTATTGTCGGTTGGGAAAAAAAAGTAATTTGTTGCATTTTCATTAACGAATACATTTATATATATTTTTTTTTTTTTGATTTTTTATTGTTGTTATTTTATAATATTTCGTGTAAAGTATGCGTGAGTGTTATTTCTGTATTTGATAATTGGTAAAAAGTTATAAAATTTACAAACATTTTTAATTAAAAACAATAATACCAACGGAAATTTCCATTAGGAATGATTTGAAAAAATTCATTACGGTTTTATTAATCAACCAGAGAATAGTAGGAGCGGGGGAAATAAGAGAGGATTTATGATGATTATGGTTTTATGTCATCATTTGAAATTAGCTTAAAAATTTTAATTGAAATATTATACTAAAATAAATAATTAACTAAATATTTAATTATAAATATGCATGTGTTTGCATATTAATTTTAAAATTCATAAATATAGAAAATTTTTCTTTAACAAAAGTTTATTTATTAGTCTATTCAATCTAAATCGAATGAAACAAATATATGGACTATACGGCAGATGAGGCAAAACTTCACATTCACAATAGTTTTTAACTGGAAGAAGAAGCATTGTCATGATGGAAAATTTTGAACTCCTGTTTGGTCGCATAAAGTGTGCGCTCAAATAAAATATAACATATAATGTTCGTAATAATTCCTACTGTCTTTAATTTTAAAGATTTTTCTTGATCCCAATATCTTTGAAACATAAGTCAGATTTAATGACAGATAAAATTTTTTTGAAATCCGTTGGTTGGTTTGTCCGTTTGCAGAGGGCAGTCAAAGAAAAATGCACAAAACTTTTTTTGCATTTTTATTTTGAACTTATTTGAAAATCTCATTTGAATTAAAATTGACCAAGGAATTGTAATTTAGGGTAATCAAAAGGCTTAACAGAGACGTAGCGAATGAGATGAAAATTGATTCAAAAAAAGAAAAACAACTATTACAAACGTGTTCGACGACGTAATGGATCGCTGCGTACTTTTCTCAAAATCCAATATGGGTCAACTTAAAGCAAAGCATGTGTTTTTGACAATAGAAGCTACAAAAGTTCAAAAAAATGCTAAGAAGAACTCTGTTGTCCAGAATAATCATAACTCCCAAATAATTAAAAAATAATATTTTTTCAGTATTTTATAATAGACTGCAAAACATACGTTATTTCTGACTTTTTTCATCTTTCTTTTATCGCGCTGAAAAGTAATAAAAATTTTCAAAACTAATTGTTCTATGACAAATTTATTCTAAATGCAACACGATGCGTGATTGTTTTACTACTTTATAATGCCGTTTTCACACTTGCTTACATTTTAAGGGAACGTATGGAAGATATTAAAAATGCGAAACATTTGTTCACACTTGAAATATCTAACATCTACCATCTTTCATCAATGAAAGTGTCACATGGCCGAAAGAAAATGATCGTCGAAAAAAAAGAAGACATTTTAAACAAAAGCTACAAAAGTTCAAAAAAATGCTAAGAAGAACTCTGTTGTCCAGAATAATCATAACTCCCAAATAATTAAAAAATAATATTTTTTCAGTATTTTATAATAGACTGCAAAACATACGTTATTTCTGACTTTTTTCATCTTTCTTTTATCGCGCTGAAAAGTAATAAAAATTTTCAAAACTAATTGTTCTATGACAAATTTATTCTAAATGCAACACGATGCGTGATTGTTTTACTACTTTATAATACCGTTTTCACACTTGCTTACATTTTAAGGGAATATATGGAAGATATTAAAAATGTGAAACATTTGTTCACACTTGCAATATCTAACATCTACCATCTTTCATCAATGAAAGTGTCACATGGCCGAAAGAAAATGATCGTCGAAAAAAAAGAAGACATTTTAAACAATTATTAAAAATAATCAATAATTTTTATTAAATGTTGCAATTAAACAATAAAAACAATTACCAATATCACAATTTATATGATTTTTATTAATATTGGTATGTTTTTGAAAAGTTTCAGTACAGATGTTGTTGTTGTGTTCCCATGATTTTTTTTATTTTTTTCTTGATTTTTTTTTTTCAATGTTGTAAAATTGATGATAGATGTTAGATGTGAGCAAGTGTGAATAGCACATTAGTCTGAACAAAATCAAATAATTAAGTTAAAGAGTTATGACGACATTAATACCAATCCTCCCATAAACAGCATATGTAGAATTTTCTGGCTTGATTTTGAACTTTGTCATTAATATGCCCAAAAATGGTACACTATAGGCAATGTTATTTTTGTGTAATAAAGTATTAGTTCTTTAACAGTCAAAGTCAAAAGTGAGTTTAAGAATGCCACAGAAATAAAATTTAAAATTTTTATAGATAGATTTTATAAAGTGATACATAAGAAGAATCTACAGAAAAAATGCTATAATAAATTTATTTATTTTTATTCCTAGCTTATTCCGTTTATCCTTTATTTAAAAATATGTATGTTACATTTATTTTAAACGCACACATTATTCTTGCGTTCAACGCTCTCTTAAAACAGATCAACTGTATTCGGTAAAGGTCTTTTGTGATCGCTTCTTCCGGTTTTAACAGATCATAAGAGATGAAACCCTTCTGATCCCAACAAATACAGAGTATTATATTCAGCTTTAGCGTCGATTTCCCTGGTTGATGTATCTTGAATTATTACAAAGGATCTACTTTTCTTTTGCCCGTAATAATTCGAATGCGCTAAAGCAACTTCTCTTGGCTTCAGAGTGTGTTTCTTTTCAATTCCAAGTGCTTTTAATGTCTGGAAATTGTTGATTAATGTATTCCCAATGATTCTGTAAAGCCTCCAATTCTTCATCTTCAACATTTTTCAGCTGGCACTTCTTATCATGCACATAGAAATCGTCACTTTTAAATCGTCTAAACCACTCGCGACAAATGTCAACCAAAATGCGATGGCTTTCCGCAGCGGTGTTCTTAAGAAAAAATAACAATGAAGCCAAACTTTCCACAAATGCTCCTTTTTTGGTACGAAACTCTCCATATTCACAGCGTACTGAACAAAAAAAGTCTGATGATGTGCTTTTACCTTACGCCTCTGAGTGAGATATACCATGCCTTCGGTCGTGCAAAAAATCCATTGTGGTATCAGCTGTGTGATATGCAGTATTGACCTGTTGGAACAACGTTTCGATTGGTATGAAATTTACTATATAACCCTCATGGAAAACGACGATCTGTTTGACAGATCTTCGGTTTCCTTAATATACGGGGTTTCATGATATTTTAAATTTATCTCGTAATACCTTACACTGATGCTAATTTTTTCCTGAAATTTTGCTCATATTCTTGCATGTTTGTTAATTAAATATGCAATTAATTAAATTTTTTTGTAAGCTATAGCAAGTGCATTAATAATCTGAAAGCAAATTGTAAAGTAAATTGTAATATTGTTATTTTTTTTTTTCATCAACATCCCTCTTTCTCTCTCTCTCTTACTTTGCAATACACCTGCAATTAAATTCATAAAAAGGGATGAAAAATACCAGCATCATAAACATAATTCAATATTTTGACTTTTATAATGGATTATTATATGGTTTATTGATTTAATATAATAAATATGTTTGTATGTACATCACTCTGGTATGCTTAACACCCTCTTAAAAGGGCAACCATCTATAGTCACAATAACTATAAATATATATTAACAAAATTTTATACATATATTCTATGATGTATATATGTAGATGTAATAGTATTTGTTTGTATATAAATAAAAGATTTTGTATTAATAAATATGAAAAATATATTTTTTTGGTGGTTGAATATAAACTTTTTAAATATACACGCAGACAAATTTATATCTACATATATGGGCAAAAGCACACAAATTTTAAAATCAATGAAACCGAGTTAAAGTTATAATAATTTCGAACACTATAAGCAATCAATTTGTGAAGTTTTGTTGTCCACGGTCCTTGTGGTTATTAGTTACAGTTCTTCAAAGTTGAAAAATTAGAAAAATGCAATTGAAACGAACCAGGTTTTTTTCATATTTTTTATTTTTTCCCACAGGTTCATATTTTTGATGTTAGAGTTGTATAAGAGAAGTGCTCTGCGGACAAAGAGGAACAATATCACTTTGTATGTTATGACTCTATAGCTATTCGGTCAAAATTATGCGATGCCAAACTTTTAAATCAAAATTCTATCTATTTTAATATTTTTTTTACTTTGAGGTCATTGAATGTGTGCCCCTCCATGAATATGCAATTCGATGTCATATGTTTTAAAACGAGTTAATTCTGCTTCGTTTGTGACGTATTCCATTAATGTGCCTTCGGGAATAATAGAGCTTGGTCTCTCCAAATCTTAAAAAAAAAATAGCGTGAATTTTGAAAAGAGTACACTCTCAGGACTACCTTTAGAAACTCGGTTTCTTGCGTGAATTGAGTTTTTTTTTTGCCTTTAACATGGCATGGAGGGGCACATCAAAATATTTGATTGCAAAAATTTTAAAAACTTTTTGAAAATTTAACAACATTTTTAGGTTTTACTTCAGCATTTTTGGATGCCAAAAAAATATCTTAGAATTACACTGGTCAACACAATTCTTGCTTCCTTTATTTTATTTTTTTTCTGTTATTGAGTATTTCTATGGACTTGACTATGAAAAAATACTGGGAGATGACTAACAGCTTTACTTTTTTGAAATATAAAGATTTATTATTTTGGTAAAAAGTTAACACAATTTCTATCGAAAACTATCAAATGATCTTTTATAAGATTTCCTTGAATAAATGACATCATATGTGAGTTCCACCTTTCCTGATAACGCTCTTCCATTGTCAGAAGATCCTGATGAAATCTTTCACACTGCTCCTCACTAAAATCACCCAGATTTTGTGGAAATCGGTCTAAATGCGAGTGCAAGAAGTGGATTTTTATGCTCATATTACACCCAAGCCCTTGCAAGTTCGGTAGCATGCATTCAACAAACTCAAAATGGTCGTTAGATTTCTTTTTGTCTAGGAAATTACTCATAACCAAAACAAATGAATTTTAAGCCTTGGATTCTACTGCAGTCATTGATTTGACAAATCTTTCTGTGGCCCCTAAAAAAATACCAGCTTTCAATTTTTCTGTACTTAATCCTGGAAACTTGTGTGAAAGAAAATTGAAACATTCGCCACTTTTGTCAAGTGCCTTCACATACAGTTTCATTATACCGAGTTTAATATGAAGTGGTGGATTATAACATTTTTTGTACCAACTTTTAGCTCTTCCCGTACTGGACAAACCTTTTGTGACCAATGGTGTTGTTTTTGTTACGATTGTCCCAGAGACACATGAAACAAGAGAGCTTTGTGTACCCCCTTGTTGACCTAAAAGAAAGCTAACCATTTTCAGATCAACACAAATGACCCAGTTGTGGTCTTGATACTTAATTTTTTCCATAACATTAGAAACGTTTGCGTATTCTTCTTTAAAGTCGTCGAATGTGCAGTAGGTGTGGATCCGTATTTGTTACCGTTATGAAGCAAAACACACTTTAAACTTCTTTTACTGCTGTCTATGAAAAGACCCCAATCACTAGGTTGGTACTTTTTTAAACACATCTGTTGCAAAATACCACCAACATTGTTACAAAAAACTAAATCCTTCTCTTGAGAAAAATACGGTAACAGTTTCTTTTCTTGGATACGATAAAATGTGATATTAGTTTCCGGATTAAACAATTTTTTTTTCTTTTAAACGAGTTAAAATTTCAGAAGCTTCCTTCGGTGATTTTAGATCTCTTACTAAGTCATTTAGTTCTTTCTGTTTAAATCGATAAGATTCTGAACGGCTAAATTTGTAGTCTGGATCAGAGTCTTCACTTGGTTCGGGTTCACAGAGACTTGGATCATCAGAAGATTTAGATGTGCTTGGTTGTACCTCTCGTGATTTTAAGGGTTTTCATGATTTAAACCCTTGTAACTTTTAAACCATGAAAGATATATATTTTTTCGGTATTAATTAAAGAATCTTGAAATTAACAAAAGATATTTTTTTTTTTTAATTTGCAATTTTAGTAAAATTTTAAAAGTTTTATGTTTTTGCCCATATACATATACATTTAAACGTATAGCAAAATACCAAAAAAAAAAAAAAATGTGTATAAAAATATATAAATATGTGTTCATTTTATATTTTACGGATCTACTGAAGGTACAGAATAACAAGGAATATTATGAACAAAATATAGAAATTAAATGAATTCTGAAAAGAATGCGTTAGCTATTCAATATGCACAGTTGGGTAGAATAGAAATTTTTTGAAAATAAATCTGTAAATTGCAATCTGCTGCTTGGATTTAAAAAAAAATTGCACATAGGCAGAGGGGTGTACAATTTTAAGTTTTGAAGGGGTCTTACATTCCATTCAGAAGCTGATTTCAAATATTTTTACATCTTATTAAAGCTCTTGAAAAGGCAAGGTAAACATACTTGCATGTGCTATCTCTCTTATAGTTTTCGAGTTATTTGTATTTGAAATTTCAACTATATCAATTTTGCGAAATCTTAGTTCAGTTTTTTCAATATATAGCCCAATATCTATATCAGTTTTTTTAATATATAGTCCAATTTTTTTATCCGATTTTCTAAAATTTTAGCCAATTACTTAAAGTACAAAATTATCTACGGAATAAAAAAAACTTGAAGTCGATATCTTTTAAGAATCCAAAAATAACCAATTTTGATATACCGATAATGATTTTTTTTTTGTTTTTTAGTCGCAAAAGTGTTTACGCGCTTTTTTCTCTAAAATAAAATTTTCTTTAAGAACATATAATAATTTTATACTTTTCTGAAAGGTATTTTCCCAGAGAAACGAACTCAAACTCTTTATAGTACTAAGTGCAGACCCACTTGAATTTTACCTATTATATATAAAAATTTTTAATTTTTCATGGGCCTTATCAAAGACTTAAAAGAAGATGTAAAAATATTTGAAATCGGATATGAAGCAAAAATTTGACAAGCGGTTAAAAAATTTCTATGTCAGAGGTACCATATTTTGAATCCTGAGAGGTATGTAGGGTTCCCTTCCAAATTTAAAATTATACACTCCTCTACTACGCCTGTGTGTAAATCCAACAAGCAGATTAGAAGTTACAGATTTATTTCCAAAAAATTTCGGTTCTACCCCTCTGTGCCATGTTTTAGAAGAAAAACATTTTTTTTTAATATACCTTTGAACAAAAAATTCTTATATTCAAAATTTCAGGATTTAGTTTTTAAAAATTAAACAGAAACTTCAAAACTTATTCGATTTTATATGGAATAACTGATTAAAACTTTCCATATAATTCTTATTTTTGCCCCGAAAAGTATGCACCAAATACATTTGTGAAGAATTCTTGAATAAAGTTTAGAAAAAATTTAATAACATTTTGAGTTTTTAAGATTGATAACTTATTTTATTCCAAACAAAATAACATTTAAAATTTTGTATGCAAATAAGTTAAATACTAAAGAAAAATATGCAAAGATGTTGAATAAATCGTTACTTATTTGGAATATATATAAGCAATTTTATTGTAGTTAAAAAAATACGTTCTTCTGTTTTCAACTTGAATTTCTAATTGACTTAAAATAGCTACAAGATCTTTAGTGCAGCAATTACCCTCAAAACGTTTTTTTCGGAATATCTCAAAATTTAGTGGGTGTTTTATAAATATATATATATAAACATACTTTAAGAGAAAAACTTCAAAAGCATTGAATCTATTTTTTATGGGGTAATGCTTTTTAGTATATATTTTGAATTTTTTTAGCGTTTTTATTTTTGTTGTTAGTTATGCTCATTTTAATATTTTTAATGAAGAAAAGAAATTAGAAAATATGCGCTTTAAATTTATATTATTATTTTTCAAATCTTAGCATTTGACTAATATATATTATTTATAACAATTATAGTCCGTATTAAAAAAAACATATGTTTTAAAACTTTTAGACTACTTTCTTCTCAAAAGTTGATTAGAATATTTGTTTTTAATAAAATCTATACATGACGATATGTGAGTTCATGTACCGATTTTTAAACTTTATATTTTTCTTAATTATTCCAATTTGCAATTATACATAATTCTATTGACACGTTTCACCCTGTGAATAGGAATATCATACTAAAAAGTATGAGTTTATAGTAAAACCGAAAATATGTATGATTATAAGCTACTAAAGAATTTATACGTATATTTTTGGTTATATGCATATTAGGGTAATAACTTCTTTGGACCTCAAAATACCATAGCACCGCTTCATAGCCAATATTGTTCTGATAACGAAAACCAAATTTTTTAGTCGATTTGGACAAAAAACTTCACGGACCGTATGCTATTTCTAAATGCATATAAAAATATTAAAAAAAATATATATAAAGTTCTAAGTATTTAAATGTTAGAACTTTTATATTAGGTTTGGATTAATATCACTTTATTTTATATTTTTTTTTTTTATCAACCAAATAAAAAAATGTTTTGATGTAGTCAAGTATTCAGAAGAAAATTTCTTAGGATTTATCGGTTATCGAATTAAATATAAAAATCTGACTAGAAATAAAATTAAAATATTTTTGCACATATTTTGTGCCAAATAGGTATGAAATGACTTTGCATTTAAATTCGCATCATAAAATGTCGGGAAAAAAATATAAAATAAGAAATAAAAATAATAATAAATTATTTTGTTCATAAGTTTTATATTAGCATAATGATTTCACAGAAATTGTAAAGAAAATTTTTATAAAATTATATCAAAAAAGACTCTAAAGATGATGAAAACTTTGACACTTGACTAATGTGGTATCTATATGTCGTACTTATATGATTTGTGTCGTATCTATAAAATTTTATATCTTGTAAAATTAGGATTTCCATAAAATAAATAAAATAAAATACATATAAAATAAAAGCTTTAAATATGTAGATGTAAATTTTTTGATAGCAAAACAATATTATTTATAAAAAGTTTTCACCGTGATCGGTAATGTGAACTTTTTTAATGATTGCAAAAAATTAATATCATATTCCTTTATACTTTTCCATGCTCTACAAGGCCTTGCTATGGTATTTTGGATATTTGCAAAAATTGCAAAAAGTTATGACCCTAATGTACATACTTACACACACTAATTCATACATATGTACAATTACAAATATGTATGTGTTGGGTAAAATAATACATATGGAATGTTTTATGGATGCGGTTGCTTAAAGCTTTTTGATCTTTACAAACGAATGATTTTTAATAACCGTAACAAATAAAAGAATGCCATAAAGTTGCTCCCTTATTTTAAAATAATACACATACAGATAAACAATATACAGATACATAAACCTAGATGAATATGTTTTTCATATTTATTTTTTCAAGTTATATGTGTGTTTATAAAAAAAAAAAAAAAAACAAAAAAAGTTATGAAGTCAAGGATATTTTTGCCGAGCTCACGAAAATGAACAAATAAAAGGATTTTTAAGCGGTAAATGGTGATATGGTTATGCCCTTTTTCATGTTTTTTTAATAATATTTGATTTTAGAAACTTTTAGAGTTAATTCACAAAATTTATTTAAATTTAAAGATAAGTTATGGAAAAGAAAAGATTTTTCATTTTGAGATTTATTTTGAAATATATATAAATATTTTTTACAGTACATCATAAAATTTATAAAGACTTAAAAACATATTAACAAATATTACAAAAGTTTATATGTATACACGAACATAAATATATACCTCAATTAATATGTAGGTGTGTAGAGGAAAGTGCGGTATTACGGCGTATGGGGTAATGAAGAAAATTTTACTTTTTTGCGAATCTTTAATCTATTTTCAAAAAATGTTACTGGTAAATGTTTGACATTAGATTTCAAAATTATATTTCATCCATGAAATCTCTGATTTTATTGCTTTTCGAGCGCAAGCTTCCGTGGAAGATATCCAAATCAAGAGCATTTTTAAATCAGTGAATACAAAACTAAATACTTTATTTTGTACACATTCAAACTGCAAAAAAGTTTGCTCCAAAAGCATAATACTTTTTCAGATCTCTACTTGACATAAAAATTTAGGAATATTTTTAAATTTTTTTTCAATTTTGCTGAAAATATAGTAAGTAATTGATCTAATTACCAATGATTTGAACATATATAAAAAAATTTTATAAAACATATAAAAAATTTTGATGCTTTAGTAAAAGGAATAGAACATATGAAAATTGGAAATAACTCAATAAGCTCCACAACGATAAGACCAAAAATTCTGTACAATCTGTATTTAAAAATCGCAGAAATAGTGAATGCTGTAAAAATACACACTAGATATGAAAAATGTCATGCAAATAGTCTGTACGCTTAAAGTGTTAAAATTATAGCAATTTATTTTACAAAAATATTTTTATAAATTTTGTTTTATTATTTTCCATTAGTTTCATCAGTTACTGCCTATTTGTTTTCACCATTTACTTGAACATTGGCCTCGTAAATATAAAATAAACACAAAATATCTTTAAAATTTTCGTTTTTAATACTTTCCACTTTACCCCAACAATTTCCATTTTATCGAAAAAAAGTTGATTTGAAAAAACGCAGATAATGGAAAATAATATTAAAAGATAAATAATTCTTATTATTTTTATGCAAAACATTACACAATAATCCGTTCCTTATTACAGTTCCATTGGAGAGTTCAAAAGACTATTCGTTGGTATTTTATTGAAGTTAAATTAAAATATGCTCCACTTTGCCCCAATCTCCCCTGCATAGTTTTTAATAATAAATATTGATAATATTAATTAAATTCATGAAACTGTGAAACTATCGTATACTCGCATCAATATATTAACCAAAATACAACGTTTTTCTTTATTAACGATTTACTTACAAGTATAATAGCCTCCATCTCCCCCAACATTTCTTTATAGATCTCCGTTTCCGTTTCCCCCTTAACTATGATTTTGCTGACATTTTTATAGTTGTTGTTTTTGTTAAATTTGGTGTTGTATAGACTACATGATTGAGAAAATAATGTTCGTAATATATGTATGTATGTATGTAAGTGTGTATGAGAGAGTAAGAAAGAGGGGCGAAAAATGCTATGTTTGGGGTAGTTATATATGAGTGTGTATGTATGTGTATGTAAGTAGAGTAAGTATAATGATGGTAATTTTGCTTCATACAAAAGATCTTATGGTATGTAAGGAATTTCAATTAATTCCCATAATTTCCCCAACAAGTTTATACTGAGATATGTTTATATGTGTATGTATGTGTTTGTTATTTACCACTTAACCTGAACACATTTATATACAGTTTAATTGTATGTAGATGAAATTGTTAATGTTAGTTAATGTTGGTTATGAAGCTAATATGTGTTTCTTACATAGAGATATTAGAAAACTAAAAAAGGAAATAAATAAATTGCTTAATTAGCTAAAATTAAATATATTAAAATTAAGAAGTACTTTTTAAATTATACAAATTTAATAATCAGTTTAGAAAATAAAAAGGAGGAAAATCTGTGATCACTTATATTTCTCACAAAAAAAGTCGTTTTTTCCTTTTTAAGAGAAAACTAAAATTGTATTTTAAAAGGGAACTAGAAGCGCTAGAGCAAAAAGGATTAAAGTCTGTGATTGCTTATATTTCTCACCAAATATTTTTTATATGGAAAAGCAAAACTGTGGTTTAAAAGGAAACAAAAAACGCTAGAGCAAAAGAATAAAAATCTGTGATCACTTACATTGCTCACTAAAAATCGAGTTTTTAAGAGAAAACTAAACTTGCATTTTAAAATCGATTTTTTTTTTTTAAGAAAAAACTAATATTGCTTTTAAAAAGAAATTAGAGAAGCTAGAGCAAAAAGAATGAAATTTTGTCATCACTTATATTTTTCTCCAAAAATCGATTTTTTATATATAGAAAATTAAAATTGTATTTTAATAGAAAATTAGAATCGCTATTGCAAAAAGAATGAAAATCTGCTGTGATCACTTATATTTCTCAAAAAAAAAAAAAAAAAAAAAAAAAAAAAAACGATTTTTAAAGAGAAAACTAAAATTGTATTTTAAAATCGATTTTTTTAAGAAAAAACTAAATTGCATTTTAAAAGGAAACTAGTGGCACTAATGCTATAGGTATTGGAAATGTGTGATGGAAAATTAAAATTACATTTTAAAAGGAAATTTGAAGCGTAAGAGCAAAAAGAATGATTTCTTATATTTCTCGCCAAAAATCTATTTTTTTTTTAAGAAAAAACTAAAATTGCATTTTAAAAGGAAACTAGAGGCATTAGAGCAAAAATAATGAAAATCTGTTATCAGTTATATTTCTCACCAAAAATCGATTTTTTTAAGAGAAAAGTAAAATCACATTTTAAAATTGATTTTTTTTAAGAAAAAACTAAAATTGCATTTTAAAACGAAATTAGAGCTAGAGCAAAAAGAATGAAAATCTATGATCACTTATATTCTCAGCAAAAATCTATTTTTTATATGGAAAATTAAAATTGCATTTTAAAAGGAAACTAGAAACGCTAGAGCAAAAAGGATTAAAATCTGTGATCACTTAAATCGTTTTTATATTTTCACATAAAAAGAAGGGTATATATAGTGTGTTTTTATACGAAAATCCTAAAATATACATACAGGACTTTTTGACAATATTTGTCCGTTCATTTGAATGTTAAAATGGATTTTTTTCAAGCCCATAGTCCAATAAATACATTTTCCTTTCAACAAATATGTGGCATATACTCTCGAGAATCTTGGTATTAAAATTCAGCGAAATCCGTTCAGGAATGGCGGAGTTATAAATGATTTTTTAAAGCATCTTTATGCAAATTGAATAAAATTTTCTATCTCAAATGCAACAATATATAAATATTTTTCTATCAAAAACTTTTGAGAATAGTCTAGGGGAAGTGTTCTAGACTACAAATTGTTAAGCCTGAGTTCTATTTTTCCTAAAAAAAAAAAAAAAATTAATTTTCATTATTAAAAAAATTTAATTTAACAGGAATTTGGAAACATGTTGGCATGTTCTTTATAAAAAAGTATTTTTACCTTTGAGTTGCGTTTTAGACTTTTATATAGGCAATAAAGATAGTAAAATTCAACACATCGATGTGGTATACCATTTAAATTTTTTGGCTGAAGAACTTTAGACCCTGATTTCTATCTCTGTCCAAGACTTCGAAAAATTGTTTTATAATTCAGCTTAAAAAAATCAAAAAATGTGAAACTTTAAATAAGCAACTATCATTATATTTTTTTATATCCTTAAAAAATTTTATCTTTGAAATTTATTAAATAGAAATTCATTCTGTATTCGCTAGGATTCGAACCCATAAGTACAAACCCATAGCCCACAAATTTTTAGGCCATGGTTCGTATCCTCGCAGAATCCCATTCATTTTTTCTTCTTAATAAAAGCTTACTTTTTTTATGAAAACATACAAGTAAATCTGAGTTTATGAGATATTTTTTCTCAAAAATTATCACTTAACTTTAATTTAATTGTGTTTTAGTTTTTTTTTTTTTTAATATAGATAATAAGGTAAATCAATTCATTATGTAGGTATAGCATGTTTGGTAGAGTTGTGTCTTAGAGCCAGGCGCTAGAGAGGAGTTTTGAAGAAGCTTATTTTACTTTTAAGTAAAAGAGGAACAAACATTTTGGAAATGCTTGACATATCAAATAATTTTCATTTTTATAATTAAAGAGTGTTTCTAATTCTTAAAATAAAGTTTAATATTCTGAAAATTTTAAAATAGTTAATTCAAGTTCAAAATAGCTAATTCCTAGGTATCTGTTTCGAAAAAAAATTTAAAAGGTATTTACAATTTTGTATATCTCTTCTTTATTCGGCTCTTCAACACAAATGGTCTGACTGATTTTCATAAGTCATATGCCCAAGAAAACACTTTTCGGGATTTCTTTATATTACAAGAATCCAATGACTTGGTTAAGGTCTTTTTACAAATATGAAATATACTTCCATACTAAACCAACATTTTGATAAGAGATAATTTGCATATGGATCCATTCTTTAAGATTTCTTTAATAACATGTATTTTTGTTTTTTTTTTTTTTTTTTCAGAAAAAAAGTTTTGTTTTAAAAATACATTTAGTTTAATAAATTCTACGAAAATGTAATTTAATAAAATTATATAAATTTTGTGAAGGGTATAAAATATTTGGCACAGCCGAATATAGCAATTCCACTTGTTTTTGGTTTTTTTTAAGAGAAAATTAAATTGTACTTAAAAGGATAAATGGATAGAAAGCAAAAACAATAAAAATTTCTGATCACTTATATTCTCAACAAAAATCGATTTATTTATATGGAAAACTAAAATTGCATTTTAAAAATAAATTAGAAGCACGAGAGCAGAAAGGATTACATCCATAGTGTATAAGTTAGCATTGTAAGATCAGCTGATCTGTCAGATATTATTTACGTTTGTATGTATTGTTTTATTTACAAACAAAAGTAAATTTTTCCGGTGAAATTTGTATTTTTAATAAGAAAAAAGTGCTGTATAGTAATATTTAATTTATTTCAATTTATAAAAATATTAAAAACAAATTTCTTACAATTTATTCTTATTATTTCTCAATATCAATAATCATTGTTTACAATTTGACGTTTCAGTCTTATTTAAGACGAAAAAAATGGCTGCTATTATTGATATTGTTGTAATTGTTGCCTTTATTCATATACTTTGTTAAATTGTTAAACCATGTTCTCACCAAAAATAGATTTATTATATGGAAAACTAAAATTACTAGAGGTGCTAGAGCAAAAAAGATGAAATTCTGTGATCACTTATACATATTTTTCATCAAAAATATTTTTTTTTTACGGGAAAATTAAAATTGTGTATTAAAATTAAACAATAAGCGCTAGAGAGAAGAAGAATGAAAAACTGTGATCACTTATATTTCTCACAAAAATTCGATGGAAAACTAAAATTGCATTTTAAAAGGAAACTAGAAGCGCTAGAGCAAAAAGGATGAAAATCTGTGATCACTTATATTACTCACCAAAAAAAAAAACGATTTTTTTTAAGAGAAAACAAAAATTGCATTTTAAAAGGAAATATATTAGTCTGGAAAGCATACGTTATTGCTGACTTTTCTCATGTTCCAAGGTACAAGTTTTGTATACCTAATAATTGAGAAAATGGTGCTGAATAATATCGAACTAAAAACAACAAAAATTTACAAAACGATTTGTCGTATGATATCTTTATTCAAAATGCGACAAGATACGTTAAAGATTCGCCAATCGATTTTATTAAAAAAAATATATTAAGGCGCGCTTTCTACATTTTAAACACAATAGTTTAAACTTTAATAATAAATTTAATTAAATTATTTAAAATATAATTTAATTCCACAAGGATTCATTAGAAATATAATTTTATTTTTACAATAATTTTTTTCACAATGCTTCATAAATTAAATTACCCGATTAATTAACTATCCGGCCAAAGAGCGTAACCAAGACTGACATTTCAATTGTTTGCTGCTACCTCGAAATCCCTTGATTGCTGCATTAAACATATGCAGGTATACAGACGCTTATTTGGCGAAAATATATTTTTGCAATTTGATGATTTGATTTCTAGCAAACATTTTTGTTCAATTAAGTTGGGCTCTTAAATTATAATTAAAATATATTTTTTATATTATTTATAATAAATTAATATAAGATAATTTTTCGCAGTGTTTGCTACTAAGAAATCCAAAATTTTTGTAATGATATAAATTGATTTTTTTTAATAAAAAAAAGTAATTTTATCGGTTTCATTAAAAAGCCGATGGTTTGATGAAAACCCAAAAGAAAGCTTTAAAAACGATTATCCTTTATTTTTAAAGTCACTAACTAATCGTCCTACCATCGAGCCGTCACGAGCGTCATAAATAATTAAAATACTTACTCTAAAATAATTCCCTATACTTACTTTAACCTAAGTTACCTAAATCTAAGAATGAAATTTTTTGTAATAAAAAACTGAAGTTGAACTGAAAACAAAAGGATACTTAACTCATTCCTGGACGATCCAATTTTTCTGTATTCAAAAAACGCTCAATTATAATTGCTCTTATCAAAAGAGTAATTATAATTCATTCCCAATTACAGATTGATAACCCCCCCCCCCCCTTTATCTTCAACAACCCCCTCTTCGTCATTATCTATAAGGAGAATTTACATACAGTAATTAGGCCGGATACACGTGCAGAAGTCGTGGGAATATTGAAATTGCTAATTATGCTGAACTTCGTTCATTCGCAGTGTCAGGGACGTTGCTAACTGATATGCGATTGTTTTTGTTTTTAGTCTGAATAAACTCGAATAATCTTAACAAAGAGTATCATAAAAAGACATTGGTGACACTTGTGACATGCAACAGTGTTTTTAAAAATTTCTGGCCAGATGTAGAATTTTGTCGTTTCAGTAGAAGCATCTAGAATTGGGAATTTTCAATTGTGATTATTAATTTTAAATTCTTGTAGAGAGATATTGCGAAAAATTTCACAAGTCATACCTAAAAAAAATTAAAAATAACCTAGTTAGCAATCAATATTTATATAAAATGATATATCGGAAAAATCTGGAGAAGAAAGGCACAAGGTTGATTTAGTTTTAATCTTAACTAATTCCGTTCATGTTTTATTAAAAAAAAAATTATGTTTTATTTAATCGCACGCCTTAATTCGAAAGAAAGTGATGTCTCTTGTTTAAGCAATTTACTCCAAACTACATTATAATTTCTTAAAATTTTTCTAATATGGTTTTTCAAAACTACAAAATAGTTAGTGTGCACTTATCTACATAAATATTTATGTAAAAAATTGTTTTGCAATGTTGTTTGCATTTAAAACAATATTTAGTTTGTTTAAAAAAGTTTTATTAAATTCTTTGAATTATTTTTGTATTAAATGTAGAAAAATACTTTAAATAAAAAAGAATAGATTATATGCCTAAAAATTCTTTGCATGCGGAATACTATATACATAAAGAGAAAATATTAACATTAAAAAAAGTTTTTTTGTTATAAATATTTTTTATTTATTTATATTATACTTTTTCTTATACATAAACATATTCGAAAACATCAAATAGAAATCATAACACGTAAAATGTTCTTTTCAAAAAACACTGTAGTTTATTTGAGTAATGTAAATCTTCTATAAAATAATTACGATTTAAATGTAATCGAAATTTAGAAGAAAGTCAAGATTTTTGTTTGTAATGGAGCAAGTAAAATGTCAACAATCTCTAACACATATTTAACTCATTATGCACATACATATGAAGTTTAAATAAAAATCATTTTGGGTTTATAACTTTATAAGGATATTAACTTTAAATTGTTTTCATATCACTCACAGTATGTAAAATGTTGACTGTAGGCAACATTATTAAAAACATACCGCAAAAGCTTTTTTTTATATAATTTTTTTTTTACCTTTTATCCTCATATTCAAGTCCATTTTGTTGTTGAATAACAACAATATAATGATGATGATGTTGATCCCATTGCTACCGTTTACTATGCTTTAGCCGTTCTGTTGTTTGCCCTTAAACAGAGTGTTTTTTCACAAGATAGACAACATTAAAAGAATATCCTCTCAACATTCTACATATAAAAAGAGGATACATTTTGCATTTACATTCATTATTATGAGGATATTAAAATTAAGGAAATAAAAAAATAATACAAACACATCCATACATACTCATGAACTAATTCATTCATGATAATGATGCTTTTTCATTTCCTGTTCGGTATGAGTTTAAAGAGGAAAATTTAAAAAATTGTTGATATATTTTATTCCTCTATTTCTTTTTTTTTCATACATTTTTGTGTATATTTACTTATGGTTAGGGGGAAGTTGGGGGTTATTTTTTATTTTTTTTATTATTTTTCTTTGTTGTTTATTTATTATACTCGAGGTTTATCTATGAGTATAATCTTGTTTTTTCTCTTTTACCTCTCGTTTAGCTCTCATATTTATTATGAAGGGTAATTTTACTATATAAAATAAAAATTATGTTTTTCTTTTTATTACAACATGTCTGTTGACTATGTATGTAATGGCGCTCAATAATATAAATTATTTTCATTTAATAAGGCGGTGCTTCATATACATATAGATAACACAAGATGAACAAAAAGTTTGTTTTATTTTTTTTTTTTTTGTTATTTATGAGAATATTGTAGTTATTACAATAAAATATGTACAAACAAATTCAGGAGCGGAATACTTTTTTATAAATATCCCTCTAATGAATCTACAAATCTTTTTATGTTCACAACAATTGAATTAAAATTGTTTTTGCAAATACATTTTAAATGAAATAAATAATAAATAAATCGTACTAAATAAGGACCTCGCACAAAAAAATCGGTGCATACTTTAAGGCTAATAACTTTTATTAAACGTGAAAGAAATAAGTACATTTAACTTGAATATATTTATTACTAGCTGACCCGAGCCGCGTTGCTGGCCCTAAGCAAACATTAGTGTTGTATTACTGAACGATTTAAATTGATATTTTAACGAAATTTACGACCTTTAAATAAAAATCTAAGGAATACCTATTATAAAGTGTTTTTTACAGAAGAATTTAAATATGATGTAGATGTGGGCTCAATCAAAAAATATACGCATGTATTTAAGGCAAATTTGAATTTATATTTATTTATTACTTCATCTTAAGGTTAGCGGATAGACAATGTCTTTTTTTTGAACGGAATGATGAGAGCTGTAGTCGAAATTGCAGTTGTAATGGAACGCTGCTTGATTCAAATCAGAACTTGAAGCAATTCTTCTTATGCGTTGATTAAAAATTTTAAAGTTGTTGAATTGCTACATTTGCTCGACTGCCTTTCTTCCTGCGTTTGTGATGTACGAAGTCGGGCCAAACTAATACGGGGTTGTTCTCCTGCGATTTCTCGTTCATATATATTCAATTGATTGACGATATTACGATAAGTACTTGCATTACGTGTTCGACGCGAAATATTAGATCTCCGGGGTCGCGGCATTGTGAATAACACTTAATAACGAATGCCAAAAATACAACAAATGGTTTTAAATATCACAACCTCACTAAATGATGAGCTTTACTTGGAACTTACCGTTTGGAAATAGAATTCTACACCACCACCAGAAAACAAATTGCACAAAAAAGTAAGCGTTTCGATAGAAACAGAAACAGTAATTGTTATAATTTGTATTAAAAAAAATATTTTTAATGATTATTAAGGCAAAGAAATTATGACAAAAAAGAGTTTTTTTTTATCGCGGATTTTTCGCGAATTTTTTTTCGTATTATCCTTTTCTGGCCGGTGACCGGTCCGAATTGGTGAGAATCACCAAAATCGGTCTAGTCGTTCTTGAGTTATAACAATAGTAACTAACATCACTTTCTTTTATATATATAGATTATTCTCAGAAATTATGTGTAAAATTTTGTTGTAATAGCATAATTAGTTTTTCTTAAAATTAAAATTGAACAAAATTGTCCAAACACATAATTAAAATTTATTATCGAAACAAACTCGAAAATATAAAACAATTGCTAGGAACGCAGATGAGTCGGGAATACCGAAAAGAATTCTGATAAGAAAGAAAAAGTTGATTTACAGACTTTGGGATCGTAGACAAAATAATTCGATTTTTTCTTTAAATTGCTCTGAATCTTTTATCAGAAAAGTTAAAAAAGCTGACCAGAAGACCCACGCTGAAAAAGATGAGAAGGTAAAAGAGAGGACGAAAATTATTGAGATTATTATTATTATTATTGCAAAAATATGAATACTGTCTAAAGGGTAATAAAAAGTACTTTTCACAACATCCTGCTCATGAATTTCGTATCATAATTGTTATGGGAAATATATATGATAAACATCATTTAAAAAAATCGATTTTGTCGAATATACTTTTGGTCTGGCAAGACATTTGTACATGTGGGGAAATAAACACTTCATTTATAAGGAGGATCCTACAGACCTCTCATTAGCGCAGCTGTTGGGGCTCAAAATAGAAAACCTCCGACATAGAAAATTTTTAATAGCTTGTTTCTTATCCGATTTAAAATATTTTTACATCTTGTTAAAGCTCTTGAGAATTCCCATGAAAAACGTGTTTGCATGTATTTTTTATCCCTTATAGTTTTCAAGTTATTTGCATTTGAAATTTCTGCTATCTCAATTTTCCAAAATCTTGATTCAGTTTTTTAAATATATAGCCAAATATTTTTATCCGATTTTGTAAAATTTTTCCAGTTAATTAAAGAACAAAATTATCTATCGAATAAAAGAATACAAAATAGTTCGAATTCGGGAGGGTCCTCCTCAGTGATTGGGCTGGTTTTTTATTTTAAAATCATCTCGTGAAAGTACCTTTCGGAAAAGTATAAAAACTATTATATGTTCTTAAAGAACATTTTATTTTAGAGAAAAAAGAGTGTAGCTACCATTCCAGCAAAAAAAAAAAAACACAACAATTCATAATTTTTGCAATTTTAAAATTCAAAATCGTTTATTTTTTGACTTGTAAAAGATAACGAATTCAAATTAACTGGAAAAAATTTACAAAATCGGATAAAAATGTTGGACTATATATTTAAAAAACTGGAACAAGATATTGCGAAATTGAGATAGTGGAAATTTCCAATGCAAATAACTTGAAAACCAACGTTTGCGGGATAAAATTGCAAGAAAAATTTCGGCACTGGTTAAAAGCAGTATACTAATGATAAAAACTCTTTATTATCAATTTTGGATGGTCACATGTCTTGTTATATTATTGTCAAAATTTTATGAAAATCGAACTTCTAGCTTCTTCAAAATGTTAATAAAAGCCGAACTGCCTTGAAGAAATATTTGTAATTTTTTAAAATTATTTCTATATATACACCACCAATGTCAACTGCTCTGGCTACACTCAGTGACTGGGCCAAAGAATGTGGACTAGGAGTGAATCCGGGCAAAATAGAGCTGGTACTTTTCACCACAAAGACCAAGATTCCGAGCTTCAGACTACCACGGTTAGAAAAATGTGAACTCACCTTGTCGGACAATGCAAAATACTTGGGCATTATTTTGGACTCTAAGCTTTCATGGAAACTGAACATTCGACATAGGGTTAGTAAGGCTACGGTAGCATACTACACCTGTAGAAAGATGTTCAGTGTGAAATGGGGTCTGAGTCCAAAATTGACAAAATGGCTATACACTGCAATAGTACGGCCCATTCTTGTATATGGATCTCTTGTGTGGTGGACCGCTACTAGTAAGAGGTATGTGGTGGATCAGCTTTACAGGATACAAAGATCCGCTTCCATTGGCATTGCAGGTGCATTACGTACTAGTCCATCAGAAGCTCTGAACACTATATTGCACCTAACACCTATAGACCTATACATAATTGAATCATCAGTTAATAGTGCGATAAAATTATCTGCAACGAAAAGCTGGAGATCAAGAACGTATGGGCACGCGAGGATATTAAATTTAATACCCCCGCAATTCAATAAATTTACCGACTATATGATTCCCCACATGGACTTCGGAAATACTATTAAAGTCCTATTCCCCACCAGGAGTGAATGGAGAAGGGGCAATCTTCTTGAACAATTTAGAACTAGGATATACACTGACGGCTCAAAGATGAACTGCGGTGTCGGCTCTGGTGTCTTCTCTGATGATCTTGGAATTAGACACTCATGTAGACTCCCTGACGAGGCAAGCGTATTCCAAGCGGAAATACTAGCGGTCAGAGAAGCGTGTAAACTAATTCACGATAGAAATATTCAAGGGAATATTGGTTTATTTGTCGACAGTCAAGCGGCAATACTATCGCTCAAATCACCGAAAACTACCTCTATTCTAGTCAGACAGTGTAAAGAGGAACTGCTTGGACTAAGTCGACTGTATGACATTACTATAATCTGGGTTCCTGCGCATAGAGACTACTATGGTAATGAACAGGCAGACGAATTAGCCCGGGTAGGCTCTGCTATGAATGCCTCCTTAGCGGTTTCTGTCGCAATCCCGTTAGGAACAGTCAAAAGCAGAATCCAAAAACACTTTCTAGAAAAGGCGGAAAATAGATGGCGAAATCTGGACAAATGTAGGGTCGCGAAAGAAACGTGGCCTACCTACAACGAGAAACGCTCAATGCAACTCATTGGCTACAAACGCAAGGACATCTAATAGCATTGTTTACAGGTCACTGGACGATCGGTAAACATGCAAGTAGACTTGGTCTCCCTTACAATGAATATTGTCGTAGTTGTGGCAATCGCGAGAAGGAGGAGACAGTTTTTCATCTTCTATGTGAATGCCCAGCCTTGAACGCAAGCAGACATAAATTTCTGGGAGGGCACCAATTAGACAACCTCTTTGAGATATCTGACACTAGACTCAGTGACATCATTAAATATCTCAATGCTACAGGCTGGATCTAATTAAATTATGTTCTCATTGTTTCTTCCCTACATTTCTATCTTATTACAGACTCAATACAACTAATTCATCTGGCGAGTAGTGTGGTTCCATCAAAACGGATTCTAACGAGTCTAATTGATTGCCCGTAAGATTACGGGCTACCACGTAAATCAACCAATATATACACCACCAAAAAATCATCTATATTTTACTTCAGATGGCAACAGGAGTCAAAAAAATTTTTTTCGGTATATATAGACCCATTGATAGAAAACATAGAAAAATTGCAGCCAAAAGATTTTTCAAAGAAACAAATGTCAATTTGAGGCGATCACTTTTTTTGGAACAATTCTAAATTCTAATTTGACTTTAATTTTTTAATAACATTACACTTATGATTGATGAATATCGGACTTCCAGTTTCTTTAAAATTGTTACAAGAAAGGAACTATCTTGAACAAAAGATGAGTAATTTTTTAGATTATTTTAGATTGTCACATAAAATAATTTATATTTTAAACCAGATTTTATAGGATGACAAAGAAATTTATTTTTTCAATAGATATGAATCTATTGATAGGTAAAGTACAAAACTTAAGGCCAAACTTAAAAAAAAAAAAATTGTATGAATCAAAGTCAATTTGTGTAGAATTTTTATCTTTTCAAAATTCTGATTTGTCTGCATTTTTTAGTAATATATTAAGTAATCTGTGTAAAGCAGAGATGATGAATTTCATAAAAAGAAATATCGAGGTATTTATCCAATAAAGATATATCTGCCAAACTACTTAAGTATCTGAAGATAATGACAAAATGATTTTGAGAGGTAAGAAAAAAATTAAAATTCTAAAATTAAAAATCTCCAAATAATGTTAATTTAAAATCCACCAATTTAAGCAGAGGAGAGTTTGTAGAATCCTATCTACAAAATTTTAAGGTAAATTAGAATACAATAACCATTTAACATGTTCGAAAAGTTTCAACATCGAGTTTTTAAACTAATGATAAAGAAGTCCTTCAGAAGTGCTCCAAAAGTACACAAAATAGATCCAAATATTGAACATATATAAACAACATAACAAATTATCTTTTGAAAGATTGATATAAGATTTATGTTGTTTTTAGAGAAATTAGAACATTTTTTAATTTTGTTGCAAAACAAAAATTTGGCAAGTGGTTAAAATTTGTCCATGTCGGAGGGACCCATTTTGAGCCCCAATAGCTCCGAACCTTAGGGGTCTGTAAGTTCCCCCCTTTTAAACTTAAAATAATACGTTCTGCTACGGCTATGTGAAATTTTATATAGATCCAACCAGCCGATTAGATGTTACAGATTAATTTTCAAAAATTTTCGATTCTGCTCTATTGTGCACTGATGGGCAAAAAATAATAATAAAAATAATAATATTTAGACTAGATGGAATTTCACGTGAAAAAGAAGAATCTGCTTTCCATTTTTTCTATCACGTATTGACTAATATGACTACCTTTTTAGGCTCGCGAACGGTTTGTCTAATTTAGATATATAGAACTCCAATAGATGCCAATTAAAATTATCTTTAAGTTATCTTAATATTATTTTTTTATCCGCCCAGTATTTTCAGAGATATTCGGAAATTGGTGGCGAAAAAATATAAATTTTTAAAGATTAAGTTTCTTCCAATTTTTCATGAAAAGTTTATATTTTTTTTTTCGCTACTAAGTTCCGAATTACTCCGAAAATGTTGAGTCAATAAAAATTAGACAATCCCATAAAAAAAATCACAACCTGACAGAAAAAAAACTGAAAGCAGATTCGTGTTTATCACGTTAATGTCAATCTAGTCCATCTATTCTTCTTTAAGGGAGGATTTTTCTGCCGACCAGTGTAATTAGGAACTAGATTTATCAAGCATTTCTTGGTGCTCAAGCTTATTTAAATCAGACAATTAAACCAAAAATATATAGAATTTAATTGTATGTATTAAAAATTTCTGAAAAAATAACTTTGAACCTCAATAAAATTTTAAATACCACGAATTTAAAAATTTTGAAAAATCAAACATTTTGTATTAATGCAATTACCAAATTTCATTGAAAATTTTTGTTTTCTCTGTAGCGAAAAATTATACATTTTTTATAATTTATTTCATTTATGCTATTTTCTTTAACCTTTAAAAAAAATTTTGAAGCATTAGAAGATTTTAATTACAATTCATTAAAATGCTGTTACCATATTCTTTCTCTTTCTTAAAATGCTGTTACCATATTTCTTTCCTCTAACGTTTCTGACTACATTTAACGTATACTTAATACAAGAGTTTTTAATTATGTATATACGAGTGTATATAAGGATTTACGAGAATTTATTTTATCAAAAAATTCTTTACATAATAATTCATCTTTTATAACAAATAAATAACAACAATAAAAAAAGTTGTTTCCCCCCGCACAACATCAACCATATAAAAATTAAGTTTGTACGTTACTAAAGGCAATTTATTGTATAAATAAGATTTTCCCAAACTCGAGAACAAAATAATGGTTAACGATTTTTTTTTTATTACAAAATAACAACAAGAAAAACAAAAAAAGAAATATGGATTTAAAATAATGTAAAAAGAAATAACTTCATCCGTTAACATGGTGGGTGCATCGTTTTAAACGATAAAATCTTACGAAGTTTATAAAATGTTAAAAAGATGAAAATAACAATGGCGTCTCTTGACACAAAAATACAGACTTACTTACAAACGTGTATAACATAACATAAATAAACACATTTAAAAGCAAAAACAAAAAAAAAAGAAAAAACATCCTCATCATATCAAACAACAACAACCACCATAAAAACAAAAATAATAATATTTAACATACTTACAGCCTCCCACAACTCCCTCTCATCATTATATTGCGGTACACAGTAGTTCCGATCAAAAAATAAAAAAACCAAGTAAGAAAGATATAGTCGGTTAAGCCCTACCATATGATACCCCACACCATTGTGTAGGGGTCTTATATTTCGTGGAGGGGTCTTATATTAGACATATGGATAATTTTGGACCTATACTTTCACTAAGGGTAAAATAAAATATATGAATACAGAATATTACGTTAATACTAACATTTATATGAATTTATGCACTTTAGGGTGATTCCCGAAAGTCGGCTTATATGGGAGCTATGGTAAATTATATAGCGATCCTCATAAAATTTGTCACCGTGATTTCTACTTATATAAAACTTATTTGCGTCGAATAAAAACATGACACTAACATTTGTGTGTGATTTGTGCAAGTTAAAGTGATTTTCGGAAGAAGGTTTTATATGGGAGTTATGGTCAATTATGAAATTTATGAAATTTGCCACAAAGATTGAAACTTATACAAAACTTCCTTACACCGAATTTCATTAAAATATTGCTATATTTAATGCATTTATGATCGTTAAACCCCTATTCCGGGAGGACATTTGTATGGGGGCTTCAATTATTTTCAAAATTGTGACCTGTACTTTGTACAAAAGGTTTACATGGACAGATAGCCAGCCAACCAGTCAGCCAGACGGACTGGCGGACATCATTAGATCGATTCAAAAAGTGATTCTGAGTCGATTGGTACAAACATCAACACATAATACCCCAAACACCTATGATGATTTGGGGTATAAAAAAATATACTTATATATGTATCTTTAACACTGCTATTCCGATCGAAAATAATATATATAATGTATACGAAAGTTGTAGAGGAGGATCCAAGCTTTAATAAAAATCCTGTTATAATACAGGGTGTCAAAGTTGACTACATCGAGCTTTAAAAAGACTGATGAAAATGTAAAATCCAATAGAGTTTTGGAATATACATACTAGGAAGATCTCGAATACTTGGAACTTTGGGTAATGTGAACTATCCATCTTTCTTTTATCAGATTACTGCAATTTTATGTTCAATTCGTAGAAATAAATGTTAATGTCCAAAATAAGTTTTTATATCATAAGTTTCTGTATCATGCATTTGTGCTGATATTTGCTACGAACAGGAAAAATCTTCGGATTCCCACTTAAAAGAATTCAGTTCTAAACAGAATTACTTCCTTAGTCAATTTAACTATGTCCGGACAAAGTACAGGTCTCAATTTTGAAGAGAATAAAATTTGCACAAGCACGAATTTCCATTAGATGTTATGATTTCTATTCTTTTTATTTTAAGATCACTGTTACCTTTCGTATATATAAAAATAATGTAATGTAATAATGTAATGATTTTTTTAAAATTATATTTCCGTTTTGTGCATGGATTTAGTTAATTTTATAACTTGTTTTCGAATGTAGCCCTCAGTACCGGCCAATTAGTTTAATCATGAGTTTTCTTATATTATTTGCCTGTAACCTTTTTCACTTTACTGGTAATTTTACCGACATTTTATTACCAGGGCAAGGAAAAATATTCAAAATCATATTTTTTTCATCGGCTTCAAATGAATCAAATATTTTTGCATATTTTGATCATAACAGCATACTTTTGCATTTTTTGGGCTGAGCAACATATTTTGCCATACTTTTATAGAAAATCCTTATTTTAAAGCATACATTTTTGCATATTTTATACTTAAGAGCCATAATTTTGCATATATTACACTAAAGAGTATAATTTTGCATATAATATACTAAAGAGCATAATTTTGCATATTTTACAATTATGAGAAAATTTGTTCATATTTTCTACACAATAGAATTTTTTCAAATCCGATTTCTTAATAATTTTATAATAACCTTATAAATTCAAAGCTTAGCTTTGAATGTTTTTAACATGAGTAGTAGATAATTTAAAATTTTGCCAGAAAAAATATATTTTAAAAGCTTAAAAAGTTGTTAGGCACATTTGCCGATTTTAAGGGCATTTTTTATGCGCATAAAACACTTTTTTCGAGCATATTTTTGTTAGCCCCGCTTATACAAATTATGATCAATATCTTTAAAATTTAAAAGCGTGATCCATTTCGAGGTTCCCTACTTTTATAAAGAAAAAAATGTTTATTATCATTTGAAAGAACATTCTTTGGCATTTATTTTTTTAAGATTATGTCTATCAAATGTTGGCCGTTGCTACGTCGCAGATGGTCCATCCGTTGAGTCTATTTTTCGATGACTCGTTCTAGCATTTCGACTGGTAACTGGCGAATGACACGCGTGATATTTTCCTCCAAGGCCTGAATCGAAGCGGGTTTGTCCGCATAAACTTTAGACTTTACATATCCCCACAGGAAAAAGTCTAACGGTGTGATATCACACGATCTTGTTGGCCAATCGACCGGCCCAAAACGTGAAATTATGTGCTCACGGAAGTGTTCTCTCAATAAATCCATTGATTGATGCGATGTGCGGGAAGTGGCGTCGTCTTGCTAAAACCAAATGACGCCGAGATCACGAGCTTCTATTTCAGGCATCAAATAGTCGGTTATCATGGCACGATAACGGTCGCCATTGACGGTTACGTTCGCACCGGCATCATTTTTAAAGAAATATGAACCGATGATTCCACCGGCCCACAAACCACACCAAACAGTTGTTTTTTCTGGATGAAGTGGGAGTTCTTGAATCTCTTCAGGTTGCTCTTCGTCCCAAATGCGGCAATTTTGTTTGTTTACATGCCCATTGAGCCAGAAATGGGCCTCATCGCTGAACAAAATTTGCCTCGAAAACGTCGGATCTTCTTGGAACTTTTCAAGAGCCAATAGAGCAAAGCGATATCGCTTGGGAAGGTCGAGCGGCTTCAGTTGTTGCACAAGCTGTATTTTGTACGCTTTCAATTTAAGATCTCGATGTAAACTGCGCCAAGTCCGAGTTGCTGCGAACGGCGTCGAATCGACTCCCCACGGTCTTCGTGTACACTCTCAGCTACGGCCGCTATATTTTCTTCACAGCGTGCTGGTCGTGGTCTATTCGGTTGAATATTATCCAATAATGAATGCTGGGTCTCAAACTGGGTGATGGTGTTGCGAATAGTACGTTCAGTAGGCCGATTATGTTGACCATAAGTTGAACGAAGTGCACGAAACACATTCCTCACAGAACGTGAATTTTCGTAATAAAGTTGAACGATTTGTAAACGTTGTTCAGGCGTAAGTCTGAAATGCCAAACAATACTAAACAAAAATAACATGACAGCATGACACGATTCACACGTGATCTGTCAAAAAAAACGCTATTGAAAAAAGTACCTCTACATGAATCACCCTTTATATTGTACATACCCCTGATTTGTAACCAAAACGGGCCGAAAAGTTACAAAACGCGCTAAAAAGAATGGGCACATAAGCTAAATTAAAATCAGATTTTTATTAAGAGTTATTTTGAGATTCGAATACGTATTAATGAGCTGAATATAGGAACAATACTAAAAAAAATTAAATATTAGTCTTCAGTTCCCTACCAGCGGTTGAAATATCATGGCTCTCATACATTCCGGTAAAAAATGGTTACATTTTTTTTTTCCTTGAAATGAGTCTCAAAAATTCGTAATTTTGAGCTTGTTATAAAAAAAAGTTGTAATATTTTTTTTCCCATAGGATTTTGGTTCTCCAGAGGACTCTATTTAATGCATTTTTGTGAACAAGTTTTTTAAACTACTTTAATTAAGATGGACCCATATTTTTCATATGTAAAATGTACAGATTTTTTCCTATGAAATAATATTTTTTTTTTCAAAATTTCAAATTTTTTTGAGAACGATTTTGGAAGGAAACTTATTATTTTTTTTTGCCAAAATGTAAACTAGGCCCGTGACTTTCAATCGTTGCTAGGGAACTGAAGATGCATTTTTAAAATTTTATGGATTTAACAAATTCGGATTCATAACTGTGTAAATAAATTTTTTCAAAGAATTTAAATCTATTAAACTTTCGGCCAGATATTTCTGAGTTTTAATACAAAACCATTGCATTAATCAATAAAATTAAAAAAAAATAAGAACGTTTTTGGAAGAATCTTGAGAAAAATGCTTACAAATTATTTATTTGATGAACTTGGGTAAACAGATTTCAACGTATAGAAACCTCAAATGAGTATTTTAAACATATAAACAAAAGAATTGAGGTGTATTTAAGGATTTCGAAAAGGAATGAAGAAAATTTATTTTTATTTTTTGATTAGCTCGAAAAATAAAGAACGTCAAAACGTGTGCTAATCAATATATTTTTATTAGCATATTTCTAATTTTGTAATATTTTTTTATTTTTATTCTAATTAAACTCCAAATAAATTTTTAATTTTTTTGTGTCTTTCAAAAAATTTATAAAAAAGTTGAAATTATTTCTGAAATAAATTTTCGAAAATTTAATTATTTGTACCAAATTATCTGGTACAATTATTACCTACATATTTATGTTATGTTATATGTATGTGTCGGCGTTAAAAAGAGCATTTATGTATGTAGATATGTTTGTGTTCATATCCTTTTGTATTTCAGCTTGTATACATTTATAAGAGCAACAAAGAGAGAGATACATATCTTAATATACATATATTAATATTGTGGTAAATATAACTGTATAAAAAGTATTCACCACAATTACAATAAACAAACTGACAGACAACAAACCCACCCATCAACCACCCACATACATACATAACCAAACTAACAACATAAACAATTATTTATTTAAGCCATATTTTTATAAACGACTACAAGAAGGAAAAAAATTGAGAAATTTTTTTTACTTTTAAATTTATTTTTTTTTTTTTTTTATTTAATTCTTTTTTATTTTTGCTTTGTTATAAATCAGAATATTTTGAGAGCAAAAGAGAGATTTTATACTTGTTATGCGCATTTGTATTGTAAATCTTTTCTCTCCAATCTGCTGCTGTAGCTGCTAGCTAACATTATTTTAAAGGTCTTGATAGCTTAAATGTAATCAAGAGACCCAGTTAAAACACCCCCTAATATTTGTGGGTACATTAGCACTAATGATGATTGAAATGTATTGTTTTTTAACATGTATTGTAACTTATATGTATTTACATACACACTTACTAATGTTTTAATACACACATGTATATACCATATATATACGTATATGTATATATGTAAGTTTAGATTGTTAAAAACTTTTTTTTTTTGTTCTTTTTTTCTATCTTCTACCTTTTTCTGTCAGTGAGTAAGTGGGTGGGTGGTTGGTTACTTGAACGGGTTATTATTGGTTCATATTTGTGTAACATTTTTATAATGGAGTTTGTGCTTTTTATTTTTATTATTATTTTTTTTTTTTATTTTATTACCTACTAAATACAAGTTCTAATAATCTCCATATTATTTTTTGTAAAAATTTTAATTTCATATTTTTTATGACATTTATATAATAAGTGTGATTTTATGAGTACTCATAATATTTATTCTTCTAGGTATCTTTTTTTTATAAATCGCATAAAATAATTCAATATTTTTAATATACATACATAGTGGTAGTCACGATTTTAGCTCACCTATCATGCATTTTTTTAACATTAATTTATTTTTCCAGAAGAAAGTTTTCTATTATTTTATTAATTCTATATATTGACCATATTGTACTAAATACGCTGCATCCAAGACTCGGAATATTAAACTTACAATTTACACAAAAACATAATTTAAAAAATTATACTTATAAAATTCAAAGGACAGAAAGTTGGCCCACTTTCAAATATATTACAAAAAATCAAAGTTACATTTGAAAAAATGCAAGAAAAATCTTTTCTAAAGGAAGACTTGAAGGTAAAATATTATTTTATAGTGCAATTAAATTATCTGATAATTTATAAAATAGATATTATTTAGATACTATCTTGTTTGGTATATGAAAAATATTTAAAAGTTTTATTAGAGTTCTAGTTAAAACAAGAGTATAAATTACTGGTTTAACATTGCAAAATTGAAAGTAACTTTGTTTAAATCATTCCTCTAGGCAATATATTGATTAATATTTTATGGATTTCTTCTAAACTATTTTTTAGATTTAATTCAGTGTATTTTTACCCAGCTTCGATAAGTTATATTTAGAATTTGCATTCTTGTAAGGCTTTTCAATCTGTACAGTATAAAATTTAACAACTTCCCAGCAACATTTTTTTGTTTTCGGTAATAACAACTACTTATTAAAGTAGTTTCTTGGTAATGAGGCGTCATTATTATTTGCCTACTCTGTATTACATTAATAAGTACTCAAAAGTATAATAGCACAATAATACTGCAATCACGTGGATGAGTTGGCTAGAGCGCCGGATTAACAACCAGAAGGTTGTTGGTTCAACCCCATTCTGAATCTGTTAGTTTTTTATAACAAAATGTCTAAAAAGATATTTTAAACTAAATGGAGTTTTTGTCGCTTAGGCTGCTATGTGCGAGATGGTGTACTGAGTAAGACGTTAGTAAGTAAAAACGAATGGTTAGTTTGTGTCCGAGTTCGAGTCTCACTGACGGCAAAATTTGTTTGTTTTTTATTTTTGTTTTCGTTTGGGTACATATTTTTTAGTACCCCTAGAGTCAAAAAATAACTACATGATTTGTGGACAACTCGAACAAAAATAAGTAGTTATTCAGGCAAAAAATAAGTAGTTTGTTTTTGCTGGGTTAATGAACTATAAGTTGTATTAAAATTCATTTTTTTTTTTCAAAGGTAACTTTGATTTTCTATAATATTTTTGAAAGTGTTCCTTGAATAATTTTTTTTTTTAAATAATTTTTTTTGCGTAAATTGTTAGTTTAATATTACGAGTCTCGAATGTAGTGTATTTAGTACATTATGGTTAAATATAAAATTAATAAAATAATTTAAAATTTTTTTCTATAAAAAAAATAAGGAAAAATAAATTTCAGGTCAGGTGAGCTAAAATTTTTATTATTTGTGATCAAATTTAATCGGTTAAAATCAATTTTTTCATAATTTTCTTCAAACAATTTCCTGTTAGTGTATTCAAAAAACCGATATTTTCAGAAAACCGGTATTCGACTAATTCGAAAAATAGCCTTTAAAAAAAACCGGATTCGAATAGGGTTTTACTTAAAAACACCGGTTAATAGATTTTTATTAGAAATATAAATATATTAAAAAATATTATTATTTTTACTAAAGAAAGTACACTTATAATCAGTGTTGCCAGGAGATGAGAAAAAAAGAGGCTAAATTGGCTAAATGCCTAATAAAATAAAGCCAGAAAAAAAGTATTTTCTTTTTTTTAATTTAGAAACTTATTTTTTCGTTCTCATTAGTTTTTGATATGTTTCTAAAGAAATTGTAATAAATTTATAAATAACACCCAGCAAAATGATTCAATAAAAATCGCCCAAAAAATGTCCATACAAATTTAGGTTATATTTTATATGAAAAATTACCCAATGTTTTGAAGTGATTTTACGTCATATTTGAATTATAATTCCTGTGTGATTAAGTATTTCAAAACTACTGCATGATTTTCCCCATTAATAAGATTTTTTTTTTAATTATTTTAATAAATAGTTTCTATGAAGTATATTAAAAAGTAATTACAATAATCGACTTAGTAACTCCATAAATGAGTTACGCCACCTTAAGAGTTTGGAATATTATGTGTTTGTGCCGAAGTCGTAGCACACAGAAAAAATCTTCGGAATCTCGCCTTAAAGTATACTTAAAGTCGGCTGACTGTTCATGTAAAACTTCTGCGCAAAGTATAGGTTCAAATTTTGAAGATAATTTGATATAATTTGGTACGTATGATCTTTTTACATGAAGCTTATTAATTAATTAATTTACAGCAGTCGAAATTTTTTATTAAAAATAAATAATCTCAATTTTTTATGCGAATAAATAAACAGATTCTGTAAAAATAAAATTAGTAATGGCAAATAATAAATTATTTACTTTGTTGTTGAAATACTAAACTTTTAGCTTTTTTAAGGTAATTTAAGGAACAAGAAAAGGCTAGGAAAAAAGCTTGAAGCTAAGGCGAAAATTTTGTGGTTAAAGCAGAATAAAAAGGATAAATTTAGCCTTACAAAGGCTAACCTAATATAAAAATAAAAAGTCATGTCGCTCTTCTGCAGCTAAAGGATAATGCTAAAATTTTGTATTGTTTGATCCGATCCAACTCTACTTATTATGTACCTATTTATTGAAATTCACCTTATTCTTGTGAGAAACAATAAAAATTAGATTAAATCTATTAAAAAATATATAAATCTCAGTTCTAAGTATGTCTGGTGTTACTCAAATCTCAAATTAGAAATTAAAAAAAAACTAGACTTAAAGCTTTATTAGTTCATAATGAAAATGAAAAGTGCCTTCAAATAATTCAGGGCCTGATTCTTTCCAACAAGAGAATTGTTTAAAAATAAAATTTGTATGAAAACTACTCAAACAGTTTTTAATTTTCACACAAATTTAATTTTTAAACAATTTGATGCATCAGGCCATAAATAAGGTTCAAATATAAAAAATGGGAAGTATATGTTAATTTTGTAAAAAAAAATAAAAGAAGGAAGATTTCATAAAAAAACTGTTAACCGACAGAAAAAACATGACTGTCGAATTATTCTAAAGTAAAAGTTATTCGAAACCGGTCGGTTTTTTAAAAAGTAAAAACCGGTTTACGGTTTCGGCTTTTGAATACACTACTTCAATTACTTTGAACACATGGTTAACATAGACAATCAGCCAGTATATATATATATATATATATATATATATATATCCATTTCGAAGTTCCCTACTTTTTTAAAGAAAAAAACATAGAAAATTCAAATTTAATGGGGAATGTTTATTATTATTTAAAAGAACATTCTTTGGCATTTATGTTTTGAAGATTATGTCTATCAAATATTGGCCGTTGCTACGTCGTAGATGGTCCATCCGTTGAGTCCAATTTTCGATAACTCTTTCGAGCATTTCGACTGGTAACTGACGAATGACACGCGTGATTTTTTCCTCCAAGGCTGAAGCGGATTTGTCCGCATAAACTTTAGACTTTACATATCCCCACAGGAAAAAGTCTGACGGTGTGATATCACACGATCTTGGTGGCCAATCGACCGGCCCAAAACGTGAAATTATGTGTTCACCGAAGTATTCTCTCAATAAATCCATTGATTGATGCGATGTGTGGGAAGTGGCACCGTCTTGCTGAAACCAAATGTCGCCGAAATCACGAGCTTCAATTTCAGGCATCAAATAGTGGGTTATCATGGCACGAATACGGTCGCCGTTGCTGCGAACGGCACCGAATCGAATCTCCACGGTCTTCGTGTACACTATCAGCTACGGCCGCTATATTTTCTTCACAGCGTGCTGGACGTGGGCTATTCGGTTGAATATTATCCAAAAATGAATGCTGGGTCTCAAACTGGGTGATGGTGTTGCGAATAGTACGCTCAGTAGGCCGATTATGTTGACCATAAGTTGAGCGAAGTGCACGAAACACATTCCTCACAGAACGTGAATCTTCGTAATAAAGTTGAACGATTTGTAAACTTTGTTCAGGCGTAAGTCTTTCAATTATGAAATGACAAACAATACTAAACAAAAATAACATAACAGTATGACACGATTCACACGTGATCTGTCAAGAAAAGGCTATTGAAAAAAGTATCTCTACTTAAATCATATATACATATATATATATATATATATATATATATATATAGCAAAAACATAATAACATTTTGACATAACATAAACATAAATGTATTGAGTTAAAATGGGATATATATAATTGCGACATATGCAATGACTTGATCACACCTAAGAAATTCTGATAAAATATATTTTGACATATATTTTTTCATATATTTGTAGTTGAAGGCAATTTTGTTTACTTTTGATGTGAAACACGTTTTTAGTAATATTTTATATATAGTTCATGCACAAAATTTATTAAGCAGATAAAATAATTTAAGAAATTTGACAATTTAATTCTGTTTATTACATATAAAAGCTCGCTGCTCTGAAACCAACAGAGCAGGCTTTACCATAAATAATTATTTTAGTAGTTTATATTTAGCTTTCAACAAAGTTAAAAATAGTTTTTTATTTATATGGAAAAACTAAAGAAATTTATGTAGTTTTTCCATCAGAAACCAATTAAGGCCAAAAACTATTAGTTTTTGCTTGGTGTAAACGGCAATAGAACATATGAAAATTTAATATAACTCAACAAACTGCATAGCGATTAGACTAAAAATGTCTAGAATCAACAATTGCCATTATTAAAGGAAAAAATCTAGATTTAAAAATCGCGGAAATAGTGGCTGCTGTAAAAATACATGTAATATATGATAATACTCATATAATTGGTCTGTACACTTAAAGTGTGCGAAAATTACAGAAATTTATTTCACCTATGAATTAGACAATTACAAATAATAGAAATAACTGGCCATTTTTATAAATTTTGTTCTATTATTTTCTATTAGTTTTATCAGTTATTATCTATCTCTTTTCATCATTTACTTAAATTTTGATATTTAAAAAAAAATCAATTAAAAAAGATTTAATAAACACTAAATATCTTTAAATTTGTCAATTTTAATACTTTCTACTTTGCATTAACATTTCTATTTTACCTAAAAATAGTTGATTTGAAAAAACTTCGAAAAATAATACCAAAAAAGAAATAATTTTTATTATTTTTATGCAAGACGTTAGACAATAATTCATTCTATATAACAGTTCCATTGGTGGGCTCAAAAGATTATTGGTTGGTATTTTATTGAAGTAAGATTAATGTATGCTCCACTTTACCCCAGTCTCACCTGCTACACCACTTCAGCTGATGTGTGTAAAGTATAGAAAAATAGTCGTTATCCCAGAATCATTTATGAAATTGTGTGTCTATTTACATTAGTTCTTGGTATATTTTAATATGTTAAATAAAAAACGAATAGTAGTTATATAAGGATCATTATAAAATTGCAAATTTTATGACTTTTTTATTATACGTTTTTGAAACAATTTAAAATATTTAGTAATAAAATACACAGTTTTAGCGGTTTTGCATATTTTAGGTAACTCCTTAAATATTAGTAATCGTCTTTCGTATGCTATTATTCCCTTTTAAAATACACTTCATTTTTACGCAGCGTCGATCCTTTGGAAAAAAGTTATAAAAAAAAATTAGAATAATATTTTCTCATAGGGATACAGTACAAAAATGTCTATTAATTAATTTATAAACATTTTTCTTAAATATTTTCAATTTTGTTTTGCATAAAGTTAACATCATACTTTAACAATTTCAATATTTGCGGTGCGCCATTGATGCGTTTTCGCAACACCAATATTTAGGAGTTTGGTAATCCAATCCTTATAAATTATTTGTCATATTGTGGATATTTTCTTATTTTTTTGATACCTTGGTTATCGTTTGAAAAGTTATTTTAAACTGTCCAACTCCATATATGCACAATTTTTCCTTACCTGCTGCAGTGTCAAACTCCATATATATATATGGAGTATATAATGACAAAATGAAATGAGACATTTTTTGAAATGAAAATGAAAATATTTTTTTCATTGGAAAAACTTCACAGAACAAGAACGAACCCCTGGTATTTTTAAAATTTTATATAATATATACAATTTATATAATACGTGGGCGGATCAATAAGTCCGTGATTTTTCGAACTTCATTCGTAGTTATATGAAATTCAACAGCTGGGTTTAATAAAGTTGTCTGCAAGATGGGTGCTGCGTTTGCTCTCAATTGACCATATACGTAAACGTGTTGACAACTTCAAACGATTGTTTGGAGTTGTTTAACCGCAATCCGAATGAGTTTTTACGGCGTTTTGTAATTGTGGATGAAACATGGATGCATTACTGTATTCCGGAGACCAAGCCGCAGTCTAAACAATGGGTTTATCCCCGATGAACCTGCTCCAAAGAAGGCCAAGGTAAGTTTGTCAGTCAATAAGGTGATGGCAACAGTTTTTTGGGATGCACGTGGTATAATCCACATCGATTACCTTCAAAAGGGAAAAACAATAAACGGCGAATATTTTGCCAACTTATTAGACCGATTTAATGAGGATTTAACAAAAAAACGATCCCATATGGCCAAGAAAATAATTCTTTTTCATCAAGATAATGCACGGGTGCACACATGTGCAGTCTCAATGCAAAACTCTATGAATTGGGCTACGAATTGGTACCTCATGTGCCATATTCTCCGGATTTAGCCCCTAGTGATTACTTCCTATTTCCAAACATAAAGAAATGGCTCGGTGGAAAGAGATTCAGCTTCAACTATGAAATTATTGACCAAACAAATGCCTATTTTAAGGACCTCGAAAAATCCTATTTTTTACGGAAAATAAATGACAACACTTGCTCAAAATTTGACAGTAGTCTATTAACAGATGGTACTTGATGGGAATAGTGTTGAATTTTATATAACTACGAAGGAAGTTCGAAAAGTCACAGACTTATTGGATCCGCCCTCGTATATGAAGCTTAAAAAACCCAACTGAAAAAAATTACTCAGAAAAAAAAAACGCTCGTACAAAACAATTCTATATTTGTTTTCAATGAAATTTTTTACTTAAAACGTTCTTAGACTTAGACCTATAAATAAGGTTTTAATAAATTTAAAGTTTTATATTTTTCTAAATTTAGTTTTGCCTATGATTTAGATTGATTTAGAAATAATATGAAATATCAAACAACATTTTTTTAAATATTTTCTCTGGAAAATTATTTTTTTTAGGTTTAAGAATGATTTTAAAATTACCTTTGGATAACAAATTAGGAAATCTCCATTTTTCAAATATTCTCATTTTCATAAAAATGTTTGCATTTATTTTTCGATTTGAGAATGATTTGCCATTGTTTGCAAAACATGTATGATATAAAATATCAAAACCATACTTCAAACCTTTGACATGGTATTTAATTATTATAGGGTAATTCCACAAAATATCGATCCAGCTAGGATTTTGGCCATCACCGATTTTAAAGAAATTCAGTACATATAATTTACTCCTCTATGCCCTACATATGGCATATTAACCAAAACCATTGGACAACTCGACACCTCAAAAAGGAATAGAATTTAAGCTTGAATAACTTTTAGGTACATTATCAGATTTTAACAAACTTGGTATCATTGGAAATACTGAAATTGTTCTTTATCACAAAGTCATTACAACTAAACATTAAGGACATCTGAAATGAAATTTCATATATGAATTATTCTTTATCATTCGATATCCTGATATGATGATTTTTAGGCATATTGATACACTTATTCAATTTTAATATAACAGATCATTATTTATTGAAATAAGTCGCATATTTAGCACAATCCTGATACCTCATTTTAGAAGTTTCAGAAACACATTAACAGACCTTTAACCCACTGTAATCCACTTTATAAAATCCGCCGAATTATTTGTGACGATTTTAAAGATTATTTACTCAAATTTGATACATGGGATTACAAAGGCAAAATCTACTGGAATTTATCATGATCAGTCCATTATTTTACCATACAGCATTTTGCTCTGAATATTGGTTTAACGCATATGTCAATATGTCGTATTTATGTAATTTCAGTACAAAAAATTTTTGTACAAGTATAGATCTTTGATCAAATTTTTTAAGAATCGGTTCACAAATATCTTTCATGCAGGTTCCGCTGCCGAAAAATTTCATAAATTCCACGTTAATGTTAACATCAATACAAAAATTTTATATATTTGAGTTGTATATAAGTAAAAGTCATCATACACAATTTCACTGTAATAGGTCCTTAATTGAACAAGGTTCCCATATAATCCCCAGCCCCAAAAGTCAGTTAAACTTGCATAAATCTCACATAAATAAAAATATCGAGATAAAATATAACACAACTAAGTTTTGTTCAAGTATAGATCGCTTCACTAAATTTTATAACGATCGGTTCGTAATTGACCATAGCTCCCATATAATTCACATTCCCTAAAAACACTTAAACGTTCATAAATCTCATAGAAATACCAATATCGAAATAAAATCTTACATAAATAATTTTCATATACATGTAAATTATTGTAATAAATTTCATAAGAATCATTACAGAATTGACCATAGGTCCCATATAAGGCCCTCTTCCGATAATCATTTTAGTGCCTATACACAAGCATGTAGGGTATTATTTGGTCGATCTTGATCAACGCTGCTTGTTTTTATCCTTTTCTATTTGCTTTGATATTAAATTGAAAAAATAAAAGTACAGTTAAAAAGAATAAATTAATTTGTTAGTAAAATTGTGGTAACTGCTATAGACAAACTGTTACAACTTCTGATCTCATTGAGATCCTATTTTGAAATTTTTACACTATAACGACAAATTGATTGTAAACATTATGCCGAAAAATAATAAAACTTAACAGACCCATTTTCAGAATATCATAGGATTAAGAATAATTTTTCGTTTTAGAGGTCCTTGCGCCATTGATATCAATTTTGTTAAAATCGGATAATTCACATAAGTTATTTAACCTTAAACTTTGTTAATTTTTGACAAAAATGCCCGAGTAGTCCTATTTTAGAGGTAAAAAAAAACATAAACCGTAAACGATATGAAACAACCTCATACGCAATAAAATGCACGATGACTAGTTTAATGAACACATCAAATTAAAAAAATGGAAAATATAAATTTTTTTAAATTGTAATTTATGGTCTAAATTTTTTGGAATTACCCTATACAAAATTGTAGTGGGTTGTTCTCGAGTTATAATCAGAAATCGCCAAAATCGCCAAATTAAAATTTTATTTGGTTTTTTAAAGAAATACTAAAAAATTAACTAAAATTTTAAGTGTCGTACAATTTTTAGTACTTAAAATTTCGTATAATTTGTAAATGTAAATTCAGCTTTAACACATCCAATAACAATTGCAACAGCTAATAAATACAGTCTGCTAGTGGCTAATTTTAACAAACTGGGCACCTTATCTGTGAAGCTAATTCGAGTACGCAGAATTTAATGTTGACAGTCGTTTTTCAAAGTTAGCGATCGTGTTCGTATTATTTGAGTATAAACTTAATTATGGAAGTAGCGAATTAATTGAAAATTAGAAATAAAAGGGACATTATGTATATTAAACAAAAAATCGATTTAGCCCTATTTTAAATATTTTTATATAGTTTTGTTTGAAAATTTGCTCATTCATTATTATACACTTCAGTGGAATCCTAATTGTTTATATTGTTTAAATTCAAAAATAAGCCCCCATATTCACAAACTAATTTTATATTTAAAATACATTTTAGAGGCAAATTTTATATGAAACATGTAAATTGAAATGCATTTTGAAAGTGATTTGTGAATACAGGGTTAAATTATTAAATATAAGATGAAAAACTTAATTTTCCGAAAAACTTTTTTTGCCTTTCAAAATGAAATATCTCAAAAACGAGCGCTTTTAAAAATGGTTAAATTCAGCTTCGTCGATTTAGTTTGACCCAATGGATGCCCATGTTGTTATTAAAATATTAGTTCCATTTTCGAGCACAGAGTAATTAAATAAAAAAGTACAACTTAAAATACACTTTTCTGACATATACCCCCTTTTTAGGTCATCAACTTAAAAAATTTATTGGACTTTATTATATTTTTTAAAAGAATAATTCTAACGTTATATAACAATATTGGTCTTATGAAACATCCGTAGCACACAAGACGTTACAGTGATCACGTCCGGAGACCTCACTAAATAATTCAATCGGTAGTAGCGACGGAGTAACGAAAACCTTGTTACGACTTTTGCTTCCTCTAAATAATCAAGTTCGGTCAACTTTTGCGAAACATCCGTAACACACAAGGCGTTACAGTGATCACGTCCGGAGACCATACTTAATAACTCAATCGGTAGTAGCGACGGGCGGTATATACAAAGGGCAGGGACTTAATCAATGCGGGTAAATTGTTTCAAAGAATTAATTTATTCATGAACGTTTGCTTCATTGTGACCGAAATCATGAATACCCTCAATATATTTTAAAAGTGATGAAAAACATATTATCAAAGATTTAATACATAAGTATTGTAACTATATTTGGGGTAAAAATTTTGTAACTAAATTGAAACTATTTGCAAATTGAGGCAAAAACTATTAAAAAAAAATGTATAGTTTTTCTCCTCAAGTGCTTATTAATCAAATTTCAAAAGTTAACCAAATAAATCGCCACCATGTTATATATCGCCAAAAAATTCGCCATGTCGCCAAACGTAAAATTCAGTCGCCACAAGCAATTAAAAATCGTCACGTTTGGCGAAAAATCGCCACATCTAACAGCCCTGTTTATAATATCACAAGGAGGTCGTGAAGACAATGCTTGTGGGAACCCCTGATCTAGGGTGTCTAAACTAATCCCAAAATTTCATTTTTTCGGAATATCTCAATTTTTTAAAAATTACTATGTGGTATTTTTAAAAATACCATTGACCTACATTAGGTAATTTTTTACATACGAGTAAATACGTGTGTTTTAATATATTAAAACACACACTTTTTTTCAAATTCAAATAACTATTACAATTGTGAATATCCCAAATGAATTAATTAACTAATTACAGATAATTAAATAATTAGCATAATTTAATTTTTTTAAACGAACTACTTTAATAACAATATTATTATTGTAATATACTCTCTATAAATAAACATAATAAAATTTTTCAACAAACGCACATAAAAACACAGCCGACACACACACATTGACATAATTACATGCCTGCAAATGTATGTGTGTGAAAGTAAATTTTCATAGGTTTATATGCTAATATTAAGAGGATTTTTTGTACCATCTTCTCTCAGAACAAACTTTTTTTTTTTTTTTTTGTAACTAAACGGGGTGAGTAAGTGGGCTGTTATTACTGTTGTTATTCTCATTATAACAATATGAATTACTAGATATCTGGCTGGCTGGTCATCAAATCGTTTGTTGATAATGATGTTATCACATTGTAATCAACAGCAATAGCAACAACATTGAGAGCAACAATTTTATATGTTGTATGAGTATAAAAAAAGTTTAATTTTGTTTTTCCTTTTTTTCGGTATTTTTCGTACACCCAACCCCTAACGAAGGATTCTTTTTTTTATATGACGGAAGGACATAGAGACAGACAGGCAGTCGGGCGGCAGGTTGGCAGGAATGCTATATGTAGTCAACGACTGCACTTGTTTCATATGATGATGCCTTTTTAACAATGAGCAAAATTTTTAATCGTTTCAGTTATAAAAGTTATAAGCTAGCGTTAACATGTTTAATGTTTCGCAAATAAAACTAAACGGTATTTGATTGTTATATATATTTGTATAACGGTACATTTTTTCAGATACTTTTCTTTCTATTGGAATATCCGTCGGAGTCTGAACATTTTATTTAAAAAAAAAAAAAAAAAAAAACAAAAGAAATAGTGATTTTACATTAAAAATTTGAAATTAAAATTATATAAGTGCAAATAATTATAAATATAAATACAACTTTAAAGTGGATTAACCCAATGCTGGATTTAATTTGGATATAAAAAAATTTATTAAAAGGTTTGTAAATTATTAAATACTAATTGGAATAATAAAGAAATTAATTTCGTTCTGATATATAGACTCATCAAAACAATTTTGGTTATTGATGATTTTGAACTGAATGCAGGAAATAAAAAATGGACAATATTTAAGTAATAAAACTATACCCAGGAATGATTCATATAATATCTTTCAAAAAATTCCAAAATAAATGTTTTTTTCTCAAAATTTATTTAAAAAATTTAAGAAAGGTATTCACTTTGTATACACACAGAAAAAAAAAAACATAAATTTAAAATTTTTTTTTAATAAATACTTATTATAAAACTAACATGACTTTTTTCATTAGAAATAATTTTTTTCCTACATACATTATTATTGAACTATACACAAATAGATTTATTTTATTAAAGTAGCCCCTGCAAGCATTTAGTGAAGTCTTTTTCGAAATAGCTCACTTAGAAGTGCAATAGAAGATTTCTCTCAATTTTCCAACAACAAAATATATTAGTATACGAATTGAATCTTCTAAGCGTAACTTCTTTAATCACTATTAGAAGTTGTTTGGATAACAGTTACATTTATGCAAAAACGAAAACACTATTTTTCAATACCTTTGCTAGCATTTGGAAGATTGTCTTTTATCAATCCACATAATCTATCGAATTTGGCACTCTAAGATGATTAGTAGTAGAACGTGCAAAACTTTACAAAAACAACACACATTAGGTTAGAAATTTTATTATAAAATCATGATTTTGGCGATTGTTTACATTTCATAATGGGTAAAAGAACAAGCAGAAACAATATAATTTTGCTTAGTAAAAATATAAATTTTAAAGTGATTAGAATGAAAAAATATTGACATTAACTAAAATTATTTATGTAAGCTGATAGTGAAACGAAAAAATTCGTAAGTTTTACTTATAAAAAAGGAAAATTAAGAAAATAAGGCAAGCGTTTATCATAATTTAAAAGAAATTATCAATATTTCAACTAGTTTTAGGAAAGCGAATACTATTTAGGAAAACATTTTCATTTTCTATATAATTAAAATATGTTATTAACAATTTGAGGGCCACAACATGGACAGAAAATTTTGTTTTATATAAAATTCTTAATAATCTAAACAACATTTTTTAAAAGTCGCTAATTTTGAGAATAATTTTCTATAGAACAAAAAATTAAAAATATTTTAAGAATTCGATTTTACAAGTTTATTCTGTGAAAGATTAAAATTTGTAGATACAGCAATCAAAATTTTTGGGAATGCATCGTTTTAGAGTATCCGTAAAATATTTTAGCAGAGCTGAATTTTTGCATTTTAAATTTGAAAAGGAATTTATAATTTTCAAAATTTTATTTATAATTTTCAAAATTTTAAATCAATTTTTTTTTAAAGTGTGAAAAGAATTCAAACGTTGTTGTTGTTATTAAATATTTTAAAGAAATTGTTTTGTTGTCGTAATGCTTGAAATGTGTGGACTAGATTGTGGTAATTTCTGATTAAGTAGCGGTATTTGTTTCTGAGTTTAAAAATCTTAAATATTAGCAAAAATTTTTTGAAAAAACTGTCATGGCCAAGATGAGATTTAAATAATGATTTAAAATTGCACATCATCATTAAAATTTGTAATAGAGCATGGAAGTGGTTAAAATACCATGAAATCTTTAATAAAGAGAATCCTTTTTATAAAAATAGAAACATTTGAAAGAGAAATTAGAGAAAATTTGTTATAAATATTGTAGTTAGCTATTTTTTCAGCGAGGAAGTATGATTTTAAGAAAGTATATGGTGATCGCACTATATATATATCTGTAGCAAAACTGGCGATTTTGAAAGAAAATTAACTAAAAAAATTTTATTTATTTTAGTTACATAGAAAATTTAATACAAAATTAAAATAAATAATAATGTAGTCTTGTAATATTTAGAATTCGTATATTATATTACTGAAAAACATAGTGGAAATATTGAATTACACTTTTTATAATGCGAACATCATAACCTTTCTAAAAACCATACATTGTCGCCGAACATACTAGTAATTACAGAAAATTTTGTAAATATTCTAATAGATGTTAAATGTTCATTTGAATTCAAAATCTTTTTGTGCAATTAATTTCATTGTTTTCCGTAATAAATACAAGGAACCCAGCAAAAACTTTGCTTTCCTGATAAGCTAGCAGGTATAATTGGAAACAAAAATAAACTACTTATTTTTTGCCTGAATAACTAGTTATTTTTGTTCGACTTGTCCACAAATTCATGTAGTTATTCTTTGACTCAAAAATATGTACCTAAACGAAAACAAAAATAAAAAAAAAAAGAAAAAAATTTTGCCGTCAGTTTGACTCGAACTTGGACACACACTAACCATTCGTTTTTACTGACTAACGTCTAACTCAGTACACCATCTCGCACATGGCATCCTAGGCGACAAAAACCCTATTTAGTTTAAAATATCTTTTTAGACATTTTGTTATAAAAAACTAATAACTTCAGAATGGGGTTGAACCAACAATTTTCTGGTTGTTAATCCGGCGCTCTAGCCAACTCATCCACGTGATTGCAGTATTACTGCGCTATTATACTACTGAGTACTTATTAATGTAATACAGAGTAGGCAAATAATAATGACGCCTCATTACCAGGAAACTACTTTAATAAGTAGTTGCTATTACCGAAAACCAAAAAGTTTTTGCTGGGAAGTTATTGTTATTTAAAAAATAAATTAGAATATTAATAATTATTCTTATTTTATTATATAATACCTACTTCATTAAATTTGAAAGAAACAAATATTCTTTTCTAATTTTGTACTTAAAATATTTCTTAGTATTCCTTTTTAATTTACTTATTTTTTTATGTTGATTTGAATTGAAAATATTGTTGTGCAACTAATTTCTTTTTAAAATGTAAGTATTACTAACAATATTATTCTAAAAATCTATAGTTTTAAAATTCTTTAAATAATTTCTATCGAAAGTGTAACTACATCGGCACACCGGGAAATTGATATGTATCGCTTTTACTATCAAATTCTGATATAGTTAGAGATAGCATCTTTTGAGTAACGCTTTAGTGGGGATTGGAAGATTCGAATTAGGATTTTTTTTATTAGACACTTTATTAAACACTTTTCTTACATTTTTCATTTTGACCCTTAAAACTATGCTGTGTTATAAAACAAAAAATTATTGGTGATCAAACGAAAAGTCCTATGTGCTTTTGTACAACTTAATAAAATTATATATTGATCTTTTGAAAACATTAAAACTAATCTAAATATTAATAAATATACTGAAAATAAAAATTAACAATCAATTAAAATTAAGAATTTCGGATTATTACACATAGGACTTTTCATCGGCGCACCGACGAAATAAATTTAATTTTTAAGTTTGTAGATTGGAATTTTGTATCAACTCCCAATTTGTAAATTCTAAAACGACGCATATTGAAGTAAAAGGTTTAATTTTAAACCGGACGTAAGGACGATCACAATTGAAACATTATAACATACTTTACAAATGTACACATCTAACCGTTTGAAAACAATGCGCCCCGAAAGACAAAAAGTTTTCCCAAGAAAAATTATTTATATATTCTACTTAAATTTAGTCGATTTCAAAACCCAATATCTTTATAATTAAACGTGCTCTACATTGAGATCAGTGGTAATTCAAACAATGATAAAGTTTTTACTTTTTTTATCATTCATAGGACTTCTCAATCAATTTAGATAAACGTGATCACGGAGTCCTTAGCATAACCTTCAATTAATTGTAAATAAAGCCATCATTTATGGATCGAACTTGGGTAATTTTATTTGGGCATCCAGCTTTTTTATAAAAGAGAAAAATTATCAGTTAATAAGAATTTATTGAAATTTTATTAAACTAAATCAGACAAATGGCTCCCGAAATAAGGACTGCTGCGCATGAAAAATTTAGCGCATACAATACAGCTTATAAAAATGAAACCAATGGGTCAATCTCTAAGAAATTTTGATTTTGTTGAAGGTTGTTATATTCAAGTTTTAATTTTAAAAGAAACATTAATTTTTTATTCGTTTTTAATAAAATATTTATACTTCAGAAAAATAAGGTGAAAAAAATTACTCAAACTCTAAATTTGTTGCAGCTTGAATTTTGGCATATAGATATTGTCTTAGCTTATTCTACATCCCAGCAAAAACTTTGCTTTCCTGGTAAGCTAGCAGGTATAATTGGAAACAAAAATAAACTACTTATTTTTTCCCGAATAACTAGTTATTTTTGTTCGACTTGTCCACAAATTCATGTAGTTATTTTTTGACTCTAAGGGTACTCAAAAATATGTACCTAAACGAAAACAAAAAAATTTTGCCGTCAGTGAGACTCGAACTCGGACACAAACTAACCATTCGTTTTTACTTACTAACGTCTTACTCAGTACACCATCTCGACAATAGCATCCTAAGCGACAAAAACTCTATTTAGTTTAAAATATCTTTTTAGACAATTTGTTGTAAAAAACTAACAGCTTCAGAATGGGGTTGAACCAACAACCTTCTGGTTGTTAATCCGGCGCTCTAGCCAACTCATCCACGTGATTGCAGTATTACTGTGCTGTTATACTACTGAGTACTTATTAATGTAATACAAAGTAGGCAAATAATAATGACACCTCTTTACCAAGAAACTACTTTAATAAGTAATTGTTATAACCGATGTTACTATAGCGTTCTGAAATATAGCAGGTACAAAAAAAAACATTAAATCGGACATAATATGTGCTATAACTTCAAAACTGATGATGGTACATGAAAATGCACTTCAGCGAAATTATTGGAAATTTTATACTCTATAAATATTGTAATGGCAACATAAAAAGTGAATTTTGGAACCTTTAAACGCGAATAACTTCGCATAACGTACACGTGATTAACGGTGACTTTCAATATTTTGTACAAGAAATCAAGACGAAATTATATGCCAAAATTCAAACCCTTATTTTCTCGGACTATTAACATTTTCTGGAATACCCGCAATAAGAGCTTTATTGTTTTTTCGGTTATTTGTTTGTTCGAATGGTTGTACATCCCCAGCAAAAACTTGGTAATGGCATGTAGTTGCGGATGTAGTTACATTTCAATGACAACAACTATTTATTTATAACCTGGTATGTAATTACTTATTTATAATCTGATTTTTGAAAATACCATTTTTTATAGAGTTTTTAATTCAGTTTAGCAAATCATATATATTAAGAAGGAAAAAATATATGGTAAATCAAAATTTGCATATAAATTATTTTTTATCTAAAGTATGTAGTTTTAAAAATATTATATTTTCGATTATTGGTGTGATTAATTTTTTTTAACTTAAAACTTACAAAATCTTTTTGCGTTTAATATAAAAATCAGCTTTTTTTATAACCAGACATTTCATTAGTTACTTGTAACCTAAAATGTAACTGTTCCTATTATTTTTTACTAATAACAACTGCAGTAATACTTTAAAATCAATGAGTTATTGAACAGCTTGAAAGTAATTAGTTCTAGTAATGTCATTTAAGCAATGACATTCTAAAATGTCTACTTGTAATAATATGAGGTAAGTAGTTACCTCCAATGTCATCGCCGTTTTAAAATAATGGGTTTTTCAGATAATGTGTCATTAGCCATTATATTAGCTTCTTAACTCATTACATGGCAACCAAAGTTTTTGCTAGATCTTTTTAACCCTGGAAAGCTTTCGTTAGTCATTTCGATTGCTATTTTGTATGATATCTCTCTTGTTTTTTTTTTTTTTTTTTTTTTTTTTGTTGCTATTACACTTACCGTAAATAAACTCTTGACGTATTTTGCTCTGAGCGGTCTGGAAGTTAAAGTTTCGAGCACTTAGTGTAACTTTGAACTTTTAGCGATAAAGTTATTTAGTAAATAAAGTAATGCAGTGTAAATAATATTTGTTCCTATAGTTTGAAATATATAGTTTTAAAGGAAATAAATAAAATGTAACTTCCAAAAGTGATTTCAGCAATTCATATATACATGTACTTTTTTGTCACGTAGTACAGTGACGATATTAAACCTCTATTTCCTATATCAAATATAAAAGGCATATTGAAGACTGAATAAAACCATATTATAAAGTATTAGCTAAAGACGCGATAGATATTTTCGACCAAAATACACGACTGCTCTACATTTTCTGTAACATACTAAACATGGACTATATTAATAGTTTATTCAGAAAATCCTAAAAAACTGCATAAGGATCTAGTTCAGCCACACATATCTTATTGACAGTATTTTACCCACAATATATCAACCAAGTTTTATAAAAATATAGAAAATCTACTGTCCCAAGATATATATTATGTCAACAAAGAAAGTTCTAGAAAAAAATTAAGTGATTACAAAAATACCGAACTACTAAGCCATATTGTAAAAAAAAATGCGAAAAACTTCCCCAAATTTGAAATGGGCACAAAGTATGCAAAAACATTAGTTCTTAAACTTTTTTTATATTAATTACAAATTATATCAATTTTTATTTATTACCTGTTCGAATATTTTTTATATATAAAAAAGGTACTTATGTAACACCATCTCTGAAAAAGTACAAATATTGGGGTCTTTTCAGTTGTTGTTTAATATTTTGAAAACAACTAATATTATTTAGGAACATTTGTTGTTATTTTGTTTAAATGAATACATCAACTAAAAATCAATTGTTTTATTATTCATTTTAATGATACGTCTTGAAATATTTTTAATTAAAGTTGCTACTAGTCATTTCGACTAATGAAACCCTCAGAAGGGTAAAAATATCGAAGCCCTTCCAGGGTTAAACACTATTTTATTTTTTAGTTAGTTTTAAGAGAATTCGTTGTTTTTTCTAATAGGAAGAAATCTTTTCTGATGGCACGCACTCATTTGTATACATTTCTCTGTTAAAAGTACTCGTATCATTTGTTATGAATGAAGCGTTTTTTCCCCACATGTACAAATGTCTTGCCAGACCAAAAGTTTATTCGACAATTTCGATTTTTTTTTTATCAGATTTCCCATAACATCTGTGATATGGAATTCATGGAAAGGATGTTGTAAAAAGTCCGAAAGTACCCAGCAAAAACTTTGCTTTCCTGGTAAGCTAGCAGGTATAATTGGAAACAAAAATAAACTACTTATTTTTTGCCTGAATAACTAGTTATTTTTGTTCGACTTGTCCACAAATTCATGTAGTTATTTTTTGACTCTAGGTGTACTCAAAAATATGTACCTAAACGAAAACAAAAATAAAAAAAAAAAAAAAAAATTTTGCCGTCAGTGAGCCTCGAATTTGGATACAAACTAACCATTCGTTTTTACTTACTAACGTCTTACTCAGTATACCATCTCGCACATAGCATCCTAAGTGACAAAAACTCTATTTAGCTTAAAATATCATTTTAGACATTTTGTTACAAAAAACTAAAAGCTTCAGAATGGAGTTGAACCAACAACCTTCTGGTTGTTAATCCGGCGCTCTAGCCAACTCATCCACGTGATTACAATCTGTGGATGAGTGCTATTATACTATTGAGTACTTATTAATGTAATACAGAGTAGGCAAATAATAATGACGTCTCATTACCAAGAAACTACTTTAATAAGTAGTTGTTATTACCGAAAATCAAAAAGTTTTTGCTGGGTATGTACTTTTTATCACCCTTTAGGCAGCATTCATATTAAAAAAAAGAATCAATCTCAATAATTTTCGTCCTCTCTTTTGCCTTCACATCTTTTCTAGCGTTCCTATTAGGATTTTTTTGTTTTTACTTCGTAGGTCTTCAGGAAACTTTTCTGATAAAAGATTCAGAGAAATTTAAAGTATGAGTCGCGTTCTATCTCTTAAAATTCTTATTATCATATTTTGTCTGCGATTCTACAGTCTGTAAATCAGCTTTTTCTTCGGTTAATAGGATTCGTGAACTCTGCATTTTTCCCGACTCACCTGCGTTCCTAGCAATCTTTTTATATGTTCGACATATGTTTCAATAATAAATTTAATAGTAAATAAAAATAAATTTGAATTATGTATTTGAACGAATTTTGTTAAATTTTCTTTTTAAGAAAAACGAAAAAGAAAGATATAGTCGGTCTTGATCGACCCTACCCTACAATTGATACCCTACCAAGGGGTATTATTTTACTGAATGTAAAATAAAATATGCAAATACAGAATAATGCGTTGATGCTAACATGTATATGATTTTATGCACTTTAGGGCGATTCCTGGAAATAGGTTTATATGGGAGCTATGGTAAATTATGGACTGATTCACATAAAATTTGCCAATGTTGTTACTAATTACATGAAATTTATTTGTATCGAATATTAACTTGATACTAACATTTGTATGGGATTTATGCACCTTAAAGTGATTTTCGGAAGAGGAATTTATATGTGGTACATTTATACTTGGTACAAAGATTGTTACTTGTACAGAACTTCTTTTCACCGAATTTCTTTAAAATATTCTTATATTTAAGGCATTTTTGAGTGTTTAAGCTCTATTCCGGGGGACCATTTGTATGGGAAATAGGTGAAATAATGGACCAATCAAAATCAATTTCAATAGGCTTCTACGTGCCAAATTACATTGAATTATCTTCTAAACTGCGTTCTGTACTTTGTGCAACGTTTACATAGTCAGCCATCCAGCCAACCAGCCAGACGGACGGACGGACATCGTTAGATCGACTCAAAAAGTGATTCCGAGTCGATTTGTATACTTTAAGGTGGGTGTTGGATGATTTTTTTTGTGCATTACAAATGCCCCAATCACCACGAAAAAGAAAGATATAGTCGATCAAGACCGACTATATGATACCCTATCAAGGGGAATTAATTTTACTAAATGTAAAATAAAATATGCAAATACAGAATAATGCGTTGATGCTAACATGTAGATGATTTTATGCACTTTAGGGCGATTCCTGGAAATAGGTTTATATGGGAGCTATGGTAAATAATGTACCGATTCACATAAAATTTAGGGTATAAAAATTAGCACATACATAGTTACTGAGAATAATAACAAATGTAAACAAGTATTTTTTTCAAGTATAATAAAAGTTGTAAGCCTTTTTCGTGCGCAGTCCTTATGTTGCAGTATGTGGTGAAACCTCATTAATTTTCTATATAACGTTTTCTCTCGAGAACTAGAGTGAATTCAAAAAAAAGTGATATCGGCTTAGAACTACAGGATCACTTGTATCTCATTAAGAAATTATGTGCCGCAGTGTGTTTCCCTGTGTTTAATTAATTTTGATTTTGAATATTTAAATTTTTAATATGGTTATTATTATTATTATTTTTTCATCGCAGTTATTAATAATTTTTAAATATAAACAAGAGACAGCTGATTTATAAATGCACAATTAAACAGCGCAAAGTTTGATAGCCTAAATAGTCGCGCAAACTAAAAAGTGTTATGCAAATGAACTTTCATACAATTCTTGACAGCTAAATTGCACACATTGCACAGTTTCCGAGGGTTTTACTCGTTTTCAAGAAGACACTTGTTATTTTTTCAAATTATTACTAAATATGTTCATTTTACGTTTCCAAAATTTGAATATCTTTTTTGCACTTTTGGATACTTTCCGAACCTTTTACTCTGTTATTATATCGTAGTTTATCTTGGAATTTTCTAGACAAAATTCTACAAACTTTTCTTTATTTAAATTGATCCAAAACTTATCAATCGATTTTAATTTAGAAATATATATGGATTTTTAATTTTTACAATTGGATTAAGTTTAAAGATTTTTCACTCAAAATTATCCTGTTACTAAACATTACTAAAGTGCTTAGTTTAAAACATATGTCTTTATTGGACAATACCATCATTGCTTTACACAGCTTAATATATTAATCAAAAAATACAGTCAAATCAGTTTTTAAAAAAGTTCAAAATAAAAAAAATCACCATAAATTGATTTTGATCCATGAAAGTTTCTTTTTTTCGAAAAACTTTTTTTTATACTTTTTCTATCAATGCACAGTAATGGCAGAATCGAATTTTTTTGGAAATAAATCTGTAACTTTTAATCGTTTGGTATTTTCACGGAGATGATTTCATGTAAATCGATCCTTCAGTAGCGGAGCTATTGGGGTTTTAAATATTGACAATTTTTAACCTCTTATGAAATTTTTGTTTCTTATCCAATTTCAAATATTTATATTTTCTTAAAGCCCTCGATAAGATTTATGAAAAATATCTTTTCATGTGCTATTTACCTCTTGTAGTTTTCAAGTTATTTGCATTTGAAATTTCAACTATTTCAATTTTACTAAATCTTGGTACAGTTTTTTTTTTCAATTTATAGCCCAATGTTTTTGTCCAATTACATTAAATTTTTATCCAACTAATTGGACAAAGAACAAAATTATTTATCGAAAAAAAATTGAAGTCGATAACTCTTTCGAGTCCAAAAATAAACGATTTTGAAATTAAAAGCTGCAAAAATGTTTTTTTCTTTTTTTTGCCGAAAAAGTGTCTACACTCTTTTTCACTAAAATATAATTTTCCTTAAAGACATATAATGAATTTAAACTTTTCCAAAAAGATGACTTCAAGATTAAAAACAAGACCAAACGTTTTCAAATGTGAATATTAGGGGTTAAATTCCAAAAATTCCATTTTTGGGATTTTCGCGTATTTTTGGGGAATTTTGAAATTTGTTTTACAAAAATCTTAAATTTTCCTACAATTTATCATTTCAAATGATAAAGTCAACAATCATGAGAAATTTCGTTTCGATTTTATTAGAGATAAAATATTTGTAGTTTCTGCAATAATCAATTTTTTATAAAAATTTTAATTTAATTCCGAAAATCCTACTAAAGACTCCATTTTTTTTTTTTTTTTTTTTTTAATAAACTATCTTACCTAGCTGACATAATTCCTTATTACATACAAAAAGATTGAAATCAATATCTTTTATAGAACCAAAACTTCGCTACTTCAAAATTTAATATAAACAAAAACTTGGTAAGCGGTTAAAAAATTTCTGTCGGAGGTACTCTATTTTGAGCACCAATAGCTCCGCTTCTTAGGGGTATGTGGGGACCTCTTTCCAAACTTAAAATTGTACACTCGTCTGCTACGCCTATGTGAAATTTTATGTAAGTCCACCCAGCCGATTAGAAGTTACAGATTTATTTCCAAAAAATGTCGATTATGCCCCGCTGTGCAATGGATGTACATCTATCGAAAAAATAAATCTCTTTGACTCATTGCCGTCTGAATTAAAATGTAATTAGAACTCCGATTTTCATGCATATAATGAGAAAACATGTGGTCATCAATGACAAAAAGCCTTTATCATAAGTATACTGTTATTAAAACAATTCAGTCAATTAAGATTTTAGAAAAGTTCCAACAAATTTTGACTTCGACCCATATATGTACTTTAGAGAATTTGTTAGAAGACCCTTCAAATGATGCATAAAATATTTAAAATTAATCTTCAGCCATTTCGTTTCTTCAATCACCAGCGATTGAAAGCCATGGGTTTTGTCTCAAAATGGGTATCAAAAAACTCGTAATTTTGAGCCTGTTACGATAAAATATTTAAACTTAAGTTGTTGGTCCATATAGCAATCACGGTTATTCTTCTGTTGTTAACATTTTGAAGAAGCTAGAAGTCAGATTTTCATACAAATTTATACAATATTACCAGAGAATATGTGGTCTCCAAAACTGATAATAAAAAGTATTTATAATAAGTACAATGTTTTTACCCAGCGCCGAAATTTTTATTGCAATTTTATTCCGAATACGTTATAATGAATATTTCCTATAACTTTATTAAATGGCACATTATCGTTTTTGGAGTTAATAATGCGTTCTTAGTTAAATTAATTTTTTTTTACTCCGCACTATATTTTTGAAGAACGTTGTACAATTTTAAGGATAATTATCGATCAAATTCAATAAAGTCGTAGTAAAATATAAAAAAAGATGTTAAATGGTTTTGCATTTTAAGCGACAATATACATATGTACATACATCATACATAAGTCTAACAATTTCAACAAATATCATTCTCAAATATATTAAGAGATGTGCTTATGCCTTTAAATTATTAAGTACACTTACTTCCGTCTTTATTATGCTCCAACATACTTAAGATCCTAAACATATTAACACTTTACAATAGTGGTGAGCTGGTATGTACTTAAATGCTATTCGGACATACTTACAACATACAAACATATATAAATATTTCAAAGCATAATGTCATATGATAATTACAATTTTAAACATCGCCGTATTATAATCAAGTAAGAAAGTTGATATTAAAGACAAACTATTATCATCTTCTTCTATACATGGGAGTTTACGGGCAGATACTTATAATATATGTATGTACATATTTACACACATATAACTTAATATATACTTATGTGACAAAATATCTGCTGGTATTTACATATTTGTATGTATGAAAAAACTTAAACTAGTGACTACTTTGGTTAAACCACAACATTTTGTAGTAAAGTCACTCAAGTGTCCTACGATATTTATTCACTCATACATAGAAATGTCTAAGTATGTGTATTTATCTAAAGTGCAAATACCTCTTGAGGTACTTAAAGATTGTTGTTGTTGTTGTTTTTGTGTAAAGAATATACTTACAACAAGGTGTTGCAATTGAATTACTTGTCATCAAATATTTTGAGAAAATAGAATTAACTAAATGAAGAAGATACATATTATCTGTGATATACGCAATGTATTTTGATACACGTAATTGTGCATATTAAGTTTGAAAAGTAGACACATATAATCTCATATGTACAATATGTGATATTATTGTTTAATTTAGTTGTTTCAATATTTATTTAGAGTAAACAGAATTTCCAATTAATAAAGCTAAATTTTGCTGAGCTGGATCATATATAAATGGCGATTTAAGTTATAAAAAAAAAAAATGGAAATTATTCATACGTACCTCATGTCTTGAAAACGCATCCAGTGCAACTTCGAAATTTCCCTGCTTATTAAAAACTCTTGTACATCATTTTGTAAGTATTTGAATTTCAATTGCTATTCATATTATTTCGAATGGTTTTATTTTTAAACTGCAACAGATAACGAGGTAGAGCTAAAATGGTCGAAACAACTTATTTGAGTAGTTACTTGGTAATGAGCTGTTATGATTTTTTCCCTACTCTACACTAAAAAAAAATAAGTATCCCAATCTGGTACTTACAATTCAGCTTATAAAAATGAGAAACAAGTTAGAGCGCTATATTCGGCTGTGCCGAATCTTTTATACCCTTCACCACCTGCAAATACATTTTTTTCATCACCCTTTTTCGTAAATTTTGCTAACGATCATTAAGCAAACTAAAACTTTACCAACCCTTTGTAAGCGTGGAGGTGGCTATTGACACTTTACTTATCCTATGGTATGGTATGAGAGGAAGACGAAAAGAAGATAATAAAAATTCTTTACTAACTCATTGTAACCAATAAAATGATTATGTGTGCACAAAAGTGTCACTTCGTAGCCATGGAGGTGTTTGTGTGTGCAAAAATGTCACACCACGTAGTCGTGTAGTTGGCAATAGGCTTCATCCTAGGACATGCCCATGTTAAAGTTTCTAGTCACGTAGTGAATGAAGTAACTTGTGGTACCCTAATGCAGCTAGTTCGAGACAACCACCTGAAACTGCTGGGTATTCCAAATGCTTCAGTTTATATAAATGTTTGTGTGTGTTTATTTTTAATTGATTTTTTCAGTTCATTACCAATAACTCGGTTGTTTATAGGCCGATTTGTCTGATTCAAAAAACTGAAATTTTAGAAAAATGTTTAATCGATCTATATAAGAACAAAGTCCGTAGATTATATAAGCGAGGCTCCAAAAATTACAAAAACTCATTTTAGCGGATATCTCGAATATTTTTGAAACGATTTTTAATTGCTTTGGCATAAAAATTCGGAAAGGTGTTTACTAATTTTTTGTGAAAGGCTTCAAAAAGTCGAAAAACCTCTAGAAATCATTTTTTTAAGATATAACCACCATTTTTTAACCGATTTTGAATTTGAATTTCAATAACAAAATTCTCAGGGGATTACCGATCGCTTGATATATATATATATATATATATATATATATATATATATATATATATATATATATATATATATATATATGATATATCTACGATATCGGGTGTCTTCATAAATGCCATTTCAACCGACAAACGGACGGAGATCGTCCTATCGACATGGAATCCAGAAAATATAACATTTTTTAACAAAATTTTGGATATTACAAACGGAATGACAAGTTTGTAAATACCCTTTACACCTATAGTGAAGAGTATGAAATGCATTTTTTATTCGTTTTTAATAAAATGTTTAATATTTTCTGAAATACTCTGAATAAAAGCTTTATTGTGTTTTCGGTTCAGGTCAGAAGAATTAGAATTCGTTACGCTTTCTAACGATGGAAAGGAATCTTTTTCAAGAGCACTCATTTGCGTACATTTCTTTGTTAAAAGCACCATTTGTTATTAATAAAATGGTTTTCCCCGTACGTACAAATGGCTTGTAAGATCAAAAATTTGTTCGACCGTTTCGATTTTTTACACGATATTATCTGCATTCATACTTTTGAAGAAAATTAATCTCAATAATTTTCGTTCTCTTCTTTGCCTCCACATATTTTTTATTATTCCTAATACTTTTTTACTTCGTGGATCTTAAGAAAGCTTTTTCTAACTTTTGCTATAAAAGATAAAAAAAATTTAAAGCAAGAGTCCGTTCCATCCAAAGATGTAGATATTTTTTTTTAATTCGTGTTATTTTTTCTGCGATCCTACAGTTTGTAAATCAACTTTTTCTTCGGCTATCAGAGTTCCTTTGGATGATCATGAACTCTTTGAATTTTTTTTTTTTATTATTATTCAAAAAATTGTATTCCCTACTCATCTGAATTTCTAGCAATTGTTTTATGTGGTCGACAAAATGTGTTTTCTTATAAATTGTATTTATGCATTTGCATGAATTTTGTTCAATTTTTATTTTAACATAAATTAATTATGCAATTACAACAAAACAACACATATTTACAGAGAATAATAGTAAATGTAAACAAGTTAACGGTACAATTCTTTTTTCACGTATAACAAAAGTTACAAGTCTTAAAGCGTGCACTAATTTTTTCGTGCGCAGTTCTTAATTGTAGGATAGTGAGTAAGACGAAAATACTCGTAGCATATATAGTTAGTTTTATTTATCACATTTTACTTTATAAAAAATAGAAAAAAATAATGGTGGCTATTCTTAAAAACGCGTCGATGAAGTGAAATTTTCCATTAAAAAAAAACAAAGTTTAAAAAACTGTTTTTGTTTACCATATATATTTACAATTTTTTTGAAACTTTTTTTATTATATACGAAACTATTGAATATACTAAAATAATTAATTCAGCATAATTTTGAGGAAATTTTAATTATAATTTATTTGCATTTTATTAAAACAAATCACACAATTTGTCTAACCTCAAAAATGTCTATATAACATTTTATATGAAGAACTATAGTCAATCCAAAGTATATGATTTTCCAGATTTTCAGAAAGGGTCTTATATTGGGCCTGTAACCAATAGTGGACTATTTCTTGTAAAATTCAGAAGTGTGATTTATACTTCTTAATACTAACTTTTCGGAAAGGGGCATAATTAAATTATTGACCGATTCTCATGAAATTTGTCACTCTGATTTCTATTTATGTATGTATATAAATACGAATTTTTTGATTATTTCAATTTACTGGGAAATCGATAATTACTTTTTCGTACCGCTACAAAGCAGCATAAACCTGGAAATTGTAAGAATCCTTCTGCTTGCTATAAAATACATCGAACCACTTCAATTTACCAAAAACCTTATTAAGGACCTTACTTATTAAGATTAAAGGACTTTTAAAGGTGAAAAAGTACGTTTTGTTAAAAAAAATAGTGGAAAAATATATATAATCTATATTTTTAATGACTATAATTTAATAGAATGTATTGTCATCCAAAAATACTGTTAAAAAAAAAATTATGGACCAAAAAACCAAAAAAGAAAAAAAATTCTTAAGAAAAATATATCTCATATAATGAAAATAATATGTTCTATTCTCCAAAAAGTTAATTTTTTATAAAAAAAAATATCCTAACATAATTTTTTCTGAAGCCATAAAATAACAAAAAAAATCTGAAAAAGTGCAAACAACATTCTTCTGCTTTCTAAATCAATTATAAAATCAAAAAATGACTTAAAATTTATGGAACTATTAGATATTTAAAGCAGGAACTAATTCCAAAATGTTTTTCTTTTTTTTTTTTTCTTTCAGAAAATCTTAAAATTTATAGAACACACATTACGCTGTTTTTCGAGTGAAAGTGAAAAGTGTAATTTTGTAGCAGAGTGAAATTTATATATGTAATCGTATTTTAAAAATTCGAAATAAACATATATATTTTATAGCAGTTTCTAAATCAGTAGTCAAAATTAAAATATTGTGCAGCTAAATTGTCAAAATCTCATTACAGAATTTTTTGTAAAAATTGTTTCAGAAAACAAAAATCCCAATAGCTTTGAAAATTCGAGATCTATATTAATACCTTTGAAAGCTTTATTTTTTTAATAAATAAAAATAGCAAAACAAAAGAACAAAATTTGAAATCAAACTAAAATCTAAAAACTATAACAATTTTCCAAAAATTTTCTCACACATGCAAAAGTCTATATATATATATATATATATATCAACCTAGAGCCCATTCATAATAAATCGTCAAGGACGTCAATTTTTTCTCAAAAGGACTTGAAAGTTTCGAAAAATATATAATTGAAAAAAATACAAAATATTTACAAAGATTATATCAACCCGATATGGATGTCAAATGAAAGCTAAGAATCTCTGCAAGATAGCAAAAGTTTTTATTTGAATGTTTCAGCGAATTCTTAGCTTTCATTTGACATTCATATTGGGTCGATATAATCTTGTAAATATTTTATAGTATTCTTTAAAATTGCACATCTTTTGAAACTTTGATGTCCTTTCGAGAGGAAATTTGACTTCCTGAAGAAAAACTGGGCACTAAGTTTTATCATGGATGGTCTCTAGTTTTATTCATATAACAATTTTTTTCACGTAAGAGGCAGATTATTGCAAGCTGTTACACATATATTTAAAAATAAATAGTGAAAATTAACATTTTTAAAATGATAAGTTTAGTAAAGCTTAAAAGTTTTTGTGCTGCAACACTTAAATAAAAACATTTTTATATTGCGGGTATTCTTAGCTTTCATTTGACACCCATATTGGGCTTATATAATATTCGAAAATATATATATATATTTAAAAAATAGGTGTTTTACTACGTATGATCTCTAGTTTCACGCATATATCGATTTTCTCATGTGTGAAAATGACTGTCACATGGTGTAATCATATTGGAAATGCATTATAGAATTAAGGGCACATACATTTGTACATATATTTCATACACATATATTACATATATTTCTATATCCACGATTTGAAGAACGTTACATTACATTTGAGCAAAAAATCACCAAGAATATTGTTAAAATTTCATTATACCTACAGTACAAATTCTTTTTTCTATTCATACAAAATTTCTATAGCATTTAGTGACATTTAAACATTTAATTTCCACCTGGTTAAAGTTAATTGTCTCTCCCGTCCCATCAACAATTCCATATCAAATGTCTTTAGAAATTGTTAACCAAACAATAGAGTCAACAACACATAACGCCACCTTAGTGAAGTTTAAATAGTTTGATAAACTTAAAACTTAATTGTGTCTTTTTTGCCTATTTTGTCTCATTACAGAAAGTTTCTTATGCTTTTTTTCAAATGCAAACCATGAGACGCATTATCATACAAGACCATTGACCGTACCGAACTACAACTACATACTACCATTGTTAAAGGAAAAAAAAAACAGTAGAGAAACAATTAACTAAAGATTGTGTCTGCAACCAAAGGTATGAAGATAATTTGCTGCAAGGCTTAAACGTAAAAGTGACACCAAAGTGCCAACATCGTATACTCTCACCATCCGTATCTGGTGTGTGTGTGTGTGTTTAAAGAGTCAGACATTTTATTATTAACTGTAGTGGACAGTTTAGTAACAGGATAACGGTCATACCAAGAATGCTACAAAAATATCATCCAAATCCATTGTCACATTTTCTGGCGTTACACAATTCGCAAGCAACAGCACACCATAATGTTGTCGATGCTCATACTTTGGCCTCAACCATTGCCAATGGTCATGTACAATTTCAACATCATCAGCAACATGCCAATGCAGCCCTTTTAGCGAATCATCAGCCACAAAATACACAAAATCACACAGCAATTGAATTGGCAGCTCAACATTTGAACTCTCATAATTCACCAACTCACATACAAAGAGACAACCATCCCCACCATCATCACCACCACAATCAGCCTCATAATAATAATCAGCTACTTCATCATCATAATCAACGTAATAATTCACAAAATCACCATCATCATCATGCTCAGCAATTAATTGAAGCAGCAGCGGCAGCAACAGCGAATACAACCCTTGATGCTGGTAAATCTTTTACAATAGCCGCCATTTTAGGTTTACAAAAGAGTGCCATGGAGAATACGAGAAAGGAATACACCAACAATGTTATTAACCTATCATTAAATGGTAACAGCCACCACCATCACCATCACCACCACCACCACCCCGACAATAACGACAACAGTACACAGCAACAACCACCCACCAACAGCAGTACACCACCATTATCGGATGTTGATGATGAACAACATTCCCATCAAACACAGCGCGATACATTTAACAATAATAATATCAACAACAACAACAACAACAACAACAATAATAGAGATGTTAGTAACTTGAATGTGAACAAGTCAAATATTTGCAATAGTTTTAATACTACTACCAATAGCAACAACAACAACAGCAGCAGCAATACTACCAACAATAACACCACCGTCAGCAATTCTGTAAATAGTTTCAATTGTGATAATCCAAATGCAGCAACTGCTGCCAGCGTTTTAATGAATCGTTATTTACCGTCGGCCATGGTAAATGTCTCTGGTGCAAATGTGGTGGTCCCAACAACATCCTCATTAGTTTCTTTTGCCTCTAGTCCAGTCATGGCACATCAGCAACATGCTCGAGCAAATAGTTTTGTTGCTGCGGCAGCTGCTGCAGCTGCCGCTGCTGCTGCAAATGGTGCTCCCTCAGCCTTGCAAAGTCTGCAACAATTGCATCAGCAACATGCCCATCAGACAAGTTTAAGTTTTCAAAGGGATAAACTAAAATCAGGTGAGTTATTCTCATTTATCTTAAAAAGAATAATTAATCAAATTGCGGTAAAATTTCTCGTGGTCAAGTGATCAAATTAATCATGCTGTTACAGACATATCTTATATGTAAAAGCGTGTATTTTTCTTACTTCCGTTAAAGAAAACTAACTTCGAGTGTTAATGTTACTTTAAATTTTTCATAAAAAGAAATATCAGTGCTATCTTATCCCAGGTCCACAACTGAGATTAACACTAATATAGTATGTGATATAACGCCGACAGAAGAGAGTAACCATTGTGTTTATATTATGTGAAATCTTAAATAAGGGGTACGCGTATTCTAATAAATCTTATAAGATATCATTATTTTCAATCAGTCATAAAGTAAACAAATGCTTTTTATTTGAGAAATTCGTACTTATTTAGCACTATTCTTATAAAAATATTTTTAAAATGTAAAACAAACATTAAAAGGAACTAATTTAAAAAAAATATTGTTTTTTTTATTAATTTCCGAAATCTTATAAGATAATTGTGTAAAGAAATCTCATCACAACAGTCTCATAATACTTCTTATAATACTAATATTTAAATCTACACGTGAGATAATTCAGAGAGCGAATTTTACACTCTCTGACAAAAAAATCTTACATGTTCTGTTACGTGTAGATGGGCTGTTACCCCAGGTCTACAACTGAGATTAATGCTGATATAATATGTGAGATAACGCCGGCAGAGGAGAGTAACCATTTTATTTATATTATGTTAAATCTTAAATAAGGGGTACACGTATTCTAATAAATCCTATAAGATATTATCATTATTTTCAATCAGTCATAGAGTAAACAAATGCTTTTTATTTGAGAAATTCGTACTTTTTATAAAAATATATTTTTAAATGCATTTTACATTAAAACAAAACAATTTTACAAAAAAAAAAAAAAAACTTTATTTTTTAATTAATTTTCGAAATACACATGCACGTACATATACAAACTTTTTTTGCGGTTCATCTTATAAGATTGTTGTGTAGAGAAATCTCATCACAACAGTCTCATATAATACTCTTATAATATTAACATTTGATTCTACACTTGAATTAATTCTCTCAGAGAGCGAATTTTACACTCTCTGACAGAAAAATCTTATATATTATGTTACGTGTAGATGTTGTGATGTATAGTACAGAATTGGAAGTGATTTTTCTACGTTTTACCGTTTTTTTTTTTGCGTTTTAGTGATTTTTTCTCATTTGGCGAATTTTTTTAAAAAATAAAAAAAACATGTATAAACAAACTTTTTTTCATAGTTGTTTTATTATTACCAAGTTTTTGATAAACAATTTTGGCTGACATCTCTGTTGTTGATGGTACAATTTCTGACAGATCTGTGAAAGAACGAAGTCCATAGTTTATATAGAGGTTTCAGAAACAGACTGATTTTCAATAGACATTTTTAGAGCTATGCTGATATTTTGATGTATATTATCGGAGGCCTTCATAAACGCCATAACAATTGACACACGTTCGCACAGTGGTCGAAATCACTGATCCAGCGGTATTTAATTCAAATTTTGAAAACTTTAGATAGATAAATATTTTAAAGTGTACAGATTACCAATACTTTCATTGAGTAAATCGACATTTTTACTTTTGTTTTGTTTTAAATATTCGCAAAACTGTAAAAGGGCCAAAAATGGTGTCTATTTACTCAATGTGTGTTTTTGATCATTTTATCGAAAATGATTATTAATTTTAGAAACTAAAGTTTTTTCGAAAATTGAAGGTATATCTATATTAAATAAGGAATGAAAGTTTGGTCATATAGTTCTCATATAAACCCCTCAGACGAAAATCACTTTGATTTTAATCCCATATAAACGTTAGTATTATGATTATATTTGACACAAAGAACTTTTATATAAGATCAAGTAAACTGAGAAATTTTATGGACCGATGTCCATAATTAATTATAGGCCCACTTTCGAAAATCACTCTAAATAATTGTATCAACATAATATTTACTCAAATATATTAAAAGGGGCGTGAAGATGGGCGGGCTCCCAAAAAGTCTGGTATACTTATATTATATTATTATTGGATTAATATTATTATATTAATCCAATTATGTGTCCTGCATACGGCCACCCATAAAACGTATGGGATTTTCAAAAATATTGATTTTGCATGCTCCACTGATCTTAAAAGTAACTAAAATCTATATTGCGCTATAAGTCGTTAATTTAAGATTTTAAGAAAAAATGCTATATAAGCTTTTTTATTCAGACATTTTTGACATATAATTTTTTAGCCTACTATGTCTTGTTGTCATGTTATAAGCAATCAAAGTAAAAATTTATACATGGACTCTCGTTTTAATATGGTACTAGCTTGTTAGCAACGGTTTTCATTATTTTGTAGAGTAAGATTTGTAGTTTTTATAAATAAATGCATTTTGCATATATGCTAATATTCTAGCGCTGGTGGACCAAAATCCAACTTTGTAGTATCGATTTTCTAATTGTTATATAAATATTGGCATAAAATACAGGGTATAGCATGAATACTTGGATCATTACAGCGAATATTTTTAAATTATTGTTGGATTAAACACTAACTCGAAATTTAAGTGTTGCCAATTAGCCAAAAATTCTAAAAATTGACATGCCAATATTTTTACAAATAAACACTTTTTTTATTTCTATCTGAAATATATTTTCCTGTTGTTTTAGTATTCTTTTAAAAAGGAACAAGTATGCAATTTATTTGATAATTTACCTCTAAGGACATTATAAATGTTAATTAAAAATAAACACTTAAAATGTAAATTTTTCATCCTAGCTATCTTTAGAAAGAAATATATGAGCCGTTTATTTTAAAAGTGGTCTGAGCCCAATTATCTTTAAATCGAGATATTTAAAGGTTTGCGTTTTAATAAATTGAAAAATGTTATTAACTAATAATATGAACATGTAATGTTTTTTGCTTCCAATGGTGTAAAATCAGCCCAATCAGCGTTAGTATTTTGTTTTAATAAATATATTTTGTGGGACCTAAAATATAATTAGGCCACTTTAAAAATTACTAAAATAAAGTTCATCATTTTGAAAGAAAATTAAGACCATGAAATAAATTTCTCGGAACTGAAATAATATATGTTAATTCATTTATGAAATATAAAAATATAAATTTTTTCAACTTTTATTCAATATTTGATGAAATTTTCTATAAAACTAACTTCAATCTCCGTGTGGAGAAGCGATTTAAAATAATGAAGATGTAGAGAAAGTTTTACTTAAGGAATACTTATTTAAAACATTTTTGGTGAAATAATGGGTTTCTAATTTACAAGTTGTGTTTTTCAAAAACTTTTGGCGAAAGGTTTATTTTATCATTAAAATGTTTTTTAGAGATAGGTAAGCAATAAATTATTTTCTCCTAACACCATTTTTGCAACTTTGAAATCTCAGTTATTAGATAAAAGTGATTGCCACAATGATAAAAATATTGTATTTGACAAATTTGATCATTTTTAATAATGTAAAAATAAGAATTCCATTAATGTTCACATTCATCTTAGTACTGATTTTCAATGCAAATAAATATACATTTCAACAAAGTAATTATAAACAATTGATGAAAATAAAGTTGTCATTTTCTTGACACATTAGGCACGTATAACGATTCAGATCTCATGAAATGGGACTTAAGCCACTTTCAAAATTAATAATTTAATAATTCTGTTAACTGATGAATTTTGATTTTTGAAAATCTTTGTATTTTTTTAACAAGATAGAAAAAATTTAAATTAGTATAAAATTATTACGTAAAATTGTAACAATTGCAATGTCTAACTCGATTTTTTTTTTTTTTTTTTTTTTTTTTTGGTAAATGGACTTAGGCCACTTTCATATTGTATTTATTTATTTAAATACTAGAATTATTAACTAAGTTGGTTTTATTCTACATCTTAATCGTACATCATAAACTTATTGTTTTAGTTTTCAATTTTTACGAATACTAAAGAAAATGGTTAAATGGTTACACATATTAATTTATATATTTGCGAGGTAAAAAATTTTGTGTGTTTTCAATATATCTCACCGATTTTTAAGGTAAAAGAAATAAAAAGTTGCTTATGTGTAACAATATTAACATAACAATTTTTATAATTTAAATTTCAATTTAGTGTTTAATCCAACAGTAATTTAAAAATGTTCGCTATAATGATCCAAAATTTGTTATAACAATTAGAAAATCGATACCTAAAAGTCGAATTTTTGTCCATCAGCGCTCTACAAAATAATAAAAACCGTCCATATTAAAACGAGGGCCTCATTAAAAAAAGTCCATGTATATAATTTTACTTTGATTGCTTATAACATGAAAATAACTTATAGTAGGGTAATTATATGTCAAAAATGTCTGCTTTTTATTCTGAATAAAAAATCTTATATAATATTTTTTCTCAAAATGTTAAATTAAAGAGTTATAGCGCAATAAGGATTTTAGTTAGTTTTAAGACCTTTTTTAGGACAAAAGCCAAAGTCGACTGGCCGGCTTACGACCGACCGATCTAATTTTTGCACATATATTATTTTTTAGCTCCATCTACCAAAAACTGTCCACCAGCAGCAAGCAAAATCAAAAATTTTGTATTCATGGGAAGTCTGATATCTACATATTACAAAAGTAGAAGGTAACATTGTCGCAAATATAGCAACATAGTTGTAACAAAGTGGGCGTAACGGAGGCGTGGTTCTCAGTAAAGAAATCATATGATAGAGTATATTTTGTATTATACGTGAATCGAATTTGATGTAATTCTCTTCATCGCTTCATAACTGTTTTTAAAAAGTGGACGTAAAATGTGGGCGTGGCATTCTATCAAGCTCTAGCAAAGCACAAGTTGTGTACAAATTCGTTATTTAAGCAATACAATTCAAAAATTAACACTAGACTTCGTTATTATCCAGTTACGAAATTAATGATAGAATGGATATTTCGATCGCTGTGGGTCGGATAGAGGCGCATTGTTATTTCGATGCACCTATCTATAACGATACAGAATAGTTTTTTGTTATTTTACACAATAAAGTTGAAGGAGCACTAAAAATAAAAATTTTATGGACTTTTAGAAATTACGCAAAAATTGCACTTTTTTTGTATTTTTATATAGCAAATTGCAGTTTATACAAATCTTGGATGTATAGATATAAGAACGGTGATAAATATAATTGAAAACGTGACACTTTTGTCAAAACACATTTCCTAAGGCACATCGCATGGATAGCATTTTCATTTTAATTTTTCTCATTTTTTATTTATATTTATACAAATGAATTTTAATGTGCCATAAAAAATTTTTGATAATGACCCATATGCGTGAAGCTAATCTACATGCTTATTATAATTAAAATATTCGTTTCTTTTTTAGTATTGCACAGTGGGGTAGAATAAATTTTTTTTGGAAATAGTAAATCTGTAACTTTTAATCGGCTGATTGGATTTACATAAATCCTTAAATGACTCAGGAACAGAACTATAGGGACTCAAGATAGGGTACCTCTAACATAGAAAATTTTTAACCGCTACTCAAATTTTTATTTCTTACACGATTTCTAAGATTTATATCATCTTAAAGCTCTTAATAAGACCTGCGAAAAACTTGTTTGCATACGCTTCGAGTTATTTGCATTTGAAATTTCAACTATCTCAATTTTGCAAGATCTTAGTCCAGTTTTTTCAATATATAGCTCAACTTTTCCGAACGATTTTACTAGATTTTTTTGCAGTTGGTTGGTTAAAGTTTTGTTTTTGTAAAAGATATCAACTACGATCTTTGATATAAAAATTGATATAAAATTATCCGCGATTTTTTGTCACTAGATGGCGTTGATGCCCATATATCGGGTAAAACTAATTCGATTGTGTTAAACGAAGACATAGTTGAAAATGTCAGGTTAAATTTTTGGTGAAGACAGGTCTTTAATTTGTTGCTAGAGTAAAAAGTTATATTGATTTGAAAATAAGTGAAATATCAGAAGAAATACGCTATGTGATGATTTTTTACTACCAAAAAAAAAACAAAAACGCTACAAAAAATGCCGAAAAAATTATTAAAGTGTACGGTGAGAATGCTGTGAGTGAAAAGGCTGGCTACTCAAAGAAGCATGATGTTTGGATGCTACATGAAGTATCGCAAAGAAATTTTATTAAAACGCAACGAAATCGAACCATTTTTGAAGCGGGTCATTACGGGCTATGAAAAATAAGTTAATACGAGAAAATTATGCGAGAAAAAATTATTGTCAAAGGACGGCAATACTCCACAAGCGACTTTAAAGCCTGGTTTTATGTCACATAAGGTTATGTTGAGCGTTTGGTGGAATTGGAAGGGAATTATCAGTTATGAGCTGCTAGAACTTATCGAAATGATAAATTCTACATTCTACTGTTCACAACTCGACCGTTTGAACGGTCTCTGCAAAAATTTGCCAAACGAAGAGCCGCTGAAAATCTCTTGGTCAAGTTTTTTGCCGATAAACTACAGAATTATAAAGATACCCGAAAATGGCAAAAGGTCATAGATAATAATGAAAACCTTGATTAATATTGATTTTCAATTTTCAAAATTTTAGTTGAATGAATTTCCAAAAAAAATCTGAGCTTTTTGTATATATATACCCGTGCGGCATCGAACCTAAAGTTTTATGTGGTGTGTTTATATGTGGAAAATATGAATTTTTGCAGTTTTTAGAAAATTTTAGCTATTAAATACTTTGCTTTGTAACAAAATGTAAAAAAATAGTAATCTATATATAATTAAAGAAAATTACAAAATAGGTTAAAAAATGGTTAATTTATTACGATAAATTTCCCCATACCATTAATGTGCTTTAGACCACTTGTGTGGAGTGTACAAATTTTTTTTTTAATTTTTCGAAAAATGTTTAACTAAATTGCTATTTTTAATTAAATTTGAACCATAATTACTAAAAATACGTTTTTGTTCCTCCAGGATAATTCAAACTCCTTTCCATGATTGATTAAAAAAATTAGATTTTTTTAAAAACTGTTTCGAAACTACAATTTCAAACTTTTAAAAATTTTTTAAATAAATTTCAAAAAAATGAGAATAAAAATATACAGGAAACTACACAGGAAATAAAATAAAAAAAGAATTAGGTCAATACCTTGTATGACTAAGCCGTAACTGCGATTTAAATTTTTCGGATTTCGGCAAAAAGGCATTTTTTGCGGTTTTTTAGTTATAGTCAATTTTTTTCGAACTTATATTCAGACTAAACAAAATTATTACACAATAAGACAAACCATATCTCAGAAAATATATGCTGAAGGAATATTTTACAAAATATTATAAAATAGTGAATTTTGCAAGTTTTGACATGAGTTGACAGTTTTGAGGCCATTTATTATGTTTATTAAAACGACCGATATAGAGATGTTATATATCAGAGAATTGGTAAATAAGTCTATTTTTATATTCTTTTAATACCTTATAAGCTTTTGGAAAGTAGACGGAGTTTTGCTAAAAAAAAATAATTTTTTTTAAATATTTATTTTTGAAAAATTGCCAAAAATTGGTTGTTGAAGCTACATAAATGATTTTTGGAGGAATGAAAAATTGATGTTTATTTCTTGATATATATATTTTTTTACATTACATAAGAAATATAAGAAATTATAGTAAAAATATAACGCTAATATGCTTTTTTTTTCTTCAATTTTTTTAGTCTTTTTTTCATAAAATCCGCACTCCTGCCTTCGTTTTTGGCCTTTGAGAAAAAAGTGAAAGAATTGTACCATATTTTTGCAAAAATAAAGCCATTTTTCATACTAATTTCATAGTACTGACTTTGAACATTTTCCACGGCTAGACGAATTGAGTAAGTGTATAAGCCTATTTTTTCTTTATCTTGCGAAGCATTTTACAGAAATATAAAAATCTTTAAAATCGGACTTGATGTGTAGAAGTTACGATTTTTTTAAACTTTCACATACTAGAGGTGGTCAACTTTAACAACTTGTAGCTTATCTCGTATTATTACCGAGTAACTACAGACTGATTTTTCTGAAAGCTTATGTCCTCCTCTATAGGTCGATTCGACCAGTAGTTTAGGAAATACAGATTTATTTCCTAAAATTTTGTGCGCTGTTACTGATGCAATGAACTCTACTCCACATATTTTCTGATGCCGATAAGGAATTCATCAGAATACCAAACTTCTTATTATGTTATGAAAACAACTCTCAATTTTCTCTAAATTTTCTGAGATGAAAACTGGTACTCGTTCAGGTATTTTCATATCAACGCATTGATCATTGATACACATATGTGTACGTGAACAGTCTTAACGTAAAAGTCTATTCACTCCAAAGTGGAAAGGTCGAATAATTTTATCCAAAGAAGTACAGGTGTGTAAAGTTATCAGAATTATACTATTAATCGGATTATTACTAGGCATATTTGAATATTGTATGCATTAGTATGTGCAGGAGGGAGTGTGTTAATAATTCCAATTTTGGAGACATTAGACGTTCAAATATATTTGGTGATATGTTTGACGATTGTACATTTTGAGCCATAAATGAATTTTTGGCGATCTTTTTAACACATACCCGAAGTGATCAACCTTGAAGGTCGAAAACAACTCGAAAACACCTCCGTTCTGACCAGTTGGAATTTTATTTAGCTATATCTATAAAAAATTATTTAAAAAAAGAGAAAGTAATTTATCGTCCATTTTAAATTATTAACGACATTACAGTTTCTAATTTTCAATGTAATTTGATTAATATTGAATGAAAGATGCGATCATCGAATTAACATAGCTAAATTTGTATACAATTAGTAGTTTAATTTACTACAATATTTTATTCATTTCACTCTAATATTATTCTGTTCTTTCTTTTCCTTTTAGATCACAACGGCAAGAAATCCTCACTTAAAAATAAACGTGTTCGCACCATTTTCACACCTGAACAACTTGAAAGACTTGAAGCCGAATTTGAACGACAACAGTATATGGTTGGTCCAGAACGTCTTTATCTGGCACACACTCTACAACTAACAGAGGCTCAAGTCAAAGTTTGGTTCCAAAATAGACGCATTAAATGGCGAAAACATCATTTGGAAATAACACAACAACGTTTGGCACTTTTAAGACAAACACAAATTACCACCAATCCTAATGGAAATCCTGAAACAGCCACTATTAATATTGATACCAATGATGAATGTGATGATATTAAACGTGAAGAATTAAGAGAATTGAATGAAAGTCGTCAAGATACAGAATCGGAATTATCAATATGTAATGATTCTATGGATGCAGAAAGTATTTTGGAAGGAGATGATGAGACATAAGAATAAATTTTGTTATTTTATTAGCAAGCTAAAGATGTAAATAGTATTGTTTAAATTAATTTATTACTTAAAATAAATTAAAATGTAAATATGAAGTGAAGAAAACAAGAAATAAATTTAATGAAACGTTAAAATATGATGGAAGTTTAAGGAAAAAAATTAATTCTGTTTAGTGGTAAAGAAAAAAGAAAATTTAATCTTGAAAACAGGCATTCTAAGAATTTCTTGGTATATAGATAATATATATATATAATATATATATATATATATATATATATATATATTATATATTATATATATATATTATATATTATATATATATATATATATATATATATATATATATATATACCATATAATTATATATAATTTTATATAATTTTGTGCAAAATTTTATTTACAAAATTTGAAGTAAAAACTCGTTAAGTTTTATTTATTAGTTGTGTAAAATTGTATATTTTCAATAACATATTCTTTAAGCTACAATATTGATTATGAAAGATTAAACACATAATAAAAAATGATTATAAATTATAAATAACGAAAATCAAAATGACAATCAATTGCAATATTGTCCCTTATCACACAAGTAATTAATTCGTCACCCTCAATTTGTCTGGCTTGTATCCGTCGACATACTCATTTGAAGTTTTTTTTCACATAATTTTTTAATGTGTATTTGGTTTGTGGCTTCAGCCTGTCTTAATATTTTACGTATATCCGTTAAACGTTTATATTTATTTGCCAGCAAATAGGCCGATTTTAATTGTCCTATAAATATGTGCGATGATATTCTCAATTCAACACTATTTATCTTTTTGGTCAAATTATCTAGAGCCACTTTTACTTCGGGTTCATGATTATTAGTGGCCGAATTAATAGCAACACTAAGTATTTCATCAATATCACGCGTACTAATGCCGTTATTGGTGGTTATGCAATTTAGTAGCTTATCGACATCGTTGAGACGTTGATTGCGAGCCAGAACCTTGGCGGTAGCAGCAAATATTTTTATTGATGGTAGTTTATAGTCTTGTATAATTCTGTAAGTTTTGGAATTTGTGTTTATTATTCAAGATTTTTTTAAATGCTTAAACGTCGATTTTCAAAGGTAGACAAGACTTTAAGATAACGCTACAAATAATGTTGGTTTATTATTCCTGAGATAAGTTACGTAATGTCAACCTTTGAACTTGGATGTGGTTTCTGCCTTGATTTATTTTTATTACTCGTATTGAGTATTGAAATAAAAAATGTGAATATTTTACCTGTAGGCTAAACCAAAACCCTCATCAATGTTTTTCCCACACAGAAGTATTAAAATGCAAATTTGTATTTTTTCCTGAACTTTATCGAATAGAGTTGGTAAAGACGTATTGGAATCTAAGCGTATCTGAAAAAGAAAAGAAATTAATTTAAATAAAAAAATATTAATAATAATAATAAGTTACTATATACTGCTGTGCCGAATCTTTTAACCCTTTACCTATTTATTGAGAAAATCCGTTTATTAAATCGAGTTTTAATGAATAATTTTTATTTTGGCGAAAATTTTGCTTTTTTCGGTGATCATTAAAAAGAAACTGTCTTTTTTTTTGGTGAAAAGTCTTGAAAATAATAAATGAATATATATATATATATATATATATATATATATGTTGGTGGAAAATTAGATTTTTGTGAAAAATATATTTTAGTCAAAACCCGGTTGTTTGTGTTTCTGTTAAAATCTTTTTTAACTCAGTTTATGGTGAAAATTCCACATTTTAATAAAAAAAAAAAACACGGATATTGTATAATTTATTACCTTTTGCTTCATCAAAACATGATTAAAATATACTCACATGTTTTTTAGATTCCATACTCTTTATACTCTGATTACACTGGTCGGCAAAAAAAACTTCCTTTAAACAAAAATAGGTGGACTATATAATATTTGACGTGTTAAACAAGAATCTACTTTCTAATTTTTTATAGGCATATCTTATATTTCCCCCTTAATAAAGCGGTTACAGGAGTATATTTCACCATATTTTTTCTTTTTTTAAGGACTTTTAAGGAATAAAAATTTTTAAGTTTTGCATGAAAAAATGTTTTCAACTCTAATTTCAGAATAACATTAAAACGATTGAACAGATAAAGTTAAAATGACTTAAAGGCAATTTTGGTCCGTATCTTTTAGTGTTTCATTTATCTAAATCACTAATCGTTCTTGTTATGCTAAAGTTATATGTAGTAAAATATACTCGTGTAACCAACCATTTTCCCATATCGAGGGGAAATATTAGACATGACCATAAAAAAACAAGTAAGGTTGGCCGAATCTGATTTCCCATGTATAAAAAAATTTTCATTGGAAAAAATTTATAGATCACTTTATTTCACTCTGTTAAGAAAATTATTCATACAAAATCTTAAGACTTTACAAAAACTTTAAGACTTTACAAAAGTTCTTTTGATATGCGACTATCAATATTAACTTGTTATGGGGGATACGACTCCCCCCTTGACCTATCAGTCCTATGCTCATCCCAATTGTGAAATTTGATACAAAAATTATTCCCACAAGATCTTAAGACTTTTGCTGTAGTAGTTCTTTGTATGGGAGCTACGACTCCCTCTTGGCCTAATCGTCTTATAATCATCCTAAATGCGAAAATTCTGAAGAAAATGATTTCTACAAAATTATAAGACACGCCGCAATAGTTCTTTAGAATACGATAATAAATATTTGTTTTGTATGGGGGGTACTATTTCCCCTGCTCCTATCGATAAATATAGAATTTTTTTGTTTTGCGAGTTTATTTTTTATCCCTAGACCATTTGTACGAAATTTCAGTGTCATACATGATTTTGTTTCGTTTTTATAGCTTGTAGTACACTAATAATGCTTAGATTCACACTAAGAACACCGATTTCTTGCAATTTTAGCAGACTATATTTTAGATTAATAAAACATTTTTGTACCAAATTATTTCTATGTTATGCGTTCTATAGTTATGCTTTCAAGAAATATTGGTGAAAATATATGAACCGGAGTTGCGACTAATACCCAATTTACACTTCCATTCGAAATCTTGTTTGAATAAGATTTCGATAGAAGAAAATCTACTCCATTTATATTAATATTTTCAACAGTTATGTAGATTTTGTTTGACGTCTTGTTTGTTTGAAAATACTAGTATTATACACATTTATTTTACATTGTCAAATATGTTATTTTTTCACAAAATCATTTTATATTTAAATTTTATTACTAATTTGAATTGTGTATTTTGTTTGTTCTCTGTTTTATTTTAATTTTAGAAATATTTATTTTCATTCAAATATCATTTTTATTGGGCACACTAAATTAGAAACGGTCATTTGAATAACGATAATTTAATTTAAATTTTAAGTTTAAGTTAAATTTTAAGTTTAAGTTAATTTTTATGAGATTTTGGTAAAATATCATTATAAACTAGATTATGATTTGTATGGGAAATCTACTTAAAATCTAATAATATTAGCTAGATTTTGTTTGAAATCTCATTTAAACTAGATTTTGTACAAATGTAAATGGAGTATAACACCTATTTATTCCGGTTTTTTGTCAAAAAAATTTTTGTTTATGATCTGATTTTTAGTTGGTAGGTATAAAAATCTGTATGTGATAGTTTTTACGTACTCCCTTTGTGATCGGCATATATATATTAAGGGGAAATATTAGACATGACTTTAAAAAACAATTATATATATATGCCGACCACAAAGAGAGTACGTAAAAAAATTTGAATTTTGTTATAAATTCAATCAAAATCAATCATTATACTTACTTACATCACTTACCTGTTTCAAAAACTTTTCCGTTATTAATTCATCATCATTGCTATTTTCAATTTCACATTTTGCCAAAAATTTTGCCACATCCAATTGTCTCAAAATCGTATTTATATGCGTATTTAAGGAACGTGGGTCCATTTGCATTTGAAAAGTTCCTCCTGCCACAGAGCTTGTAATACTAGCAGAACTTGATCGACGACTAGTGTTACCGTTCTTCAGCGTTTTACCACCCACATTAAAGTTAATATTTTCCCATTTTGAATTTTCTAGTTCTGTTTGCAAGTGTAAATGGGCATTATGTAAATGCAAGGCATTTGCATGTTGTTGCTGGAAATTATCACAATTCATGGTGTAAAATTTAACACAAGTCATGGATGCTCTAATGGGATCCTCTAAAAGTATTTGCAATTGATAGAGACAATTTAAATGGTTTTGTGTCTCCAGATAACGACAGGCCTGTAGAAGAACCGTACGCCATAATAACAAGCGGCTGTCAAATTCTTGCAAATGTGATATTAATTGAGGCATTTGTCCATTTTTCAATTGTTCTAACAAAATATATTGTATAAACAAATCCGCTTCGAGTTTTTGTAATAGGAAATACTTCAATGCCGCCATTATGTCGTTGTGTTGTATTAGAAATTTAATAACATCAGCATGAGATCCATAAGTTAGAACATAATACATACATTCTTCAAAACCACGAGTTTTACGAAATAATACTTTACGTTTTACAGGAGTATCACTGTTCGTACTAATACGTTTTAAAGAGGCCAAAGTATTTAAAATATTTATGGCGGGCTCGTGCATACGTTTAACATAGGTTTCCTTACGTCTTGAAAGCAAGGAAACTAATGATGTATTAGAACTTCTTATAATGGAAGCCCGTTGCAAGGTTTCCGGCTGGGTTTTATTTAAAGGTAAAGATTCGATAAGTTTTAAAATTTCCTGCAATAAAGCAGGTCCATGTTGAGGTCTTCTTATCAAAGTAATGTCATGTTCTTTTGTCAAGCCCAAAATGTTATCCAAGTTACCATTAGCGCTGGGTATTAGTTTTGTATTGAAAATTACTTTACATATGGCTGTATTGGTGGTTTCATTTGTTAATTTGGGCATGCAATGATAGAATTTTTCACGGGCTGAAAATTTTTGAATAAAATAAAAATAAAAAAATATTTAAGTTTTGAAATAGAATGTGGTAAAGACCTACCAGTGTCATAACATCCTACACGCAAACATGATAAACCATGAGCCGCCATTACACCTGCTGTAGGAAAGCCACATTTCAAATGTACTTCTAAAGCCAAATCCCAGCGTTCAGCCTGTACCAACGAGTCGGCTAATTTTCGTAACCCATGATTATTTAAAGGATCTGGTGGTATAAGAGATTCACAGCCATTTTGTACTACAGATATTATAATTTCGGAATGTTCTCTTATGGTTTCAACTTCGTCAGGTGCTCCACGAACCTTAAAAAATGTTGTTAATGCAATAGAACATTTTGTGAATTTTATTTGAAATCAAATCAAAAGATCTTGATCAGTTAAAAATATTTCAGAGATTCTACTTTATTATAAAATAAATAATAAATACATACATAATAAATAAAGAAATAAATAAATTAAGTAAATAAATAAATATGTAAATATATAAGCAAACAAATAAAGAAAAAATAAGTAGATATTTAAATAAATAAATAAATAAAATTATAAAACAAAGATAAAACTTCTTAAATAAAATTGATTTTACAAAAAATTCGTTATCAAAATTCGATTCTCAAATATTGTGAATTTTATTCTAAAGATAACCATGATAAAAAACTGGTACTTCTATTGAAGGTCATTATTTATTTTATCATAACTCTTGGAACTTTTTTGGACAATAGGTACTTTTTTATTTTTATTATCTTTTTTTTTTTTTTTTGAAATTAGCATTTTTTTTTTCTTAATGATTGTGAAAATAGCTGTGTTCTGTTGCTACGCTGAGTGTTAACGTTGACTGTAATCAAGTAAATGACATTAACCCGATTTGAGAGCACTTTATATTTATTTGTAAATTGCAATACGAAATTTATACGTTTTTCTTTATTAAATTAAAAATTAACAGATTTTTTATTTGAATTTTTTTTCATTTCTTGTCATCCCTATATTCGTAATTGTATTTTTATTCATAAATTAAGAGCAATTCTGTCGGCGTTAAAGTTAACATGTATTATTCTACACGTTAACTATTAACGTATATAAATTTAAATTTTGTATGAAATTGTTTATGAACATTAGTAACAAAACACAGCTTATCAGTTATGCCATAGAGCACAAATTCATACGAAAGTGAAAACGAAATCGTATTTAGTTTTACAGAAAACGAAAAAGAATTCGTTTTCAACCCACATAAAAAAGAACGTGGCATTGATATTTTCTCTACATTTAAATGTAAGAAACTTTTAAAAATTATTGTAAATAAATAATTTTTTATGAATTTCATTTAAAAAATTCAACCTTTAACAAATTTTGTAAGATATTTAAGTTTTCTTTTTTAATTAACAAGTGGACAAAAACCATATTTTTGTTAAGTGAACACGAAAAGTTTGCTAATTTATCTTAATTTTTTTTTTTTAAATTCTTATATATATTTTCCTTCGTTAATCAATTTGCTCTAATGTAAAATAGAGCGTTTTTAATTTTTTTTCGGATTTGTGAAAATGTATTAGAGCTGAAGCAAAAACATTACGAATTCGACTTTACGAAAATTTTTATTTTCGAAAAATTTCTGTGACACACCTGAATATTAATTTATCTACTTTTGAAAGTTGGTACTTTCTGAAAATTGGCTTTTTTGTATTGTTACTTTCAAAATTTTATACATGTGAAATCAATACTATTTTTTTAAAGCTGTTCTTTAAAAAAAAAAAAAAAAATTAGTGCATTTTCTAAAACTTTTTTTTTTCTTTTTGAAAATTTAAAAATCTGCACTTTTTTAATATTTCTTTCTTAAATTAGCACTTTCTCGAAATTTGTTTTCTGTTTAAATCGTCCTTTTAAAAAAAATTTTACTTTTAAAAATACCTTTGCCGCTAACGCCAAGCAATTCATCATTTTCGCCACCAACTCATAATCCACCTCGGGATTGGGTACAATCAACTTCTCCAATTTACGACAGTGAAACAGCAACAAGTCTACACACTTTTGTCTGCCCAAATGATAATCCAAGATTGATAGACACAAGGCCACACTTGGAGCATGTTCATAGCAAAATTCTTCACGTAACAACTTATCATGTGTTATATTACCGCTCAATTTCCACTTGAAACGTTCACCCGGTTTGGTGCGTGATTTAACAGGAATATTCTCAACATCTTCGGCTCGAGCGTTAAAAGAATCACGATTCGATTTGCGCTGCGTGTAATCTTCCGACAAACGATGACAATCATTACAAATGCGTACATCAACATCTTCATAAAGTTCAGGTATACGCATACGATGAGTGGAACAGGCGAAACAAACCACACGCCCACAACGACGACAATGATGGCGTCGCATTAGCATTGTAAAGGCAGCACGACGACAACACATACAATGGGTGGCATCCTCGTCGCTTATCCATTCGGATCTTGAAGGCGCTTGATCGGGCATTTTAAAAGCTCCACATAAAGAATCCAATGATTGTTGCATATCACAAGTACTTTGCGAGCAGGGTTCCGAGGATGAAGCCGTATCGGATATTTGATAATCCAAAGCTTTAGTGGCATAGATGCGCAATAAAAGATCTATGCAATCGTTGGTTATAAAATGATCATTTTGATAGAGATTAAAATTGAGTAAAATAAAAGAGGATGTATTTGTGTTTTCAACCGAACCCAACTGAAAACGTGACTTGAGAGGAGAATTATTTTTCGCATGTAAATCATAGATATTGCCATTTTTATCAAAACAAAACATGCATAGCTTTTGTGAATCACCCTTTTCATTTGACACTTCCTTACTTAATTCTTTGCGCACAGCTTGCAAAACTTTTGTTAAAGTCTCAAATTTAGCATTCATTATCAACTGTTCTATGATCAATAATGGAAATTTTAATAAATTCCAAAATTGTTTACGTATACCGGGTGTTAATTGTTCAAATATGATTAAAGAAATTTTATAATTCTTATAAAGTTCTTTTTTTGAAGTCTTAGCAAAGCGTTCCAAGTAATCTATTGAGTATTTTAGCAGAACCATTGAACGGAATTTATCTTTATTATTGTCCAAGAAAACAATACAATCACTTTGAGGGAATGTTTCTAAAATATGCAGTAAGTATTCGTAGGTATTCAAATTCATTTCTTGTGATTGCTGTTCATCGCTCATTTCGATCAAAGAATTGAGAAGTATATTTAAGAAATGTTTACGTTGAGTCTTAAAGTTATCGGCCAATTTTACAACATTACACCATTCATAACATAATTTATAAAGATGCAATTGCAACAAACGTTCAAATATGGTACTGGGTGTCTTTAAACCAAAATCATAGGCCTGGGGCCAGGTTTCGAATTGCATTACTTCGGAGACTTTGGCATAAATGGTGATATCAACAAAAATGGCTTCCAATTGCTGTCGTAATTCTTCGGGTATTCTCTGCACAGCATAACGATGCTGCAATGTAGTTTCGATTAGTTCTTTGGCTAAACGGGTTGTGGGTATTTTGGTAAAATTTTGATAAATTAAATTTGCTCTAACAATAATATCTTGAATTTTGGGTGCTAAATAAATATTCTTGGCATCTTCTTCAATTAGATTTATAATCAGAGTGTCTATGCGTTTCGCTTTAATAAGTTTAGGTTCTGAAATATAGGAGAAGAAGAAAAATCACAAAAAAACATAGTGATAGAACAAATTTCCCTTACTTACCTTGTATTCCAATATCAAGTTCCAATAGTTCTAATTGTACCTTTTTCGATTCAATTTTTTCCAATAGCTTTATATTAACATTATCACAACGTAAAGTAGCAATTATCTTATTGCCACCATACAATAAAGATAATCGATTAATTTCACTCATTCTTAAAATGCGTTCCAAATAAGTGGAATCTATATTGGGATCATCTTTTGTAAATTGCTCCTTATTATTAATGCCTTGCAACAAATATACCAAAAGACGATTATAATTGGTTATATAATTAAAAATTGTAGCTTGTTTTTGTGCCGAAAGTTGACGTTTTTTCAAACCACATCTGCCAACAATTTCCGGACATATATTTAAAGCTATAACATGCACCAAATTTAAATTTAAAGCCGTAACAATGGCTTCAATTTCCAAAGGGGTCATATCGCAGGTGAATATTAATTCTCCTATCACATCACAAGGATCTATTTTCAATAATTCTTCAACATGATATTCACAATTAGGATCTCTGAGATGCACTAACTTAGTAAGATGATAAATATAGTTGCAAAATCTTTGAAAGTAATTACATTTTGATTTTAAATTTTGAAATTGTGGCATTAAAGATTTTAAATCATCACAGCGACTTAATTCTGCAGGTTTTTTATAGAAAATTTCTTTAAATATTTTTTCTCTTGTCAATTCTACGGCCAATTTTTGAGGACTTAAGGAATAAGTGTTATCACATAATAAATCTCTAATAGATTTTCCTTCCAGCAAACGCATACAATCATTTAGATTTTCCAATAAATTAAGTGGTCCTATATTCTTAGGCAACTGAGATTTTTCCATACTTTCAACTTCTTTAAATGAGGACTGTATCGATTGGTGACGTTTTATAACCATTAAAATACTGGTGATAATATCACGATTAAAGGGCAAATTTAAGATTAAATCGCAAATGATAACAGCGTTTAAATTACTCTCTTCGAATTGCGTTAAAAAGCGATATTGTGGATTTTGTTTGTGTTTTAGTATTAATTCCTTGACGACCTCCGATTGTTTAATACGTCTTGCTTGTGCAAAATTATCAATAACACTTATGATTTTAGATACTTCAAATCCCTTAGCAGCCACATTACGAATTTGATCTATGGTGGCTAATGGCTCGTTGGAATTGCGCGTTTGTTTTTCTTGTCGTTGATAATTTTCGTATATTATGGCTAATTTTTGTTTAACGTTTTGTTGTTGTTCTACGTATTTTAATTCTGTGTTAAGTTGAGAGTTTTGTAAGTTAAAATTCTGAAAAGAATTTACAATTTCATTAAATAATTAATTTTAGACTGTTAAAAATTTATAGAAAATTTAATAAATAATTTTATAAACTATATATCTATATAATTAATATTTAAACACACTTCCTGTTACCCCTTTTACTTTTAAATAATACCATTAGAAAGGTATTTTCTCATAAATGTGCAGAATATAAATTTAGTTTAATATTTTAGAAGTTATAAGTGGTAAAAGTTGCTACTAAATATATACAAAACTTGTATATACATATGTAAGTATAAGCATCAAACAAAAGAGCTACTCAAATTATTAAACTCTCCCCTATCCTATCTCAGTTCAAAACAAAAACAAACGACAAGTTGTTATGATATAGAAACAGTGAGTTAGAATTTTCTCTACTTTTAATTGAGAGAGTTGTAAGAGAGGTGTGATAAAAAATAAAAAACAATTAAATACTTTGAATTCCTTTGTTTATTTTATTGTTTTAGTCTTATGCATAATTAGAAACAAAGTAGAAAAAGTAAAAATTTTGAGGTGCTTTTTTAAAGGTGTTTTCTTTTTGTTTTTATGCCGTTTCTTTTTATTTTTAGCAAATGCACTTTTTTATGTAAAATTAGTTATTTTATTTGCGTTATCAAGATAAGCTTTTTTATTGTTCTTTTATTCTGGATATTTATCATCATCGATCGTAACTGTTATGACATTGATCATAAAAGTCAGATCATAACAGTTATTTTTTCACTTTTACATTTTTTGATCAAAATGATTTTAAGATTTTTATTCTTTTGTTATTTTGTGATTTTTATTATTATTATTATTTTTAAAGTAACATATGTAAGTTATTTCCTAATTTTTCTTATATAAAAAAATAGTATTGTATACAAAAAAATTGCCAAAACGGGAAAAAGCCCGCCAAAATAAAAAAGTCGCCAAAACAAAAAAAATTGTCAAAACGAAAAGTAAAAAACGACTTAATAAAAAAATCCTAAACAGAAAAAAATCGACAAAATGATAAATAAAAAGCACAAAATAAAAAAAATTGTCGAAACGTAGAAGAATCTTCAAAACTTAAAAAAAAACATCAAAACGAAAAAAAACCGCCAAAATGGAAAAAATTTACAAAACGAAAAAGTCGCCAAAATTAAGAAACGGCAAAATCAAGAAATTCTAAACAAAAAAAAATCATTAACACAAAAAAATCGCCGAAATGAAAAAAAAAATAAATCAACGAAAATAAAAAAAAATCTCCAAATAAAAAAGTCGCTAAAATGAAAAAAAATGCTTAAAAACGCCAAAAATAAAAAATCTACAGCAAGAAAATGGTCAAAATGAAAAAAAAACGACAAAATTGTACAAAAATTAAAAAGAGCCAAAATTAAAAACGGCCTAATAAAAAATCTTAAACGAAAAAATCTACAAAGTTAAAAAATCGCCGAAACGAAAAGGGACCTCAAAAACTAAAAAAATCGTCAAAACGAAAAAAAAGTTGCGTAAAACTTAACAAAAAAAGTTGCGAAAAAAATATTCAAAATTAAAAAACAAACTGCAAAAGAAAAAAATATTAATATAACAGAAAAAATCATCAAAATGAAAAAAAAAACGTTAAAACGAAAAAAATCGCCAAAACGAAAAAAATCCTTAACGGAAAAAATCATTAAAACGGAAAATTCGCCAAAAATTATCGAATAATAAAAAATAAAAACAAAACTAAAAAACCGCAAAAACGAAAAAAATCTCCAAAATGAAAAAAATCTCCAAAACGAAAAAATTTTAACGAATTTTAGTTATATTATTTAAACTCGTAAGTGTTTTTTCTTTCTGCATTTAACCGTTATTTTTATGTTGGTTATTTCATTTTCACGAATTTTCGGAGTTTTTTGTAGAAAAATCAGAATATTTTAAATTGCTAAAAAATATTAAAAGGTACAGTTTACAATTAGGTCAGTATTTGATTAGTAGCAATTGTTAAAAATGTTTACTAACATTTTTATTAGATAATTAACAAGGACCAAATACATGTTTTTTGCCTTTAGTCCTAGAACGGTGAAAACTAAATATCTTTCCGAATCAGAGAATTTGGCATCGATTTGTTAATGCATATTTCTGCATATTTTACTGAAAAAGCATGTCTTTCATATTTTGCCATAAAAGCATATTTTGAGATATATTTGGTGAAAAAACGCAATTTAAAATAATTTTTTGTGTAGAAAAAAATAATTCTGTGAAATTTTGATAAAGAGACTTAAATCTATTTTTCATAATTTTAAAATATTGGAAAATACCAGAGAAGAGTTAATTTTTGGTATGATATATATCGAAAACTAACAATCCCAGAAGGACGTTGATTATTAGCGATGCGCCATCAAAGTTATCGAGTTAATATGTCAAAATTCAACAAAATAAATATTTACGTTTTCTCTTCTTTATTAAACATTTTTTGGAAAGTAAACTTTAAAGTAAAGTTTATTGAAGGTGATATGCACATAATTGTCAATTAAGAACATATTTATTTTAAATGAAAATGTTAAATACGTTCATATATGCATATGAAACATTTGTTTCCGTGGTCGTCTGTTTTTATAAACCAGCCATAGTTAATTTTTTTAAAGAAGCTACCAATAAGAATATTCTGTCTGAACAATATGCTATATAGAACTTAATATTATTTTAGAAAAATCAATCTATCATGGAAACAACAGTAATCGAAATAAGTTTGTTGCCAACACAGTTGTTGTAATTTTAGAGTCAGATGAAGACAAAATAAACGCTTTCCAAAATATAATCAAAATCATTTAAAAATGCACTCATCACATCTGTTAATGTCGAATAGGTTAAATTTTACATTTAAAAATAAAGACCAAACGCTCTCTATCTATATATGGCAATGAAAATATTTATTAATACCCAGCAGAAAAATAACTGAAAGAGATATGATTTTAACATTTTGCTGTTATTGGGAGGAAGTGCTGAAAAAAGCTGCAGAAGTTCTTTTTTTAACCCATGGTTGTCATTGGTTTTATGCTTCTTGTTCATTGCTTTTGAAGTACTTTGTTAAAACTATGTTTATAAAATTCTATTTTAACCTTATTTAAAGATATTAGATACTTTTAAATTTGTGATATATATATATATATATATATATATATATATATATATATATATATATATATATATATATATATATACAACCAAAAAGCAATAAGAAATGAAACTAGTTTTTGAAAACCTTAGTCGTTTGTCAAAAGCCTAACTCATGCAACACATGTAATCAAATTTATTTTGATGTTACTAGAAAAAAAATAATAAAATAATTTCTAACAAAATTATTATTATTTTTTTTAATTGTCAACCTAATGTTTCATCTCTATGTCTCTGGTCCAAAAATTACACTAATAAAAAAATCTTCGATCCTTTATCGAAATCCGATAGTATTTCAAGAGCAAGCAATGAGTAGGGTAGAAGGGTCTCCCTCTTCTCGCCTCTTTTTTATGTAAAGTGTTCTATTCTTATAACGGGAAACGATATTTGAAGACTTAGATATGTCGGCTTTAATTTAAGTCCTTTTGATTCTGGCTATCTCTCCGTTAGTCCATTTTTTTACGTATTTCTGACGTGACGTGGAGTAAATTTGCCAAGTTATGGGGGCAGAATCGTTTGGCCACATAGGAGGTTTTTTTTATTTTATTTTAATACTGAACTAAAAAACAAATAAAAATAATATGTTTCATTGAATTTTATGAAAAATAAATAAAAATTCAATTAATAACGCAACTTTTTCACCATTCTGTCTCTGACAGAATTTGGAGAATAAGCAATAAGTATAGCAATTTAAACTTTTTAAAGCCAAAACCGACTTTAAAAAATATTACATAAAATAAAAAAATCCATATATCTCCGCTCCCTGATCGAAACTTAAGATGTTTTCGTTAGAATTTGAACAGTTTTATAAGCCGAATTTTAATTTCAATCGCTTTAAACCTTTGGATGCTAATAAATACTGGACTTAAAACTTAAATACACGGTTTAACATTGGGAATTGTTACAGCATCATCATTGTAGACTTTTCGCTACACCTATCGTATTGAATTTAAAAAGTTTAGTATAAATAAAACTTATTTTTGGTATACAATATTTTCCACCAGAAAATCCAAGCCGTTTATTAACTATCTAATAAAAAAAAAATGTTAGAAAAAACGTTTAACGATTGTACCTGATCAAATACTGAAGAAATTGTAACCTGTAAAGTAAATAAATACTTTTCCAACATTTTTGTTATCAATTAAGAAATGTTATAGATTCTGTTTTTTTTTTCTACAAAAAACTGCGAAAATTCGAGAAAAATAAAATTACCAACACAAAAATAACGGTTAAATACAAAAACGAAACACTCTCGATTTTAAATGATTCAAATCATTTTTCTCTCTCCCAAAATTCTTTTAATCAGAGATGTAGAATAAATCTCGTTTTTCAATTGAGTTTTTCCAGGTTGGCATTTTTACGTTTTGGCGATTTTTTTTTCATCTTAATGTGTTTTTTTTTCCTTTTGGCGATTTTTTCCGTTTTGAAATTTGTTCCCATTCTGGTGATTCTTTTTTCGTTAAGAAAATTTTTTTATTTCAACGTTTTTTTCATTTTTTTTTTTTTATTTTTGCGATTTTTTTTTTTTTTGTAAATACTATTTTTAAATATAAGAGAAATTTTATATTCCTCAGAAAAATAAATAAAAATTACAAAATAACTTTTATTTCTGCCCGAAAAAAATAAAATAACTGTTATTTTTATTTAAAAAAAATATAAAAGTTAAAAAATAACCTCTGACTTATAATAAAAGTCATAACAGTTATGGACCCTGATTTTAAATATCCAAAATAAAATAAATTGCTCACTTTATCTTAATAACGTAAGTAAAATAATTACTTTTACATAGTAATATTCATTTGATAAAAAATAAAAACGAACGGTATAAAATATAACAAAGCAACTCAAATTTACTTTTTTACTTTTTTTCTCATTGCATAAGTCTAAGTTCACACACAAAATTTTTCTTTAGCAATTCTTGCTTTAATTGCCTTGATTTGTTTTTGTTTTGAAGTACGAGAATGAAAAACAAAATGAATTTCGAAAGAGACAAGTTTGTACTCTTTCATATTCTCTCTCTCTCTCACGCAAAATCAGAATTTTGCATTTTTCTTGCTAAGACTCAAAAAATAAACAAAACAATTCAAAGTATTAAACCATAATTAATCTATAGTATTAAACTCTTTTCTATTTCGTTTAACACTATCTTGATTGAAAGTGGAAAAAATTTCAATGTTGTTATATAATTACAACTTGTCTATTTTGTTTTTGTTAAGAAATACCAACAACGACACTGCTTTGAAATGAGATTGTTGTCTGATAGGCATGAGAAATAAAATAGGGGAGATTTAATAATTTGAGTCGCTCTTTTGTTTAAACCTTATACACATGTATGTAAGTTTTGTGTATATATTAGCAGCAACTTTTACCGCTTATATCTTCTAAAATACTAAACGGATTTTAATATAACTTATATTATGCTCATCTTTGAGAAAATACCTTTCTATAGGATGTATACTGTGAGAGTTATTTTATATTATATATTTTTATATTACATATATTTTATATTTTTTTCCTAGTTACTTCTAGTTCAAGTTATATGGTTTGCCACATTACTGACATTCATTTTTGCTAAAAAGTTATGGGATGAACCTAAAACAATACACTATCATTACTATGAAAATATACCTCTACCCTGCAAGCATTTAGGGAATTCTTTTTCGAAATAGCTCACTAATTCGCCACTCTTAGAAGTGCAATAGAAGATTTCTCTCAATTTTCCAACAACAAAATATATTAGTATACGAATTGAATCTTCTAGACGTAACTTCTTTAATCACTATTGGAAGTTGTTTAGATAACAGTTACAGTTATCCAAAAACGAAAACACTACTTTTCAACACCTTTTCTAGCATTTGGAAGATTGTTGTTTACCAATCCACATAATCTGTCGAATTCGGCACTCTAAGATGATTAATAGTAGAATGTGCAAAACTTTACAAAAACAACACACATTAGGTTCGAAATTTTATCATAAAATCATGATTTTGGCGATTGTTTACATTTCATAATGGGAAAAAGAACAAGCAGAAACAATATAATTTTTCTTAGTAAAAATAAAAATTTTCAAGTGATTAGAGTGAAAAAATATTAACATTAAATAAAATTATTTATGTAAACTGATGTGAAACAAAAAATTCATAAGTTTTAAATAAAAATTAAGAAAATAAGGTAAGCGTTTATCATAATTTAAAAGATATTATTAAAATTTCAACTAGTTCTGGGCAAGCGAATAAATTTAGGAAAACATTTTCATTTTCTATAAAAATAAAAAAATATGTTGTTAGCAATTTGAGGGCCAGAAAATTAAGTTTTATATAAAATTCTTAATAACTAAAACAACATTTTTTAAAAGTGTGGGAGTTTGACTTATGTATGACATGCCCCCAGCAAAAGTCGCTAATACAGCAATTTTTGGCAATGCATCGCTTTGAGTATCAGAAAAATATTTTAGCAGAGCTGAATTTTTGCATTATAAATTTTAAAAGGAATTTATAATTTTCGAAATTTTATTTATAATTTTCAAAATTTTAAGTTTAAGTTAAGAATTCAAACATTGTTGTTATTAAATATTTTGAAGAAATTGTTTTGTTGTTGTAATGCTTGAAATGTGTGGAGTAGATTATTTAGAAAACGTATATTATATTACTGAAAAACATTGCGGAAATATTGAATTACACATTTTATAATGCGAACACAAGAGCCATCTTTGGTAATATTTTTGAAATGAAAAATGTATATGAATTTTTCTTTTACTATCATAAATAAATGCCACACATTTCACATTTCAAATTTAATTTTTTCCAAATATTTTACAACAACATTTTATTACTTTTTCTAATGTTAAAAAAAAAATTATAAAAAGTGTATACGACTATGACTGTATAAAGTTTAATATCGTTATTTTAAAAAAAATAGTATGCCACTTTTTTATTACTCGAATTGGTGGTAATGATATTCCGACATTTTTGAAAATGGCTTTAAGAAGCATTATAAGTGATGAACTAGAAATTGGTTTGACGTGGCGTGAAACACCAGAAAAGCCAAGCATCCAACAATTCACAATATTTCAAGTAATAAGAGGTAAGTAAATAAAATTAAATAAATAAATAAATATGACAACATATTCTTAATTTTCCATAATCTTCTTAATAGATTCGTGCCTATTAAAACATACATCGTCAAATATTGTTGATATTAATAAAGTTGCTCAGCAACATTTCCTACATGCTCAGGACATTTAAACACGTATAAAATAAATTAGAATATTAATTAAATAATCTTATTTTACTTTATTAAATTTGAAATCATATTTCTTTTCTAATTTTGTATTTAAAATATTTCTTAGTATTCTTTTTTAATTTGTTCATTTATTTAATTGTTTTTTGTTAATTTGAATTGAAAATATTGTTGTGTAATTAATTTTATTACTTTTCATAATAAATATCAGAAAGAATTAATTTTGTGATTTAAAAAATTTTAATATTTTTACTTTTGATAATTTTGTTCATTCCTAATTCTTCATTTTAAATTGTAAGTATTACTAGCATTATTATTTTAAAAATTTTATGCAAAATAGTTTTAAAATTCTGCAAATATTTTCTATCGAAAGTGTAACTACGTCGGCACACCGGGAAGTTGATATGTTTCGCTTTTACTATTGAATTCTCATATAGTTAGAAATAGCATCTTTTGAGTAACGCTTTAGTGGGGATTGGAAGATTCGAATTAGGATTTTTTATTAGACACTTTTTACTGCGGAATAGTAGATCTTAATACGTGACGTACAAAATTTACTAAAGCGTTACGAATTCTGATCTACTTAGTAACACCGTTCGTTAAGAAATGTGCCACTAAGCGATAGTTCCTTTTGAGTAACGCTTTAGTGGGGATTTGAAGATTCGAATTAGTGACACTCAATACTGACTAAAGCGTTACTCAAAAGGAACTATCGCTTAGTGGCACAGTTCTTCCCGAACGGTGTTACTAAGTAGATCAGAATTCGATAGTAAAAGCGACGCATATCAACTTCCTGGCGTGTCGATATAGTTACGATTTCGATAGATAATGTTTGCAGGGTAATTGGCAATAAAACTAAAAGCTTCATGGTATGAGTTAAATGTATAATTTAAATATGTATGATTTTATTTAATTTATTATGTATAATTTTATTAAATTTATTCTTTTATTTATGTGTATAATTTTAATTTAATAAACAAAAAAAAAATACCTCAACTTACCTTAATATCATAAAATACTAAAATACTAAAAAACTACCTACCTCAATAATTTGTTTGGCATCATTAAAACTTTTCAAAGACAAAGCCAATATCGCTAAACGTTGTGGAGATTCTAATAACTTTAGTATTATGCTACGTTCTGCAGTAATTTGCTTTTTATTCTTATAGTTATCCAAACGTTGTAAAGCATCCATATTTGTAATCGAATTCGCTAAAGCATTAGCCCTTACACGACACTGTTGCAGAGACAAATCATCTTTGGGTCTTGCAATTGTACCACTAAAAGTAGCACGACGTCGTTTTTTGGCTGCTTTACGACGTATTAAACTTGTGTAATGACTGTGATAATTTGATTGTTTATCTTCATCATCACTAGATACACGATTTAAAGCATCCACATGATAACTAACGAAATGAGGTAAATACTCAGGATCTAAATAAATTTCCACATTATTAAGTCTAGCTTGATTTTGTGAAAATTCAAGTTTCTCCAATAATGAATATTTCCATAATATATCGGTAATATAGTCGACAATATCTTGAAAACGATGTTGGTGGTCTGTGCAGGCATTTTTAAAATCAGCCGAGTGTAGTTTTTTAGTAACAAATGTTCTCAGAAAATAATAAAGTTGAGCAAAAGCTTTAGATATGCATATAAAACCAGTTCTATGATATGATTTTGTTTTAGTTCTCGTTTTATTTGAAGTCTCAGGTAATATATCGTCCTCGGTGTAAGATTCATCGGAAGAAGTCATCAATTTATTGGACATTTTAGCACCTTCCGCATCTTTTTGTAAATGCTCCCAGCGTAAAAAAGTAAACTTAAGAACATCCTCCAATATTTGACACAATAATTCAAAATTTTTCATTTGTCTTAACAAAGAATTTAAGGCTTGCAATTTTTGTGTATAAAACTCATCGAAAGCTTCGTTGGAAGGTGTTACAATTATATCGTATACACAAGCTAAAATAAAATAATGGCACACAGTTTCCAATTCGTAATCCTTAAGGGAAGAGTTCGTTAAGGCATTTTGCCACATATAGTAGTTATCTATAAAAGTCTTGGTTTCCTCATAGCTATTTAAAAGTTTATATTTATTTATAACTTCTAAATTTGACGCTTTCGATAATATATCCTGCAATTTAATGCACGAGGACATATTTTTAAATGTTTGCACATAATTTAAAATTACTGTTAAACGTTTAAAATCTTTGTAGAAATATTTATATATTGGACATACATCTTCTGCTATTGTTTCCATATTAAAATAATCCAAATATTGCTGTATATTGGGCAATTGGCTGAGTAGTTGTGTGGTCATTGAAAATACTTGTACTAATTTTAAAATAATTAAATTATTTCTTAGTTGCACATCTTCAATATCTTTGAAATTAGTTATATGATTGGCAATCAAGGTTAAAAAATGTGCCTTATTGTCTAGAGCCTGATATAAAATGTATTCTTTTGTACCCAAAGGATTTTGAAAATATTGCCATTGGGTCTCTTTAAGTAATTCCAAAATATCATGTATAGATTGTGTTGTTTCTCGTCCTATTAGGGATAAGTAAAATTCTCGATTTATTTTGTTTTCTTGTAAACATTTTCGCATTGATTCTCTTAGTTGACCTTCTATACTATTCTGAAGAACTTCTTCTGGAATTTTATTAATAAATGCTAGTGCTTTGTAATTGAAACCTTCTACGGAAACATGATTTAATAATTCTTCAAGAGCTTTTAAGAGTATAGGTTTAAGGTGGTATTTAAATTTCGTCCATTTCAATAGTAAAATGTCCAAAACAGGATAGGGTTTATTGAGCAATAGATCACATATTTGTTTTTGATTGCGGTGTGTTGAGCTTTCCTCCAAGCGTAGACTTTCACAATAAAGCTGGAATAAGTGAAAATTAAACATTTTTGAAATTAATGTAGAGTTAAGGGGGAATTATAATTTAAACTGTAGAGGGTACAGATTTTCATATGCACAAAAATGGCGCAAAGCAGAGAAATGAAAGACGTTAAGAATCCACTTAGGGAAACAATATTAAGTTTAAGTGTAATCGACTAAAGGTTATAGTAATAGACATCTAATTTTGCTTCATTTAAATTTATGATGGAAGACGAAAAGTCAAGCACCTGGCCTTGTAGAAATAATGTGATGCATTATAGAAAATGAATATACATACATACTACGTATATATTTGTAACATTAAATAATGTGAAAACTTATCATTTTTTGGCGACCAATGAACAGTGGAGCCTTTTGACTTTTTTAATAATAATGCAGAGAATTTCAATATTTAAAAAGCATTTGAATCATTCCATTTCAAAACCAACACGAAAAATTACAAATTTGGACCTTAGCTCTCCGAATTTAATGATATTCCGTACTAAGACTGACAGATAATTATGATAATAGAGATTCAACGGAACATTATTTTACAGGAGAGTCAATTGTTGGACTAGCTATCTGAGACGGATGAATTTCTGGGTATCTCGAGGAAATCCATCGCTGGGACCAAAACTACCCATAAAGTCGGGGATCGTACTCTCGGTTCTGAAGATAATCATGAGATCAGTGTGGCTCAGTATGACCCATACATCTGGTAATAGTTAAGTTCGGCAATACGCGGCAATGCGTGACGCGACATCCGTCGATAATGCCGAACTAAAGAGGAAAAGGCTCGGAGTGGCGCAAAAGCCTCTCTTATCTATCAAAGATAGCTAAGAGAGGCCTTTTGCCACTAGCAGGCAAAGAGCACAAGAGGAACGTCAAAAGATTCAAACGGATCTGCTGACCTGCTTGTGAATCTCTGGGAATGTCTTATCCTGAAGAATTGTGCGAGGATGCCGACTCTCTGAGTGCTCCAGAAGTGTCTCGTGAGAGCACAGGAGAAAAGTCAACCTCCTCAGCGATCCATATCGGGGCATTAAGCAGCGGTAAAGGCGAATCAGCCAAATCTGCAGCCTTTTTGGAACAGCAGACAACGACAGATAAGCCAACAACTAATACTTATGGGGCTGATCATAAACCATCCACCAAATCTGGAAACTCACAAAAAGTTGTTAGGAGTGCTAGGCCTGGAGATGATCAGTCATCAACCAGTAAGAAGGCAGCATGTCAGAACCTGTCAGCTACATTTGTGAAACCCTCAAGAACACCACCATTGAGAGTGTAAAAATTTCTGGCATGCGGTCTTCTTCATCAAAGGTTGTTATACAGCTCTCTTAAGTGTTCTCATAAGGAAGTCGTAAAGAGGGCCAGGTCTGGGGATGACCAACAGATTTCTATGGCCAAGAAGGCTGTTCACATAGCTTCCAGCTCTATTAAGGGCCCCCATAAGGAGGTTATTAAAAATCTGGGTCAGGAAGCGAACAGCCCTCAACTTCGAAAAAGGCGACGGAATCAATTTCGGGTTTGGGGTAATTAGGTTTAGATATACTAAATACTAAGATGTTCTGATAAATTGATAAACTCAAAAATGCAAATTAATTTACATCACTATGAAGCAGCCTCGACGGAATCGACAAAGTTTCTTATTGACTAAAAACGTGGACGTGGCCTTATCCAGAACTTGGATTAACAACACCAGTGTAACTGATTCAAGGGTAACGGGGAACAACTTATTCATACCATCCGCAATATTGGTTAAGAATGATCTAAATATTAATCTATTTCATTGCTTTAACAGTGGGAGCCTTACGGTTGTCCAATGGGAGGCCACTAGAGGTATGCTTGTACTGGCATCAGTGAACATGCCATATGAGACGGCTGATCCACAGGGCATCGCTCTGCAGCAATTGACGGAGCACACTAGGAGGAGAGGCGAGTACATGATGCTGGGATGTGATGCGAACGTTAACCATTACCAATGGTGAAGCAAGGACATCAACTTTGACTTTATAACTAGTTATAATTTTCATATCTGTAATAGGGGGAACACTCCTACATTCAGAACAAAATATAGGGAAGCAGTTATAGACATAACGCTAGCGAACCAGAAGAGCAATTTTGTTAAAGTTAATGATTATTCCTTTTCAGACCATAGCATAATATCCTTCAGTCTTTACTTTGCAAAATCAAAGAGAAAGTCCTATAGGGTTTGGACGGATTGGAAGTCCTTTGGTGAGTTAGTGTTTATTGATCTGAGGGATACCCAGGGCTGGAGAAATTCAGTTGTGGGTATTGAGGAAGTCTTGAATAATTTCAAGGATGTATTTAGGAATAGCTTTGAGCTCATTTGCCCGGTGATTTATCCTGGAAAACAGAAACAACCGAAATGGTGGAGCAGGGTACTCAGGGACCAGCTGTCTACAGTTAGGAAGTTGCTTAATAAGACAAAGCTAACGATGAGGGATAAAGATGGATTCACTTGGTACAAGAGGGACATAAAACGGGTGAAACGGACATCATGGACTCTGTAAATGAGTTGTATAGATTTATACGAGTATTATCCAAGGAGCCACACCACACGTTGTATGTATGCATCGTAGACAGAGTCTAGCTCAGAGCTTACTGATAGAAACTCACTTCTCCGGCTGTAGTAATGTAAAATCTTATGGGCAGACAGATAGTGTCAGTGATAACCTACGGTCAGAATCAGACAAGGGAGACACTGATGCGATAAATGAGATGATCACTAAAGACAAGGTAATATGAGTGGTAAAGTCACCAGGTCCAGATGGCACCTTTCCGGCCATGCTACAGAACGTCAATGAAAGGGCCATCTCACTACTCGTAAAGGTTTTTAGGGTGGAGAGATCAGCCTATCGTCTTTCCTACCTAAATCAATAGAAAGACTTATTGATCTACATCTTAGGAGGATTATGGGAACTCAGGTCATTAGCGACGCTCAACACGCCTATCTTAAGGGTAAGTCTGTTAAGAGAAGGGACCTTTAATAATATAAGAATAGAAGCGATTAGTGAGTCACTTGCTTCACTAAATATAAGCGACATCCTAATTGAATAGATAACTCTGAGCCTAAGCAGTAGGATTATCAACTCAAGCATGGGAGATACTTGTATGGGGATGTTGTGACGAGAGGCATACCGCGAGGGGGGTTCTCTCTCCATTATTGTGGCTTCTAGCATCGAAGTAATACTTGTCTCGGGTAAATTTTTACCTACGATCAGTGTGGTCATGCAATCAGGCTTGCGAGTCCCTTACTGTTGGTCCAGCAGTAAGGGGCCGGAAGTCAACCCAGATAAGACTGAATTAGTTAAATTAGAAAGAAATGGGATTAATAGGGAACTTCAGAGCGGGCCATGCTGGAGTACTTGAATTTAATGGTCAGACAATATCCATAAGGGAAATATTTACCAGCGAACTGTAAATTGCGAGATATGGACCATTTTAATGTAGAGAAAAAAGTTATGTTGTACCTCATATTAAAGATAATTTTGATACTTTTAGTATGACACCTCAAAGAATCCTGTAACACAAATACTTTGAAAGATATTTTTTATTCTGTATAATAACGTGTGTATCAAATAACACTAAATTCGGAAGAGATGAGGAAATCAGCTGGTTGGTTTTAAATGGAATGGCTCATTTAAAATACAACTCTTTAGGCTTCAAATTAAGTTCCTAGAATGCAGTTTGTCGAACTTTAAGAGAAAATTCAATACTGTTTTTGGTAAAAAAAAAATCCAAGGTTTTCAGTTAATAATTGACCATAGCTGCTATATAAGGCTCACTTCCAAGATAATATTTTACACAAATACGTTTTATATACAAGCCTGTAAAGAAAAATATTCGGATCGAAAATGGAATTAATACTTCGTTTCTTCAGAAAACCTAAAACGAAGAAATTTTTTGGAATGAAACCACTTGAAATTTTCAAAGTGGATTTGACTTCGTATTTGTTTTTTTTTTTTAGTTCTCAACATTTTAAATAAATTTTTTATTTCAAAAAATTTTGATGTATTTTTGAAGTAACAAAATTGAAAAGAATCTGAAATCTGAAATTTAAACTACGGAATTAAAACCATTATGGTTTTTATTATAAGGTCTTCAGTTTCGTAATCAGTTGAGACATCGTCAGTTTATTATTGTTTTTCCTAGAATTTATTTATAAAGAGGATATTTTATTCAAAAGTTGGGGTTTCGCTTTCTTTGTGTTAGATAAAATATTTTAGAAGTACTTCCTCTCTTTTTACTGGGTTGCAGAGTAAAAAAAAATTGTCAACTTTTAAATTCTTTAGCGATTCGTTCATTACGCAGCAAAAAAAAACTGAAGAAGTAACGATTTTGACAGCGTTGTCATGGGAAGGAAGTAATTAATGCTGAAAAAGATCTACAGATTTTAACCCAGAATTGTCATTTTATGATTCTTATTCACTGCTTTGAAATTCATTGAAGATATTGTTGTTGCTTCTCATGGCCACAATATGAGCAAAAGACACGCAACTGCTAGTATCTCTCAGAGAACTACAAACCAAAAATTATGTACACTACTACAAATTCTTAATGATGACGATAAAGATGAATTTATAGTCGAAACAGCTGTTAAGGTTGCCATACCTCCAATCACTATTCTAAAGTGTCAAATAGAGCAAGTACATAAAATGAGTAGAACATTAAGTGTACAAGATCTATACGTAAAATTTCAATTGGTCTTAAATTATTTTGCACCAAAAAAAGAAAACTATGTCAAAGTTTGCAAAGCGATAAAAAAATTCCAACTTGAATATTTCACCTATGCTTCAAAAACTGAAAAACCTTATAAGGCTGTCTTGCTGGGACTGGATAAATGTGATCCAGTCTCGCCTTTTAAAATTAAGCCTTAAATGTACCGACGTTAAAATTGTGACCAGAACTACAGATAGTACTAAGGAGCATATACATTGAGAGAAAGTCAATAACGTTAAGAGAATTAAAGAGAATTAATTAATAATAAGAGAATTAAAGAGAATTAATAAATAATTAATAAATAACATAAAAGATGGGAATATCAAAAGCCCACTAAATCTAAAAACTCACTCAATGTTACAATTGTCAGATGTACGGTCAATGTTCCAGTAGATGTAATGTTAAACCGTTTTGTGCTCACTGCGCTGGTAATCACAAAGCAGTGGAATGCTCAGTTAATGCAGTTAAGTGTGTAAATTGTAAAGTTCCTCATAAGACAATATCTGCAGAATGCCCCAGCAGAGAAATGTATAAACAAATTCGTCAACGCACTCAACCCAAAAGTCCCAGACTGAAGCAGGAATTTAATAATAGAGTTAACTATAATTGCAAACCTTAAAAGTTGCAAGTCCCGTGAGGAACAATTTCAGGTTGTTACCAACCTCGCTTATAAATTTCTGTTTCAATGAATAATATTATAAAGTTGACATCATGGAATGCTCGTATTTACGATCGAAAAAATACGAACTATTTCACTTCCTGGAAAAACATAATGTTGATATTTGTTTAATTTTCGAGACGTGGTTAAACAATAAATTGCCAATTAAAAATAAGTTTCTACTGCTATAAATGCGGTCCAACCGTCCAACAGGAGTTGGAGTTGCCACTTTTATTAAAAGAAAATATATATCATCAATTGTTACCACCAAAGAACACGGACCTCATTGAAAATGTTGGAATCAGTGTAAATTATGGTAATGATGTCAATAACATCCATTCCTGTTAGTTCCCAGCACATGGATCTGATGATTCCAAAAAAATTAAATTTCGTGAATTAACGGACAACAATAACAAATATATTCTAGGAGGAGACCTAAACTGTAGACATAGATTCTGGAGATGTTTAAGAAATAATTCTTGGGAAAATGTCTTATATGAGAAAATACAACTAAATCAAACAGAATTAGCGTTTCCTCATGAACCCACTTACATACTTGTCGATCCAAATAAACAACCATCTACTCTTGACTTCTTTGTAACAAACATCTCAGCTCACTTGTCAGCTGTCAAAGTTATTAATGATTTAGGATCTGATCACTTACCAGTTATGAGTAATATTAATCTAAAGCATAAGGAGGTTAAAAATTTGAATCACTGTTCTTCAGCTGACCTTAGTGATATCGAAATGGTTACCGAGGTAAATAATGTTGCAACCCAATTGAATGACGTAAGTGTTACTCCACCAAGCTCTTGTTTCATTTTTTGTGATACAGTTGCCGTTATAATAAAAGGTCTTAAAAAATCTCCCGGTGCTGATGAAACAAGTAATGAATGCTTAAAACACCTGCCAAAAAAGGGTTTATGTTTTATCAGATTCTTCAACGTTTTCTTAGTTAAAACCTGTACTCAAATGATTACGATCACTGCTGGTTGTCCTCAAGGCTCATGTCTGTCACTTATCTTATACAACATTTTTACTGCTGATGTTCCTGAATGTACAAACTGCACAATGTCAATTTTTGCAGACGATACATCGATTCTTTGTTCTGACATTTTTTCAACTAATATAATAACAAATCTACAGTTCGCGCTTACTGAATTAAAAAATTATTTCAATAAATTAAAATATTTTGATTAATCCCCAAAAAAACTCAAACTATCTATTTTAATAGAAAGCGAAAAGACTGCTTCATACCTCAAATACCACTGCGTTTTATGAACTATGACATACCATGGGAAAATAATGTAAAATACTTAGGTGCTATCCTAGATGAAAAAGACAGCTTCAATTGTCACATTCCATATGTGCTAAACAAAATAAAGAAGCTAATAAGAATTCTTTATCCTCTTATTAATAGGAGATCTAAACATTTTCAATAAAAAACTTATCATAAAATCAATATTTCAACCTGTAATATTCTACTGTGCTCCAGTTTGGTTCTCATATGCGAAATGTCATGTAAATAAGCTCCAAGTTGCTCAAAATAAATTACTTAAGATGGTATTTCATCTACCTTGGCATTATTCTACTCGTTGTTTAAGTGATCTCTCTGGCTTCGAACTTGTACATGATCGACTAGAAAGATTGACTTTAATAAACTTTAGCACAAGATGCATATCTTCACCATACCCTCATGTTAGTGAACTTATTTCAACGTAATTTTACCCGTAGTTTAGTCTGTTTTTATCTTACCTGCTTTAAATAGGTTTTTGTAAAAATTTTCCTTCATATCAAACACAAAACTCATTTAATATATGTACATATTAAAACTGTAAAATACACTACTAAGCAGAAAAGAAACATAGTTTCTAAACTCTTTACCTTTATAAAACAAATTCAATTCTTCCTTGGTTTTTAACACTTCTTAAACATTTGCTCAAAAACACAAAAAAAAGTCTAAAAAACCGGGGACCATTAGATAAATAGTAAAAAAAACTATTAATTTTGAATTATCTAATATTTTATTTACTTATTTTCTTTTTGATTTTTGTTAAATAAAAACTGAATTATGCATTTTCTTCACTTTGTAGGAGTCGTTTTTCCTCACAACTTAAATACAAAGATAATATAAATAATGATACTAATTAAAAGTAACATCTAAGTTGTCAAAAATTAACAATATCCCGTCAATGACACGCTAATGTTAAATTCATAGGGTTTTCATCCGAATTTAAAGTAGCACAGGTGGTGATTTTATTATATATTTTCCCTCACTTATTTTGCTGGATAGCTAATAATTGGTAAAATTATAGATAGGTTAATAACCTTTTTTCTGCTAAAAAATACATTTGTTTTCATTTTCTTGGTAATAATTATTAATAACTTCCAAAAAAGTACAAAATATGCACTTAGTTCTGCTTTTGAAGTGTTTAAAATGTTCTTTTTTGGAAGCACTTGCTCGTGTTTTGCTGAATATGTTTATATAATTTTTTAATAAAAATATTTGCTAAAATATAATCAAAATATTTTTAAATTAGTGACATTTAAATTTTCTATGAAATAAAAAACATTCTTCGTACTAAAAATATATTTATTTTCACTTTTCTAGAGGTAATTATTAATGACTTCCAAAAAATTTGCACTTAGTTCTACTTTTGAAGTTGTTTTTAAAAGAATTTGCTTTTTTTTTGGCTGAGTGTTTAGTTGTTCACCTAAAAACCAATGGAGTGCTGATTAAGCCTGATAGGGTACAGAAAATAGGTATTATGTTCTGCTGGTGTCTACTTGTAGTTTACAAACACTGCTTTGGTGTCGCCAAACAGATACAACAAGGACAATTACCGATTGCCCTTCTAGCCGTTCAATGTCGTTTCGAGAAACTCAAATGGAAAAGGCACCAAGAATGCGGATGCAATACAGAAAATATCTATTCCATTTTGATGCTGTATATTTATAGTCCAAAAGTTCTGATATGATACCGCCAAATAGAACAAAAAGTGTTTCTGTAAGCTTTTTTAATTTTTGCCATGGTTTCCAGCAAAAGGAGTTGCTGCGCAACACAACTTTAATATTAAGAAACTATTTTTTAAGGTTTTGGTTTAAGTTTGGATTTGAAATAAAAAATATAGTTTTTTCTTTAATAAAGAAATTAGTATACAAGTTAACACCATAAAAGTTGGAACTGTACCACAAGCAGTCTTTTTATTAACATATTAAAAATAAGTATTTCGCTGACAATACGTCCGTTCATTTACACTTAATTTCCATGGCTCGTAATGAATTACCTGCAAAACAATCACATAACTAAATTGTGTGCATCAGCAGTTACTTTTAAGTTCAGTTTTATTTCTAGCATGTAAGCGTAAAGTTTAAATAAAAAACAAAAAAAGGAAACATTTTTTTATTTAAATGAATATAATTTTATAAATTCGTAACTTACCAAAGTACATGTTAATGTGTGAGAATAATCAAATTTTTCAAAATTTTAAGAAAGATAAAGATAAACAGCTCTTTTTTTTTTTTTTTTTTTTTTTTTTTGTACAATTACAAAGGCGTAATAAAAGTTATTAAAGTTTGCTACAGTACAAAGTTCTCTATAGTTTTATCCTAAAGAAGACAGACATTAATTTAATACATAAACAAACCTGCAAAAGTTCTTGTTCCTCCTTGGGCAGCAGTAGCATGTAATGTTTTTCTAGATTATCCATGATGGCAAAGTTATTTCATCAATATTTTAACATGTATTAATATACTCATTTAAACTAATTAAAAATGTATTTTTTGTTTTAAAATTTTACATTCAATAATATAAACGAGATAAGCCAAGAAGCAACCCACTTTACAGCACAACAAAGGAAAATTCTTTCTTCTGACTTTTAAAACACATTTTCTCCTTATTTTCATTCAATTAATAGCATATTTCTTGTTAATCTTGTGGAAATTCTTTTATTATTTAATTAGATTAAAATCACGGTTAAAAACAAAAAATAACACAAAAGTATTCACTCTTGGATGTAATAATATTGTAGAAAATTTTTAAATAAAAACAACTGCACGAAATATTATTTGCGTGTTTATTCCATCAGAAATAATAAAAAACAAAATAAGCGCATTGGGCGCTGCAAGCAGAACCATAACCCCAGGTCTACCAGTGAGATTAACATAGTGTCTACATTAGAGAATTTTTTATCAAGACAAACGTTAATCTTAACCCGAATTTGTGGAAGGTGGCAACAGTTGCACAAAAATAACAATATGGCGTATTCATTATTGTTTTTTATATATGCAGTTTGACAACTGTAACAGCCAAAATAATAATCAGCTATTTAACTGTAATAACCAAAATAATAATCAGCTGTTTAACTAAGGTTACCTTGTATATATTCGCACTGATTTTGACGTTTGTTTTGATAAAAATTTGCCTAATGTAGACACTAGGTTATGCTACATTAGTTAAATTTTTATCAAATCAAACGTCAAAATCAGTGCGAATATATACAAGGTAACCTTAGTTAAACAGCTGATATTTATTTTGCTTTTTACAGTTGTCAAACTGCATATATAAAAAACAATAATGAATACGCCATAATGTTGTTTTTGTGTAACTGTTGCCACCTTCCACAAATTCGCCCTAAGTTTGACGTTTGTCTTGATAAAAAAATCTCTAATGTAGACACTTTGTTACCTCACATATAATATCAAGGTTAATCTTAGTTGTAGAACCTGTGTTACGTGTAGGTGGGCTGTAAGACGCAGGCAGAACAATCTACTTCAAGCAACTTCAAATTGTCGCTAATGTGTACTAGAAATGCATTTGAAGAAAAATTTTATTATAATGAAAGAGAACAAATTTAATGGAATTTAATAATAGATTGGTTCTCATACATCTTTTCGATGAATGGATCGTTAATTTGAACATTTTAAGATTTTCGTTTAATTGATATTATTTATGTATGAATTAATATATTTTAAAGTGAAAATATATATAGAAAATGCTGAAAATAGTTCTAAATTTCCCTTTTGGTCGCCATATTTAGGGAAAAAATTGTCAAATTGCCATAAAGCCATTTTTAGCAATAGAAATCGTAAAAATGACAATAAATCGTGAAATCTGCAACAGTGCTTGCAATTGTTGATTCTGCTGCTGCTTTATGTGCAGAAGTCAGCTGGTTTTGTTATATTGTAAGGTGTTGTTGTATTTTTTGTTTACATTCATTTAAATAATGAAAGTGATGCCAGACTGTTTAGGAAAACATAAAAAATAATGATTTTGTAGATAATAAAAACAAGTTAATAATTAATTTAGTTTTAATATAAATCAACAATTTTAACATTGCTTTTGAAAAATTTGTTGTTATAATTATTAAAATTTTTGAAAAAAGTTTTTCTCATTGAAGCGATTTTTGTTAGCTTTTTAATTCAAGTGGCAATGTTAAATATAGTCAGCTGTACCATTATTTCTGCAAAGTTGATTAATGTTAAGGGAATTTTCATTTTAGTTTATTCCTTTGGTAATGGAAATTTGACAAAACAAAAGATAACTGCTATACTATAAACAAATAATCAAATTGCATTAGTTAATAAACATCTCACAAAATGCATCAAGCCTATCAAGTACATTCCATATTAAAACAAGGTGTTCACATTGAATCAATAGCCGCATATGGTAAGTTCCAATGGAATTAAAAGGATTGCTTTTAAATACTAGCGCATTAATTATTCATATTTTTAGATAACAACGTAATTCTGGGAACACGTAGTGGTCAATTGATTATGTATTCGGTGGATGAAAATGGTGCCGTCGATATGCTTATGTTTAGCAAGAACTTCAGCAAAAAGTCCATCGTTCAAATGGAAGTTATTGCTGAAGAGAATCTTCTGTTTGTATTGACTGATGGCATGATACATGTTTGCGATATAAGTCGCACAGAGAATAATTTCACTTTTATACATAGTTCTCAGTTTACAAAGGGATGCAGTTTGTTTACTTTGGATGCACAGGTAAGATCGATTTACATAGGTATAGATTTCCGATTAAATTAATTGATTATTATTTTTTTTTATATGTTATTTCTAATATTAAATCTAATTGGAATCTGTTGATAACTAATTTCAAAAATGTAACTTCACTAGTGCAAAAATTGTGATTTCCTTATAAGTCAAACGATATTATACGATATCATCTAGGTGATAAAATTATCACAAGTGATAATAGTTTTCGAATCTAAAACGATAGTTTTTTATGTATTTTTTCTTATGACATCGTCTTTCTATAAGATTATGATATCGTTTTCGATATCGTAATTTCCAAAAATAATAATAGTAAAATCATGATATTCCACATTTTGTTCTGAATGCTATTTAACACTAAAAATTATGTTTTTTTTCTTTTTTGAATTTAAATGTACTAAATATAGTAATAAAGAAAACTTAATCAGCTTAATCATAAGAAAAAAATCTTAAATAAATATAAAATATATAAAAATCATCATACATCACATATTTTTATGCAAATATTATCAATAATAATATTTCAAAGAATGATTTTAATTTGTGGATAAGTTTTCAGAATTACGTACCTAAAAAGTTTGGTTTCAGTTTTAAAAAAGCTGTTAACAAATGATTTTTTTTTTTTTTTTTTATTTGATTTCCAGTTTGTTTTTGTTGATTTTTTTTTTTTTTCAAATGTTTGTGTATTTTTATTTCTTATAATAATATCATTTTCTGCAATGCAATATATTTCACTTATACACTGCCTACCACTTGAATCATATTTTTTTTAACTTTAGTTATCTCCTAAACTAAAGTTCAGAAAAAAATTATTTTTTGCTCAACCAAATTTCAAAGTGTTGGCTTTAGTTTCCTGAAGAAATAAAAAATATACATATTTTATTATACTAAAATTATGCATTTATTTAAAGACATGTATTTCTGTGGTACTTTTTCGTGTGTCACTTGAATAAGGAATATTTTAAAACTAAGCAAACTGTAATTTATTTTTAAATTTTAGGTTATAAAAATGAAAGTTATTATCTTCTAGCATTCAATTAGTAATGAGTACTGCCACCATTTTTAGAAGTAACATCAAAAATGCGATTTTGCATCGACTTGTATAAATGGCTCTAAGTAATTTAGCGAAATTGAACTCCATTCTTCCGTTATTGCACCCTTTAAGGATTCTATGCTCTGGCGGTATGAATCGGGGCGTTGTCGTGTTGGTACGTCCAAGGTATGGGTCCAAAGAAATCATTAAATTTTGGAAATGCTTCCTCCAGAATGTTTTTGTAAGTCGTTGCAGTCATTTTGTTGGATACAAAAACCAATTCTATGGTACCATAATACGAAATGTCACCCCATACCATTATTCCGCCCTCTTGGCTGTGTCTGCGGCTCAAAAATAATTCCTCCTTATTTAGATCATGGAAGTAATAGTTATACCCGCCGGGACCATCAATATTAAACTTTTTTTCATCTGAAAATACAACTTTAAACCATTTGTCGGACCATGTCATTGTATTTTTGGCAAACTGTAGACGTTGTGATTTGGGTTTTTCATTAAGTGGTGTTTTTTTGCAGTTTTCGTCGGACTATGTATGGGCACGACTTTAAAATACGGTGCACTGTTCTTAGACTGGCACTGACTCCACTTTTTTGACGTATTTTTGATAGCGACATGGCAGAATTTGATGCAATTCTAAGAATTTTTCGTCTTTCTTTTGGAGTTGTCATTTTCTTTCGCCCTTTCATGTTTTTTCTATATCTTTCCACGTTATTTAAATAATTGTACACAACTTACACTGTCTTTCCTCTATTGATGTTTTTGGCTATTTGGACCGGATTTTGACCTTGAGATTTCAAAATCAGAATTTTTTCTTTTTCAGAGTTATTAAGAGTCTTACCACGTCCCATTTTGAATAAAAACTATTTAGAAACTATCAAATCAAAAATTTTCTAACCGTTTATATTGAAAGAAATTCAAATAATGGCCTTCCTGATTAATATTAAAAGAATTCCTTATTCAAGTGACGCACGAAATAGTACCACAGAAATACATGTCTTGTGCCAATAGGCCAATCAATTCCCGATGAAAAATTGTTTAATGCTCATACAAAAGCACGTATTAAGGGCTTCAAATTTGGATGATCATAATCTGTAAACCAAAGGACATGATCTCACGTATTACTTTTTTGTTACTCTTGTATTGTTTAGAACAGCGCACAATGAACTGTCTAGTGGAAAAAAAACAAAAAAAAATTATTTTAAAATTTAATAACAAAATTTACATAAAATGATAGCTAAGTCTTTCAGAATTCAAGATGTGTCTCGCTTTTTATTATGCAATTAGTCTGTACAAAATAGGACGGCTCTAAATTCGAGGACATTTTCAAACATTTTGATTTTTTTAGGTAAAAGAAATCTTTAAGTGTTTTTATTAATTAGATGTATTAAAAATCCCACAAATAACAAATAAAATATGAAATATTTACTTATACACTGTGAAAAAAATTGTTTTATTTTGGCCAGAATATTAAATATTTTCTAAAATATTGTCGATTTTAATGGAGTAACAAATAAAGACACAATCTAAGTCTGAATGGTTTTAATTATTTTAAAATGATTTCTGTACAATGCAAGATAAATTATATGTGTTTTCTATGTCAACTTTTGAACTATGTTAATTTTAAAAAGTGTCGTGTCATATTACGGATTTTGTATTAAAATTCATCTTTTTCAATTCTTCTCTTGAAAATATTTAATGTTACAAAATTGTAAGAAATGCATTCTTAAGATACTTTAGATTGTCTTTGCAAAACAATCAATAACAATCGTGATTTTAATAGAAAAATTAGCAATGAAAATACTAATGGAAATCAGAAGATCAAGCTTTTAATTCCGCCCAATTCTATATAACTGTTCATCGAAATATAACAAATCAAAGCAACAGTATTAATAAATATTACTAAACCAGTAATTTCGTGTTAAAAGATGATTGCGAGTAATGTCATTTAATTAATTTTATTATCAATAAACGCTATGGCATAATAGTAAAAATGAATAATAAAAATGTAAATAATTTATGGACAAAATATAATTAATATTTTTTTCGTATGTTTCAACAGATAAATGTATTCTTATAAAAATTAATATATAAAACAGGATATTTTGGTAAATTTATTAAACCAATACAGACAAAATATTAAGAAATTTTTTAATTCTAAAAACTTTTTATAAATAGGCGGTGAGTGTCCACTCGTATACAAAATTTCGTCAATGTACCTAGTTTCCTTCTATTTTTTTTTTTTCAATTTTAATATGGGCGCAGTTCATTTATAAAATACTTTTGTGGGGCTTTGAAAACAATGAAATAGAGACTTCCAAAAGATTATTATTGAAAATCGATCACTCAGTTTGATTGTTGCCTCTTTCATAAAGAATCCATAAAGCCTCGAACTTATGCAATTTATGCATTGAAAAGTTTTGTTTCGAAGCGATATACCCAATAATCATACAGATAGAAAAATTAGTCTTTTAAAATTAATGTTAACAGTTTTTGTTGTTTTTGGTAAAAAAAAAATAAATTGCAAAACAAAAAGAAAAAAATATAAAATACTAAAAACTACATTTTCAAAATTCGAAATCATTAATGTTTTTTATGATTATTTAATTTTCAATGTAACTAATGACTTATTTAGTTTTAATTTGTGAGAAAATGTTCAATGGAAGCTATTTACAATTTGTTGTTCGTTCAGACTTGCAATTATTTTTATGTTGTTGCGTGCTTTTGATTTAAATAAAACGAATACTTAATAAAAACAACTGATGCTCAACACTTGACCCAATTGTGTAGTTTTGCGTCTTTTAACTATAGGTCTACAGAAAACTATTTTATCGTTGGTATTGTAGAGGAAACGTACTTTGGTTTGTATCCAGCTTCCTGGTCTTGCGGAATTCCTTACAATGATTACAAATTCTTATTTTTATTTCCTGATTTATTGAACTGGAATTATCTTTTCCAAGTTCCCAAAGGTAAACACCAGAAAACCAAATCTAAAACAATTTTGTTTATGTATTTGTAAGATTATTACAAATTAAATAAAATCGTGATAATTTCTTACCTTAAAACCAATTATGTATCAATGAACTACTTTTTTTATTTAAAAATTAAAATTTATTTAAAAGAATTTTAAATAAGTTGTTGAAAAAAAAAACAAAATTATAAATTTTTTTTCTTTGTTTTCAGCACAAACTCTCTTTTATAATTTCTATTTCAAAATTAAAATTTTTCTTATATTTGAAATAATCAATGATAGAAATTTCAATGCATACAAAATTGATTTAAAAAAAATTTAAGCGAAGTAATAAATACTAACAAACTTTTTAATAAAAAAAATCTCAGACCTCACAGGTTCTATAGCTGGAACAAAATGTCGTCTTTTAAATTTTTTTCAATTTTTGAATAATCGATTTTTTTTACTTTTTTAAATTTTGGACTTTCGACTATTACCAACTTTTCGATTTTATATGATATTTTCGAAATATTTCGAATCTTTTGATTATTTTTTATTATAAAACTTAAAAAATATAAAATATATAAAACGCAGTAGAATATATTGATAAACTAGCATTTCCCGGTGCTCTTCCCTACCCTTTTAAATGCGATAACTAATACTTATTTTATACTGCCCCTGGACCTATCTGCCCTTTCGAAATTTTATATGAAATTACTACTACACTTTTTAAGACTTTTGCCGTAATACTCCTACTCCGAGCCCTTACGAGCTAGCTCATCGGCTATTTCATTGCCGAGAATATCACAGTTACCAGGAACCCAACAAAGCCTTATTGTGTAGGCATCCATTGGCCTTCTAAATTCCTTCCTACACTCCTGGACCTGAAACAGTAACTTGTCATTGCCATTAATACTGCCTGACTATCCACATAGACAGTTACCTCAGTGTCCTTCTCAACATTCTCCTCCAGTAACCCTAGGGCCTTGTAAAAGCCTAGAATTTCTGCCTGGAAAACGCTTCAACTATCAGACAATCTAAAGATCGTTTGATATCTGTTCCTCCGTTATCGGCCCAGATTTAGACTCCTTTGCTTTTACTTACTTGGACGATATTATTGTCCTAGGAAATACCATAGAAGATCACTACACATAATTTAAAAACTGTTTTTGATCGATTAATTGCTGCTAAGCTGCGGATCCCACCTGAACCCTCTAAAGAGTTAAGATCATTTTTAAACACAGCAGCTTGGTATAGGCGTTTTGTTAATAACTTTTCTACACTAACCAGTCCTTTGAACGATCTTTTAAAGAAAGAAAAGAAGTGGATCTGGAAAGCGAAACAAAAAATGGCGTTCGAAGAAATAAAGCAAAAATTAAAATCCAACTTGTCCAGATTTTACTCATACTTTTATTTTGCAAACAGATGCCAGTGACGTAGGTTTAGGAGCGGTTCTTACGCAGGAATTTGACGACGGCGAAAAGGTAATCGCCTATGCTAGACTCACGTTATCAGCTACAAAATGAAACTACACAGTTACCGAGAAGGAGTGTCTGGCAATTATATGAGCTATTAGGACATTACATAGAAGGGTACCATTTCATCGTCGTTACAGACCACCAATCATTAAAGTGTCTGAATTCAATTCAATCTCCATCTGGACGAATTGCACGCTGGGCGTTATAGTTGATGCAGTTCGATTACGAGATTCGTTACCGCAAAGGTAAAGGCACGCGCGACTAAATTATATTACTGGCCCGGTATTTTCCGTGATATCTCAAAATATGTCAAGCCTCTTCAACAAGCTCCAGCTGGAAAAATGTATTCCTCCACTACTCTAACTCCTGGTCATACTATTTGTGCAGATTTTGTAGGCCCACTACCGAGATCTGTACACTGCAATACAACTCTTATCATTTTCCATGACAAATTTACGAAGTGGTCTGAATTCGTCGCTGTAAGAAAAGCCACAACTCAAACCTTTTTGAAAGAATTTCGTGAAAGGATATTGTCACGATTTGGAGTACCTCTTTTTCTTCTCACCGACAACGGCACTCAATTTACAAGCCGAGATTGTCAAAAATATTTTAAAATATTAGGTGTCCAACAACGATTCACCGCTCCTCATTCTCCACTCGAAAATCCAATTGAGAAAACTAACAGGACTATAAAAACAACGATTGCCCAATATACGGAGAAAAATCAGAGAAAATTGGACGAACAATTACCTGAGTTGACACTTACAATGAACTCGAGCAAGCAATCATCTACTAAATATAGCCCAGCATACTTAACATTAGGCAGGGAACTACAAGACGTAGTTTGTAGTTTGTATGGGTCTTCCCCCATAGCCTATTCGATGATAAAACCAACTCAGAAGTTGCAAACAACCAAGTAAACCCTGAAGACAAGTATTATCACTTGCATGAAGTCTTCCAAATAGTGCAACATAATCTACAAACATCATCAGACCAACAGGCATCTCATTTTAACTTAAAACCATACGCAGTTACAAAACTTATATCGCCAGTTATTGTCAAACTTACTGATCCAAAAAGTAAAAAATGGAAAGGTATAGCACATGTAAAAGATCTGAAAATATACTATTCAGACTCCAGATGATAAATTCAAGAATAGTTGTATACGTTTTAAGCAGTCCATGTGCAAAGAAAAGGAGAAACGCCGAAATATAATATACTTAAACAAACCAATAGAAAAGGTCAAAATAACATCTATTATAAACTTGTCAAACCTGCCTTTACCAGATGATCTGTGTACTAGAAAACCGAAATCAGGAAGAAGATGATTATAACAAAAGTCAACTTATTCAGAAGGTACAGTATTCGATTGAACCTATCACACCAGGTAAACGTACACGATTCAAAAAATGCTATGACTCAGTTACGGTGGTGGTATATATACGATGTTCATTAGATGTACGGTTATTCATTGAAAAAGAAAAGCTCATTCTTCCTAAACCCCGGAATGAATCTACTATAGACGATCTTCAACCACTAAAAAAAAAAAAATAAAATAAACCAACAGGGAGATGTAATGAAGCTTTCGTTACATAAATAGTTTACAATTTGAATTTTATGCTACCATTGAATTTATAGAATTTAATTTATTAATATGTAATAAATTTAGTTTTGTTACATTGTATTGAAATTGATTCTTTATTTAGAACTTATATTTTTTATGTGAATAAAATCTGATACTTATACAAGAGCACGTTTAGTTTAACATTTAAAGAGATACAAGTATAATAGAACTTTACAGCAATTAACTTTCATACACACATTTTCAGTAACGCTTTTGTAATATGTATATTATGTTTATCACTACTACGCAGCTGGAGATCACTACCAGTTCAGTTGAGCTTTGGCTGTGCTCGTGTTCGGACAGCTAGTATAAGTTTGTAATAGCTTTACTAACAGCCACATGCGAGCACGGACAAGCGTAACTCAATTAGTAGTGCATAGGGTTACTACTGGTATTACACGGCCATAGTTCCCAAACACATTAGTTGTAGTGCACAAAGGTTCCAATGGCCATAGGTCCCAGGCGTAGTGGTGACTAACACACTAACAACTCTTAAATTTTTCAATAAAAGTCTACCACTTTTTTCTGGTCGGGGAGTCGGTGTTCAACATTTTAACAGGCAGGACGTTGCGCGGTTGTCTGATAAATTAATTGCTGGCTAGTTATTCTTAAATATTTTGGAATTATAATTTTATAAAAAAGAAGTATTTAATAAAATTTGTGAGTTAAAAAAAATATATATTAATCCTTTATTTCATCCTGGAGCCGAATGGGCATATCCTTGCATAGATTGTTATAGAGGAAAGATAACAAACAACTTGATACGAAAGGATTTCAGTAACTATCTTTTCGAAAAGTTTTGGAATAACACTTAATTTAGCAATATCTCAATAATTGGAAATGTTCTGTTCTGTTTCCGGATTTAAACAATGGTATAATATAAGATTTCCTTCAAACTTCAGAAAAATAACCACTAAATATTGATATATTGAATAAGTAGGTTATTGGAGATATAAGAGAATGTAAATATTTTATACGAACACAGCTTGGAACACCGTCAGGTCTATATTTATCGGAATGTTTTAGATTCGGTACAGCTGTCAGCACCATCGATTTTTCTAGTGTTGGACAATTTACTAGGGTTGCAGCATGAATTGGATATGGATAATTGGAAAGTTGATGTAATTCTTTATCAGAATAGGTGGATGAGAAGAAAGCATCAACATACCGCAAATATCTACATCTTTTGATGATTCTTTATCTTCAAATTCCATCATAGACGAATATCCAGAGACTCGTCGTTTATAATTTAAAAATATTTAAAAATATTTTGGATTATTTTTAAAATTTCTTTTCGCCTTAAAAATATAATTATTGTAACATTGGATATTTTCTGAATTGTAAACTGATCTTGATATGGAGTATCTCATATAATTAATAGATAAACCGCACTTTTTGTATTTTCTATAATGTTTGTTTTTCAAATTTTTCAGCTTTGTATTCCAAGGCGGTCCATGTGCAATTTTTTTTTTCGTCATTGGAATTGATTTTTTAAAACATTTAAATAAGCCATCATAGAATTTATTCGAAATTATGTCAATATTACGAGGGCATACTTAATTTTTTGGTCACCAGGTTTGGATTCATTAGCTACAAATTTTATCGCGTTTGCATGTTCATAAATTTGAATGTTTGACGCAGAAGGCATATAAGAGCAAGTTATAAAAATTGTTCTAAATTTGGCTTTAACACACGGTGATAAATTCAATATTTTGATCATTTTTAAGAATTATTTCTTCCGAAGGAAAAAGAGTTGAGATAAAGTGAATACAATGATATTATGCTCAATATCAAAACTCTCCAAATAAAGGGATCATTTATTGTTGTATCTACTGAAAAACGACTAGCAAATATGGTTTTCCTTGGAGCTATAATTTTTAAAAGCTTTGGAGTTACTGTTATAAGCGGATTTATAAGTGGGTTTTTGACGACATCTAGATTGGTTGAGGTGTTTGAAGATGAAGGAGTTAATCAAATAAGTTCTGGAGGCTTACTGGTAGCAGGATTTCGAATCATGGACAGGTTTGTCAAATTAGATACCGTAGGAGTAACTAAAATAGACTCTGACGGAATTGCATTATAATTGGAAGCTTTTAAAGCATGGTGAAGTGGATTAAAGTTTTTTGAAATAGAAGTTACAACAGGAGCATAGCTACTACTTGGAGCATGGTTACTACTTGGTAACGGCATAGAATCATTATTAGTAATAACGCCTTTATTTTTAGGAATACAAGGGGGAGTTGATGATGACTTAGCAGTACTTTTACGTTTCGGTCTCGGGGAGGCAACCAAACTATCTAAATTTGCGAATTTAGAAAAAAGCTCAATGTATTTAGTTAGTTTTCCTTGGAGAAAAGAAAAGTCTTTTTTAATTTCATCGAACTCAGCTTTATAACTTTTGAAGAAATTGTAAAATTCAATGATAATTACTCTGCAATTTGGACAAGTCCACTGCAAGTTTTTAGCTTTGTTGGATAATGCATCAGCATCACGAGCTTTGAGGCCACTACATTTTAAATAGTAATTTCCTGAACACAACCAACAGATAACCATAAGTTCTTTTCCAGAAATACTGCAGTTTTTATTCATCCAGTCCTTATCTAACTATTTTTTAAGGAATAAATACTTAAGTTTTTGTTTTGCTATAAATATATTTACTGTTTTTAAATGCACTTTTAATAAAATTTTAAAGCTAAAATACTATTATTGTAAATGAAATAAAACTTTGTAAGCAAGATCAAATCGTTGAACTACAGAGAACTGCTTAAAAAAACTTGCTAGAAAATAGACCCTATTAAGTAATGGATTAATTTTGTTAAATGATTTTGAAAGAAATATTTTTGTATAATATAACACATAGGATCTGAAGGTTTCTTATTTGATAAGAGATTTTAGTGAATCTATAAAAATAAATAATTTATATTATACTGCATTAGAAATGTATAGCACATTAATAAGAAACTCAAACTATAGTTCCGAGTTCGAAGAAGTGCTCTCACTGGGCTTTATGAAAGAACTTAACATTGAAAATACTAAAAAAATTAATCCCTAAACTTGATCGTTTACACATTTTGGTCTTCTAGACTTTATGCTGTTTGTTATAATAATTCTCAACTGCAAAAAACGCAAAACGCCAGATATTGTTGTCCAAAATATTGAACCTGTAAAAATGCCATTAAAAAATTTCAGAGAAGAAAAGTCTAAACAACATACCATATTTTTAAACCAATCGGGGACGATTGTAATTTTGGAGGGAGGAGTTAAGACTCTCTGTATAAATAAAAACGTTGCATTCTGCTGACAACAGCGCCTGCACATTTTGAATAATTTGTATTTTATTTCATAATTTTTATTGTCTTGATACAAAGGAGTCAGGTGGTATTACACACGCATAAAAAGCTGAGTCGGCACTTATGGTCAAATTAATAAAATAAGGAATAATTTCAGGTTAGGTTAGGTTGAAAAGAGCGGCGTCTTCACGCCTCCACCCAGAAACCATCCGGTCCTTTGTGATCCCTTTATAAATACCACAAAAAGCTAATAAAACGAAGAAAGGGAAGATCCCTAGTAGAATAAGGCACAAGAGTAGAAAGAAAGTAAATAAAAAAAAGATAAGAAAAGAAAAGTGTGGAACCCAAGACACATCGATCAACCCCGACTACGTCTAAGCCACTTTATCCCCATTACGAACCCTATAAGGTTGTCGAGTTCACTACCCGCAACCTCCTCCAGTTCGTGTAGACTTCCAAACCACTTCAGTCTACTACGCTGAAGCCCTACACAATGACATAGTATGTGTTCCACTGTAATCATACTAACAATGACCCTTAGATCCCCACGATTCATGCCCAAAGATGCATCGAATCTGCTGGTTTAAGACTAGGCCATAACGCTCTAGATACCTTGCAGTCTATTCTACTCCTCCAAGCATGATTAGTTCTTCCCAGATTCCATTCCCTTATGGCTATGAAATATGACCCAATTGGAATCCTAACCGATACCTCCACAAAAAACCTGTCAAACTCACCAAGAAGCACATAGTGCTGTTAATAGAATATTTACTAAAAACTAATAATTTATTGTTAAACTCACCAAGAAGCAATAGTGATGTTAATAAAAAACATTTATTAAAAAACTATTAAAATTATTGTTTAACTTATATAAGGATTAACTGACAATCTATGAAATGAAAGAGCAGGTTAAACACAAAAATTACAATACTATTTAAAGCAGTTAGATGAGATATTTCCTTTTTAAGTGTATTTTCGACTCTTTTTCTCCTTTTCGACTTCTGGACCAAGGATAGAAAAGTTGATACGATTGTACTTTTTTGGTACTCCCTCGAGTCATTTGATACTATCAATAGATTAGTTGGTTATTCCACAATTCGATTCAAAAATAAACTTCAGAAGTAATTATGAAATTGTGAAGAATTCAATGGCTTGTCTAAATGCTGAGGGTTCGAACTCGCAAAAAATTACACAATTCAAATAAGTTTATAGGGAAAATGAATTACATTATAGAAGCATTTGCGTTGTAAGTCGATTGATTGATTAATTTATTATATTCTAAACGAATAATAAACAACTATCAAACATTTAAATTTTAATAATCTATCGACAATTTTTAAACCAACAAAAGTCGATTGTTCGATTAATCAAAAGTCGATTTAGAGAACCTTGTTAATAATTTAAACAATGTTTCTTCACCAGCGCAAAATGTCCCAAATTATGTTTTCATGTACTACCTCCAGAGACCTATATAGAGTTAGTTGCCACCAATGAATTTACTCGAAGCATGTTTCTTCTGAAAAAATCAAAATCTCTATTCATAAAATTCGATTGATATTTCGGTCAATATCGAATGCGGTATATATATATATATATATATATATATATATATATATATATCGACTGGTTTTTACATTTCTAGTGGTAGTAATTTCGTTCGATATTTCTTTTTTTACTTATAACAGATTTATTATTACTTAATTCGATTCGAAAAGATCCGAATTACAAAAAATTTATTTTTCATTCGCAATAAGGAGTAAGTTTAAACTTTCGCTTATGTGATATTAAGTACTATAAAAATTTTAATTTCAGACCACTAAAACTACAACTGGCAAAACAGCTACTGTTATTCGTGTTTGTTGTGCCATTAAAAGACGTTTACAGTTCTTCTATTGGAAACTGAATACTTTAGCTTCACCAGAATGTTCTGTTGATCTAAAAGATGTACCCAAATCTTTGTGTTGGGTACATGATCTTGTCTGTGTTGGCTACAAAGATGAATACATCATATACAATGTAAGTAATGAAACACAATATTTAGTTTAACAACACAAATAACATTACCTTTACAGATTAAATACAATAAAACAGAAAACCTTATTGTGACCTCCTCCTCACACAATTTGGATCCTTCTATATGTCTACTAAAAGATGATATTTTGGGTATTTCTAAAGATGAATATCTAGTTGCTATAAATCTTGAAAACTATAAAGAACTTAAAGATGACAAAAAGTCACAAGGTTCTTTAGAAGCGACAGGAGGAAAGAGTAAAACCGTCCTAAAACCCATGATGTGGAGTGGTCCTTTGTTGGGTTTAGTTTGGGATGAACCGTTTGTTGTGGGACGTGTGGCCAACGGCTTAGAAGTGCGTTGTTTAGAAACTAATGGTATAGATAAAGATACTCTTGTTCAATCTATACCGGAATTAAGTAAAACCAAACATTTAGTGCGTTCCGCTAAAGGTACCATTTTTGCTGCGGCAATTTCTGAATTATGGTGTATAAGACTGGTGGATATAACTACACAAAGACAACAGTTGTTGCAGCAAAAAAGATATCAATTGGCAATTGAATTAACGGTAAACTATTTTTGAAAATTTGATAAAATCATGATATTTAAATATTTCTTAATAACAGAATATTTCCGATGAGCCGGAGTTGTCCAAAGCTGAAACTATACGTCAAATACATATGCGTTACGCCAAAGAGTTATTTGCTTTAAAGCAATTTTCTGCCGCCATGACTGAATTTGAGAATGCCCAGGCAAATCCTTATGATGTTATACGTCTTTTTCCCAATTTGCTGCAGGATCAATCTAAATCGACCACTACTGATAGCTATGATGCTGTTGTTCCTACAACTGCTATGCTTCAATTGGAAGATAAAGACTTAGAAAATGCTCTTTTGGCTTTAATCGAGTTTTTGGCATTGGCCCGCCAAAAGGAAGTGGTAAAACTTCGTGATACTAAAAGTACTTCGAAATCGTTGTTGTCTATTATTGACACCACACTTTTAAAATGCTACTTACAAACCAATGACTCTTTAATTGCTCCATTGTTACGTCTGAATCAATGTCATTTAGAGGAATCGGAAAAAACTTTGCTGAAACATGATAAAATCTCCGAACTTATTATATTATATCAAACAAATGGTAAACACAAGAAGGCTTTAGAACTCTTACATTCCCAAGCTACTAAGGAAGGTTCAAGTCTCTATGGTTACGAAAGAACCATAAGATATTTGCAACAACTGGGATCTTCTCATTGGCCCTTGATAATGGAATTTTCTGATTGGGTTTTAAAAGCTAATGCCGAACAGGGTTTAAGGATATTTACCGAAGATTTTATAGAAGTGGAAAATTTACCGCGTGCTGCAGTATTGGATTTTCTATTAACTCATCACAAGTCATTGGTTATACCCTACTTGGAACATGTCATTAATATTTGGCAAGATACAAATACATTTATACATAATATTCTTATTAAGCAGTATCGTGAAAAATTGGAGTACATAATGAAAGATTTGGAAAAAGAAGGATCAAATCAGAAAAAGGAGTTGAATGAAGAACTCAAAGAATATCGAAAAAAATTGTACGATTTATTGCAAAATTCTGGAAACTACTCACCAGATGTGGTATTAAAAGATTTCCCCACTAACATATTGCTGGAAGAGCGGGCTTTAATTTTAGGACGTCTTAAGAAACATGAAAAGGTTTTAGCTATTTACATACAAATTTTGGGTAACGTTGAGAAAGCTTGTAAATATTGCGAAGAAAATTATGAAGATGATCCTGATATATTTTTCACATTACTAAAAACCATATTGAATCCCCTAAAACAGCCACCTTATGAAGATGTTGAACTACACAAAGATTTTCTAATACCTAATAATGATATTGTTTTGGAGTTGTTAAACAAATATGCCTTAAAAATAGAACCAGGCAAAATATGGCCGGTAAGTGTTTTAAAATTAAGAAAATAAATATTTATAACTTAATACTTGTTATTGTTTTAGTATTTACCCAAAGATTTACCCGTTTATCGCTTACAAAATTATTTGGATACAGTGTTGCGTCAACAAATGGCCACACGAAATCAATTGGAAATTAAAAGAGGTTTACTCGAGGCTCGGCTAAAGCGTGTCACAGAATTAGTGTTAGAACAACAGAAAATACACTTTGAATTGACCGAATTTAGTGTTTGTCAAGAATGCAAAAAACGTTTTGCCAATCAAAGTGCCTTTGTACGGTATCCCAATGGTGATGTGGTACATCTTTCATGCCATGATAAGAAAGTTATGGCTGCTAATTTATTTGGTAATTGATTCATATATTTCCACTTAATTCAGTATAGTTTTATATAGTTACTGTCATCGAATACAACTAGAAGTTTATGAGAGAGACAAAAACCTAATTCGGTTGTCAAAAACCTAAGTCTTGAAACAACCAAATGTTATTTTGTTTTTGCGTTTTAAATAAATGAGTAATTTTTTTGAAAATTTTGTTTGACCTGCTTCCCACATAAATTTGTAGTTGTATTCTATGGATACCGTATTTCAATATTAATCAGATTTACAAGTTTTAATTTGATTTAATCAAATCTGTTAAAAAAATATATATACATATATAAAAAATTTTATTTTTTTTTGTAAATTCTGAGCTAGTTAAGAAGTATTAATATTTATATTATGCAGTTTGATGTTTATATGTATGTATAATGCATAAAAAAACTTTAAAAATCCTATTTATGCTGCTAAAAATAATTTTTGACCAATTATACTGCGAAGAATGTAATAAAATTAATTAAAATTAATTTAATTTTTATGTTTATTTTTTTTTTTATTGAAAACAAAATGTAGATGGCATTTAAATTTATGTTAACGAAATCTTAATGGTCAAAACAAATAAAACATTTTACTGTTCGATAAACTACAAATATTGTACACTGGAATTAATATTACTTTTTAGGACGTCCGGCAGCCTTTTTACCACCCGATGATTGTTTATCTTTGTTCGTTTTACTTGAGACCAAAGGATGTACTTCATCGGTGGGAGCATCTGGTAAACTTATATCATAATTATTAATTTTTCTCTTTTTTGCCGACACTACATCACCATAATCATGCATTGTATTCGAATCATTGTCCTTAGAGGTATTGCCATCCAAACCATCTTGTACAGCCCAACCATCTTCGGGATCTTCAACTTCAGGGGCCATAGGCAAAAATTGCAAAGCATTTTCATCTTCGCCTTCCTCATCCGAAGAACAAAATGCAGCAACAGGTTCAGCTTTTTGTACATCAACCTCTATTTCTTCATCCTGTTTGGCATCAGCATTTAAATCTAGGGATTTGTCTTCATCGGTTATATCAAATTCTGATTCACGTTCTTCGTATTCAACATTTTCATCAAGTTCCTTGAAATCCGGAGCAAAGGCAGACCAATTTTCTACTTGATTTTGAGCCCAAATAGAAACCAATCCTGAACTAATGCTTGCTATAATAGGGCGTACAGGATGCCACACTACATCTAGTAGCAGTTCGCCTTTAGTGCCATGAAGAATTTTTACCAAATTTCCTATAGACTTTTCCCATATATATAAAGCATGTTGACGAGCACTACCGGCACATATATATTCACCATCTCCGGAAAAGCAGCATTTTTTCCAAGTTGTTTTATTGACTAAATCTTGAAGTTTTTGTATGGGTTCCGGTTCGCCATCTTTTCCCAAAGCCAATACTTCTTTCGAGTCATAGACTCTTATAACACGATCCGAGGTGTTGATAAGAAAGCCATCTCCGCGTCTGGCAAATTCTATGCTCTTCACTGCAGTAGCACTAGAAGTACCCACTATAATACGAAAACTGGCCACAATTTCTAATGTTTCAACATCCAACACTAATATTTTGCCCTTTGCGTTTCCAGTGTAAATATGTTTGCCCCTTCTATCGAATGAGGCAACTATGTTAAGATCTCCATCGGAATCCAGAGGTAAACATTTGTGGGCATCTCCAATTTTCACTAGCACAGCAGCATAACGCATGGGACATACTAGAAATCTTTTTTCGTTACGCGGATCAAATTGAACTTTTAAAATAGGCGAAGGAAATCGATATTTATGTTCACATTCCCCTGACAGAACATCCCAAATGCACACATTGTTATCGGTGGAGGCAGAAAGTAATTTATGACCATTTCGTGTCCAACTTAAACTGCATACGGGATGGACATGTGCTGAAATGATTTTCGCTATGCCACGCGTTAAGAAATCCCACACAACGATGCGACCATCATTGCAGCCTACCGCCAAAAGAGTGCCATATTTGTTGAAGGCGCAGGTTACTGCCAACGAAATGCAGTCGAGAGAACCATCAAATTCTTCAGGATAGTTCTGACCGAATGATTCCAATAGTTCTAAATTCATTACATGTATATTAATTTCGACACAGAGCTGAAAAGGAGGACTTGTTTTGAATATAAATTTATTCGCGAAACCACGGTGTTACTGAAAATTGTAAACAAAAAGTATTCATCTAATTAGTAAAGTGTTGCCACTATGATAGATATTAAAATCAACAATGTTATTTATTTCCTAATCAATCGGATATGAATTTGTCTGCTTTTGTGGGAAATAATAAAAATCTACATAATGTCAATTTGAATTTTTTGATTTATTTGTAAGAATATTTTAAATTAAAAATAATTATTTTTATTTGAAATATTTAAGAAACTACCCGTTACTATGCTATGCTATGATCTGGCATTCAAAAAGATTTTTCATCCAGGAACACAATTTACTTTGAATGTCAATAATAAGAAAGAAGCAAATATAAACAAATTGTATTTCACAAAAATATGGAAGGTAAACAAAATTACTCAATTTTTCCTATTTAATAACGAAAATAATCATTTTATATTCCAGACATTAATGACATAGCTGTGGAAGCTTTAGAAGTTTTTATAAATCACATACTTTATGTACGTGATATATATCCGACACAAATATTCAAAAAACGCAGAATATACAATACCCCTGTTTTTGTGTCCATCTACCCGCCTTTAAACACGTATCTCTACAAAATTCTAAGAACTTCTAGGGAGCTCTTGAAATCAGGCGAATTGGAATGTGTGGAAGTGCTCTTCTACAAAGATAGTCACAAAGAATATGAACGTTATAAATTTAAAGTAGCGCACGGGAAAAACGACACAAATGAAGATGAATTTTTCTTAGATTTTGAAGAGCAACTAAGAGCTTCATTAAGTACATTGGCAGAAAGGCTAAAAGGTTTAGATAAGCTACCCTCAGACGTTAAATTTAAAGTTTTGGTACATACTACGCAATCTGCTTTTATGAGATTAACACACAATTCTCATTATCAGGCAATAATACAATTATTTCTATTTATTTCTTTTTTCTTCATTTTTAATACTTTTAGGACTTTCCTTGGCTGCGCGCTGATTTCCAACCTATAATACCCCAGCAAGAGATTTCTCTTCTGCCTCTAACAAACCTTAGCAGTTTGGGTTTAAATTTAAGTGCTGAAATTTTATAGATTTTTTTTTTTTTTTTTTACTTTATTAAAATTGTGTATATTTCCATTTATAATAAACCTTGTCTCTTTAAATCCTCATATGTCTTACGATTAACCACATTACCCAAAGAATCTTCAAACTCTTCTTCTTGATCAGCTATCCATCGTTCGGATTGTTTTTGTGATTTTAGCTTTTCCCACAATGTTATGGCATCTTCAATTTGTGTAACATTAGCAAAATGAGCAGTATTTGGTATGCCCAGACAGCGCATACCGTGAGCATGTCTCCATTCGGCAAAATGACGTTGGAATGCTTTGGGTCCCTTGTAAGTATAATTGCCACAAATTTCACAATTGTAACTTATATTTAATCCATGCAATTTATACAACCAATAAGGTATTGGTTTGCCGTCCCATCCCAAGGGTAGATTCTTAGGATTATAGGGTACCTCATCAGCATCGGGATCATCATCATTGTCTGAATCACTAGCTTCTACATCACTGTCATCTCTTTCACCTCCAGTACGAGCTTGTTTACGTTGAACATTTTCCTTTGTGGCACTTCGCTGTTCAGATACTAATTCGGCGTATTTGTATAGATATGCCTCCAATTGAGCAATTTCTTTGTGGCGCTCATTTTCTCTAGATTGTATGGTAGAACTTTTTGCAGGTTTCTTGGCCATCAATGATGGATCCAAAGTCTTTTTACCTTTTGTGGAGAATAAACGTTGAGCTCTTTCTTCCAAAGTACCACCACATTTGAGACCTAAAGCCATTAGAGCAGATTTCAAACGATCCAAACCTAAAGAAGCTAATTCTTCCCAGCTAGAAAAGGCTGACAAGTCCAAGTGGGCACCCGTATTGGCCAACGCTGATTCAGTTTCCTTAGAAGCCCAACCGGGAAAAGTTCCCTGTATCCATTGTTTTTGAAATTCTAATTCCACTTTTAGCATCTCTTCTTCCAAATCGTATAAAGGTTGCACCCGTATTATGAAATTGTGTAAATAATCATTTAAGGATTCTATATATTTCTTGTAATCCTTATTCTTTCTTTCCTTTAGTATATCAAACACATGGTCGAATGTCATTAAATAGGTGATATAGTCAACTTTTTCCACTCCTCTTAAATTAACATACATTTCATAGCATTCATTCAAATCCAAATAACGTCCACCTCCCTCCTCGTCAGTAAATTCCACCAAAGCAGACATTTCCTCAGGATTACTGTAGGCCTTTACCAAATCATCAAATTCTACCGACAAGGGTATACTGACTTCACTGGGATGTTTCTTATAGAACTCTTTGATTTGCTTCAATCTGTTGTAAAATTCATTAAATTCATTTGGCCCTGATAGAGCTTGAATTTCAGTTTTACGTTCATTATCTTTATCTTCATATAACTCCTTCAATTTTTCTGTGGAATTATGATGCAAGTCTAACAAATACTTTAGCCGGTGTTCTGAATAAATTCTTTCCTTTTCACTTGCTTTTTTGTTGGCATACTCATCCACCATGAGTTTAAGAAGACGCTCACGTTCTTCGTGATAGCGTCTTTGCTGTTCTAGCAAAGTTTCCATTGCGTTTTAAACGATCTGTTTAATTATTAAAAAACTTTTAGTGTAATTTAATTAGTTATTAGTAAATATTTTACAATTTTTTAAAGTGAAAACAAAAAATTGCAAAATATTATAAACGTTTTCACGCCAAATGTCAAACTTTTAATAGAAAAGTATGTTCAGTGAATAGATACTTCAGCAGTGCATATCGTCGGTGTGCTGACGAAAAATCCTATGTGTTTTTTTTACTACTTTTCAAGAGAACAAAAAAAAACATTTAATTTGTCAATTCTCAACCTTTTTTTCATTTTTGCAATTTCCGTAAAGATATTTTAAATTTTTATACTTTGAAAAAGTCAATATCTTTTGGCGTTCGCGAATGGCAAAATAAATAGAAAATCTACGCATAGAAATTTTTTTATAGACACATACTGCATTAGCTCCTGCAATAAGTATATACTAGTAAAATTGAGAGAGCTTTTAAATGTGTGCGTCACACAGTCAATGGAGTATGAAAAAACAAAATCGTTTTGATTTCAAAATGAACTCACGCTGCAAACAGTTTTGTCGAATGAATTTGTTATTTTTCTTCTTGTCATTTATGAAAATTTTAGTTGACTTTTTAAATTAAAACAAAAGTTAAAAAAAAAATATTTTAAATTCTTTTTGTTTTAAACGATTTATTTTATAAGAGGGTTTATTGGCAGTATCTCTCTCTGCAGTATGTGTCTATGGGCGGATTAAGAAACTTTTAATTTATTATACCCTTCATAACATCATCAGGTGTAAAGGGTATATATAAGTTGGTCATTCTGTTTGTAATTTCCACAATTTTTGGTTGAGAGCAAAAAAGTTTATATTTTCCGGATTCCGAAATGGCGTTTATAAAGCCCACTCACATAAATGCTGGAGATATGCCTAAAAAAGGTTTTCTAATTTTTTTCGACTTAAAATTGTTTATATGTATATATATATCAAAAAATTAAACATAGGACTCCTCGTCAGCACACCGACGATACGTTCAATGCTGAACATACTGTCTGATAAGCATGGAGTTGCTAGTATTTTTTAGTATATTTTAATTTTGCATTTAATAGGGCATTCAGACCGACGCAAAATTACGTATTTTCAGGATTTCGGCCGAAATCAAGTTGAAATTACGTAATTTCCCATAGATTTTGACACTTGCGAAATTATATAATTTTGGTCGGCGTGAACTTAACAAAGTAAGATAACAAAGTAAAAGTGCTGCCAAGTTAACAGTCGCAACTTTGTTAACAAACTAATCATGAAAGATAACAAACTAATGGACCCTAGGTCGAATTGGGAGATTTGTTTTGGACCGGACCACTTGGAGTTGATAGAGGAGAGTCTCAGCTTCATTTTGATATATATTTTATTCACCGCTATAGTTTTTGGTAGAACAAGAATTTCAAAAAAAGATTATTCATATTTCACTCTAAGGGACATTTTGGACCCTAGGTCGAACTGAGTGATTTGTTCCTGGACCGGACCACTTGGAGGTTATAGTGGAAGGTCTCAGCTTCATTTTGATATACATTTTATTCACCGCTATAGTTTTTGGTAGAACAAAGTTTTCAAAAAAAGATTTTTTCATATTTCACTCAAGGGACATTTTGGGTCATAGGTCAAACTGAGCGATTTGTTCCTGGACCGGACCACTTGGAGGTGATAGTGGAAGGTCTCAGCTTCATTTTGATATACATTTTATTTACCGCTATAGTTTTTGGTAGAACAAAGTTTTAAAAAAAAATTTTTCATATTTCACTCAAGGGACATTTTTGGCCATAGGTCGAATTGAGTGATTTGTTCCTGGACCGGACCACTTGGAGGTGATAGTGGAAGGTCTCAGCTTCATTTTGATATACATTTCATTTACCGCTATAGTTTTTCGTAGAACAAAGTTTTCAAAAAAAGATTTTTTTCATATTTCACTCTAAGGGATATTTTGGACCCTAGGTCGAACTGAGTGATTTGTTCCTGGACCGGACCACTTGGAGGTTATAGTGGAAGGTCTCGGCTTCATTTTGATATACATTTTATTTACCGCTATAGTTTTTGGTAGAACAAAGTTTTCAAAAAAAGATTTTTTCATATATCCCTCTAGAGGACATTTTGGACCATAGGTCAAACTGAGTGATTTGTTCCTGGACCGGACCACTTAGAGGTGATAGTAGAAAGTCTCAGCTTCATTTTGATATACATTTTATTTACCGCTATAGTTTTTGGTAGAACAAAGTTTTCAAAAAAAGATTTTTTCATATTTCACTCAAGGGACATTTTGGGTCATAGGTCAAACTGAGTGATTTGTTCCTGCACCGGACCACTTGGAGGTGATAGTAGAAGGTCTCAGCTTCATTTTGATATACATTTTATTTACCGCTATAGTTTTTGGTAGAACAAAGTTTTCAAAAAAAAATGTTTCATATTTCACTCAAGGGACATTTTTGGCCATAGGTAGAATTGAGTGATTTGTTCCTGGACCGGACCACTTGGAGGTGATAGTAGAAGGTCTCAGCTTCATTTTGATATACATTTTATTTACCGCTATAGTTTTTGGTAGAACAAAGTTTTCAAAAAAAGATTTTTTCATATATCCCTCCAGAGGACATTTTCGACCATAGGTCGAACTGAGTGATTTGTTCCTGGACCGGACCACTTGGAGGTGATAGTAGAAGGCCTCAGCTTCATTTTGATATACATTTTATTTACCGCTATAGTTTTTGGTAGAACAAAGTTTTCAAAAAAAGATTTTTTCATATATCCCTCCAGAGGACATTTTCGACCATAGGTTGCACTGAGTGATTTGTTCCTGGACCGGACCACTTGGAGGTGATAGTAGAAGGTCTCAGCTTCATTTTGATATACATTTTATTCACCGCTATAGTTTTTGGTAGAACAAAAATTTCAAAAAAAGATTATTCATATTTCACTCTAGAGGACATTTTGGACCATAGGTCGAACTGAGTGATTTGTTCCTGGACCGGACCACTTGGAGGTGATAGTAGAAGGTCTTAGCTTCATTTTGATATACATTTTATTTACCGCTATAGTTTTTGGTAGAACAAAGTTTTCAAAAAAAAAATGTTTCATATTTCACTCTAAGGGACATTTTGGACCCTAGGTCGAACTGAGTGATTTGTTCCTGGACCGGACCACTTGGAGGTTATAGTGGAAGGTCTCAGCTTCATTTTGATATACATTTTATTCACCGCTATAGTTTTTGGTAGAACAAAGTTTTCAAAAAAAGATTTTTTCATATTTCACTCAAGGGACATTTTGGGTCATAGGTCAAACTGAGTGATTTGTTCCTGGACCGGACCACTTGGAGGTGATAGTGGAAGGTCTCAGCTTCATTTTGATATACATTTTATTTACCGCTATAGTTTTTGGTAGAACAAAGTTTTAAAAAAAAATTTTTCATATTTCACTCAAGGGACATTTTTGGCCATAGGTCGAATTGAGTGATTTGTTCCTAGACCGGACCACTTGGAGGTGATAGTGGAAGGTCTCAGCTTCATTTTGATATACATTTCATTTACCGCTATAGTTTTTCGTAGAACAAAGTTTTCAAAAAAAGATTTTTTCATATTTCACTCTAAGGGATATTTTGGACCCTAGGTCGAACTGAGTGATTTGTTCCTGGACCGGACCACTTGGAGGTTATAGTGGAAGGTCTCGGCTTCATTTTGATATACATTTTATTTACCGCTATAGTTTTTGGTAGAACAAAGTTTTCAAAAAAAGATTTTTTCATATATCCCTCTAGAGGACATTTTGGACCATAGGTCAAACTGAGTGATTTGTTCCTGGACCGGACCACTTAGAGGTGATAGTAGAAAGTCTCAGCTTCATTTTGATATACATTTTATTTACCGCTATAGTTTTTGGTAGAACAAAGTTTTCAAAAAAAGATTTTTTCATATTTCACTCAAGGGACATTTTGGGTCATAGGTCAAACTGAGTGATTTGTTCCTGCACCGGACCACTTGGAGGTGATAGTAGAAGGTCTCAGCTTCATTTTGATATACATTTTATTCACCGCTATAGTTTTTGGTAGAACAAAGTTTTCAAAAAAAAATGTTTCATATTTCACTCAAGGGACATTTTTGGCCATAGGTAGAATTGAGTGATTTGTTCCTGGACCGGACCACTTGGAGGTGATAGTAGAAGGTCTCAGCTTCATTTTGATATACATTTTATTTACCGCTATAGTTTTTGGTAGAACAAAGTTTTCAAAAAAAGATTTTTTCATATATCCCTCCAGAGGACATTTTCGACCATAGGTCGCACTGAGTGATTTGTTCCTGGACCGGACCACTTGGAGGTGATAGTAGAAGGTCTTAGCTTCATTTTGATATACATTTTATTTACCGCTATAGTTTTTGGTAGAACAAAGTTTTCAAAAAAAAAATGTTTCATATTTCACTCTAAGGGACATTTTGGACCCTAGGTCGAACTGAGTGATTTGTTCCTGGACCGGACCACTTGGAGGTGATAGTGGAAGGTCTCAGCTTCATTTTGATATACATTTCATTTACCGCTATAGTTTTTCGTAGAACAAAGTTTTCAAAAAAAGATTTTTTCATATTTCACTCTAAGGGATATTTTGGACCCTAGGTCGAACTGAGTGATTTGTTCCTGGACCGGACCACTTGGAGGTTATAGTAGAAAGTCTCAGCTTCATTTTGATATACATTTTATTTACCGCTATAGTTTTTGGTAGAACAAAGTTTTCAAAAAAAGATTTTTTCATATTTCACTCAAGGGACATTTTGGACCATAGGTCAAACTGAGTGATTTGTTCCTGGACCGGACCACTTAGAGGTGATAGTAGAAAGTCTCAGCTTCATTTTGATATACATTTTATTTACCGCTATAGTTTTTGGTAGAACAAAGTTTTCAAAAAAAGATTTTTTCATATTTCACTCAAGGGACATTTTGGGTCATAGGTCAAACTGAGTGATTTGTTCCTGCACCGGACCACTTGGAGGTGATAGTAGAAGGTCTCAGCTTCATTTTGATATACATTTTATTCACCGCTATAGTTTTTGGTAGAACAAAGTTTTCAAAAAAAAATGTTTCATATTTCACTCAAGGGACATTTTTGGCCATAGGTAGAATTGAGTGATTTGTTCCTGGACCGGACCACTTGGAGGTGATAGTAGAAGGTCTCAGCTTCATTTTGATATACATTTTATTTACCGCTATAGTTTTTGGTAGAACAAAGTTTTCAAAAAAAGATTTTTTCATATATCCCTCCAGAGGACATTTTCGACCATAGGTCGCACTGAGTGATTTGTTCCTGGACCGGACCACTTGGAGGTGATAGTAGAAGGTCTCAGCTTCATTTTGATATACATTTTATTCACCGCTATAGTTTTTGGTAGAACAAAAATTTCAAAAAAAGATTATTCATATTTCACTCTAGAGGACATTTTGGACCATAGGTCGAACTGAGTGATTTGTTCCTGGACCGGACCACTTGGAGGTGATAGTAGAAGGCCTCAGCTTCATTTTGATATACATTTTATTTACCGCTATACTTTTTGGTAGAACAAAGTTTTCAAAAAAAGATTTTTTCATATATCCCTCCAGAGGACATTTTCGACCATAGGTCGCACTGAGTGATTTGTTCCTGGACCGGACCACTTGGAGGTGATAGTAGAAGGTCTCAGCTTCATTTTGATATACATTTTATTCACCGCTATAGTTTTTGGTAGAACAAAAATTTCAAAAAAAGATTATTCATATTTCACTCTAGAGGACATTTTGGACCATAGGTCGAACTGAGTGATTTGTTCCTGGACCGGACCACTTGGAGGTGATAGTAGAAGGTCTTAGCTTCATTTTGATATACATTTTATTTACCGCTATAGTTTTTGGTAGAACAAAGTTTTCAAAAAAAAAATGTTTCATATTTCACTCTAAGGGACATTTTGGACCCTAGGTCGAACTGAGTGATTTGTTCCTGGACCGGACCACTTGGAGGTTATAGTGGAAGGTCTCAGCTTCATTTTGATATACATTTTATTCACCGCTATAGTTTTTGGTAGAACAAAGTTTTCAAAAAAAGATTTTTTCATATTTCACTCAAGGGACATTTTGGGTCATAGGTCAAACTGAGTGATTTGTTCCTGGACCGGACCACTTGGAGGTGATAGTGGAAGGTCTCAGCTTCATTTTGATATACATTTTATTTACCGCTATAGTTTTTGGTAGAACAAAGTTTTAAAAAAAAATTTTTCATATTTCACTCAAGGGACATTTTTGGCCATAGGTCGAATTGAGTGATTTGTTCCTAGACCGGACCACTTGGAGGTGATAGTGGAAGGTCTCAGCTTCATTTTGATATACATTTCATTTACCGCTATAGTTTTTCGTAGAACAAAGTTTTCAAAAAAAGATTTTTTCATATTTCACTCTAAGGGATATTTTGGACCCTAGGTCGAACTGAGTGATTTGTTCCTGGACCGGACCACTTGGAGGTTATAGTGGAAGGTCTCGGCTTCATTTTGATATACATTTTATTTACCGCTATAGTTTTTGGTAGAACAAAGTTTTCAAAAAAAGATTTTTTCATATATCCCTCTAGAGGACATTTTGGACCATAGGTCAAACTGAGTGATTTGTTCCTGGACCGGACCACTTAGAGGTGATAGTAGAAAGTCTCAGCTTCATTTTGATATACATTTTATTTACCGCTATAGTTTTTGGTAGAACAAAGTTTTCAAAAAAAGATTTTTTCATATTTCACTCAAGGGACATTTTGGGTCATAGGTCAAACTGAGTGATTTGTTCCTGCACCGGACCACTTGGAGGTGATAGTAGAAGGTCTCAGCTTCATTTTGATATACATTTTATTTACCGCTATAGTTTTTGGTAGAACAAAGTTTTCAAAAAAAAATGTTTCATATTTCACTCAAGGGACATTTTTGGCCATAGGTAGAATTGAGTGATTTGTTCCTGGACCGGACCACTTAGAGGTGATAGTAGAAGGTCTCAGCTTCATTTTGATATACATTTTATTTACCGCTATAGTTTTTGGTAGAACAAAGTTTTCAAAAAAAGATTTTTTCATATATCCCTCCAGAGGACATTTTCGACCATAGGTCGAACTGAGTGATTTGTTCCTGGACCGGACCACTTGGAGGTGATAGTAGAAGGCCTCAGCTTCATTTTGATATACATTTTATTTACCGCTATAGTTTTTGGTAGAACAAAGTTTTAAAAAAAAGATTTTTTCATATATCCCTCCAGAGGACATTTTCGACCATAGGTCGCACTGAGTGATTTGTTCCTGGACCGGACCACTTGGAGGTGATAGTAGAAGGTCTCAGCTTCATTTTGATATACATTTTATTCACCGCTATAGTTTTTGGTAGAACAAAAATTTCAAAAAAAGATTATTCATATTTCACTCTAGAGGACATTTTGGACCATAGGTCGAACTGAGTAATTTGTTCCTGGACCGGACCACTTGGAGGTGATAGTAGAAGGTCTTAGCTTCATTTTGATATACATTTTATTTACCGCTATAGTTTTTGGTAGAACAAAGTTTTCAAAAAAAAAATGTTTCATATTTCACTCAAGGGACATTTTTGGCCATAGGTCGAATTGAGTGATTTTTTCCTGGACCGGACCACTTGGAGGTGATAGTAGAAGGTCCCAGCTTCATTTTGATATACATTTTATTTACCGCTACAGTTTTTGGTAGAACAAAGTTTTCAAAAAAAGATTTTTTCAAATATCCCTCCAGAGGACATTTTCGACCATAGGTCGCACTGAGTGATTTGTTCCTGGACCGGACCACCTGGAGGTGATAGTAGAAGGTCTCAGCTTCATTTTGATATACATTTTATTCACCGCTATAGTTTTTGGTAGAACAAAAATTTCAAAAAAAGATTATTCATATTTCACTCTAGAGGACATTTTGGACCATAGGTCGAACTGAGTGATTTGTTCCTGGACCGGACCACTTGGAGGTGATAGTAGAAGGTCTTAGCTTCATTTTGATATACATTTTATTTACCGCTATAGTTTTTGGTAGAACAAAGTTTTCAAAAAAAAAATGTTTCATATTTCACTCTAAGGGACATTTTGGACCCTAGGTCGAACTGAGTGATTTGTTCCTGGACCGGACCACTTGGAGGTTATAGTGGAAGGTCTCAGCTTCATTTTGATATACATTTTATTCACCGCTATAGTTTTTGGTAGAACAAAGTTTTCAAAAAAAGATTTTTTCATATTTCACTCAAGGGACATTTTGGGTCATAGGTCAAACTGAGTGATTTGTTCCTGGACCGGACCACCTGGAGGTGATAGTAGAAGGTCTCAGCTTCATTTTGATATACATTTTATTCACCGCTATAGTTTTTGGTAGAACAAAAATTTCAAAAAAAGATTATTCATATTTCACTCTAGAGGACATTTTGGACCATAGGTCGAACTGAGTGATTTGTTCCTGGACCGGACCACTTGGAGGTGATAGTAGAAGGTCTTAGCTTCATTTTGATATACATTTTATTTACCGCTATAGTTTTTGGTAGAACAAAGTTTTCAAAAAAAAAAATGTTTCATATTTCACTCAAGGGACATTTTTGGCCATAGGTCGAATTGAGTGATTTTTTCCTGGACCGGACCACTTGGAGGTGATAGTAGAAGGTCCCAGCTTCATTTTGATATACACTTTATTTACCGCTATAGTTTTTGGTAGAACAAAGTTTTCAAAAAAAGATTTTTTCATATATCCCTCTAGAGGACATTTTGGACCATAGGTCGAACTGAGTGATTTGTTCCTGGACCGGACCACTTGGAGGTGATAGTAGAAGGTCTCAGCTTCATTTTGATATACATTTTATTTACCGCTATAGTTTTTGGTAGAACAAAGTTTTCAAAAAAAAATGTTTCATATTTCACTCAAGGGACATTTTTGGCCATAGGTCGAATTGAGTGATTTGTTCCTCGACCGGACCACTTGGAGGTTATAGTGGAAGGTTTCAGCTTCATTTTGATATACATTTCATTTACCGCTATAGTTTTTCGTAGAACAAAGTTTTCACAAAAAGATTTTTTCATATATCCCTCTAGAGGAAATTTTGGGACCATAGGTCGAACTGAGTGATTTGTTCCTGGACCGGACCACTTGCAAGTGATAGCGGAGGGTCTCAGCATCATTTTGATATACATTTTATTTACCGCTATAGTTTTTGGTAGAACAAAGTTTTCAAAAAAAAGATTTTTTCATATATCCCTCTAGAGGACATTTTGGACCATAGGTCGAACTGAGTGATTTATTCCTGGACCGGACCACTTGGAGGTGATAGTAGAAGGTCTCAGCTTCATTTTGATATACATTTCATTTACCGCTATAGTTTTTCGTAGAACAAAGTTTTCAAAAAAAGATTTTTTCATATTTCACTCTAAGGGATATTTTGGACCCTAGGTCGAACTGAGTGATTTGTTCCTGGACCGGACCACTTGGAGGTTATAGTGGAAGGTCTCGGCTTCATTTTGATATACATTTTATTTACCGCTATAGTTTTTGGTAGAACAAAGTTTTCAAAAAAAGATTTTTTCATATATCCCTCTAGAGGACATTTTGGACCATAGGTCGAACTGAGTGATTTGTTCCTGGACCGGACCACTTGGAGGTGATAGTGGAAGGTCTCAGCTTCATTTTGATATACATTTTATTTACCGCTATAGTTTTTGGTAGAACAAAGTTTTCAAAAAAAGATTTTTTCATATTTCACTCCAGAGGACATTTTGGACCATAGGTCGAACTGAGTGATTTGTTCCTGGACCGGACCACATGGAGGTGATAGTGGAAGGTCTCGGCTTCATTTTCATATACATTTTATTCACCGCTATAGTTTTTGGTAGAACAAAGTTTTCAAAAAAAGATTTTTTCATATTTCACTCAAGGGACATTTTTGGCCATAGGTCGAATTGAGTGATTTGTTCCTGGACAGGACCACTTGGAGGTGATAGTAGAAGGTCTCGGCTTCATTTTGATATACATTTTATTTACCGCTATAGTTTTTGGTAGAACAAAGTTTTCAAAAAAAAATGTTTCATATTTCACTCAAGGGACATTTTTGGCCATAGGTCGAATTGAGTGATTTGTTCCTGGACCGGACCACTTGGAGCTGATAGTAGAAGGTCTCAGCTTCATTTTGATATACATTTTATTTACCGCTATAGTTTTTGGTAGAACAAAATTTTCAAAAAAAATTTTTTCATATATCCCTCTAGAGGACATTTTGGACCATAGGTCGAACTGAGTGATTTGTTCCTGGACCGGACCACTTGCAAGTGATAGCGGAGGGTCTCAGCATCATTTTGATATACATTTTATTTACCGCTATAGTTTTTGGTAGAACAAAGTTTTCAAAAAAAGATTTTTTCATATTTCATTTACCGCTATAGTTTTTGGTAGAACAAAGTATTGAAAAAAACAATGATGTTGGTGCCCGGACTGCAACGTACCAGCCTCTGAAATAAATGTAAATAATCTGGCAGCCCAGAAATAAATATATTAACAGTTTAAAAACTTGGCACACCTTTTATACTAACATGGCCACCAAGACGAATTTTTACAAGGTGGTTTCGATTAGACATGTAGCCTTCAGTTTTCTGAAGTGTCAAACTGCACATATAAAAAACTTTTGGAACGAACCTTTTTAAATCTGGCTTTGTAACCGTCAAATTTTATTTTCCATCAATGAAACAGCAGGTAAGTGTTTTTTTAATTGATTAAAAATAAGATTTTTAAGTGATAATAATAATTTATATAGTTAATATGTGTGAGTTTAAATTGTGATTTAAAAAAAATAGTGATTTTTTCTTTTTTCAAAAAAAAATTTTGTGTATGGTAATAGAGCTGCCGCGTAATTAAAAATAATTCTGAAAATGGGATTTTTTAAATTCCCAAATAAAAAAAATTATTTTGTAATTTTGCAGAAATAAATATTCTTTTTATTTTTATTTTGTTCTATCGCCATATCGAAAAATTATGGCGCAAAAGCAAAATAAAACTATCGCGAAAAGGAACTCGGTACAAAAAAGAAAACTATCGACATATCAAAAAAGTATCGCCATATTGAAAAAAATATTAAGAAAAACTATCGTTTTATCGGTAATATATGAAATTACAAACGGATCGACAAAATTATATAAAATTTAGAAAAAAATCAAAACATGAAATTTAAAATGAATTTTTATTTTTTATTTTTTTATTATATATTTATTAATACGCGCAGAAAGCTCAAGCGAGGGAAGACCACTATCAATAGAAGGAAGACTAAGCTTAAGCAAAGAAAGGCCATTAGAAGGAAGACAAAAAACTTACAAACTTGGAAAGAGGGTAATAAATGTAAATTTTCACTAATACCTTTTATTAACTTTAATAATAGAATTATTTTAATACTAAATATAAAAATATTTAATAATAATTTAAATGTATTTTGTAAATTAATATATAATATAAGAATATATTAAGAGTAATTTATAATTAGATAAATTAGTTTAACAAAATATTGATTTCAAAAAATTTTACAAATAAAAAATTTTCAACAATATATAATTTTTAAACTTTTCTAAATAATCGGTAAATCGAACATTTATAGAGTCTATTCTATTATTAATTTCAGAAAATAATTCATCAAATTTAAATAGAAAAAAGTTATCTTTTTGAATCGCATTACTATTATTTTTACGAATTTCTGAAACCTTCTTACTTGCCTTTGCTTCATGCATTATTTTAGGAATTGTTTTTTGTTTTTTTTTTGACTCAACTTCCCCCATTCTTCTTCGGGCTCTGTCTTAATATTCCCACTTGCTTGAGAATAACTGTGATCTTTTTCTATTACTTCAACACTTATATCCAGTGTGGAGTCTTGTTTTTTTCGCTTGGAGTTGAACAAATATAAGAATGCTCTTTAATTATTCTACTATTGTTATGCTTTTCATTTAACTCATTTTTGCTTAAAATAATTGTATTCTCTATTTCCTTATCAACTGATCCAAACATTTTATAATTATATCGTAACTCCTTTAAGGAACTTAGATAATCAATTCTCATTATTTTAACGAAAACATCTGGTCTTACAGATTTGTGCGGTAGTATAACATGTTTTTGCAAATAATAAGAAAATTCAATCGGGCCATTACTTATATGCTCCCCAGATGTATCAACATGAATTCCCATAACGTTTGTCCAAAGTACAATAAAAGGGCAATATTTATTTAACAAAAACGTACACATATCATCGTTGCGGTATTGATTTACGCAACGACCTGTTGTAACATTTTTCAATGCAGTTTTAATATCCTCATATATCGAAAGAAAAATTTTCCGAAAAGGACTATTAAGTGCAACTGATTCCAAAAAGTCGATTTTTTCATAATCGTAAATCGTATATTCCTTACTTAAGTTTTCATCAGTAATTTCTATTATGCATTGATGTAATATTTCGAAACTTTGTTCAAATAAACAAGTTTTAAACGGCGACAGTAAAACAGTAAAAATATGCTTAAACCAACGTTCACACTCTTCCATACTGCTTAAACTAAATGCCGCTACTAAAGCATTCTTAAGCAAGGGTTTTAAAATAATGTTTTTACCTAATTTTAAATTTAAATCTTTGCAAATTATATTTATATAGTGACATTTACACCACTGCAAGATAACAAAATCAGGTTTGAGCTTTGAATTTAATTTAACATTATTTAGATACTTAGCACACACTATAAGGTATTCCAATAATGTTTGATTATTAAAACTTTTCAACACTGCGCCATATAATGCGGGACTTACATCAGTACAAACCCGTCTGCAATAAGGCCATTTGAACTGATATTTAATATTGCTCTCTTTCATGAACAATTTCAATTTGTCTAGAAAAGCACAAATTTCACTGAGTGTGTGGCGAGAAAGAATTGCTTCCGCAATTGTTAAAATTTTTTTTATTTCTGAAATTCGTAAAACAATTTTATATGTCAAAATTCTCTTTTCAGCACATTTTACGTGTTTCATGCTTTCGCCAGATGCATCAATATGAAATGTATATTTTGAATCTTCAAGAATTTTTACATTACTGGAAAAAGTTTCAAACGTATGCTTTTCCCATGTATAAACTGTTAATGGAGAAGCAACTAGTTGTATATAATTTTTATACGGACCATCTTTCATCAAAATAAGAGCATAAACTGGATCTGGATGATAATATTTATCATAATTACCTTCAGATTTACATTTTCTTAATGTTTCCAGCTTATGTATATTTTGAAGATTGCCTTTTTCGTAGCACTATTAAATGTGTCTACTTTTATTACCTTGCGTGTTTTCAGCAAGGTTTTTGCCATACTACAGATCCTTCTTCTATTTTTTAAATTATTTTGAAGCTTATTATATTTAGATTTTTTTCAAATAGCATTTAACGATTCAATAATAATTTCAAATAATTTAACATTTTTCGAAGAAATGATCTGCAAATCCTCTAAAAATGAGCAATTTAACAGTATGGTCTTTAAATCATTTGAACAATAACTAAACTTACGTCTTACTCTGATGATGAAATTTCGCCTCTACATGTAACAAAAAAAAAAAAAGTTTAAAAATTATATATTGTTAAAAATTTTTTATTTGTAAAATTTTTTGAAATCAATATTTTATTAAACTAATTTATCTAATTATAAATTATTCTTAATATATTCTTATATTATATATTAATTTACAAAATACTTTAAAATTATTATTAAATATTTTTATATTTAGTATTAAAATAATTCTATTATTAAAGTTAATAAAAGGTATTAGTGAAAATTTACATTTATTACCCTCTTTCCAAGTTTGTAAGTTTTTTGTCTTCCTTCTAATGGCCTTTCTTTGCTTAAGCTTAGTCTTCCTTCTATTGATAGTGGTCTTCCCTCGCTTGAGCTTTCTGCGCGTATTAATAAATATATAATAAAAAAATAAAAAATAAAAATTCATTTTAAATTTCATGTTTTGATTTTTTTCTAAATTTTATATAATTTTGTCGATCCGTTTGTAATTTCATATATTACCGATAAAACGATAGTTTTTCTTAATATTTTTTTCAATATGGCGATACTTTTTTGATATGTCGATAGTTTTCTTTTTTGTACCGAGTTCCTTTTCGCGATAGTTTTATTTTGCTTTTGCGCCATAATTTTTCGATATGGCGATAGAACAAAATAAAAATAAAAAGAATATTTATTTCTGCAAAATTACAAAATAATTTTTTTTATTTGGGAATTTAAAAAATCCCATTTTCAGAATTATTTTTAATTACGCGGCAGCTCTATTACCATACACAAAATTTTTTTTTGAAAAAAGAAAAAATCACTATTTTTTTTAAATCACAATTTAAACTCACACATATTAACTATATAAATTATTATTATCACTTAAAAATCTTATTTTTAATCAATTAAAAAAACACTTACCTGCTGTTTCATTGATGGAAAATAAAATTTGACGGTTACAAAGCCAGATTTAAAAAGGTTCGTTCCAAAAGTTTTTTATATGTGCAGTTTGACACTTCAGAAAACTGAAGGCTACATGTCTAATCGAAACCACCTTGTAAAAATTCGTCTTGGTGGCCATGTTAGTATAAAAGGTGTGCCAAGTTTTTAAACTGTTAATATATTTATTTCTGGGCTGCCAGATTATTTACATTTATTTCAGAGGCTGGTACGTTGCAGTCCGGGCACCAACATCATTGTTTTTTTCAATACTTTGTTCTACCAAAAACTATAGCGGTAAATGAAATATGAAAAAATCTTTTTTTGAAAACTTTGTTCTACCAAAAACTATAGCGGTAAATAAAATGTATATCAAAATGATGCTGAGACCCTCCGCTATCACTTGCAAGTGGTCCGGTCCAGGAACAAATCACTCAGTTCGACCTATGGTCCAAAATGTCCTCTAGAGGGATATATGAAAAAATTTTTTTTGAAAATTTTGTTCTACCAAAAACTATAGCGGTAAATAAAATGTATATCAAAATGAAGCTGAGACCTTCTACTATCAGCTCCAAGTGGTCCGGTCCAGGAACAAATCACTCAATTCGACCTATGGCCAAAAATGTCCCTTGAGTGAAATATGAAACATTTTTTTTTGAAAACTTTGTTCTACCAAAAACTATAGCGGTAAATAAAATGTATATCAAAATGAAGCCGAGACCTTCTACTATCACCTCCAAGTGGTCCTGTCCAGGAACAAATCACTCAATTCGACCTATGACCCAAAATGTCCCTTAGAGTGATATATGAAAAAATCTTTTTTTGAAAACTTTGTTCTACCAAAAACTATAGCGGTGAATAAAATGTATATGAAAATGAAGCTGAGACCCTCCACTATCACCTCCAAGTGGTCCGGCCCAGGAACAAATCACTCAGTTCGACCTAGAGTCCAAAATGTCCCTTGGAGTGAAATATGAAAAATCTTTTTTAGAAATTTTTGTTCTACCAAAAACTATAGCGGTGAATAAAATATATATCAAAATGAAGCTGAGACTCTCCTCTATCAACTCCAAGTGGTCCGGTCCAAAACAAATCTCTCAATTCGACCTATGGTCCATTAGTTTGTTACCTTTCATTATTAGTTTGTTAACAAAGTTGTTATTTTTTAAACTTGGCAGCACTTTTTACTTTGTTATCTTACTTTGTTATCTTCTCGTGCACTGGAAAAGATACTTTTTTCCACGAAATTACATCAAATGTCATCTAGCCAGTATGAACACTCTAGATTTCATTCGTAATTTTATTAAAAACTCATTGGGAATATCACCGGAACTATTGATTTATTTGATACTGATTCAATAGTTCTTTTTACTTGTGATCGCAGTAATATAAAAAATTTTTACCGCTCGCTCTTAGGTATCGAGTTATAGGTCTTTAAAAATTGGATATATTTGTCTTTATTAATACATCTGCTATCTAAATTTTTATACCATTTAAGAGCTCTTACAAATATATATATATATATATATATATATATATATATATCAATGATATTTCAATATTCTTACTGCGTATCTACATGTAACAGAATATGTAAAATTTTTCTGTCAGGGTGTCAAATTCGCTCTCTGAAAGAATTATATCATATTCAAATATTAGTATTATAAGAAATATTACGAATTAAATTATATTAATTATACTGTTTAAAAGTACGTTTAAATACCTTTAATATAACTATATTCATTAAATCTTTGAGAGAAATAGTTGTATTTTTATTGAACTTATAAAATAATTTTATTTCCAAACAAAAGTGTATTCGTCGAATCCGGCGTTCGACATTCATAAAGGAAAAAATACCACACCATACGAAAAAGGCTTCATTAATATTAAAATATATATATATCTTTTTTTCAACTGGGCCGATAATCTTAATTTGTTCTAAAATTCCATATAGTTAAAAAAGTACATAGTTTTTTATAATGCACTAACTTAAATATATTTTTTTCCTCTATAAAATGTTTAGAACTGCGCAGTTTAAGGCAAGGTACTGAACCGGATACGTGTGTGTTCATAGAGGAATAATGGTTTATACTGAAGGAATGTACTTCTTATTTCCTTTCTAATCTGTATGACTAATTTGGTTGAGTTTAGATAAGAATTAAATTATTTAAAAACTCCGAAACATTTGTTGTATAAAATCCGTACCTTTTTGCTTGGTCTGCAACTTAATGCAATGTTTTGGATAGCTTTTCAAAAGAAAAGGCGTCATGTTTAAAATTATGCTTTCGAAATCAATTTGCTAATCTTTATTAGCCATTTTTCTTTTCAAGCCGTCATAAGCCGAAATTTTTGTCGCCAGCAGCGGCTATTTAAATTCTTCGGTGGCTCGACTTAGTCGGCTAGCGCAGGTCTTTGCCTTTTGTTAGAATAAAACTAATAATACATAATTACAAAAAAAAAAAATATATATATATATATAATACGCACGGCAACTCTTAATTTTTGACAACTCTGTTCATTGCAATATGAGTCGTATGTTAGTGCTATCAAATGCAACTATGTAGTTTTAAATTGTGATTTTGGTTATTTTATATACAAATTCATTAATATTCTGCAAGAACTCTTTATCTTTTATTAATGGTGTATTCTTCAGATTTTAAACATTTAGATTTTTATAAAAATTAAGATTTTAAAAAGTACTTTTTAATACAACTATGTCCTTTTCCCATTATTTGAATTTTCAAAATGGCTGACGCACTCTCGCTCTCTTTCTACTCTTCTTTTTTTGTACAAGACGAGTACCAAAAATTTCTGTACAGAAAAAACAGCAAACACAAGCAAAGAAGAAGCGTCCGACGAGAAAAAATTAATTTCCCATGATTTTTCATAAATAAATTTAATTAATAAAATTATTAATATACATTAAAAGTTATAACAAATAGAAAAACAAAGAATTTTTTGAAAATGCCAAAAAAATATAATGAAATCTTGAAGAAAACGTAGAATAAAGAATTGCAAAATTTGTGGATGAAAAAAACGACAAATTTTCACTTTTTGTGTAATGTGAGTGAAGCAGATAGAAAAAGGTTAAGAAAACCTCTCAAAAATTTTGTGAAAATTATTAAAAGTGGAACAAACAAAATTTAATTAAAATAATATTTGTGGATAGTTAAAACTTGCGGATTAAAAATCTATGAATTAAAGTGCAAAAAATTAAATTAATTCTTGAAAAGAAAAAAAAAGGCTTTAGTTGAGAAAACCACTGAAGCATAAAGAAAAAGAAAATTACACAAAAAATTATATGCAACACAAATGTTTATAAAAATGTTTTGTTTATAAAGAAATCATAAAATAAATTATACTTTTATTTTTTTTTGCCCAACCTTCGTGTTCGAGGATTTTCTTATTTTCATTTATTTTTTTATTTTTACGCCTCTGCTTTGTTACGGTTGTTTCGTGCCAATTCGCTCTTCCCACGTTCGTACGGTTGTTATATCGTCGATTATCTTTTACACCGCAAATTCGCGTTTAAAAACGTGTGTTTGTGTATTTTAGAAGCATAACGGTGTGTGTGTGTTCGTTTCTATCGGAAAGTGAGTGTGTATGTGTGCTTTGTGTAAATGACAGTTGAATACATGGGACTTAAGTGGCAACCCACTGTTTTGTAACGTGCATGACCTGCTGCTAGATCACGGCGTGACTCTTCTATTTCTCTGTGCCCCCGAACTTTGAGAAATCCTTGGAACCTAAAATAAATATTAACATGTTATTTATATTAAACATTTAAAAAAAATTTCATTTTGAAAGCAACAAAAATCCAACTGGGCCGACAACCCAGATCATCTTGGTTTTTTTTTTGTTCTCCCCACATAATTTTTATTTCTAATCAATCAAGTCATTTAACATAACAAATCTGCAAACATGGAGTTAGAGGAATTATCAAATCTTAGCAAGAATGATTTTTTGCCCCTAATCCCATCGATTAAGCAGGAACAATTGGATACCGCTTTATCTGATATGGATACACAAGAACATTTAACAGCCTCCACATCTGCTGCAGCAGCTTCGACATCTTCGTCCTCATCTTCCATAGTCAATCATCCATGTGATAGTGCTGAGAAAAGAGTAAGTTTGTTTTCGTTTTGATTTATCATTTTATTTATCATTATTTTGTTTTTGATTTGTTTTTTTTTTTAATTGACAAAAAAAGCTAAAAGAAATGAACACTCACAAGCCTACAGTGACGACAAAAAAAATATAAAAGCAAAGAAAACAAAAACAATAAATGTATTAAAGTAACAACAACCTGCTTTTATTCCTGTCATTTGTTGTGGTTGTTGTTTGTTACTAATTTTAATTTAATTCAGTATCAGTCATTATTTCCGTTTTTTATTATTGTTGTTTGTTGCTGGTTTGTTACTGCGGTTTTGTGTTGTTTATTATGTATTTGTTTTTTTTTTCTTTTATGATTTTCTAAAACAAAACGGAAGTTTACTATGTTTATTTTTTAGTTTTGATTATGTTTGTTTCACAATCGGAGTAGTTTCCCAAGTCTGAATAAAGATGCCAGATAAAACAAATTTATTCTATAATGCAGAAAAATTTTTCATCGATGCGAAAGTATAAATTTTTATTAAACAAAAAATTAAATATAAAATTTTGCATATTTTTATACATATGTATGTATATTAGGGTGGTTCGAATTTACTTCATTTTAAGATACCGCTTCTCAAATCTTTCGTCCTGGTATTATCCAATATAAAAATATGGATCCTAATATCTTATTTAAACCAAACGAAAATTAATTTGTTTTCTGAAAACCGAATTTCAAAAACCAGGTCGATTACATACCTATTTTTCTTCCTATGTGGTTTTTGTTGACGTAATTTTTTTTCCATATATTCCATATTTAATTCGAATTTTATTCCTTTTCGATGCTAAAAACGTTTTTTAGTAATATCTTAAAAATAATTTACGCAAAAAAATTATCAAACAGATAAAATAATTGAAGAAATTTGACAATTTTATTTTGTTTATTACATATAAAAGCTCAATGTTCTGAAATCAACTGAACAGGCTGTGTCATAAAAAATTATTTTAGTAGTTTTTATTTAGTTTTCAATAAAAACTAGTTGCGAATGGTTTTTGATTTGTATGGAAACACCAAACAAATTTAGGTAGTTTTTTTTATTCAAAAACGAAATAATGCCAAAAACTACTAGTTTTTGTTTGGTGTAAATGGCATATAAGAAAGATATTTTGGAGGCTCATTATTGACGTAACTAAAATTTCAAATCAGGTTAAATTTTTTTGAAATTTTGCAATTTTTCACAAAAACGAATTTTTTATACATAATATTGAAAGAAAAAAAGACCAAAATAATACAATATAATTCTCCTACAATTATACGGAAACGATTTCTTCCATTTTTTTAAACCGAACCTGTTATAAATTTTCGATACATACATTTACTTACATACATATATTTTCTATAATTTTATTAATGCTAGAACGGAAATTTTGAGAAACAGGATCTTAACATAAATGAAATTTGAGCTGGGAACATCGGCACCTTATTACCGCTTCATAAAAACTGGGCCACCCTAATGTATAAAATATATTTTATCTATTTATTTATTTTATTTTATTTTATTTTATTTATTTATTTATTTTTGTATAATAAATATATTAAGATATTGGTAAATAGTGATTATTAATTAATTCGCTGAATAATTTGTTTCTAAGTTTTCGAACTGGGACAAGGGTTTAACTCTGCAAAATGACAAAAATAAGATTAATAACAAAAAATTTTCTTCAATATTCAATACATATTATTTTCAATAACTTTAAAATATGTTTATTTATATTAAACAATAATATACCTGCAATTAAGATATTCCTTGTTATTTAGATACTGTAGCTTTCTTAGAAAGGTATATAGCAAAAAGTTCAATATTCTAGATATGCAAATACGTATATATGTACATATAAGTTTTTAATGTTGTTTATATAAATTGCAAATTTTCACCAAATACGATTTTTGTAATTTTATGAAATTTTGTCCGAAAAATTGTAAGGGAATAAAATAAATAACTAAAACTGTAGTTTGTAAATTTTCAAAAAATTTTAAGTGGATGAAAAAATTGCATTTTATTAAAATATTTTTATCCTTTTTTTTAAAAATTATAAAATTAGAGTATGTTAATTTTTCCGTAGCTATCGTTTAATCTATATGCCATTAATAATAGTGGGAAAAAATTAAAGTTTGTTTTGGGACTATTATAATAAATAGCCATGTAGCATAATGTTCCAATTGTCGTACGAAATTTGGACAACCTAAGCTTAGGTCTGTTGTCAATTAAATTTCTTTACAATATCCCTTATAAAACACTTTCATGCTACAGGTCCGGTCAGATGTTCTTATTCATAACAGAAAATATTTTCTGTAGCTTTCCAGTTGAAAATTGCATGAATAATTAATGATATGTCGGACACATTAATTACTTTTTTTTTGCTTTCCTAATGTTTTGTCTTAATTTCTATGAGACAAATTCCGCATGTTGTCTATACTACTGACTAATTTATGCGTATGTATATTTAAAATGTCTACAAGATTCTTTCAATTAGTTATACTTTTCCACTTGCTGATTTTTAGTCCTGACATTTTCTTAAGATGTTTAATTGAATTCATACCACAGAGTCATCCCATTTAAATCATCGAAAGAACTTACTAATAAAATTCAATTAAGTTATAGTTCATAGCTGGATTTTAAGCTAAATTTTCTTTAAAAATGATTAAAAATATAATTTTCCGGGAATTATGAAAAATTCCAAATTTTCCAGAAATCCCGGGATGCATTCTCTAATGTCAGATTTAACAACATACACTGGCCAAAAATCCACTTTTTCTGGGCTAAATTCAAAAAGTGTAGTTAAGCCTTTTTGAGGTTATATCGTAGACATTTTATTTAAAATCGACAATCATATTTTTAATAACGATTTTAAGAATTTTTGCTTAAACCTCTATAACACATAATTTTACTACTAGTAGACATTTTTTTAAATGTGATATTTAATTATTTGTTTTTGGCTTTATTTTAATTAGATTTAATTAGAGTTTTTAGATTTTTATTGATTAGTGAAACTACACAAAAGGTTAGAACATAATATTTCCTCTTACTATTTTGTGAAAACCAAGAAATTCCTGCTCAGGTTTATCAAAATTTAACTTAAAGAAAATTGACGAATGCAAGAGTTTGCCAAAAATGTTTATAACTATCTTATATAGCAATTAAAATAGACACTTGTGCGAACACTTTCAGGTTTTTACATTCGTGCAAGTTCATGCCCCAACATAATTTTTCATCCCTCAAAGTTAAAGGTTATCTTGATAAATAATATATTTTTCTGGTAATGAACAACAGCTTTTATCATTCCAACTCCATTTAAATAAAAAAATTTTAAATTATATTAAATTACCAATGCTTTGTCAACGTTACCACATTATATTTTTTAATATATGCTCTTGATTACTTGGTTCATTATAATTAATCAAATACATTTACCTTTTACAATTTTTTACATTATTATTTTGGAGTTCGTAAAAAAATAGATTTTTGTCCAGTGTGCAACAGATACAATTTTGAAATCCATATGTATGTTCGTTTGCATAGGGCAGTCAAAGAAAAATGAACAGAAACATTTTTTAATTTTTATTTAGAACTTATTAGAAGATCTCAAATGTGTCACATTTGGCTAAGGAGAAAATGGTCCCGAGTAACATCGTGCTAAAAATAAATCAAAATTTACAATATATTTTGTCGCATGTCAAGTTTATCTAAATGCGATAAGATGTGTGATTTTTTTACTGATTTATTCCGAATAAGCTCAAATAATTTTGTCAGCCTGATTTGGATTACAGTAGAACCACATAGAAATGGTACACTATGAAAAACGTTATTTTTGTCTCTCAAAATATTAGTTCTTTAACTTCAAAGAAATATGAAAATTAGAAAGGAATTGGATCCAAGTCAAAAGTTTGTTTAAGAAGACTTCAACAGAGTTCAATTACGTTACTCGTTTCAATTTTTGTACACAGGTTGCGCTTGATTAATTTTTTTAGAAGCCATACCAAAAAAATAAAAAAATCTAGTTAGCAATTCATTTACATATAAAATGAAGTAACAGAAGAATCTGCAGAAAAATACTACAATAAATTGATTCACTCCTAATTATAAATTATTCCGTTTATCTTTTAGTTAAAAATGTGTATGTTACAATTTAATTAATTTTACTTTACAGTATTGAGTACCCAAAAAAGCGGCAAATACTTTGTACTAAATATTTAATACTTGAACAGTACTACTGTATTTTGTTTAAAAAGACGTTTATTTTACTTAACAGATAATTTTGAAATTCTTAATTGAATATGATTTCTGGCAATTGTGAGCACCTATGTTGGCTTGAATCTTGAACATATAATTAAAAGGCTTATTGATATGAACTAGCTAATTACAGTAAGAGTCAATCAATCTCACAATCAAAATTAAAGTTGCAATGAATCCGAATTATTTTCTGTCAAAAAAATTGTGTTAAAGTTGTTATAGTTAAAAAAATTGTGACTCTGAGACGTTAACATTAAAATAAAGCATTAGTTTTTTTCTTTTATTTGAATGAATTATTTTATTAATAAATTTTTTAAAAAAAAAATCTATACTGAATTCACACTGTCAATTTGCCAAATTAAACTTATACTTAAAAAAATATACAATATTTTTTACATATAGGGATTATACAGTCATTATTCCATTAAAAGTTCATATCATATTTAAAAAAACGTATAAAACATCTTATCTAAATGTTAATAAAATATGTTTAAAATATAAAAACAAATCATAGAGATTAATAAAGATTAATGTTCTTCCTGTCTAATTAATCTTATGTTAACGTGAAAGTACAAAATTAAACTCACAGGAGAGAATACGTCACTTCAAATTTGTGTTGAAATTTTGTTTAGTCATCAAGGAAATTTTTAGGCTAACTTATTCAACAAATAGATGTTTTAAATTACCTTTAATCAGTTATCTAATAGGACATATAATTAACAAAAAAAGTTTTCTTTCTTCGAAAGTTTTTTAATAGACATTGTAAATTAAAAAAAAAAAAAAAAAAAAAAAAAAAACAAAAAACGCACCAAAAAAATCCAAAAATCATTTAAAAATTTTATGAACAAATATAAATTGAAAGATTTGAATTTGATAGTGAACAGTGTGGCGATTTTTCGCCAAACGTGGTGTTTTTTAATTGCTTTTGGTGACTAAATTATTTGGCTAATTTTAAAAATTTTATGAAATAGGTATTTGTATAGAAATACGATTAGGTATTCTTACTAGCAATCGACTACTTTCAGTATTTGCCCATCTAACAAAATGAAAGATCTTAATTTGTAAATTCAACTTCAGCTTAGATTGAGAAAAGTCAGGATTTCTTCAAGTGAACAAATGTTGTTATATAATGTTAGAATTATTTTTTTTAAATAAATGTCAATAAATTTTTAAAGTTGTTACCCTAAAATGGAGATATATGAATGTATATATGAATGTTTGTTTGCATGTATGTATGAATGTATGTATATATGTCAGAAAAATACATTTTAAATTATAATTTAATTTTCTATGGAATTACTATTAGCTACTGCAATTATCACTGACATTGTTGAAGCTGAATTTATGTATAAAATATGGAAAATTCGAATCACTAAAAATTATACGACACTAAAACCTTTTTGTTAATTTTTTTTCTTTTGGCGATTTCTGATTAGCAATTTTCCGACAGAGGATCAAAAAATCTGACAACTCTGATGGTGAATAATACTTAAGGCAAAGTATAAACAAGTAGTCAGAGTCTCTTTTGGTAATATTTCTCTCTCTCTCTCATATACGGGAGCCGTGTCAAATGTGAGAAAACTAATACAAAGAAAAACGTCAAAAATTTTACCTACAAATATTTGAATTATTAAGGATTTTTTAGAATATCACACAGTATTTTTAATTTTTTGGAACACACTTTTATTTTGAAAATAGATCCAGTTTGCACAAAATACAATATATTTATTTTTTATTCATTTTTGACAATTTGTTTTAGAAATTAACATGTTCAACTGAGTTTCAATTTTTAGTATTCAAAATTCAAACAAACATTTTTATAATATGGGGAAAATAAAAAAGCGCCAACACAATACAATTTTTGTTACACATACTTAAGAGTCAGATACTTTTTCACTAACACACTCTTAAGAGTTGGGTACTCCTGCCAAAGAGTCGGACTACTTGTTTACACTTTGGCTTAAGGTATTAAAAGGTAAAATTAAAAAAAAAAATCATCGCTTCCTTTTCAAAATAAAAAAATAATTTCCGGTAAGATTTGGAAAGCAAATTTAAACTTTTTAAAGCCAAAACCGACTTTTTAAAATATTATGCAAAATAAAAAATAAATCTGTGTATCTCCGCTTCCTGATAGAAATTTCAAAATTTGACATCGTTATACGAATAGTATTATAAGTGAGCCGAGTTTAAATTTTCTAAGTCGTCTGGAAGCTTCAGAAATCTCTCGAAGAGAAAATATTATATATGTAGATGTTTTTTTAACTATAAAATTATTATAAAATTTGGGTAAATAATTGCCAAATTCTTAGAGTTCCCAAATGGAGGTCCGTATTACTTTAGGAGTCCGTAGCAATTTTTTTTCCGCGAAGAGGTCTAAAATAGAGAGTAAATTCATTTGCTTTTGTCGGAATAAGAGGGGGATTGAAGTCGATCAAAGAACCAATTGTCGTATTAAAATTTCGCATAAAGTTACTAAGATCGTATAGATCGCGTGTGATCTATACGATTTAAAAGTGATGATTTCGATGAGTGAAAAAAGTTTGAAAATGAAGAATTCGTGGATTTGCTTGATCATGAGTCATGCCAAATGCAAGAAATGCTTTCATAATGATTGAGAGTAGATTAAGCAAAAATTTCTCTGTTTTAAAAGCACTTGAATTTATCCAAAAGTATCGAATTTTTAAGGACGATTAAAAGGGGAACCACTATCGACACCATGGCACCCAAGTAATGCTCTGTATTTAATGGTATTTGATTATTATGCGCTGATAAAACAGGGTGAAATGACCTGTAATGACATAATTGGTCAGTATGAAAAGAGCTTTGAATAAAAAATGGCCAGGATACGCGACCAGACAATTCGTGACAATTCTCGCCCTGATGTTGTGCGATCAGTTAGGAAAATTTTTATTACAAAACGATAGGAATTAATGCCTATTCCAATATATTTTCTTGTAGACCTTGCAAACATTTTTTACTCATTTTGCATTTGTATTGAAGAATTCAAACATGTCAGGTGGTCCGCTGGAAAATAAAATTCCTGAAAAGGTCGCGAGGTTAGTTATCATGTGGACCCCTGGTTTGGAGCACTTAAAAAGTGACGTAGTAGCACTTCTTAAATTTATAATTCGTGCAAACATAAAAAGATACATTTATAAAATTAAAAAAATGACGTCATACACATGTATACAGTAAAGACATCTTACAATAAAGCAATTTAAAATAATCCTACACTGTAAAAAATTATTTACATTTTTATTTCTTATATATTATGTTTCCTTAACAAAAAGATATCGTTTAATAAATATTACCGTTTCGATTTCAACATCAAATTTTTAAACATGAGGATATCGATAAGGAGATATACATTAAGTCAGATATGACATTAATAGTTTCAAGTTGAAACCAACGTTAAACGAGATATTAACATATTTAAGTTAGGTTAGGTGAAAAAGAGTGGCGTCTTCATAGCACCACTCTGAGACCAGTCTCTCCATTGTAAGTCCCTTTAGTAAGCCAGAAGAGACACTAAAGAAAAATAGAGTAGATAGAAAAAAAAAGAAATCCATTAGATAATCTATTTAGAAATCGTGGAATCTGCAATCTAGCAATCAAGAATGATTACCCCTAAGCCACCATATTCTCATTACGAACCTTATCAGGTTACTACGTCCTTTGCCTGTAACCTCCTATTTCGTGCAGTGTGTGACTCCCAAACATACAAGTTTTTAGCGTTAAAGCCCTACACAATGAGAGAGCATATGCAAAATCTGACGAGCTCATGTCCCATTTATTAGTCACATTCTGTATTAAGGGGTGACCAAAGGTCATACCCAAAATGACCCTTAGATTTCCCCCACACATGCTCAAAAGATGCTTCAAATTTGCTAGATTAAGACTAGACCATAACGTCTAGATATTCTGCAGTGCGTTGTATTCTTCCATGCATGATTCGTTCTGTCTAGATTCCAAAATAGGACCCCATTGGAACCCTAACCGATACCACCGCAAAAAGAATTATTCAGCTCAGATTCACTGCGAGCTAGCACATCGACTATTTCATTGCTAAGAATGTCACAGTGACCAGGAACCCAACACAGTTTTATCCTGTAGGTATCTATTAGACTTCTCAATTCCTTCATACATTCAAGCATAAGCTTGGACTTGACAAAATGACTTGTCATTGCCAATTATGCAGCTTGCCTATCCACATGGATAGTTACTTCAGAATCCACTTCAACGTTTGCCTTTAATAATTCAAAGGTCTTATAAATATTAAGAATTTCTGACTGAAAAACGCTGCAACTATCAGACAAACTACAAGATCATCTGATATCCGTTCCCATAAAGTAGACGCCCGCATCTGTGCCTACTTTCATCTTCGAGCCGTCCGTTAAGACAGCCCAACCTCCACGGAGCTTATCCGTCTCAGCCCAGAGGTCGCTAGGGATGCAACAGATTTCAGTAACGGGAGTAGCCCCGAAATCAATTTTTGTCCTGACATAATCCGTAGGTCCTACGGATAGTGTTTGACCATTGAATTCAACTTCGTTAAGTATGCTAGCATGCACCGCTCTGAAGTTTCCTATTAAACCCAATTCCAATTTTATTATTAACATATTTAATAAAATTTAAAATTACGGTCTGCCCGATAATTGTTTAAATTGATTTAAATTTTTTGAATATATTTCTTTACGAATGGTGTGAAGATAAATACGTCATTTAAATACGTCCTGCACAAATGTTAAATATGCTCCACACGCTGTTAATTGCCTTCTTAAAAAGAATAAAATATTTTATAATAAAACAAAAACTATATCAAAATTAAATTTTAAAACTTTAAAAAAATGTCGAATATGTCACTTTATACATAAATTTTTTTTGAACATAAATTGAAATTTTCAAGTGGGTGTTGGGAGCAGACATGAATCGGGTAAGCGGAAGAGTGGAAGTAGCCTAGGCTAGTAGATTCCACAAATATATTTTCTATTTCTAGATTCAATCCGGGTTCAGAGATATATAATTTTGAAAAATGTATTTTATCATTATGAAAATGTTGAAAAATGTGGAATTCTCATGCGGCCCAATGGACATAAGGAGAAGACATGATTCGGGTAAGCGGAAGAGTGGGAATAGCTTACGCCAAGTAGATTCCAGAAATGTATGATATATACTTTTGACTAAAATTTTTATAAACAAAGCAAAAGCAAAAAGGTACACTTCAGTTCCAATTAAAGTTGTTCAAAAATGTGACCTATTTTTTTTTAAACAATATGTTGATAAGCGTTCGATGAAGTGCATTGATGTAAGTTTTTGTAGATTAGTATTTTGGGAATGATGTAATTAGTATTTTATATAAAACAGAATATATTGATAAGAGATATTATATATTGATAAAAAGTGTTTGATAAAGTGTATTGATGTGTGTTATTGTAGTTTAGTATTTTGGGGTTGATGTAATTAGTATGTTTGTTTGTTATGATTTTTTCTTATTTCATAATTTATGAGACAATGTAGAGTTTATTGTGTAATTTAAGGCAATAATTGTGTGCATTGGAATAAGTGAAGAATTTATATTATTTATGATATATGATTTCATAGCATGATATTCCTGATAATGATAATTTCTATAGTTCAATAGTTTTTAAATTAGATTCCATTTATACTTAGGAATTATCGCATCATAGTCTTTCGAATTTCATTGATTTGTGAAGTTTAAAAAAAGAAAAAATAAAATAAAAAACTAAAATGAATTCTACAACTTTTGAATGTACTATTTGTGGTAATCAATATGATACTAAACAAGGGCTTAAAAGACATAAAGTCCATATAGCATGTTCTATTTACAAATATGTATGCTTAAACCATTATGAGAAAAGGCAGCATGAGTAGTTACATCACCAGGGAGTAAGAATCTCTGATTTCCATGTATCACCATCAACATCTGCAGCAGCAGGAATAAATAATCAAGGAATTAAAATCTCTTATTTTCATATATCACCATCTAGAACAGTAATTGATCCTCTAAAGTTTTTAAATAGCTACACTATCAACACCTACTTATACAAAGCATATCTAAACCTAAAATGAAAAAGGCCACTGAGAACCACTGAAAAATCAAACGTTGGTTTTTTACTGGATACCATATCTGACCCAAACCATATCTCATTTTCATATCTTCGAAAATGAAATCAATATTAACAAGTCAAAAGGATGTAACATCAAATTCATAAAATAAACAGTTGTAAACTTTGTTATATTTTAGAAAATTTTGGTTTCTATTTTTGTTTTAAGTGAACGATGAAAAATATTTACTTAAATGCTGAATTTTTAAGCAAAAAATAAAAATTGTGATTACGACCTTTTGCATTTTCGTAATGTTGTTTCGCTTCTGCTGTAAAAAATTAAAAGAATTGCAAAATAAACGTAAAATCTAATAAATAGTTTATAGTTGCGGAAACCAAGAACACAAATCTAATGTAAACATTTCTATTGGAAACCGCGTCCTGGTATTAAAGAGTTTGCTTAGATCTCCATATTTATAAAGGGGGTTTCTAATTAAATATTGAAGAGTATTTACAAGAGGGATGTGCAATTATAATCAAACTGTAAAATGTCAGTTTAGCAAAACATGTTATGATTAAATTTAATATGGAGCTGACTGCTAAATACAAATTACCAACTCATTCACTTAAATCAGAAAAGGAGATTTACCTTATAACGAAAATGGTGCGATTAACAAGAGATGAGATTGTACGAATTCAGATAGATAATATAAAAACGAAGATGACTGAATTTCAGGAAAGGAATTCAGGTTGGATACTTGTTTAAATTAAATACCTAGATGTCAACGTGAATAAAGCATCACCATCACCAGGTTCACAATTCATTCCAACACCTGTAGAACTAGTGCAGAAACGGACTTGTATTAATGATGTGAATGATGATATTTATTGTTTTAAATGGTGTGTGATACCTGCGCTTTATAATGGCAACAAGTCTAGAACATCCATCTATGGAATAGATAACATTTCCGATGAAGTAATCAAACTTAGATGTGGTAGAACAATAGGCTTCTCTTTGATAAAATTTCCAACAGATGTGAAAGATGTAAAATTATTTGAAAAAAAAAAAAAAAATAAAAAAAAAATAATATTGACATTAGTATCAATGTTTTCGGATATGATTCGAAATTGAAAATAATAATCGGTACATATTATATAACCTTGGGAGAAGCGAAATATCATTGCATATTAATAAACAATCTTTTAAGGTAAATAAAAGAATATTTAAATGTGTTTCAATACTATTAACTATATAATTTAATTTTAGACTACTTTCAACTCAGTTGTCCGCAAATAACGGAAGTATTATTATTTGCAGTGCATTCAAAGGAGAGAATGGAAATACACAAAGGAAAAGAATGTGGTGAATGTATACCAAAAATGCCCTAAGTTGAGAATTTGTTTTAAAATACATAAATTTTGAAAGACAGATGGAAATTTCGTTCGTAGTGCTTGCTGATTTCGATCGAGTTCTAGAGGATATTTCATTAAGTGAAATTAGTGAAAAAATCGACTTTTATGAAAAAGCATATACCTTTTGTGTATGCATTTAATGTTGTGTAATTTTAACAAGTATTTGATAGATTTAGAATATTTAATAAAAGTATATATATATATATATATATATATATATATATATATATATATGAAAAGAAGTAAGAAAAAGTTTGTGGCATCCTTGGTTAGGTGTATTGGCTACTAATTTGTCCAATGATAATTTATAAGCAATACTCAAAAAAATATGGAAGAAATTTTATTGAAAAACTATATGGTACTATATGAAATTATATTTGAAAACAGATGTTCTCTTATTTATAGTTGCCCAGTTCTAGCGTGAGATGCTATGTTAAAATACACAAAAATAAAATCAGAACTTTTAACGGAATTGAAAATGTATAATTTCGTTAAAAGAGGAGTAAGATATAAGATAAGTACTTAAATAATTATGATGATTCAAAACCGTCCGAATATACTTTATATTTAGACGCCAAAAATCTATGTAGTTGGGCAATATCTGAATTTCTTCAATATGGAGGCTTCACTTGGACTAATGATTTCATGCATTCGTGAGACGTTTCAGATAATTCAGAAGTAGGTTATATTTGAGGTAGATTTTTCTTACTCTTTAGATTAACCTACCATTTTGTGTAAAAGACAAAATAATAGGTGGAAATAAACATGAACAGCTTGTGGCTGAATTATCTAACAAATCAAAATATATTATTCACTACAAAAAATTAGCACAATGTTTGAAAAATGGTTTGGTGTTAGAAAAAATTCATCGCATCTGCAGTTTAAACTAAAACTGTGGTTGAAAGCATACATTGATGTAAATACCGAATATGGAACATTTGAAAAATACTTTTATTAGTTATTAAATAATTCAGTGTGTGGAAAAACAATGAAGAATTTTGATAACATAAAATATATAACATAACATAAAATATATACGTTTAGCTATCAAACGATAGCTAATAAAAAGATATACCCATATTTCGTAATTTTTCAAAAAAAAAAAAAAAAAAAAAAAAAAAATTTTATATAAAATTTGTTAGTAGTTTTACTTCTTAATTTCTAATTTTTTTTATTAAAGTTTTTTTTTATTAAAAAGACGATTCTATCCTTCCTTTTAACTATTTTTGAAGAATTAAAAAATATGGGTATATTTATTTTTCTTTCTCTATCTTTTGGTGTATAAATCATTAGTATTTTGAGAAAAAAAAAAAAAAAACTTTTAAGAATTGTTCTAGGATTATCCACGTAAATGGCCGAATGGCATCCTGTCCAATCATCGTAGGAAGTTAAAATATGGCAAATATATTCTAAAATACGTCCCTTTTCATAATTTTAGGTACGTTTAAATGTAGCTTGCAAAAAGGAATTTTGGACCACCCTAATGTACACATTCACATTCATTTTAAATCACACACCATATCAACTAGTGAAATAAAATAGCTTTAAGTTTTAATAATACCAAGCGTAATAATGTAAACACATATGCTTGGCATCATTACCAATTAGATTCTGGTGATGGTGAATTTGAACTCGATATGTAATCCGGACGTAGAACATACATTTCTGCAATCTACTAGTCCTAGGCTACCCAGTAGGATCACTTGAAATTTTCGATTTTTGTTCAAAGAAATTTTATCTATAATTTTTTTATAATTTTATATTTTAATATGTTTTATAAATACATTTTGATTTTTTTATATAAAATTAATTTTTTATAGGTGTTTTTTATTAAAAAAACATTTTTTTCATTTTTTTTTTCAGAAAGCAATTAACGGCGCGTCCTTTTTTTCAAAACTGATATATGTTTATATTTTTTTAATAGGATATCTTGAAAAATTTTTATTGTTTTCTCTTTGTAATTAAATTCCAATAACAACTTTGGTAATAATAAAAATCATTATATTTTGGGGATAATAGAAGAAACTATATTTTTTAAGTGTAATTTACAATATCCATTCACTTAAAAGTATACAACAAAAAAATTATCATCATCTTTACTTCACATGTGTTTTAATAATACGTGAGATACTTGAAATTCTTTTGAGAAAACCAATTGTTTCAGCCAAATGAAATAATCTTAAATAAAAATAAAAACAAAAGAAACAAAAAATTAAACTTAAAGAAAAACAAAAAATATCAAATCGTATCTCGTGATTTTTTTTTTTATCAAGTTGCACGAAATTAAAAACACGATCAACGGAATGTTGCTTAAATATAAAATAAAAAGAAAAACAATAAAAACAACAACTAATAACGATATAACCACTTTTAAGAATCCATTACTCTACCGTAAATTTAAATGTAAACGGAACGTAAGTGGATGGTTAATTAAGAAACGTAAATGTAGCAAGTACTTTATTGTTGTATTGTACACATCAACATCAGTGGTGACAATTACACATATTAAAGTAAATCTCTTGTAGTTTACAAATCGCTAGATTTAACTATTTTTATTTAAGAGATTTTTGTACAAAAGAAAATTTGTTATTTTATAAGAAAAATGTTTAATTTTAAATTATTGCTTCAATTCTACGCTTTATTTAAATCATTTTAACAATATTTCTAATGAACAAATTATCCAATTATTAGACTTTTTACAGTGATTTTTTACCGACATTTAGTGAATTGAAATAAAAAGCTGTCAACACTGTTCTTACGTAAAAACGTAGACCAAATTTGATTTGGTTACTACGTTACATTTACGTTTGTGAGTACCCATACACACATAACTCCCATAAGCAAAACGTGTCAGCTGATTTACATTTACATTTACATTTACGGTAGAGTAATGGAGCCTTTATAAGATATTTACAATGATAAATAAAACAAAAATGGTCGTATAAAATTTGTAAAACGTGCCATAAAACACATGTTAGCTGAGGAATATACTAAAAAAAGCAACAAACAATGTAATAACATAGCAAAAATTATAAAAACAATAACAACAATCACATAAACTAAGTAATAAAAAAATTGTTGTAAACGTATTTTTTTTGTTTATTTCGTAGTTTTCAAAATACGATTTCACACGATTTTTTTTTTTTTTTTTTTTGCAAATACACACACAACTTTCGTCTCATTTAACTTATATGTACTATATAATAAATACATACGTTCTACATAGTCTCGTAAAATATCTTCTATAAATCACTTGTTTCAGATTCAATACTCGCTCTGCAAAATGTTTCTTTAATTTATCATTTTGTCAAATATCTTTTGTTTTAAAATGTTTGTATTCTTTTATGTATTTTATTTTTGTAGTTGTTGTAAATTTTATCCATTTTATTATCTATCAATATCCATAAATATAAGTCGTCATGTCAGTCAATTGCTTTGTATATAAGTTATTTTAATTAAATTTACATTATAAATGATGGTTGGTATTCACTTTAGCATTAGTGAATGTGTTTGAAAAATATTTATCATACTCATATAAATAAATTAAAGTTATCAAAGGAAATTGGAGTTTAATTATTGGAAAAACATTTATAGTAAATTTGAACTTTTTGACGATTATATGAAAATATGATAAGGCTGTTGGATATACTACATTAATCGTTTTGTTTTTGGAGAAGAAAGAAACTTAATTCTCATTGATTGTATTAGTGTGAGTGTTTTTAGTACTTAACCAAATGAAGGGATCGGTCTCTGAGTGGAGATGTGGTCCAAGGGTATCACGTGAACCTTCTCTATCTATCTATCTAGTACTTAACCATATTGAGTGATGGACACAAAATCAGATCAGTTGTTACTTTATCGTTTTTTTTGCTGAAAGTTGTTAATTTGATACTGTGTAACATTTTTTTAATGATTAATCTTACCCTCATAAAATAATTTAAAAAATCGAATTTTTGGCTAAATTTAAAGTTTTGCTGAAATTTCAAAGTTTAAGTAAAATTTTGGGTTTTTGTTAAATTTTCGGTTTATTGGTGAAATTTAAAATTTTTGGTGAAATATTGTATTTTGTGTTAAATTTTTAAATTTTTGGCTTTGAAATTTTGTTTTTTTTTTTTTTGAAATTTAGATTTTTTTTAATGAAATATTGTTTTTGATGAAATTTCGAATTTTTAATAAAATTTCGGATTTTTGGTAAAATTAAAAATTAAAATTTTTTTTGGTAAAACTAAAAATTTGTTGGTGAAATTTCAAATTCTTGGTAATATTTTGAGTTTTTGGTAAAATTTTTAGCGAAATTTAAAATTTTTGGTGTATTTTTGGATTATTGGTGAAATTTAAAATTTGTTTTTGGAACTTTTGCTGAAATCTTAGATTTTTGATAAAAATTAAAATTTTTGGAGGAATTTGGATTTTTGGTAAAATTTTCAAACTTTTGGTAAAATTGCTGATTTGGAACATTTTAAAGCGCTAAATATTAAAAATAAATTATCGCAAAAAAATGTTTGAGTTTGCTGTTAATAAAGTGCACATGTTCACCCTGTATTAATTTTGAGAGTAAAACATGTAAGGAGAATACTAGAGCGCCATGAGCACAGTATTTAAAGGCGACCAAAAATTCTTATTGCTAGCCCATTTTATAGATTTCTTATATAGATTTTTTTATAATAAAAAAAATTATTTGGCGATATACAGGTTCTAGTCATTATTTATCAATAGTGATTAATAACTTTTTATCACTGGTTCCTAATCATCAAAACTTCCTAAATCTTCTGTACAGTAGCGATCATGGTAGTTAATTACAGACAGGATAAAAAGAATTTATATCGTATTTGAAAAGGGATATGAAATTTTTTGACAGCTTCGAGTTTTGTTACATCCTGTCTATTAACAGTTTGAATAGTCCCCAGGCCTTTAATTAAAAAATCCACTCTTCTTATCTCATTTTTCAGTATTAGTCTGCGTTTCGAAAGATGGAACAAGTTCCTGAATTTTTCGTAAGAATCAGAAGCTAGGCTATAAATAATCTATTAAAAACCAGATCCCATTTGTCCTTTGGGGGTTTTACGACATTAAGTAAATACTGTCGAATGGTCCAGCCCCCAATTTTATTAGCGTGCAGTGTACTTTTTCAAAAACTCGTACTTTTATTATAAGATAAAAGTGCAAGTATTAGCAGATCCAAGTTCTTATATATTTTGCGCAAATATGTAAAATTTTTAAAATACATTAGTAGTGTTCATTCAATAAATCCTTTTTTCAAATTTGAAATTAAAGCTTAAATACAAATTTGTCAACTCTATCCAATTTTGTTCATAATCCTTAAAAAAAAAAAAAAAAAAAAAAAAAAAAAAATTAAAATTTCCTAACAATAACCATATTACCAAAAATCTTTAATATTAATTTTTAATTAGAAAAGATCAGAATAAATTGTCTTTATATGTCTCCATTTATCATGAGTTATATTTACCATAAATCACTATTTTTAATTACATTTTTTACCATAATAAAAAAAAAAAACTCCCAAAGTCATAGTCTATTAGAGTGCAGAAATTTTAATTTCCTTATTATAAACCGCATTAATGAACAATAAAATGTGTGTGTTTTTATATGTAAAACGAAAATGTTTATGTGTAAGTATAATACATATGTATATGTAATATGTATATATATATTAAAAAGTATATAGTTGGATTATGTATACAGCATCATACACACAATTAATCCTATTAAGAACAATCGAATTATATTATAATTCCAAGGCCTGTTTTAAAGGACTTTAAAGGGAATTACACAAAACACATACATACATTCTGTCCATATGTATTCCTATGTTGTACTTGCAAGTATGTATATGAATAATATAATATTAGGTGTGTCTTTAATTACTTGTTAAAAAACAGATGTAATTTATAGATGATAAATTAAACATGCAATTTGTAATTGGTCTAAAGAGGCTTGAAGTTAATCTATTTCGAATTTTATCATGTCATCTATTTTTCACTTAAGTGAAACTATTGTAAAAATTTCCCAAAGTGCCCGAAGTGTTTTTAAATAAATCGTATACAATCTGCGCCAATTTTTTTCTGATCACATCATTTCTTATACATACTTTATAGTTAAAATATCATATATAAAAAAAAGAAGAAAAAGTTTTTGCTGTATTTATGTGCGAATTGCCGCTTGTAATAATAGTGAGTGTAAATGTAACTAATTTATGAGATATTCTTTATTCTTTATCTGACATTCCAGTCCAATACACGTTTAAAAAATAGTGATTTATAATTTTTTAACAAATTTAATAGGTAAAAACAGCAAAGAAGTAATTTATAATAAATAAAACTGAATTGAGAAAGAATGAAGGAGTACGAAATCAACTCTATTAAGTTAAATTCATAGAATGGAAATATTTATTAAAAAAGTATTATCTCAATCAAGTAATATTATTCTAAATGTACTTTTCTTCAAAGTAATATTTGTTGAAAATATAAAAAAAGCTCATATTAGTCTAAAGAGTTCAACGTAATCTTATAAGCTGATTATTATATAATATTCGTATTAATCATCTTTGGTTCCAAAATAATACTTTTTTTTTTTTTAGAAAATTGGAACTTTTTTAAAAAGTTAATTATCTTAGAATATTTGTCCTTTAAAAATTGGCATGTTTTTGGTACTTTTTTGAAAATAGGTAGGGTACAAAGGACAAATCTGCCATCGTTAATTATTATCGTTGTTCTATTCACAGTGCAACAAGAAAAAATTGGCTCAATAATTCCAACGCAAAATGAAAGCGTACCAGTAGTCTAGCAAACATCCCAGGGGTTTTCAAAGTTAGTTCGAATTTTGTTTTTATTACCTCTTGAAGTTTGAATTTTTCGGAGCCCTTTTTCAATATTATTGGAAATAAAAATCATTTAAATTATTTAATCCAAATGCTGTTATATGTTGTTTTTCTTTTGTAGACTATTAGCATTATTATACTACATTTTTACTGAATACCACAAATTTTTACCCTTTTTACGCCCATTTTTGTCAAAATATTGTTCACTTTAACTTGATCTTATGTTTAAACTACTAAACCGATTAAAATTAAACCTGACATATATGTATACCTTTAAAGGAAATACGATGACTTTTTTTAAAAAAGGTTGATTTGCTTCTTAGTAACCAAATTGAAAAATTTATAAAAATGTTTGTAAAACTGGTAAAAAATTATTACAGTATAATAAAAGTGATCGAAAAAGATGTGTGGCACCATACAGATTAAATTTCATAATATAGAGTATTTTCTATTCCATGAGTACATAAAATTTTATGTAAATTGTCTTAGTAGCAAAATTGGTTTTTACTGAAAGTGAAGTAAAAAATGGGCGTGGCATCCAACTTATATTATGACCCACAAAATATCATTTGAACTTTCAAAAAAAAAAAAAAAAAAAATAATAATAATAATAATAATAATAAAAATAAATAAAATAATTATTAACAAAAAAGTTGGCGTGACATTTCTTTTCCGAGGGTGCACGATACACACTTACACATGGACAATAAAATAGGTGTAAATCTTTTTATTTTTAAAATGTTTGTACTTTATTTACTTTTGCAATTTACCTACATTGGTGTTTGGAGATTGGGAGAGGTTTTTATGAAGAAACCCCATATTTTCCTGCGGACAATAAAATAGGTGTGTTCGTAAAAATTTTAAAATTACAAAATTGTTTTAAATTTCTGAAACTAATTATCAAAGAAATGCAATAACGGCACGAAAGGACATAATAACAGTGTTGCCATATTAGCATTTTTTCTGCTAGATTTGCAGAATGGATTGGTAAATTGCATATTTATTTTGAAAAATTATACTAAATGCTTTTTAGCATAGTCCTATTAACAGCAGTTTTTTAGCACATAAAGATCACAATAAAAATAATATGTTAGTAGTGGTTAGAACTTAAGACGCATTTCGGTATTGTATATACACATGAAAAATGTTACACAGCAGACATTTTGTACAAGTTTTGTCAGAATGAAAAATTATTTTTGTTAATTTTAAATTTTAAACAAAGCTTTACAGGCAAAAAAGCGAACCTTTAAACATTTTAAATGATTTATTATTATTTAAATGATTTGTTAGAGAAAATAAAGACGATTTTCTACTTCCCCAGCCTTGGATATTCGTTTCAAAATCTTATTAAAAAAAATCTGAAAGTAATTTCTGAAAATGCAAAACTTGAAAATAAGTATGTTTTCTAAAAAACCGCAAAAAAATGACTTTTTGCCGAAATCCACAAAATTCAAATCGCAGTTACGGCTTAGTCATACAAGGTATTGACTTTATTTTTTTTTTACTTTTTTAGTGTTGTCTATAAACCTCGATAGTTTTATTCCAACTTTTTTGAAATTTGTTTAAAAAAATTTTTTAAAAGTTTGAAATTAGAGTTTTGAAACAGTTTAAAAAAATCAATAAGCAAGGAAAAGGGGTTTGAATTATCCTGTTGAAACAAAAACATATTTTCAGTAATTATGGTTAAAATTTAATCTTAAAAAATTAAAATTTTTTGTACACTCCTTACACAATTGGTCTAAAATACATTAATGTTCTGGGGAATTCGTAATAACTTAAACATGTTTTAACCGATTTTTTCTTTTTATGTCTTGATTGATAGATAATTATGTGTAGATTACGATTTTTTAACATTTCGTTACAAAACAAAGTATTTAATAGCTAAATTTTTCTAAAAACTGTAAAAAGCCATATTTTCCCCATATAAACACACCATACAAAATTCGGATCCAATGTTCCAATGCGGCACGGGTTAACGATATCCGATTTCACTTATATTTCACACAATATATTTTTCAACTCAATAAACGATTCTAGGGGGAGTTACGGTCAAAATTCAAAAGTAGGAAAATTTTGGTGCAGTCTAATGTATACATAATATAATAAGTAAATTTTTGTAATAATCAATTAGTTTTTTAATATATTAATTTTTCATTGAAAAATAAATTTTAATTGTTGCAAATTTTTTGTTTCAATATCTAGATACACAATTCAAGTCCAATAGATTAACGATTGAAAGTTAAAAAACTTAGCAACTAATACTACTTTGATATTAAAAAACTCTCTCCCCATAGAAGGAAAAAAGTGTTTTGTTACCCCCAAAAAATAAGCCTTGGTATGTTTTATACTGAAATTAACCACGACAGCTTGTTGCAAATAAATAAACATAAAACACATTATGATAATAACTATTTTTGAATTTTTTTTGACTATCCCTAGCATTGCAGAGACACACACCCTAAAAGTCATTGGTTGGATATTATACCGTTATTATTAAAAATTATGATTTTTTTTCATTACTAACTGAGCGAGAATGCTTCTTATATTATTGATTTAGATATATTTAAGGATTTTAGGTAGAATTTATATAATAGGATATACTTGATTATTTTAAATCTTTCATATTATATTCCAAGGGCCACATTCCCATCACTTTTGATGAACGATTCAAGTCGTTATCCTTTCAAACTCTCTACTCAGATTAGGGTCCCACGACTATTTACAATAAATCCTAGCACAAAAACCTCAAATGTTTCTTATAATTAAAATGATTCAGACCTGACTATTCCGACCAAAGGCACTCACCTACTACCACTTATTACCATAACGCCTTTTGTTCATATAATATCAATTATCTTTAATCGCTTTTTACATCTTTTCATTAGATAGATTTTTGTTTTTACAGTAAAATGACATTTTTAAAGCTTTTAAATATTATATTATTCCTATCATAATTTATGGATCTGAATAAGTTGTTTCCTCTCATTTGGAATATCTTGCATCATCCTAAAAAGTCCTCAATTTCCAAAAATTGTTCAAAGATTTATTGAAAAGGGTTATGCTCCAATATAGAGACCCTTACATACCACTTTTGTGGAAATTTTAGCTTTGTTGGGAAAGTCGGTCTTAAGATACAATCTGAAAGTTTCTAAATGAATAAGTTATTCCTATGATTAAAATTATGACTAAAAATGTTAAATAAACTTAAAACAATTATTTCAGAATATCCCACCCCAATTAGTAAAAAAAAATTAAATAATTTTTAATAATTTTAATAATATCCTAGCAAATAATTTTGGGGTGTATGTCTTCGCTATTGGGAGTATAATAAAGGAGTCTTCTTCTCTACTATTATGCAATTCTAAAATAATCACAAATTATTTTGTGATTTAAAAATGTTTGCAAAAAAAATGTTTATTGTCCACAGAAAAATATGTTTTCTTAAAAAAAAATCTCTTCCAATATTCAGACTCCAATGTAGGTTAATTCCAAAATATTTTTTTTATTCCTTAGATAGTTGTATTTAATATATAAAACAAATATAAGTTTAAAACAATTTAAAACAAAAAATTTTATTTTTTTTTTTTATTTGAATGAAAAAATAGGTGTGAATATATATTTTATTGTTCATATGTGTATATAGAAAAAAATATATACTTTATGAGAGTATTATTTCGGTAATATTTTTTTTTATATGTTTGTAAAGATTAAAAATTATATTGTCATCATAATGACCTCAATGTGTTTATTCTATTTAAAGATATAAAGAAGCAAAAAGGCCCGCCATTTTAAAATTTAGGGTTCTATTTGTTTGGGGAGAGCTTGTTGTTTGGCCAAAAAAATAAATACCCATGTTTTTTAATTTTTTTAAAGTTTTAAAATTTTGTTATAAATCGTAATTAATTATACCAAAATAATATATAAATAATAATTATGATTTTAATCTCTGCTGCACTATCAAATCCATGGAATGATTTTTATCTTTAGTTTAAAATGCCCTTTAAATAGAATATAATATTGAAAATCTCAAAAGGTAAAATAAAACATCAACAAAAACTAGCAATTACATTATTACTCTTGGCAAAAAAAAAAAAAAAACCCTTCGTATCTTCGGGAGGACGGACCATTACGTAGGGTCTGCAAGAGAGATTTTTCTATCATGACAAACGTACAATTCTTATCATGATAAGAATTTATCACACCAAAGTTAGACCAATTTTTTTTTTTTGTATTATTGTAGTGTTATGTTATAATTGTTAGATCTCAAGCGAAGATAAATTCGTTTTGTTATCAAACGTCATTTTAATTGTAAAAAAAAAACTTAAATTTATTAATTATTTGGGGAAAAAAAGACAACGAAATTAAAAAAAAGATTACCATTAAATATTGACAAAATACCTCGACAAAAAATAAAAAAGTGATTTGTTATATTAAAATTGTATTCCCAATATGCTGATATAAACAAAAAATTGCAGTTGCTCGTCCGACGTTTTGTTATTTGTTATAATAGAAATATCTCTCGTGAAGATCCTACGTTACAGATTTTCAAGAGAAAATTAACGTGAAAAAAAATCCCAATAAAAAATTTTAAGGTATGACAAACTTTTTCCAGACGAAGCTACAAAATTAAAATAATCAGTTATGCTAGCAATGTACGACGACCCATGGAATTTTAACGAACGTTATTAAAAAGACTGTCAAGCGCGGTTTATAAACATATCGATTTGGGGGATGTGGACATAAGGATCAGACATGAATTGGCTAAGTGGAAGAGTGGAAGTAGCCTAGGACCAGTAGATTCCGGAAATGTATGTACTATGTCCAGATCCTATCTGTGATCAGAGATATATAATTTTGAAAAATGTGTTTTTTCACTACGATCATATTGAAAAATGTGGAATTTTCAAGTGGCTCCAGTGTATGCTTCTTATACATTTCTGGAATCTACTGATCCTAGGCTACTTCACTCTTCCGCTTACCCAATTCATGTCTGCTCCTTATGTCCACTGGAGCCACTTGAAAATAATAGCGGATACACAAGATCAATGTTTCCCAAATGGGGAATGGAGAGAGACCAAAAATATGTATAAAATACATGATATATACGACGGCGGATCAATAAGTCCGTGGCTTTTCGAATTTCCATTTGGCCAATAATTTCATCGTTGGAGCTGAATCTCTTTCCACCGAGCCATTTCTTTAGGTTTGGAAATAGGAAGAAGTCACTAGGGGCTAAATCCGGAGAATATGGCGGATGAGGTACCAATTCGTTGCCCAATTCATAGAGTTTTGCCATTGAGACTGCACACGTATTTATGGTCAATTTAGAGCAAACGCGGCACCCATCTTGCAGACAACTTTCTTAAACCCAGCTGAACATTTAAAATCGAAACCACACTGACATATGAAATGCCTATGGCATCAATAATCTCACGCACTTTTACTCTTCTGTCGGCCAACACCATATCGTGGATTTTTTCGATATTTTCGGGTGCACTGACCTCAATTGGCCTTCCAGAACGTTCAGCGTCATTTGTGTTTGTGCGACCGCAACGAAAGTCAATAAACCACTTTTTTTACCATTGAAATCGATGGTGCATAGTCCCCATAGTATTTATCGAGCTTTTCCTTGGTTTGATTGACGGTTTTTTTTTTCGCAAAAAATAATGTTTAATGAGCACTCGAAATTCACTTTTTTCCATTTTTAGAAAAATACACGAGGTTGTATGTTTTAAACAGCCATTAAACGCAAAGTAAATGACGACACTTGCACAAAATTTGTCAGTAGTCTATTAACAGGTGGTACTACAACGGAAGTTCGAAAAGTTACGGACTTATTGATCCGCCTCGTAATTATGTAAAAGTTGAATGTTGCAGGTGCCTTTCATTTGGATGGGGAAAAATCTATTGGAGCTTCGTACAATATATCAATGCTAATAGCAACACACAATTTGTGAACTTTTAATTAAGCCTTGTTTTGTTGTCGTTGGGATATAATGTTAAATAAGCACACAAAAGAAAAAGTCATAAGAATCCTTCTGTCAGAAAACTCAGAAAAAAATTATAATTGATGGCATGCTGCATAATGAAACGATTGATGTTTTAAGTTTTATTTTATTGCAGATTTATTACAGAAAGTCAAATAAAGAAAAATTTATTGTCTACGACTTCCAAAGATGTACAGATTTAGAAGCATCCATGATACGTTTTTTAAATCACTTAAGTCTCACTGCATAATTCAGCGACAAGTACTTGCTGCGAAAACCTTATATGATATATTTAAAATTTCTCTTCAAACTAATATAGATGTAGTAAATTTTATAAAAAGAAAAAGAAATAGTATTCTTAAAGCCTTATGTGCCATTTATATCTCTAAATTTTTCGAGGCGTTAAAAAATCTTTACATTAAACTACACGGCAGACAAGTAAATAAATTAACTGAATTTGATTCAATAAGTGCTTTTGTGTGCAAAATTTTTTTATGTAAAAGACGTCTTCAATCCACTATACCAAAATATTATTCATTTCCACTGCTGAATGATATCTTGGGTTCATCTGACGTTCAAAAAGAACATACATATGAAATTACTATAATACACTTGGATTCACTTCACGATGAATTCTCCCGATATAATCCGGAGCTTAAAACCAATTCTTGCCAAACAACTCTACTTCGTAATCCATTAAACATAGCTATTGATGGCATACCCGATAATTTTCAACAATAAACAATAGAACGTGTGCCAAAGCTGAATATTAAAAAGTTTACACGATGGTTGGTAACTACATATATATGCCCTACAATTCATAAAATCCAAATTTAGATCACGTTTGTATGTGGAAAATGAAGTAAGATGTAACAAATTTCTTCCAATGTTAAAAATTTAGTAAGAATAAAAACATTTTATTACATTTAATAATTTTTAATTGTTTATGAGCTTTAAATGATTCATAGTTTTTATATTTAAGAAATAAATGAATTTTGGTAACGCAATTTTGTTTAAAATGAATACCTTTTGAGTTTTAACCGTTTTTCATTTCTACTATACTAAAAATCAAAAACAAAAACAAAACTTCTAAAAGAGTCTGTGCAGCGTGAAGAGGTGGGAATCCTTGCATTAGATAGTAGTAAAATCGTGAAAATATTAAAAAAAAAAAATCCCCAAATAATTTATTTAGTTAATTTGTTTAAATCTTCACTGGGTGCACTTATTTTTTGTCCAACAATTGAATCCGCCTTAATAGTTTTTTTTTATGAAAATCGAAAGTTATTTATGTTTTTAATCTAGTTTTTTTCTATCTATTTTTATAACATACGCTGTAATAAAAAATAAGCATAATCATTTTTGAATTTATCTTTTAAAAATTTTTCGTCGTAAGCACTTGAATACAAATTTTGCGGTGTATTTATTTTTTTTGTCCATATGCGTATACGTGCAAAATATCAGTTATTAAATCGGTTAAATAATGTAAGTATTCAAATATTGCAAACAATCTTGTTATGAAAAATTGGAATAAAAAGGGAGAGTCATTTAATAAAAATAGTACTTAATATCTAAAAGAAGCTTTGCTCTCTATAAAACAATAAATAGCCATAAATATATTGAAACTTACTGCAAAAATATTTGGAGAATTTATTAATCTGATGTTATACTTTCATTTCATTTCGCGTAAGAATCATTGAGGCAATATCTGATGACCCAAAATTTGTCGCATAGTGTAATCGGAGACAGACGTTTTTTCAATAATAGCGAATATTTTACTGTTAAGTATTTTCTCTTTCTCAGTATTAGAAGCTTAAAAAATAGAATATTCAATGTTATAACCTTGATAATGGCAAATAATTGACAACAGCTGTCTTAATTAATTTAAAGTGTAAAAAATTAGCATTGGGGATCATTCAACAGACTAGAGGGTTCGGCGAGTACCGCATACATTGACCATTCACCAATATCCTTCTGAAACATCCCAATCAGTTCAATTACAAAGTACTTATTTGATGTTGATATGTCACCGTACAAAAATTTTATAAATTTCATTTACGGTTATAAGAAACAGTTTAAAGAAGGTGTTGAATGGTCCCCCTACTACAATACATTTTTGAAAATTAATTTTTTTATTTAGAACTTTTTTGAAATATATATAGTATATCGTAGGAAAATATTCTCTTCTTTTTAAATTGATAGTTTTTGTTGAGGATTGGTATTTGTTTGAAAAATTTTCACCGACTATAAATTTGTTAGACGCATGTTACTCGTATGTAGCTTAAGAAACAACAAATTAGATATAGATGGACGAACAAAGTCCAAAAAATATATAAATATATATTCAGTCCTTTAATTCCCAGCGAAACATATAACCATCTACAAATCCTCTCAAATACTTCTATCGTTTGCTAAGAAAATTGTTTATCTTCAGGGTATGAAAACGTTTTTCAATTATGGCCTCGATTTGACGTATCCAAGTATAGGCAAGCATACCAGGTCTTCTGGAGCCTTGGGGTTTATATTCGATGGACTCTAGTGTAAGATCATAGGAATATTTTTTTAGTGTGTAGCCCAGCCATTTAAATTTTTTCCACTCAATGTTTTTGTATAATTGATTGAAAATAGTCAGGTATGTCACAGAACACAAATTCGTACGAAAGTGAAAATTAAATCGTATTTAGCTTCTTCAGAAAACGAAAAACGAAAAATTTTTTGTTTTCAATCCATTTTAAAATGTTAAAGTGAAATTGATATTTTCACCGCTTTACAGATAAAAAAACACAAAAAGTTAAAGAAAATAAACAATGAATTATTCATTTATTAATTTCACTTAAAAAAAACTAATTTTATCCAAAAATTAATAATTTTCTTAAATTTAATTTTAAGTGGCCAAAAAAATGTGAAAATAAATAATTTCGTTCTACCAAAAAAAATTTTTTTGCATAGTTACCATATGTATTTAATAAAAATGTAAACAAATACGATTTGGTAATATCATTTAAGAATACAAACAAAAGAAAATTAGTAAAAATTCAAAGACAAAGGATCTGATGCGTCCCTTAATGATTTTCGCGTCAGTTTTTCAAGGAAATATTAATTTATTATTTCTTCTAATATAGCCACAATTGAAACACCAGGCATATTTAAAATCCTATAAAACTATTTTGTTTACACTTTTAAAATCAACTTTTTAATAGTAAACACAAATATCACTTTTAATTTCATTTGTTGATTCTCTTGTTTTCATTTTCCTTGTTTATTAATCAGCTGTTATATAATGATGCCACATTTTCTTAAGGAAAAATGTGTTTTTAATTTCTTTCGGATTTGCAAAAACGTATTAAAGCTGAAGAAGCAAAACAAAAACGTTACGAATTCGACTATACGAAAATTTTCACTTCCGAAAAATTTCTGTGACACACCTGAGTAACTGGTCAATATATTTGCTAAATACCTTTATCTTTGTATTAATTGAAATGTTTTGAGATTTCCAAAATGATGTTTTCCTTGCTGTATTAGACGAGTAACTTGTAACCCAACTATTGCAGTACGATCGTCAACACTTTGAATGTTAGCTTGTACATTTGAAAAACAAAAAGAGGATAAGAGGATTAGCATTATCGAAGAAGTCATCCATTTTATCAAGACCACGTAAAAATTAGAAAATTTCGTAGAAAACAAAATTCTGTTAATCTGTTAACTACTAAATTCCTGCTAACTAAGAAGTGCACACGAAAACAATTTGTGTACACTTTAAGGCTTATAAATTGTTTTATAAGTGAATAAATGCGTACCATTAACTTTTTTAAAATTTGTCATTATTCTCAGTAACTACGTGCTAAATGATACTCTAATAGGAAAATCAGTTTTTCTTAAAATGGAAATTGAACAAAACTCATGAAACCCCCCCCCCCCCCCAAAAAAAAAAAAAAAGAAAAAAAAAATAAATCGCCGCAGCGGAGGAAAAATTGGATTTCAATAAATTAAAATAAATTGCTCTGAATCTTCTGTCAGAAAAGCTAATATAAAGATGACCTGTAAAGCTATAAAGCTCAAAAAGTTCTTTATAGAAACGCTAGAAAAAATTTGGAGGCAAAATAAATGGCGGAAATTCATACGTATAATGTTCTACAAAATTATGAATGCTGTATATTGGACAATGAAACATTCGTAAGGGACGACTTTTTGCAACTTCCTAGTCAGGAATTTTACGTCGCAGATGCTAGAGGAAAAATATTGTGTAATAAAATAAAAAAAAGACGTGCGGTGATAAAAGTACTTTCCTTATTCATAGCTATTGACACTGCTAATACAGATATGTATTACAATAACGTTAAAATGTGATGTAAAAGACTCCTCTTCCTTTCATAAGAAAACAAAGAGTTTTTTGACCTGATTTCGCTACTTGTCATTGCAACAAAAAAGCAATTGAGTGGCATCAAACAAATGATATATTGTTATGTAACAAAGACGACCAATCTAACATTCTAAAAAAAAGTTATCGAAAACATAATAAAGCTCTTGTAGAAGGTATTCTAGAAAATATTAAATATTTTAGTAAAAACCAATAAGAAAAAAAAAAAAAAAATGATTTTTTTAATTTAAAACTTGAATATAACAATATTTAATAAAAATAAAATTTCAAAAAGATTCACCTCCTATCAGTTTTGGTATGCACTATCTTTGTTGTTATCTAAATTTTGAGAAGTATTTTAAGTAGATTTTGAATTACGAAAAATGTCTCTTAGCTTTTGAAATAACCAATGAATATGTAAAGTTTTTTTAATCCTCAGTTAAACTTAGTTTGCTTAACTGTCCAACAATCAATTCAACCTAAATAACAGATTTGCATTTGAAATAAAATTTTGTATATACATTGTTGGAAAAAATAATAGTGACAATGTCCTCTTTTGTAATAATGGGTTGACAACTTTTGTTTAATGAAAATGTAATATTGGCATCCACTGTCAAAATATTTTTAAAATATAACGGAATTAAGTAATCTCCCAGCAAAAACTTTTTGGTTCTCGATAATGGCAACTACTTATTAAAGTAGTTTCTTGGTAATGAGGCGTCATTATTATTTGCCTACTATATATTACATAAATAAAAACTCAACAGTAATATTGCATTCACATGTATCTATTGGATAGAGCGGTGGATTAATAACCAGAAGCTTGTTGGTTAAACCCCATTCTGATACTGTTAGTGCTTTTAACAAAATATCTAAAAAGATATTTTATGCTAAAAAAGTTTTTATCACTTAGAAAATGATGTACTGAGTAAGGCGTTAGTCATTAAAAATGAATGGTTAATTTGTGTCCAAGTTCAAATCTCACCGGCGGCAATATTTTTAGTTTTATTATTATTTTCGTCTAGGTACATATTTTTGAGTACCCCTAGAGTCTAAAAATAACTACATGAATTTGTGGACAACTCCAACAAAAATAGAAAGTTATTCAGGCAAAAAAAAAAAAAAAAAAAAAAAAGTAGATTATTTTTGTTTCCAATTATACCTGCTAGCTTACCAGGAAAGCAATGTTTTTGCTGGGATAGTTTCTTTTTTACTATTTTTCTTATTATTGCATTCTTATTAACAAAAAATTGAGAAAAGTAGTGAAACCACTTGTGAAATATAATAGGGTCGCTCTGTGTAAAGTTCTGTTAAAATGACTTTGAGTAAACTTTTTACACTAAATATTTTATAGTGGTGAAAACTAAACTTAAATGTCAAATCAATTCATATTTAATTTAATTTCGAGTTGTGTATTTTTGTTAAAAGTATTTAAGCATGGTTCGTGGAGCACATTGCACTGATAATGAAAGAAATGTTATCCTTAAACTGAAAGATGATGGGTTATCAATTCGAAAAATTGCCCAAATAATGAAGTGTTTGGAAAATAAAATATCTTTAAAATCCCTAACAAAAGAAACTTGAAAACAAAGGAAGAAACGTAAAACCTCAGCTCATTTCAATCAACTTTTAATAATTCGTTACTCTAATATAACCCTTTTGAGTCATCAAATAGCCTTAAAAATGAATTAAGTGCTCCAGTAATGAGTCGTACGATAAGAAACAGGCTCCAGGAAACTAGACTTAAGGGACGTAGTCCCACAAAAATACCACTTCTAATCAAACGTAATATAATAAATAGGTTGGAATTTGCCAAACAACACATTAATCGAAAACATTGGAACAACGAGCTATGGTCCGATGAAACAAAAATTAATTTGTTTGGATCTGACGGAAGAGCATATGTATAACGTCCAATTAATAATAAGTGTAAGGTGGGAGTTTATGCAGGATAATGATCCCAAGCACTCCGCCAGAAGTTTAAAGTCTTGGTTTCAAGGTAATTAAGTCCCTGTAATGGAGTGACCGTCCCAATCTCCGGACATAAATCCGTATGAGTACCTCTGGGGAGCGCTTAAAAAATGAATCTACGATGTAAGAAAGTAATAAAAATTAAATGTCGCTATTATTTTTTCCAGATATATATATATATATATATATATATATATATATATATAAATATATATATATATAAATATATATATATATAAATATATATATATATATATATATATATATATATATAAATATATATATATATATAAATATATATATATATATATATATATATATATAAATATATATATATAAATATATATATATATAAATATATATATATATATATATATATATATAAATATATATATATATAAATATATATATATATATATATATATAAATATATATATATATATATATAAATATATATATATATATATATATATATATAAATATATATATATATATATATAAATATATATATATATATAAATATATATATATATATATATATATATATATATATATATAAATATATATAAATATATATATATATATATAAATATATAAATATATATATATATATATATATATATATATATATATATATTATTTTTTAGTATTATTAATTTCTTTTTATTTTTGTATATAAAAAACTAAATAAAAATTTAAGAATGTATAAAACATGTTATGTAATAACAAACGTTCAAACTTTTTTCTTAAAAAATAACAGCTACAGTGGACTTATAAACTATCAAGAAAACAAAATTAATCCACAAAAAAAAAAAAACACCTGAATATAAAAATATCTATGTTCCAATTAAAAACCTCGTTTTTCCTTGAATTCATCACTCTTTACGTCCATTAGTTTGTGGTTATTTGTCAGTTATGAAATATAACTGAGGTAGCCAAACATTTGTTTACAATTATTTTAATGTATTTTTTTTTTTTTTTTTTGCAATTAATACTAAAGTAGTTTTTCTTGTCAATAGTATCTTTCGTTATTTATGTTAAAAACTGCGTCTCAAATTTTTACGTTATTGTGTTTTTGAAGATAAATCCTTTTAAAAATATACAGTAATCTATTGGATAAATTTCATTATAAATAGCTTACCGTTTATTTCCACTTTATTTTTGAAACTTACATAATTTTTTTTTTTTTTTTTTCAAATAAATTAAACATAAATCTGGAAAATACTAAAAATTGGTTCACAGCAATCATAGTCATATATATATATATATATTTGTAATAGTGAGTATTTTAGAAGTTCAACGTTCTATAACAATAAATCTATTATAAAACTCAAGTCAATCTTTCATTGATATAAGGTGTTAAAAATAATAAAATTTTTGCTATAGAATTCTAAAACTACGTGAATATTTAATTTCCCGTTTTCCCAGGAAATTTAAAAAAATCCCCGAGACAATTTTGACGGAAAATGCTAGTAAACCCGGGGATTCCTGCCCAAGAATTCCTGCCCAAGAATTCCTGGTTCCTAAACCCTACTTCACAATTAAAAATACATTAAAAGAGAAGTGATGAGTTAAAAACGCTGACAGTTCCAATGGAAAGATTTTCATTTTTCAGAATGTTGTAAAAAATAATTTTGCATATTTCACACATAACAGCGCAATTTTGCATATTTTATTATTTCAGTATTTGCACATTTTCCAACATTTTTAAATACTTTCTTTAAACCCTATATTTGATTGCCCTGCTTATTATTCTTCCAAAAGAGGATTATATTTTTTTTTATTTTATTTTAGTTCAATGATAGTTCACCCCTGCAATCTACATTTAGTTAGTTAGCATGTATCCATCTCTTACATTTACACATAAAATACACTTTTTGAGATTAATATAGTTGCTGCTGGAGTTTTGGGGTTTACTTTGCCACATTTTTCCATTTTAAACTGTCGTCGTGCTTACTTTCTGCGGTTTTTTAATAACATAAAGTTATTTTTTGTGGTTTTAAGATCAAGCGATAATTTTTATTTTAGTCTTTTTATTTTTAAAATATCGACAATTTTTAGCTTTAATCAAAAGCCACAAGATTTATTAAAAAGTTGTGGGCAAAACACAATTTAAAAAAATTCAATTTGAAAAATTTAAGGAACTTAATTTAAAACTCGAAAATCTAAATTATAAATCTTAGAGATAAGTATTTCAAATTTATTCAAGCAAAAATAGTGAAACGTTTCAAACACTTTTTATTAAACAGTTCATTTAACATGAATGTAATATTACTATAGCTTTTGCTAACTGCTTATAAGATATTAAAGAAACATATATTGCTGACTCTTTCTCTCTCCCTACCTTTTTCTTCTATAACCTATAAAGGGCATTAAGAAGTCCAATGTCTGTTGTGTGATTATAAAGTCTGTAATGGTCAATGGAAAAAGGTCGTACGGTTGGTAGGTCGTTCAATGAATTACTTTTATTACGAGGTCATTACGTTGGCAATTTTTTTTATTGTTAATGGTTATATACATAAAATTGCATAAAAGTACATATACATACAAATACATACATAAATCTATAATAAATTTAATTGAAGCTTAAAATTCTATATAATAAAATTTTATGAAAAGTCATTATTACACTCTCTGTATAATTGCAAATACATTATGTAGAATATGAACGTGTCCGGTCTGCCAGCCATTCCATTAAGCAACATTAATCGTTTTTGTAGATTTTATTTAATGATTTTTATGCATAAGGATATTATTTTTTTATTTTCATAATATTCTAAGAAATATAAGAAAAAAAAAAACATTCAAAATTTTCAATGAAAAATATAATTGTATTAATTTGTTATTGAGTTAATTTTTAAAAAGTATGTGTTTAAGATTAAAAAAAAAAAATAGTACGTAAGAGTTCAGTACGAGCAGTACACGAATTTCATTGACTAAAAAATACTCTAATTCCTTAAATTTAGAAAATCTTTAATTGGGAAAATATACTTGTACGTTATATTTTCCACTCTTTTTTTTTCCTCTTCAAAAAAGATAAATTTAAAACAGAAAACTTTAATTTTGATATCAAAAAAATCATCATACTGTGTTAAATATGTTAAGTGCGTTTCAAAATAATAGCAGCACAAGGCCTGCATTCACTCAGCGCAAGTTACGAGTATATTTTTATTTGTAGATATTTCTCCCCTTATATTTTATGACATTGTTTCATGAAGTATAAAATGTTTTTTTTTTTAAAGGTGTGATATAATGCAGTCAAAATAATAGTACCGTCATTAGAAATTATTAAACGAAATTTAATATTTGGGTTTCTTTTCTAGTAAAATCAGATAAAATGATAATCAAGATCAATTTATATCTATTTACTAGAACAAGAAATCATTTTCACATTTATAGGATGAAATAGGTAAGGAAAAGCATATTATGGTTGATATGGACTTTATCTTTATGTAAAAATATTTCTTCAACATATTGTTAAGAAATTATGAATTTTGTTGACTGATTGATCAGAAATGATATTGCGTTCCAAAAAAAAAAAAAAAAAAATATATATATTGAATCTCGTTGATACTGACCCACCATTTCAACTTCTATGGGTCACATAAGGAGCACAAACAACATCTAAAAGTAAGAAGTGGTGTTGTATTTATTTATTTACAATTCCTAGAATAAAACATTTGTGCTCGAAGTCCAAAAAAGTCACCACCTTTAACAGACGATATTCTGCATTTTTGAATAGTACAACGCAGTGTCCCATTCAAGAAATGAAATCGAAACAAATCTGCAGTTTTTCGAACGAAATTTTATACAATGATATAGTAGAAGTCTAGTGGAGCTTAAGTTTTGAAATTGAACTATATAGACATAATGGAGGCGGGTCCATAGAGCCCCAAAGTTGGACTCCTCGGGTATGACAAATATTTAAAACAATCCTGATTCGTTATATCTAAACCTATATGAAAGATTTTTTTTATATGAGTGGATTCTGCTGGTCGAACAAAAAAACATCGTCATATGTATATGGCTTCGAAGATTAAAATTTTTATTTTTGGACGTACCTTGGTGAAGTTTTCTTTCTTCCTATAGCGAAATATTTTTTTATTTTATTAACAACAAATAAGAAAAAAAACAGAAAAAATCTTCTGAAACTGTTGAATATTACAATATTGAGATACTTAATTGTTCTTAAAAGGAATATACAGTTAGTTGGATTCAACAGATTGGATATTCAAGTGCCATCTCATTATCACACCTTGAGGATCCAAATTAGTTTCTATATGCTTAAATAACTTTGGGGTAAAACGAGACGAGTGTAGGTGAAGTTGTGTAAGAAATAAAGCACAAAATGAACGCTCACATTCCCGTCGTAATACAATTCCTGCGGATGATAATAAAGTCGTTGTGAAGGAAAGTACTCAATCCAGGAATATTAAACATACGTTTACCATGAATTCTAAATTCTCTTATCATTTTTGACAATACTGATTTATAACTCATAAGCTGGGAATTAAAAGAGCGCATGCAATTGTTGGGATGCTAATGCAATAGCCGCACTAAATAGCTATGATTCAAAACATTTTTCTGGTGTGGAAATAAAGATATTCCCCTCATCTGAAATTGATTTCGAAGATTGAAATTGTTTCATTTGACGTTACTTTGCGGATATTCCAGAAGGGATCCAGATCCTAAAGCAGAAGTTCCCAAAAGTATCCGAACTAACATTGTAGAATGTTTTTTTCCGCAAATTCAAATGTAGTATTAAAATATCTAACAAGATCATAAGGCAACTTGTCGAGACTTATATAGACGATTTCGATGTGCCCCAGTCAGCCGAAAAAATTTGAAGATGGAGAATATTTAGTGGGTCAGAAGTGTGTCATCTATTATGAGCTCTTAAAACAATGTGAAATGATCACGAGAGACTTTTCCCGAATGCAATTTATCCGTTTGAAAGCAGCTTTGAACGCAAAAGGGCCAGCATATTCAACCAGGCACTAATCCATAATTTTCCATCATGACAATGCTCGGCATAATGTTCTGCGACCAGTTAAAAAATATATGCCGTCTACTATTTCTTTCGTTGGATTCAGAATGCTGAGATGAAGTGCGCATCACTTCAGAACAATGTATCAAAAATTGGCTTAATTGGTTTTTGGCTTCAAAAGGTGAGAAACCTAAAATAAGTATTATTTTTTCATTAAAAAAGTGGGAATTAATGCATATACCAATATATTTTCTTGGCGACTCGTCACACAGAATTTTCTGTGCCTCAACGCAAGTCATTAGCATTCTTAATGTTTTATCCACTTGGGTTTGCTGAAATCTAAATATGCCGGCTTGCACATATGAGAAACGCTTGAAGGACTATAAACAAGTTGCATTCAGAAATCGTAAATGAGAAGTCTACCGATGCTGCCACATGAATGATAACAAATCCTCCTTTTTTGAAGAGCTATGAGTGCTGATTTTTCTACTACAAAAATGGTTGCCAGTTAGAGTACTTATTATGGATTAGACATATGTATAATGATATTTATAATGAAATATTAGATAAGAGTACGGATAACCGTTTCTGCTTGAATCTGACCCATTGATGATTCATTGGGATTTATTATCTAGTGGTCTACTAAATGAACGATAGTCGCTAACAACGTCTCAATAAAATTGAATTGTATTGCTCAGAACAAATAAAATTTTTGTCGAAAAACGTTATAGCAAATTAGATTTCTTTCAGAACGATTGAGGATTCTGTTATGAGATTTATATAGTTTTTAATGAATTCTAAGAAAGAAATGGATTGTGCTACATGTATTTTGCCAAGAAAAATAGACAGCATTGGGGTCTTACACTTATATTAATAATTGACCGAACAATCAATTTGGTTTGAAATGATTATTATATAGTCCGAGTGATACTTCTCCAAGACTCTATTTTACTACAAGAAGTCTGATAATGTATTGACTCAAAGAACTTGCAATAAATATTAACAACCCTTTGAACATAATCTAGTATAGATCAGATCAGTTATATATTAAATAATTTAAAACTAATATATCAATCGATCTAAAAAGCAGACTCGATCAAGGTTTTGATTTCCAGTTTATTTAAATAAGTACGATTCCTCTTTTTTTAATTGCGATCTTGAAATAAATTGATTTAATTTCTCCATAAGAAAAATTAGATATTAGATTTCACCTATAAGAATTTGAAATTAACATTAAAATCGTTAAATTTAAAATGAAATCCTTTCTTTTCGAAAAGAAAAATTCTTAACTCTTATATTCCATATAGTGATAGATAATGTCTCCCTTGAGGGATTTTCTACAAAACAATGTAATAAATCATGGAAGAAATCATTTTGTAAATTCTCTTTTAACCATTAATTACCTGTGGCATTAATAATTATATAATGATGGCATTTGAGGTTGTCGTAAACTATTTTCTGTATAGAGTATATTCGAAAAAAGCACACGAAAACGAAAAGAAAAAAAAAATGACAGTAATTAACGTTTGAGTCATTCAGTACTGCTCGTTCATACACTGACTAGCCGGCTGCTTGACTCGTTAAACCAAACCGAAATTTGATGACTTTTCATGAACGTGAACGGGACACCGCAATAAATGTTCATTTGTAGCTAAAATATTAAAAAAATAAAAAAAATAAAAGTGAAAAATAAAAACTGCTGACGTGTCTTATAAATTAGCATTACATTAAGTTTTTTTTCTTGCTTGTTTCTTTGAATCGTTGAATATATTAACCGTGTGTCGTTTGGTTTTCATGAATATATCCTATTATTGGTATGTTATAAATTATTTATAATTTATAATATTAATGATAAAATAAAACATGAATTCAATACAATGGTGGAAACTTACTCTATATACTCATACTTGTAGATAGATGGTGCAACAAACTTTCGCCATTTTGAACAAAAAAAAAAAAAAAAAAAAAATAAAAAAAAAATTAAGCGATAATACAGAGCTGTTGTACGGTGTACAGTCAAAGGCAAAATTAGTTTTTTAGGAAATTTTAAGTTTTATTGAGAGATTAGTGAAAATATATACATGGACAATGAAATGAAAAAATTTTTAAATTTTATGTTATTTTTTTTTAACTTATATTTATGTTATATTTATTAAATACAACTATGTAAGGAATAAAAAAAAAATATTTTGGAATTTACTTATATTGGACTTTGAAGATCGGAAGAGGTTTTTTTGAAGAAATAAATAGGTGTGTTTGCAAAAATTGTTAAATTTACAAAATAATTTTCTATTCTTCAAACAAAATATTAATAAAAAGTCAATAATAGCATGAGAAGACATATTCCTTTATTATCCTTCCTTTAGCGAAGCCATAACCCAAAATTACTTGCTAGAATATTATACCGTTATTATTAATAATTATTTAGTTTTTTCTTACTAAATGGGTTGGAATAGTTCTAAAATAATTCTTTTAAGCTTATTTAACAATTTTATATAGAATTTTAATCAAAGGAATAAGCGTTCGTATTTATGAACGCTTTTGGTCGTTATAAAGTTAAAACTTTCACAAAAGTGGTATGTAATCGTCACTATATTGCAGTATAATCTTTTTCAAAAAATCCTTGCAAAATTTTTGAAACTCCAGGACTTCTTCTGGTAATGCAAACTTATTCAGAGCCATAAATTATATATATATATATATATATATATATATATATATATATATATATATATATATATATATATATATTAGTTCCCTTCAGCAAGCTTCAATTTTATTTTCGTCGTTAGCTGTATGTATATATTATCTACAGCTTCATAAAGAATTTTGATTTTTATGAGTGTAGATGACTGGGTTTTGAAGTTTTGTTATAAAGTACCCTGTCATAAAATTTATTACAATGCTCATGCATCAAAAACTAAAACCAGTTTCGTTTGAAATCCACTTAATAACAGACATTTTGAGTTCCTTTTTTATATTTATTATTTCAACTCGATACCACAAAAAAGAAATAAAAAAAATAAAACGTTAAAGCAAAAACAAAAAATGTCTAATAACAAAACCAACCAAATATTGTTACTTTTTTCCATTTTTTTATTTCTTCTATTTATTTTCGTTATATGCATTTGATTTTATTTGAATTTCTCTTATTTCTAAAATTATGATTTTCCTTTTTTTATTTATTAAAATACAAAATTTCTAATATAAACTTCATATTTTCGTACACGCAGAGGAAGATATAATTGAGAATTGTCACGGCAAACGTATCATGTTTAAAAGTTTTTCTTATATTTTTATAGTCACTTGAATAATTTATATAATTGCAGCAACTATATTAGGGTTTTAGTAATCAAATATTCGTTTCCGTAACCAAATATTCTTTTCAGTAAACATAAAATATGTTTGTCGTAACCATTAATACAGTTGGTTCGAAGAGCCAACTTTTTGACAAACATATTTTATTTTTACTACAAAAATAATTTGGTTACGGAAACAAATGTTTGATTACTAGAACCATAATGTGGTTGTTGCCCTGACAATGTTCAACTATATTTTTTCTCAGTGTGTATGGTTTGGTTTGCCAACTCTCTGCTTTATATTTAGGGATCATTGAATGGCTCTGGCTGGTTAGCAGGCAGGAAGGCAGGCAGGCATGCAGCCATGCAGCCGGCAGAACATTACCTCTCTCATGTTCGCATAAAATAATAATAATTTAATATTTTTGCACAACAAATGTTTACAATACATAATACATAGTATATTAGCTTCCTTTTAATGTATCATTTCTTTATTTCAGTATATAATTTAAGCATGGATGTTAAAGTTGCATATAACTTTATATTTCTTGTTATTGCTTTAGCTATTTATTTACTTTTTATGCATGTTTGTATATTTATATAGTACAATCTATATTTTTGTCGTATTTGTATTATATTTTGTTGTAGCTGTTGCTGCTGCAGCAGCTTTTACCTTTTATATTGTTGCGAAATAAAACTTTATTGTTTAACATAAATTTCGAAATGACTTTTTTCCCATAAATATTCTCTTAACTTTTCTCAATTTTTTTGTGTTTTTTTTTTAGCAAAGTTTTTCCTTAAAAAATAAAATTTGTTTTGCTTAGCTTTAAAAGTTTTTCAAGTATAATTGAAATTTAAACTTTGAACTCATGTCAGACATGTAATATATATATGTATATATATATATATTTCGTTTTGTTAACATAACAATATCCCTCACAGAGTTTTGTAAGAGGAATGCGTATTAAATTGTCATATATTGTGTAATTTAGAAAAAAGTTTGAAATGAGCAATCAATAGTTTATTGTCTTCAACAAGCATATTTCTAAAAATTATCATTCCGAATTTAATTAAATATTAAAAATTGTTTAATAATATTGCTCTGCACTCAATCAAAAAAGAGTTGTAAATACTGTAAAAAGATAGGTGGATTTGAAGAGAAGTGGGTTAGATAACAACCAACAAAATCATTAGTTAATTCAACGGAAATTTTAGTTAATTTTTCATAAATTAGTTAAATTGACGACAAATCGTATATATGACTAGTTGAATTAGTTAATTAAAAAGTAGGTAATTTGATAAATTTTTAGGCAAATTGAACAAAATATTATTCAAATTAACTAAATTTTTTCTTCATATTGAAGAATTTTTATTAAATTTAACTACACTATTTTGTTTAATTCTGCTAAATTCTAGTTGAATTGAATAACAATTTATTCAAATTAACTAATTTTTTTTTTCTAATTGAACAATTTTTGTTCATTTTAACTATTGAATTTTATTCAATTTCACAAAATTTTGTAAATATTAAAGTGCTTTTAAACTCCGGTAGGAAACAGTCTATATATTTTTGATACTAATGTTTTTATAATATCGAAAATTAGCGATATAAAACATTAATATTTTATTAATTATCGATTATATTTTATGCAAAATACTAATTTATTTAATTTATTTTCTATTTTCAGGTAAGTTTCCGAATTTAGATGATTAAGAAATAAGAGATTAAGTATGTATAACAAATACAAATATTAAAATATTATTATTACAAGAATATTTCATAAAAAAGTTAAATTTAAAAACGTTGTTGTTCGTATAGTATTGTTTTTTAAATTTAATTTTTAATGAAATTTAAATTTTATTTTATATTTCCGTCTAATCCAGTACCTAGTAAAAAGAAATTATATTAAAAAAAATTTAATTATGTTTCCACCGATTTAAAATATTACCTTAATGATTCTATCTTGTTGATTGCTTATAAGCAGAACAACCAAAAATATAAAATATCATATTTTCTTTCGTGTGCTTCAAATGAAGCGAACTGTAAGTTATTTATCCATTTTATATGAGTTTAAGAATTTTTGGATCAATATTTTTGCACATTTTGGTCTTAGCAGCATATTTTACATTAAAGATCAAAATTTTGCACTCAAAATCAAGGGACAACTTTTAGAAAAATACTTTTTTCTGTATTTTAAAAAAAAATTTAATAAAACGCTTTTTTAAGCATATTTAGGTTTTTCTACTTATAATAAACCATGTTTTCTATCAATAAATTTAATCAGAATTTTCGTTCATTGCTAACACATAATGCATTGTCATATGACTTATGTTCTCTTTGAGCCGGCCACTGGTTAAGATCCATAATAATTTGTATTAAAATTAGATTGTAAAAAAAGAAGACTATTACTATTAATTGCAGTTAATTTAATATTTCATAAGCTAATTAAGATTTCTTTTAGGTTATAGCAATTAATAAATAATATAAAACTAGATTTCAATTATAACTTTGCTTAGCATTTTATCTATCAACTTATTTAAAAATCCACCTGAAGTCATAATAATTTTTAATTTGTTTTCTTGAAAACTGCATCATTTATTTGATGAAAAAATATTCCATTAATTTACTTTTAACCACATCAATAAACTTTGGTAATTTCGTTTTTCTTGTGTACATTTTTTAATAGTTATTGAGCAATAAACGCGTAACTTAAACATAAAATTTTATGAGCAATAATTTCACTTTTTTTTTTTTTTGGAAAACTACATTAAAAATTATATTAAAAATTCTATAAAAAATATATCCACATAAAATAAAACGCAAATTTGGTAAACAAAATAAGAATCTTTAAAACCTGATGTATTTTTTATGATTTTGAAATGTTTTCAAAAATACTTACTTAAATTATAAAAGCTTTAAAAAGTGTTTAATTCAAACAACCTTATTTAACCTATTTGCAACTTATTTGCAATTTATTATAATTTTGTAAATTATTATTTTTTTAAAAGTAATTTAGTTAATAATAGCTCTTTGTAAGTAATTTGATTTATAATGTATATAAGTATTTTGAGAATTTATTACGTGTTTTCGTTTTTCAAAATGTGTGTTTTTTTTTTATTTTTTGTAATTTAAAAAAATTATGTACCAAAGCGAATTTAATTAGTTTTACTAAGTTTTTTTTTATTTTTTTTTTTCTTAATATCGTTTATCTTATATACTCAGTTTATGGTACCATAAAATATTTGTTTGAAAATTTCAAACAAAATTTTTATGCAAAGTACAAAAAAAAAAAAAAAAAACATAAAAGGAACGTACAATTCCAAAAATAAATGCAAATTTTAAAAGTACCTTCCCTAACCTTTTCGAATATAAAATTCTGAAGCTCTACATTTATTACGCTTTTGGCACGCCATTCTTGTCATGCTATCTCTTTTGCTCTTATAGTCATTGAATGCAAATGAATTTAGTATTTATTTATTCCATGTTGAAATGTAAATGATGTTGTTTTTTATGTTAAAAAGTATAGTAAAATTTTATGCATTCAGCTCTTTTTTTTTACAAAATTATTCGAATTATGTGAAACGAATTTGTAAATAAAATCAATTTTTTACACTAAAAAAGAAATACATACATAGACTATAATAAATAAGAATCTCTCTGCTAGAGAAAAATTCACAATAACTAAAATTTGTTTAAATTTTAAAAAATAAAAAGTTGTGAATTAAAAAGAAATCTTAATAAGGGTTTCAAGCTTAAAAAAAGATATTTTTTTTTGCATTAAATTGTACAGTTATTGCATATAATTTTAATAATTATTTACATTTTTTTTGTGTCAATCACTCAATCATTTTTTTTTTTATTTAATTTGTTTTGTAAACAAATATGGTGAATTCAATCTATAGTCCATAGTTATTAAAAGAGTAATTTAAATTCAATTTAATATTTAATTGAAATCTATTAAAAAGCTAATGCCGAGTTATAGTTTGAATTTATATTTAAGTGAATGCAAATGACGGAATTTTTGACAAGGAACAAAATTTATTAAAAAGTACTTTTGAGGTTATGTTTTAGAAGCTTTACAAATGTATTTATAAAAATAGGTAGATTAGAAGGGGGACTATGCGCCATATTAAAATGCTTATATTGCATATTATGCAATATATAAGAATTTTAAAGGAAAAAGCAAAATTACTGTTTACAATTGCAATTAAAAATATTTATTTTATTTATTCTTTTACGTATTTATTTATTTATTTACGTATTTATTTATTTATCAATTTTTATTTTTTCTTTTATTTATTAGTTTATTTATGTATTTATTGATTTACTTATTTATTTACTCACTTACGTATTTATTTATTTATTTATTTAAGTATGTTTTTACATATTCATTTATTTTCGTGTTTACTTAATTATTTATCAAATTATTTATTTTTGTTTTTTAATTTATTTATTCATTTATGCATTTATTTATTTATTTACTTATCTATTTACATATTCATTTATTTATTTATTTATTTACGTATTTATTTATTTGTTTATTTATTTATTTGTTTATTTATTTATTCATTTATTTACTTATTTACATTTTTATTTATTTATTTATTTATGTGTTTATTGATAAATTCAACAGATTATAAATTTGCCAAATCCTTTGGTATTATTCCTTTTACATAAAGTCAAAATTTATAATTCCAATCGAAAACAATCTACCTTGACTTTTATTTTTCATTTATATAATATATTTCTAAAACCTCAAACCTCTAATTAATTTATATTATTAAAAAAAAAAACGCAAAAACTCTTTATAAAAAAAAAATTAAAATATAAAAAATTTATTAGTAATAATTTACATAAATTGATCAAAGTTCAATAAAATTTATTCACTATATGTTTTTTATATATTTTGTTCTATTAAAACCACTTGGAATCAATTAAAAAAAATAAAAAAATGTTTTGAAAATACATCAACTAAAATTTGAAATTCACATATTTTAAAAGTGTAACTGAATTTCAATTTAATTTATTTTATTTATATAATTATAATAAAATTGTTTTTATTGACAAGAGAAAAAAAAGCTGATGTACAGCTAATATGTATATATGAGTTACGTATTGTCAATCTTTGCCTTCTTTGGTTTAAAAGTTTGTAATTTATGGAGAAATATATTACTGACAGCATTACTAAATAATATGTATGATACTATTTGTATAAAAATTGTTTTAAAATTTATTAACATTAAGGTGGGTGGTGAATGCGTGAAATAAATTCGGCTGCGCAATGTATATATACAGTTGGTTACAAAATATAGCGGACACCGAAAAGCACAAATATAAATATAAAAATTTTGATTAATAAAGAAATATAATTTTTTTTAATTCCATGGTTTTTAACGCCAAATTTCTGTTATGCTGTTTCTACTAACATAAAACTTATTTGTGTCAAATATTAAAGTCATATTAATATTAGAATAAGATTTGTGTACGTTAAAGTGATTTTTGGAAGAGGGATTTATATGGGAACTATGGTCAATTATGGACTAATTTTCATTAAATTTGGCATGAGAATTTATACTTATATAGATCTTATTTGTGTTGAATTTCATTAAAATATTGTTTAAGTCATTTATGAGTATTAAAACGCTATTCTGGAAAGACATTTGCATGGGAGCTAGATGAAATAATGGAGCGATCTTGACCAATATCAAAAGGCTTCGTCCCTATAAAAAAATTATATGTTGTGACAAATTTCATTAAGATATCTTTTAAATTACGACCTGTACTTTGCGCACAAATTTTGCATGGACAGCCAGCCAGACGTACTCAGTTAAATCGACTCAGAAAGGGATTCTGAGTCGAACGGTATACTTTAATGTGGGGGTTCGATAATTTTTTGTGTGCGTTACAAACATCAGCAAAAGCGTATAATACCCCAACCACCTATGGTGGTGTAAGGTACAACAAGAAATATTTTGAAAAGAAGAAAAAATATTGGTTTTGCAAGAAATGTTTCATACAGCAGTATATATATACATATATATATTCCCATTAAAAAGAAAAAATTAGAAAAATTCAAACATACTTAAACAAATAATATTATAAGAAAATATTAAAATTTGTGCCCTTAAGTGCAAAATATCCAAAATTATGTCACTTAATAAATAAAGTAATGATTTTCCATAAAATATGACCGAATAGGCTATCAAAATTAAAATATACAAAAATATACTGTTAAGTCCAAAATATGCAAGAAAAAAGTAATATCAAAATTCTAAAAATCGTTTCAAACGTATATATTATAAATTTTTTTGTTGATTTGTAGCATTCAGTAGTGTTAAAAACATTTGCAACTGAAAACATATATATTTTTTAAATACTTTAAGAAATTTAATGGGTCCTATACTCTATTGCCGATATTACTTTTTGTAATCATACAAATATTCTCAATCATATTGATGAGCACAAGATTGTGGTCGCCACAACATTTATTTGTTTTTTACAATTCTCGCCATATGTTTGATATTCTTTTCGTAGCTGATTATACATTACCGATATGAGAAGAGCTCTGAAGATTATGACTATTCAATTAATTGGATCAATTCCATTTCTTGAAATATATCAAAAAATATTTGCCTCCGTGCTTCACAGTCTTGATTGCGTACTCAGGATAAAAATTTTCGTCTACGTCGAATACTGACTCCTCCACTTGATTCCTAAGATTGAATTTGCAACCATGATGAGATTTCCAATTATTTTCTGTCACATAAGGCACCTGTAGCTTCTGATGAAAGATGCGATTTCAATTATGGTATATATATATATATATATATATATATATATATATATATATATCTGCTCATTGCCTCTTTTATCTATCTATTTATCTAATATAAAAGAAAAAGAATTAAATAAGAATCACATAATTACGTACAAATTTAAATATTTTCATAACTAATTTCACTCTCTTTGTGGATGGACTTAATCCACTTTTAAAATAAATGGCTCATGCATATATAAGGAATTTCAAAAATGTTGAAAAAGTTGAGTAAAAATTTTTTTCTTCTAACACTAACGTTGATTTGTGGTTTTATTAACGAATATTTATGCATGCAAGGACTTTTCGCGTTAGTCATTTTTACCAGTGTTTGAAAGTTTCAAACAAATCTGAAAAATAAAGTTTTTGCTTTATCAAAATTTTTCAACATTTATCGAAATACACGAACATTTTTAAATTTTATTATTATTATTATTATTATTATTATTATTATTATTATTGCACACTTTCATAAATAGCAAAAATTTTGATTGGCTAAAAATCTCTATTGGGTAATCATAGACATATTTTGGGATATTTTTTCTGAAAAAATCAAATCAATATCAGTACTGGTTTGAAAAATATAGTTGCTTAAACCTTACTACTATGATAATATTGCTTACAAAAACAGAAATTTTGCAAAATTTATTTTTTTTATTATTTTAAAACTTGGAGCTATAATACGAAATTTGAGGGGCTGATTTTTGGTCCATAAAATTATAAGTTCTTAAAATATTTTGACGCCTCCCGAATTTCAGTATTAAGCAAATAAAGTACTTTCATTTGACACCAATATTAACACGTAATTTCTACTTCGCAGTAGTTGTCAAAAAGCGAAATGTGTTTGGAGAAGAATTCCATTGTAGCCGGTGTAAATGAATTTTGTTATTATTTTTTTTTATTTTCACATTATCAATTCTTCTTTACAAATACTTTTCCATGATCTAAAGCAGGGGTTCTCACAAGATCTTGCTTCCCGACCCCCTTTTCATATCTTAAGCGCGAACCATTACAACCTTGACTTGTTTAAAAATCAGATAAAATATGTAAAGATAACTTAATTTAAAAATAATATTAATAATTGAGATATTGCTTTTGCTTCATGAGCTCTTTAATATGAGGAGACTTTTTCGGATAGTGCATATTTAATATCACTCTCTGCGTCCACAAAAGATCGATTTTTTGTTTTCATAGACAAAAGGGTGAAAAAGATAGTTTCACGTAAAAATTTATGTTGGTGAAAAATGTTTTAAAGGTTTTAGGGCTGCTGAGCCAACAAGCGAATAAATTTTGCTATATTTTAACTAAAATATTTGGAAATCTCATGACTAATGACTCAAAATAAAATTTCTGAATTACATTTTAACTCTTTTTGAAATAAATCTGGTATCTTATACATAATCATATTGAAAGCATTTTTTCGTCTTTAAATTATAAAGTCATTTAAGCAAATTTTATTTTTATATCCCGGAAACCTCTTCGAAATAAAGTTTTGTGTACTCATCATTGGGAAGTCGCACCATTAGAGAAAATTTTAACAATCTTATTCCACAGGATGTTATTTTATGGTTAAAATTCGGAAAGGGCATTGAAAAAACTTTGTGCTAAGAACACAATTGCGTCTTAGGAACACACTACGACCGTACTTGTGCTTTTTTTGTGACGTAGACGTACCTTTTTGTTTGAAATAAATACTGGAAAAACTAAACAATCTTTGAAACTTTCTATATTTATTTTGTTTGAATTTTCTTTTCAAATAATACAAAATTTAGTTTAAAAAATATTTTAATTGTTTTTCCTTATTTTTGTTTTTCAAATGAATAATACGGTCGTACATTTTGTAAAAAATATAATTAAATCTATTTGTAAGTAAGAGCATGGTTTCATGTGAAAAATCTGTAGTTTCATCAAATTGAAGTGAACTATTTTTCTTTTTAATTAATTGTTTTTCCTGCCTCATCGTAAAATTTTCATTATATTGTGTAATTGGACAGCATCACTTTATCAAGCATAGTTTCAATCGAAGCAAAACTCTGGTTCCTTCATTGTTTTTTCTTGCAGCTAGTACTAGTTTACTTTTAAAAATATATATCTTTAATTTTGTATTTAATTTGGGAATGTTTTGTACAAAGACGCCTTTCTATTTATAAATGGTTTCACGCTTTCATTGGAATTTTTATTTAAACTTCTAAATAATATTTACATTAAAAAATTTTATATCCAAGAATATTTTTCCACGAATGTCTTTATGGACCCCCATTCATTGAATTTGCATTAAATTTTTTAAAGCCGCTTCGATTCGTAAGTGTCATTTATTAAAAAAAATTTTGTTTACGTTATATTTTGAGCAATTTCTGTAAAAACGGTATATGGCCAATTATGTGGAAGTTTGTGATGATGAGACACCAACATCATCTTGCTAAATTCACACTACGCTAATATTTTTGCAAATATTTGCTTTGTGTAATGTGAACACGAAATATTTTTACGATTCAAACAAGATAGTAGCTGATTTTGGACAAACAAAACTATTTGCCCTTAACTAAAAATACCGCTAGTGTGAACATTCTGCGAACACAAGTTATAAAATATTTGCCACTATTTTGGGCGAATTTTTGTTTGATCTTACAAAAAATATGTAAGATCAAACAGCTGATACGATGGACGGCTTGTATTGAAAAAATTGTTGTTTAAATTGGCAAAAAAGAATTGATTAATTTATATTTTAACTATTAAAATATAGTTTTTTTTTTATAATGGGTGATACATTTCGAAGTTCCCTACTTTTTTAAAGAAAAAAAAAAAAAAAAAAAAACAGAAAATTCAAATTTAATGGGGAACATTCTTTGGCATTTATTTTTTGAAGATTATGTCTATCAAATGTTGGCCGTTGCTACGTCGCAGATGGTCCATCCGTTGAGTCTAATTTTCGATGACTCGTTCGAGCATTTCGACTGGTAACTGGCGATTGACACGCGTGATGTTTTCCTCCAAGGCCTGAATCGAAGCGGGTTTGTCCGCATAAACTTTAGACTTTACATATCCCCACAGGAAAAAGTCTAACGGTGTGATATCACACGATCTTGGTGGCCAATCGACCGGCCTAAAACGTGAAATTATGTGCTCACCGAAGTGTTCTCTCAATAAATCCATTGATTGATGCGATGTCTTGCTGAAACCAAATGTCGCCGAGATCACGAGATTCAATTTCAGGCATCAAATAGTCGGTTATCATTACACGATAACGGTCGCCATTTTCTGGATGAAATGGCAGTTCTTGAATCTCTTCAGGTTGCTCTTCGTCCCAAATGCGGCAATTTTGTTTGTTTACATACCCATTGAGCCAGAAATGGGCCTCATCGTGAACAAAATTTGCCTCGAAAACGTCGGATCTTCTTGGAACTTTTCAAAAGACCATAGAGCGAAGCGATGTCGCTTGGGAAGGTCGAGAGGCTTCAGTTGTTGCACACGTTGTATTTTGTATGCTTTCAATTTAAGATCTCGACGTAAAATGCGCCAAGTCGTTCCATACGTCAGTCCGAGTTGCTGTGAACGGCGCCGAATCGACTCTCCACGGTCTTCGTGTACACTCTCAGCTACAGCCGCTATATTTTCTTCACAGCGCGCTGGAAGTGGGTGATGGTGTTGCGAATAGTACGGTCAGTAGGCCGATTATGTTGACCATAAGTTGAGCGAAGTGCACGAAACACATTCCTCACAGAACGTGAATTTTCGTAATAAAGTTGAACGATTTGTAAACGTTGTTCAGGCGTAAGTCTTTCCATTATGAAATGCCAAACAATTCTAAACAAAAATAACATGACAGCATGACACGACTCACACGTGATCTGTCAAAAAAAGGCTATTGAAAAAAGTATCTCTACTTGAATCTCTCTTTATAAAAGTCAATATAATACTTTTTATTATTTAACCATAATAAAATACTTCTTATTTTTTATCCAGCTGAAAGTGGCGTACAAAGAAAACAACGTTGTTTTGTGAAGACAAAACAGTTTTGCAAATGACGAGAAAAGGGAACGAACATGGTTTGTTGTTCTTGTGTATAAACGTAAATTACTTAAAAAAATGTTAAATATATATTTTTTAAAGTAATTTTTATTAATGTTCCAATTAATTGATTCATATTTCCTTTATTATCTAAATATTTTATTTGTAAATTTTATAAATTTTTGTATTTAATATAATAGCTTTTTCGCTTTATATTTAATAAAAACGCTGCAAACATTATCTTGACATTCACATATTGCGAAATTCTCTCAATAAGATAAGATTTTCCTATAAATTCATTTAATAATTGATGTCAAATAAATTTATGGTAGTTGTGTGTTTAATCAAATAATTTTGAGTAAATAATTTGCATCTAAACTGACCAGATGTAATATATTTTACGATATTTGATAGATGTTTCATCAAACGAAAAACGTCAAATAAATGGATGTAATGTGAACAAAAAATCAACTCTGTATTTAGTCGCAAAAATTGCGGGAAATATTTTTTACGATGAAATATTTCGTGTCAACTATTTGCGTAATCTGAACTTAGCTTTAGTTATTTTATTAGGTCTACTATAATGCATAATAATGAGTCTTATATTTTTAAAGTTTTTAAAATAAACTTTAGAAATATAAGACCCATAGGCCTGGTTTTATACTGTTCCCTTAATGCATAATTAAGTGCGAACTTAGTTAAGAATCATTTAAGTTAAAGCTCATACTTAAGTAATACTTCGTTTTACAGTTTAAAACTTAAGTTGACAAGAAAATCAAAAAAGAGCTTTAAGCTTTCGTATATTTACAATAGGGTGGTGCCAACTTTCCAAGCATTTTTCTTTAACTAAAAATCATAGATATTATGGTAATTGCAAAAATCATTATAAACATTAAAGTTACTTCTTTGGGCAAAACATTTTTTGATGCTACCCTAATGTGGTACCAAGAAATAAATAAAAACCCAACAATTAAAAAGAATGAAAATAGCTTGGAAGATGTAAAGATATCTTAAGATTGTGGGTTGTAAAATTAAAAAGGCGTTGGTGCAAACTACATAACTAGAAATAAAATATAAATTTAGAGTGTATTTTGAAATTTTTTTTAAATTTAAAATAATTTTAATAGATTTTGTATTTTTATTTATTTTTGTTTATTTTCAATAAATATTTTTTAAGACGTCAAACAATTTTCATACTTAGGAAAAACTTAAGGAATGGAAAAAAATATTTAAGTTTTCAATCACAAAACAATTTTAAGAACTTAAGTTCGATTTTGCCACTAAGTGAGCAGTATGATACTGGGCCATAGTCGATTTCAAAGAGTTTCGAAAATTGTTGAAATTCCTCATATACGTATTATAATTTTTATGTAAATGAAATGTTTATTTTTTATTTTAATTATTTACTATGTATTTTAAAAATAAATTAATTTTATTATTACTAAATAACTTCTATTTATATTTTCAAATAAATGGTTTAAAAAACCAACTCATAAAGTAAAAAAATAATAATAATAATTAAAAATTCCCCGAAATATTAACAGTACCAAGAAATTATTATTTTTTTCTACATTCATGTATTTAAAGTTAATTTTCTATGAAAAAGTATAACATTTTGTTTGCATCATTTTTAATTGCTTTCTAAGAATTTTCTAAGTAGTTTTATTTTTTTCCCCTTGAAGAGGTTATTTTATCAGGATTTAATATTTTTTTTTTTTATTGTAAAACAAAATAAAACGTTTTAAATCATGCATAAAGAGTGTATTCAAGAGCAACATAAGAAACCATTTAAATAAAAGTACTTTAATATTTATAATGTGTGTGTATTTTGTAATGCGAGTTGTTTTTAAAATATTTCTTTTATTGAAATTCCATACACCCAGACCTGTTATAATAAGAGAAATTAGTTTTTATTATTATTATTATTATTTTTTTTTTTTTTTATCAAAATTAGCATGTTTAAAATGTGCATATCTGTTCAATTTAGTCTATAATTATATATCATTTTGTTTTACAAATTATAGGTTTTTCGTTTGGATTTTTTTCCATTTTTTTTTTTAATCATATTTAATCATCATGTTAAAATTAGAATAATTAATGGTGTCATGTTAAATTCTGTTGTAGGAATATTTTATGAACATTTCGTATCAGATATTCAAAGACTAATTTGTTTACAGATTAAATAGCCTTAATAAAGGGTTACCAAATATATTAAAGTGTAAAAAGTTGAAATAAAAAGCAAAAGCTATATATATTCCAATATTATTGCTCTTTAATTCGACATTTTCTTAACGCTTCAGAAAAGATAGATATGGTTAATCGAATCACGATGTCCATTCATCATATATTAGAATTTTGCAATTGAATATCATTTTAAAATCGGTTCATTAATTGTGTTATAGCAACTTTTTGAAGCCTTTTACATATAACTGAGAAATTATCTCTAACGCTTCAGAAAAGATAGATATGGTTAATCGAATTACGATGTCCATTCATCATATATTAGAATTTTGCAATTGAATATCATTTTAAAATCGGTTCATTAATTGTGTTATAGCAACTTTTTGAAGCCTTTTACATATAACTGAGAAATTATCTCTAACGCTTCAGAAAAGATAGATATGGTTAATCAAATCACGATGTCCATTCATCATATATTAGAATTTTGCAATTGAATATCATTTTAAAATCAGTTCATTAATTGTGTTATAGCAACTTTTTGAAGCCTTTTACATATAACTGAGAAATTATCTCTAACGCTTCAGAAAAGATAGATATGGTTAATCAAATCACGATGTCCATTCATCATATATTAGAATTTTGCAATTGAATATCATTTTAAAATCGGTTCATTAATTGTGTTATAGCAACTTTTTGAAGCCTTTTACATATAACTGAGAAATTATCTCTATATTATTTTTCATAAAAAAAAAACATCGAAATTTGTTTATAAACAACCTAGAAATTGCTTATAGAGGTAAGAGAGGTTTTTCCTGAATAAATTTATCGGCTACTGGATTAAAATATCGGCCACGGAAAAATGTCAATAAAAATAAAAATTCAAAAATTAATACGTTTATAAAATAATACCAATTTTCAACAAAGTACGATTAAAAAAATAATAAAGTACCAATTATTAAAACAAAAAAGTACCACTAATTTTCAAAAAAACTAGAAATGTTTAAAAAAATATCAGAAAAAAAAATTAAAAGGGTTAAAAACTATTCAGAAAAGTATTTTTTTTTTTTTTTTTTTTAAGTTAAAAAATCAGACAGTCACTAAAACTTCCTATAAATTTTTAAAAAATTTCATTTTCTTTAATCTATTTTCTTTTTAAGTACGATTTTTATTTTAATAAAATTCTAAATCCTCAAAAAGGACCAATATTCAAAAAAGCACTTGTCTCCTAAAAACTATCAATCGTAATTCGATTAAATAAAAATTTTCAAAAAAAAAAAAAAAGGAAAATTAAAAATAGATGGAGCAGTTGTCAAAAAAGATACTAATTTCCAAATGCTACTAATTAAAAAAAAAAAAAATTAAAAATCCAGTTTACAAAAAATGTAACGATTGGCAAAATTTTTCAAAAAGTATAAATTTTTGAAAAAGTACAAATTTTCAAAATAATACTAATTAAAAAAAAAAAATGCAGTTTAAAAAGTACTTATCAATAAAAATAATAAATCCATAAATTTAAAAGAAATGTTGCAAATTCCAAAAAAAAAAAAAAAAAGAAAGTAGGAAAAGTTATTTTTTAATATTTAAAAATTGATTTTTCAAAGAATAAAGAGTACCACTATTAAATTTCAGAAAAAGTACCATTTTAATATATATATATATATATATATTTTTTTTTGCAAAAACTTTAGAACATTAAGTTCTTTTTCTCCGTCTGCTATTTAAGCCATAGTAAACCCAATAAAAAGTAAATAAATAAATGAATGTCTGAATAAATAAATAAAAACAAATAAATATTTTTTAAAATCAAATAAAAAAAATAAATAAAAGACTAAAGAAATAAATAAAAAATTGTATATAAAATTCACAGTTTTTTTTTTTTGGAAATTTATTTTAACTCATTCAAGTGATACTTTCTTCTGGCAACAGTCTGAGAAGAATTTTAATCTAAGAATTAAACACATTATCTTTTTTGCAATTCTATTGGTTTCCAAATATGATGCAATGAACATTTTCTCAAATATATTTTGCTTTTCTTTATTATTGTTTACTTAAGATTATTTTTCTTTACAAAATTATTTATAATATAATTATTTTTGTATGTATAATATAAAGATAATTTCAATTTATTTTCAATGTTTTTTCCCTTATAAAACTCAAGTAATTTTTCAAAGGCTTCTCTTGTCATACTTACAAAATCTAGCAAATGTAAAAAGGCATTTGGTACTTGTATGTTTCTATATACACAGACATATTTGTATGAAAGTAATAATTTAGTTTTTCTAAAGTCATGCAAAATATTAAATTCTGATTGTCATGGTTATGCATTAAAACTTGATGATGAATATATATTTATTCAACATATTTTTTGTTTATTATTTGTTTTTTTTTTTTACTTACATATATACAATATGCATCTTATTTACTTTATTTTGTTTTATTTAAATAAACTTTAAAACAAACAACTGCTATAGCCAGTTTTAGGTATAACATTGAAAGAAATATCTCCCAATTGGTTATCAATTGTGTATGAATACATTACACTTTCTCTATTCTGTCATTCATTCCATTCCATCTTAAGTATGCATTACAAATACATAAGTTTTTTTATGTATGCATAAAAAAATAATTTTTTAATTTCCATTTTTTTCTTTCTTTTTCTTGGAATATGTTCAAATATGAAAATCCTTTTTTAATAAATGACTTAGCCATAAACTTTTTTGGCCATCAACTCGGAAAAAAGTTTGTAGCTCTTAAACTATGTACGTATTAAAGAAGATTAAATTGCAAAAGAAGTGATTAGTAAATATTACTATGTAAGCAAAATTTTAAATGAAGTGGTTATAAGTTTAGCAAAGTATGAATTCAAGGTAAAATTATTAAAACAATTTATATTTACTACGCAGATAAAACGGTTTTTATTGCAATAATAAAATTTTATGTGTATCAATTGGCTTGGATTGTATAAAGGATATTTCATATATCGATTTAAAATATTTAAAACAACAAATTATTAAAGTTCGGTATGAAAGACTCCTTCCTATTGATATTCTGAACAAGTTGTTAAAGGTCAAAAAAAAAATAAGTTGTTTGCTCTCAAGAAGATAACTTCTAAATTGTTGTGAATTAAACAAATGCAAAGTGAAAAAAATAATTTTGTAATTTTGTTGAAAAAAATAAAAATCATGGTTCTAGGGCAGAACGAATCCATGAAATATTTACATTAATTTATTATTTTCATGTACAACAGCCGATTTTAAAAGATAAACATATGTAAATTTATTTACATACATATATTTTTTACCTCTTGCGAATGGAAATGGCTTGATATTAAAAAGTAAATGGATTATTATACTTAATTATACAAATGTTTCTTATGCTCTAAAAGTAATTACTATATACCGTTTTGTAATATTTTACTTTGTAATTAGATTGTTATTACAAAAGAAATTAAGAATAATGTAAACTATTGAGTAAATTTTTTGCTTATTATATAAAATATTAAATTACAAGTTCCGTCTATATCAGCAAATTAAAATACACCAAAAACATAGTATTAATATTACATGGCTGGGCTGTAATTAATTAAAAAAAATGAAAATTTCACTAGTCATATGACACATACATAATTACTAACTTTTTGCAAGTATGTTCATATAACCAAATATGTATTTTGTACTATAGTCAGACTAAACAAATATTTAACGAAATACATAGGTTTAACCTATATTTTTTAGCTAAATTTTCAAAGTGATTTACTATTCGTAAAATAAGAAATTTATTTATATTTATTTATTTGTTTGTTTAATTATTATTTATTTTATTTCCCTAACACTAACAACAACAACAACTAGCAGTCCTAATTTAATATGCTTAAATTAGTTATTTAAACATATTTTTAAATTAAAAAAAAAAACTAATAGAAAGCATATGTATGTTTATTTTTAGTGGTCATTCGTCATATAATGCTACTACAGTCATTAAGGCACATTGTGCATTTGGTGAGAAAAAAATTACTAATATTTGTCACCTGCAAGAAAAGTGTTTATATGTCATGAAGTCATCCGAAGTAAAATGTAAAAAAAGTATTTTATGCGTACAAAAAAATGCTCTTAAAATTGGAAAATTTTAAATTATCTACTATTTTTAATTTAAATTTTAAATTATCTACTATTCATGATAAAAATAAGCTGAATTTTGTTAGCAATTGCAAAAATATATTTTCTTTTAACACTTAAAAAAATTCAAAGCTAATACATTGTATCAGGAAATTGCAAAATTTTTATTATTTTATAAGATGAAAATAATAGGGGATCGAATTTGGAAAACGCGTGTGAAAGTAGAAAGAATATTTCACTATGGCAAATTATGTAAAAAATTCTATTGGATGCGAAATATGCAAAATTTGTCTCTTAAGTATAATATCTGCAAAATTGTGCTCTTAAGCCAAAATATTCAAAAATATGCTCTTAGGTATAAAATATGCCAAAATATGTCATTTAAATTGCTAAAATATGATCTAAAATAAGGATTTTTATGAAAGTATGACAAAATATGCAGAAGTATGCTGTTATGGCTAAAATATGCTATAACAAATCAATGCCAAAATTCTTAAAATTATCTGAAACGGATAAATAAATAACTAACAGTTTGGTTCATTTCAAACCCAAGAAAAAATATGATTTTGCATATTTTTGGTTCCCATTAGGTGATTAAGAATTACTTATGTATTTGTCGCTATGATACAACTTCTCTCTTCCTTTTAAAAGTATTTTTTACTATAAAAAAAAAAAAAAAAAAAAAAAAAATTGGACAAATTAGGGGCTACGTTTTTGTAGCACTTTTTTCCTTTAAAAAATGGTGTTTGGATTAATTTTGTCTATTTCATATTTAAACAATTTTATAAGACAAAAATTCCATGGGCTAACTTGTTTGACTCTCGTCATCAATGTGTTAAGTCGACTTAATCTATGCGATATTATCAATGAAATGATACACTCCTATTTGACAGTTTTTCGAAAAATAAGTAAAAACAAATATCAATTCCTTATATTTTTCCAATTCATCATATGCTGTATAAAATTGTGTGGAAAAACGATCTTTTCCTGTTGTAGGAAGAACTTATGCTATATACCGCTCCAGATTTGCTCCAGGTTTCCATCAAACAAGAAGATTGAATTTCAAATTGAAAATAATTTTAAATCAAACTATTCAAATATGAAACGTTTGAGAATAATTTTAAAATAATAACATCAATCTCAAACAAGTAAGTGTATTTGGCTTGGCCAAATCTATATACACACCATCTGCAACTATTAAAATGTCACCTTATATGGGAGGTGGGCGGATCACGCTCAGGTTTGATTCCGAGTTTATCTGGTTCTTAAAACTATTTATATAAAATTTTGTTGGCGTACTTTTATAAGAGATATCGACGGAAAAGTATGAACTGGAGTTACGATAGACACTAATTTTTTCTAGTATTTCGTACAAAACATTTTTGTTTATTAAACGAGATGTCCCCCTAGATTAATATTTCGATATGTTACAAACGAAATGACAAACTCCATATCTTTTTGAATGGTGGGTATAAAAAACGGGGAATTTATTCTCAAATTGAGAATTCTAAAATCGTATTTTTTTAATGTATTTTATATGTAGATTTCAACTACACAAATATAATTAATTTTTATTATTTATATTAATTTTAAATAAATTCCCATTAAAAAATGTGTAGGAAGATCACATAAACGATGGGTATTGATGAGCTGAATACTGGAAAAATAATAAAATATTTAAAAAATTCATCTTCAGTTTCTTACTAGTGAAAATGCAAAAATGCACTGGAGGAACAAAATTCCATGGGAAACAATATTTTTTATTTTTTTCCATAAGCTCAAAATTACGAATTTTTCCAATTTAAAATTTTTTTCAATATTTTTTCCTGTATTCTGCTCATCAATATACATCGTTTGAATGGTCTTCCTACATTAGAATCTTAAAAAAAAAAAAAACAGTTTCTCGGTACACTCTATTATATATCCGCTAACACATTAGCCAATCTTTTGTCTCCTTAACCGTAAAGATCACCACTTTCTTGATTCGACAGATTGAAACAAAGTTTTCTACCTAATACTCTGATTCTCCCTTAGAACTTGACTATTTGAAATCGACACATAAAAAACAATGACCCGGGGAATATTCTATATAACCTTGTAAAATCGCATATCCATACATTGTCACAGTTTATTAAACGCCATAAAAGTATAGCGCCACTGTAATTGTTACCAAGCCTTGCCGTACCCTATCGATAATATATTTTGTTTTTCAAATGGTCAAAATTGTTTCTACAGAAAATAACTATAACATATTTTGCTGTTTACTGTTTAGGTTTCAACGAAACCTAAATGGGTAAAACAACACGAATGTTGATGAAGTGCGTAGCGGCAGAGAATATACTTATTCCATTCTGCTGGTGTCTAAACAAAGTACACAAATTCCACTTTGGTACCACCAGAGACAACCTATTTTTTGATCTATACAATATTAAGACACAATTTATTTGTTTATTTAAAACTTTAGTAAAATTCCGTTTCAAACTTTTATATATTTAAAATATAATGGCCACATAAAAACCTTTTAGTAATTATCCTTCTTTACAAATTACTTGCTTTTCTGAAAATAATTCCAATTATTATTTTTTTTTCCTCGTTTTTGCCCATTTGGAACATTTGCTCTCACAAATAGAATGCGTTAGCAGTTTTATTAATGAACCAAGTCAGCTAATTAACTTGGCCATTTTTTTTTTTTTTTTTTTTTTTTTTTTTTTTGTTATTTCACCATCCATTTTGTATACAACAAATACATAAATATACGCACTTAAAGCAATATTTTCAAATAAGTATAAAAATAGCGCAAAAATACTCGTTATAATTAAAAATCAATTTTGTTTTGCGAGTACTTTACAAAGACTTCAAATAAATATACTTACTACAAATACAATCAATCAATTAAATTCCAATTAAATACATTAAATTGAAATAATATAACAATGATTCTTTTTTTAATTTGTATTGTATAATAAAATAAGGGTATTATATTTTTCCATAACAAAATGAAATTTAAATATTTTTTATAAAGGAAAAAATAAAATAAAATTATAACTAACGACCGTCTGTCATTTTTAGCTAAAATTAATCAATTAAAGTCATAAATCTATAAAATAAAAGTTTTCCTATAATGAGAGAGAAGTTTAAATGAAAATATATATTTCTTAAAATGGGTAATTTATTAAAATTATAAAATTACGTGCATGAAGTGAAAATTATAACAAAATTATTCTTCATCATATATTATACATGAAAATTTTGTTAAAGAAAATAATGTTATAAATTTATTTTTTATTTAAATAAAAAATAACTTTTGTAAAAGAAATATTGCTAAAAGGTTTTTTCTTTCCAGCATTGCATGAAAATTAACTTTGGTGATGTTTTCGTTTGAAAACTTTAATCGATTTATAAAATGTGAGCAAAAGATAAATTAAATTAGAAACTTTTTGTTTTTATTTCAAGCAGCACAGGTGAAAAATATATAGATATTTATGTATGGTTATATATGCCGTACAAAAAATGTTTTTAAACGTGACTATTTTTAATCCATTACAATCACGATTTTATATTCATACATATAAAAATATTACTTTATACGTGATATACTGTCATAATATAATTTTTTTATTTTATTTGAGTTAATTTTTTTTAAACGTAAGTGTTGGCGAAGGGTATTTTTTTTTATAATAATAATAATATATCTGTATTTCAAAATTCCTAAAATTATGGCATGTTGTTTTTCTTAGAGCTTATTATATATTCTAAGTAGTGTTTAATTGGAAACAGCTCTATGTACCCATTTCAAATATAATATTAATAATTTGAATAAGTCTTTGCTTCTAAATATGTATTATTAATAATAAGTTAGTTACACTTTGTCCTCTTCAGAAAATTCGAAATTGAAAACTGCTGTTAAAGATTGTAATATGGCATGCGTTTTCAAAAAGAGAAAACAAAAGGAATTTCGAAGCACAGTACAAGTTTATATTCTTTTTTATACCCACCATCCAAAAAGATATCGGTGTATTAAGTTTGTCATTTCGTTTGTAACATCGAAATATTCATCTTAGACCCAGTGAAGTATATATGTATATTCTGGGAACTTGTGAAAATCTTATCGGAGATCTAGCTATGTCCGTTCATCTGTGTGTCTGTTAAATGCACGTTAGGGCTCAGGCCGATGACCAAATTTTGCTTAAATATTTTTGTTATATAAGGTATTGAAAATATGCAATGGGCAAAATCGGTTCATAAACAAAAAAGTTATGAAACAAATACTAGAAAGTGAAATTTCGTAACAATAGAATCGATATAAACACTAAATCAAAAATGGGCGTACTTTACCACCTCCCAAAAAGATGAAATTTTAAATTAGGGCGATACAAAAAAATTTGCAGATGGTGAAGTAGATTCGGCCAAGCCCTCATTCTTACTTGTTTATATTTATTTTATTTTTTATGTCTCTCCTACGAACTTAGAATTTCGTGAAGAAAAATTGCTTTGTGTGAATGCCTTCAATTTATATTTCATTTAATTGTTAATGAAATACAATTTGAAAATTCTATTTACGTATTTGATTGAAAATCCGGTTATTTGAAACATTAAATATTTGGCGTAATATTGGAATATTGACATGAATATTTGGAGAGATATAAATATTGTATTCTTTCCGCTACGTTAGTGAAAAGAAAACAGAGCCTTTTTAGATCAGTTGCCTTTTGTAAATTGATTTATGGGGATTGTTCGATCCATCGAACTGTGGGCTTAATAAATATCTTGCCCAATTTCTCTTGAAAGAGCCTTTATTATTTATAATACCCTTCCTTGAATTTTTATGCGCGATTAACAAACAGGCTATAGCGAAAGCAACAAAGCTTTTCATTACAGACTTTATAAGGGGCGCAATTGATTTTAGATACAGGAGATCACTTATTGTGAATTAAATTAAATTAATTTTGTTGGCTTGTGAGAGTTCGAATTGTTGTGATAAAGAGCATTTCGAAAATACCTTGTTATTCCTTATTTTGAAGCCAGAAGACCTCCTACTTGCATTGCAAATTTGTTTCTATTTTACACAGTGTTGTCATTGAAGCCAAGGACTTGTATTAAAGGTCTTACTCTTATTTAAATCGGTTCTTTTATGTGCAATGCTACTTAAAGAGAGTCTCCTCCTCTAACGACACTTCAACTTAAGATTTAAGTTTCAAGTTCTAATCAAAAATATTTCTGTACGTAATAATAAAATGTAAGAGTTAATGTAGTAAGCGATTGCACACCTTCTATTAACGTCTAATGCCTGCCTTTCATAAATTCTTTAAATTATCGGGAACGATACTTTTAAAATGAGCTGCATTTGGGAATATGTGCCTGATTTTCCATCTCTTACAAAATTTAAAATTTCATTAAGTGAGATCTTTAAAATACCTTTAATTTGTATGAGATATTAACAAATCGATGGAATCTGATTTAATCAGCTGACTGATTTGAAAAAGATTAAACGGATAATTGTTTAGTTTTGGGATTCTTGATTCTTCTTCAACGATCTTAAAGAGTCCTTCGATCGGATTTCTGGCTCAACTATTGATTTTAAAGGAAAAACTTTACAAGCTAATGAGAAAACAATTGAAACTAATTAAGACGCTTTTTATACCGAAATAATTGAAACAAAAATTTAAATCAATGAACCTTAAATAAAGTTTAAGAACAAAGAATGACAATATCACTATATCATGAATTCCATTAGACATCAAATATGGAAAATACCTGATTTTGTTTATATTTGACTACATTGACGTTAGAGTATCAAAAAAAAATCGAAAACCGAATAAGATATTTCGGTTTAATCGAAAAATCTTATTTTAGAAAAAACCGGTTGCCCGGTTTTGGACTCTTGACTCGGTTTTCAGTAACATAATTTTTTTTTTTAACAAGAAAATATTTTTTTTTTTTTTTGTTTTTTTTATAGAAAAGCCTAAATTTATGCGTGCATACCAGTTTTACTCTGCAAAAATAATAAATTTAGATGTGCATAATTTCAAAATTAAAGTTTTTTTATTTAATTTTAATAAACTTTCTTTAATATTTTATTCCTAATCCTGGTATCTGAAAATATGTTTTTCCAAAATGAAACATATTTTGTGATTGAATTACTTATGAGCACCAAAAAACTAGAGTATAAAATTCTGGTTATAAAAATTATTCCAATAGAACCATATTTTGGTATGTATTTTTTTTTTTTAATAAGGTTTTAAATTTTAAATAATTTCTTATTGGTTTTAATAAAACTGGAAAGCTTTTCTGCAAAACTTTTACTGTAATATGTGTACTTTTAAGCTTTTAGTATATTTTAAATATTTGTTGAATAAGACCCAATACATTTTAAATGATCGGAATTTGAGGCAATTTGATACATATACAACATCATGATTAATAATGATTAATATATTTAATTTTTAATATATATATATATATATATATATAATTTAAACGTTTAAAATTTGTTGTCGCAATGAATAATTCAATTTATTTCAACTATTAAAGATAATTAGCCAATATAATGCATTTAGCAAGTTACATGAAACTTATTATTTTTAGTCATGTAATTTTTATTTTTTGAACTCTTTTCCTTATTAAAATTACATAAAAGGTTTAATAAAACGTTGTTAACATAAAACGGTTAATCGCCTTTAAAACACCCGTTTTGAAAAAAATCGAAAATTAAAATAAAACTGAAACCGACATTGTTTGTAAAAAACCGATTAACACCGATTTTCGGTTTTGGATACTCTAATTGACGTATCTATTTTATTTTTTTTAATTTCAAAGAATTTACGATTTTATTCACGTTTTTTATTTCGTACAAAATTAAAATATTTCACTTTGGATGTAGTTTTAAATATATATATACAGTTGCGAGCATAAAAAATGCAACTCTATGTTATGTGATTTTTTTTTTATTATTATTTGTGGCCATAGACACCTATTGTATATATCTTTGTCGAATACTGTTGTTTGTATTGAAAATTATTAAATTGTTTAGTAAAAACTATGGTAAATTTGAGCGAGCAAAAAAATGCAACTCTTAACAAATCAACATGATAAAAATTGTTATTGTAAAAAGTTGGAAACTATAATATTGTTAAATGCCATGATTTTCTATTCTTAAGTATAGATTTGAAATCTACAGGCAATATAAATATTACAAAATAAATATACTTTCTGTTAAATTTTGTTATTTTGTTATAATATTTTACGAATTTTTCCACAATGATTGATATTTTTCGATTTTTTTTTTTTTTTTTTACAAAGGTGATCAAATATTTGTGATAGTTTGGCTTAACTTGATGGAATTAACAGTTAAATATATATATATATATATATATATATATATATATATTTTTTTTTTTTTCACAATGATACGATATTAATTAGTGCCCTATAACGTAATTCTGTTCAAAAGTCCCTTGATTTTTGTTATGGTGCAAATTCTAACACAAAGGAAGATTATTAACAATTATACCTTTTTTGACACTGTTAAATAATTAAAATTTCATCCTTCATGATTATTGGACTTTAGCACGTTTTTACTATTGAAAATTAATGTTTAAGGAAATATGTTTACCTAGACAGTCTAATATCGAATTATTTGCGTTTAGATTCAAATTAATCCAAGTTGTCGTAATCAGCGTTCATTTCTACTATAAAATACTAGTTAAAACAATAAAGAACATGCCTCCAGAAGTAAAGATGATACTTTGATTTCTAAATTATAGTTTTTAGCATTTTTCAAAAATTCTTTTTATTAAAATTTAAAAAATTTCGTTGATTTTTTCAGATTGCTCGCAATAATTTACAACTTTTTTTATCAAAATTTTTAACAACTATTTTCATATGTAAGAATTTGAAATAAAATAACATACAATAATTGAATGAGACTAAAATCACAAAAGAATTGGCTAAATTAGTAACGTTCGAGACCTAATTCATACAATAAAAAATTATATAGCATATTGTTGCATTTTTTATGCTCTCAACTGTATCTTTCAAAGTTTAAATCCAATTTCATTGATTTTAAAGCCATTAGAAGGGCAATTAATTCCTCTTTTAATATCATAATAGAAAAAGAAATCTATTTTTTAAATTATTTTTTGGATGCATTTTTGAAAACTTTATCCCCTTCGATTTTTAATTTTCTTAAATAAACAACCCTTTAGTGCGACATATGAATCAACCACTTTTAATATTTAGTGTATTTTAATCGAACAATATTAACATCAAATATTAACTTTTCCTAAATAATATTGGAGTAGAAAAAAAGGTACTCAAAAGAAATGGTATAAAATTTCTAATGTACCTTCTCGATTCAGTGTATCAACAGTAATACCAAAATTATTTTAGGTTTCCAAATAGCGGGTTCCGCATTACCGAGTAAATGTATTATAATATGTTTTATGGATATATCTAACATAAGGAAATGTTGGATAATTGTTATTGGTAATAATATTATTAAAGATGCTATGATCCAAAAAATATGAAAAAAAAAATGATTTGTTATTACAATTTAGATATAACTCTTTACATAGAAATGATTAACCACAAAATTTGAAGGCCATTATTTCAACATAAAAATATGAAGAAAAACTATATACAAATGAGAACTGATGCATATATGAATCATACCAATTATTAAAAAAAAAATAGCATTTTAAATAATGAAAATTCGATAATAAAATGTGGAAAATATGGTGTTTAAAGTAACATGTTTTGTCGATTTTTTATATTTTTTTTAATAATTTCAAACCCCGGTTTTAATTTTTTTTTACCAAAAGTTAGACAAATTTGTCAGCTTCACAGAGAACATATTTAGTGAATATGAAGAAAAATGGAAGACACGAGGTTAAAAATTTTCCTTTTTATGCATTCTTTCGCAGAATTCATTGCATGCTTTCGTAAAATTCAAAAGTGGACAGATAGAGAGGGCGGGAGAAAGAGGAAACATTAAAACTATAAACATTTTGCTGAATTTAAGAAAACAAATGATTATTTTATAATTCTAAAATAATGTATATGGGCCATCATCAAAAATTGTTTATTTTAATCCTTCAAAAAGATATATATATATATATATATATATATATATATATATATATATAGTCGTAGTCTGTGTAAACGTCATCTATTTAATTTATAACTTTTCGGGAAATAGAATCCGTAACTTACTTATTATTTCTTCATACGAAAATATAATTTAATAAAGTTTATTGCAAAGAAATGCTATTGAAGAATATATCTCTAAATTTCTCTTAAGTATTACAAACTCCAAATATTTATGCCAATTATGGTCAATTTCGTACTGTCCATGCGATGTACCTTAGCAAAATCTATTTTGACAAAAATATCCTGTTTTCAATATTTCACTTAAAGTTATGGTCCCGATCAATTATACTTATCGCCGTTCCTATATCTATATATGCAAGATTTGTGCAAATTGTAATATGCTATATAAAAATACAAAAACTAAAAGTGCAATTTTTGTGTAATTTTCTAAAAGTTCATACATTTTTTTTATTAAATTTATTTTTAATGCTCCTTCGATTTTATTGTATAAAATAAAAAAAACTAATTTCATACTATTCCATTAGAAACTGTGAATGTGCCTCGCGAAAAACTGAGTTATTAAAAAATTTTCGTTCTTGTTTTCTAAACTTTGAGACTATCTATTGCGTTAACTATTTCGGGCACATCAACGAGATATAGTGCAAAATACACATAATTACAACAAAACGACAGAAATCAAAAAATTTTTAGAAATTAAAAAATGTCATAAAAATTTGTCTACCCTATATGTAACTGTTAACAGTCTGCACAACAACAAATAATATGTATAATTTATCCACAAAGTCCGATTAGTTTATATAAGATTGCAAGAGATCAAAAAGTACGAGTATAAACGTGTAAAAAAATGTAGAAGAATGTGAAAAAGTTAAGAAATTTGTAGCCCTTTTTATAAATTTTTGAACTTTGAACAACAATCATAATTATAAAATAAAACCTATGGTGATAAAATATTGCACTCTATTAGTTTCAAGTCTTGTGAGTTCACTTATTAATAATTAAAGTCAGTTTCAGTTTAGTTTTTGATAATGTCCCATATATATTTTTTTTAAATCATATTTATTTCATTTTCATGGTGATAAAATTTTGCACTCTATTAGTTTCAAGTCTTGTGAGTTCACTTATTAAAGATTAAGGTCAGTTTCAGTTTAGTTTTAATAAAAATGTCCAATATATATATTTTTTTTAATCATATATATTTCATTTTTTCCACTTTAAAATTTGTTGCACATTTGCACATGACAAATGAAAATTAATTAATTAATTAATTTAATTAGGAAATGCTAGTTAAAAAGTTAAACATTTTTAACACTTTATTTTACAAAATGTGTTATTAATTCCATATATAAATTGTAATTAGAAAAAGGGAAAGTTTTGTATAAGATATATATATATAAGATATATATAAATATATATATATATATATATATATATATATATATATATATTTTTTTTTTTTTTTTTTTTAATTAAGAATTTTTTCGAAATTATTAACAAATTTTTTTAATACTTAAATTGATATATAGTTTTTCCAAAAAAAGTCATTTATTACTGACTGTTTAAAGAGGAAAAATTACGAAAAAAGTAAGAAAAAAAAACGCCTTAAGTAATAAACGAAAAACGCCATTTACCAGCTTCTTTAAATGATTGCCACTGGCAACATCTTATGACATAAAACCCATTCATCATCATACAACTTCTCTCCATTCCATCCAAACACCACTTTCAATAACTACTGTTGATGCTGATGCCGTCTGAATACCGAACGTTCAGTGAATGGGTGAGTGAGTATGGAAACCATAGTACAGCCAACACCCTTAAATAAAAAATAACCATTATACACGGCATCGATATTATTTTTTTAATTTATTATGATTTTAGTATTTCATTTATTTATTATAAAATCGATTTATTTATTTTTTTTTTTTTTTTTGTTTTTTGGTTTAAAATTTTTTAGTTATGTGTACAATTTATAATAATTATATTTCTTTCATATATGAGTACATATTTTAATTAATATATTCCACAAACTAAATTTTATAATTTTAATTATTTATATGGTTTCTTATTGTTGTATAGTATATTTTGTAACAAATTCATTTTCCATTCGTTTAGATATTTATATTTAATAAATCATCAAAATATCATATTTCCTTCAATGCATTTGGTATTGTTAAATTTTCAGTTATGGAATTTGAAAGGATGCATGATAAATCTCTCCTCTGTCTTCTCTTACTGTGACTAATGATTGATAAGACTGAATGAATGAACAATACAACAATGCAAAAAAAAAATCATTCATCTATTCACATTGTGCATAAACTAAGGATTCTTAAAGCGTTCAAAAATTTTGAAAATTTATTAAACAAAATTTAAATATTGTTTAAACTAATGAAGTATCAACTTTAAGGTCTAAAGGCATCATCAGATCTAAATCCAATTTCATAGTTTTTATTTGAATTATCCATCATCCAATATAAACCATAAATAATGCAGACAGAATATTTTTACTTTGAGAGCGCCCCCATTATACTTGGTTGCACTTCTCATCCAAGTATAATATCAAAAAAATTGTTTGCCATTGTTTGATATTTCATTAAACAAACAAAATTCAATAAAATATCAACTGTAGTTTATGCAAAAGTTTTTCTAATTCAGAAAAATAATTAAAAGTTATTTTACTTGTTGGTTACGACATTTTCGTCAAATATTTGCATCGTCTGACCGTGTAAACCGAATTATTGAGTCTATGGCCTACAAATTTTCGAGCATACACAAAGGTTGCCATTCGGTGTCAGTGATGGTCTGCTGGGGAATATTCTATAATTTACTAAACTGCTGTTGAAAAATGTTATAAAGTTCCTAAACAATAAATATATCAATAAATAAGGAACATTGGACATAAAAATTGGTATCTTTTTAAGAATTTTTACTTTTTTTTTTAATTGGTGTTTTTGAATATACTTTTTTAAAATGTACAAAAATGTTAAAGACAGGCTGAAAATATTTAAACTTTTGCGTAATTATTTGATTCATACTTAATTTTTTCTCTTATATTAATGCTTGCTAAGATTTCTGAAAGAAAAAAGAAAAAAACTTAAATTAGAATAAAATTATTACGTAAACATGTAACTATTTTTGTGACTAACTCTATTTTTTTTTTTTTTTTTTTTTTTTTTTTTGATGCGACTTTCAAAATATATAAATTTATACTTTTTTGAAAATAAGTACTTTTTTTAATTGAAATTTTGTGATAGTTTGTACCTTTTTTTAATGGGATCTCTTTCTGAAAGTTATCACCAAGGCAATCAAAAATATGCTCTAAAAAAAATTATTTTATGAGCATAAAAAATTACCCTAAAATCGAAAAATATGCCCTTAAAATTAAAAAAATATGCGCTTAAAATATTACTTTTCTATTTGCACTTAAAAACGTTCAAAGTTAAGATATTTATCAGGAAATTACAAAATTTCGGAAAATTTGTCTCTTTAGTATAAAATATGTAAAAATATGCCATTTAAATTACTAAAATAGGATTTTCTAAAAAAAAAAAAAAAAAAAATGTTAAACCCAAAATAACTAATCGATGCCAAAATTCTTAAAATTGTCTGAAACGGATAAACAACCAACAGTTTGATTCATGTGAAGTCCGGGAGAAAAATATGATTTTTCATATTTTTGGTTGCCCTAGTTATCACTTTTGTTTGTTAAAGATTGGTACTTTTTTGAAAATACGTAATTTTTTCAAAATATGAAATATGTGTCATTTTTTAAATTGTACCAAATTTACTTTTTTTGAAAATTGTTTGAAAAATATTAACTTTTTTTTTTAAATTGGTACTTTTTTGGAAAAAATTGGTACTTTAAAAAGTCTACTTGTCTAACCTTTCATGGAAATTGTTTTATTTTTTGAAAATTGATTTCTTTTAATAGTATTTTTCTTTTAATTTCTTTTTTTTTAATTTTTTAACTGGAACTTTTTTTGTTTGTTTTGTAAATCAGTAAAATACAAAATTGGTAATCTCTTAAAAACGGTATTTTGGAAATTTTAAATTTTTAACAAATTGTTTTATTTTTCGAAAATTTGCCTTTTTATATCCTATACCACATAGGTGGTTGGTGTGTTTGTGCTGAAAAATTGGTTCCGTTTTAACGATATCTGGCAGGCTAGTAGGATGCAATTTTTTAAAAATTGAAAAAATTTAATAAAAAATGTAAAATTTTTCTGCAAATTTGAACTTTATTGAAAAACTGCTCCCGCCGATCTAAACCAGACCTTTGCTAGCAACACTAGCCCATATCTCGACTATTTTTGAACCGATTTGCTTGAAAATCGGTAATTAAACATTATTTTTTTTTTTTTAGATCGATTTTGATAATTTTCAGTAGCAAAATTCTGAGGAACTTGCTGTAAACATTGATGCCCTCAAAGCATCGACATGGAGCCCCGATTTTATTATATTACAAAGTTAAAGTTTTAACGAGTCAATTAAACATGACTGACTATTTTTTATAATTTATTTACTTTTTTTTTTTTATTAAATTTGATTGTTAAATGTATTTTACCACGCCCACATAATTGCACATTTTTGCATGAAAATAAAATTTAGGTTGAATTTTTTATACATTAAAAATTTATCTATATTCTTTTCCTTGGTAACAATGGTGAAATTTCAACTAAAAAAACTGTATATATATATATATATATATATATATATATATATATATATATATATATATATATATATATATATATATATATATATATATATATATTGTGTAGACATTAGACATATTAAATGGACACATCCATTAGAGTCTTAACAACATGTCAATATGTGACAGGCAGCTGTTACTTTGACAAATGCTAAGTGGCACAAAAGTAAAAAAAATAAGTAATTAATAATGTTATTTTTTAATAAATATAACTAAAGAAAGAAATCAATATGGATAAATAATAAAATAAGAAATAAATTAAATTATAAAATAAAATTCTTAATTTATGTAAAATAAAACCTAAATACTTTTTGGAAGCCTAATAAGTTTTTGTATCGTTTTTATATTTAAAATGCATAGAATATCTTACACGTAACAACTCTCCTAAAAAAAATAATTGTAAATTTGTACTTGATCTAGAATAAAGTACTTCAAATATTTATGGTATTGTATATGCACATAATACTATGTATTTTACTTATGTATAAGGTGTACACATTTATTTATAACTACTTCCATATACTATACACATGTACGTTTTGATTGTCTGTATTTAAAAGGGAACATAATCAATCAATAAGATTTATGTGTGCTATAAACTCACAAGATAATACTAATCAATCTTGAGCTGTCACAAAACACAAAATGGTGAATAACTTACAAAATAACAACAATAACAAGACTAGCAGTAGCAACAACTGCAAACAACATTACTTCATGCCACAAATACAAAATGTTTCTTTCATTCATCTATCTGCACGGTCTACACAAAAGTTGCAAGTGTAATATTTTATTCTTTATTAATTAAAATTTTGTTTTCATAAAAGAAAAAGTAATTTACTTATCTTTATACATACATACATTTTTGAAATTTTAAGATAAGAGAGGTCAGAGGTTACAGAAACTTGTTTAAAATTTATTATCGCCATAATGCTGAAAGTAATTTTTTTCTTCTAACGGAAACAAAAGATTTCGTAATAGATTAAAGTTTTTTTCGTTATACAAATTATAACATTTTATTGCATTTTAAAGGTCATAAAGCTTATCAGTTAAAAGTTTTATAAGTTTTGCAATAAAAATTTTATAAAATTTGCTTTATCCACTATTTTGAAATGTTATAATAAGTAATAATGGTCATTCATTTGGAAGGATGAAATTTGGAAGGGAAAAAATTATCATAGTTTGGATTTTGTCAAGCTTCCAAGAATTGTTCTAATGATAATTATCAATAGCATTGTTATAAGCAAAAATTATATTTTAAAGTATTTTTCAAATTTTGAAGCTCATATCCATAAAAGCTAAAAACTTCATTTCTTCAAAGACCTGTTGGAGATTTTTCAACAAAATCGATTTATTAACAACCGAGTTTTAGATGAAAACTCTTGTCAGATCTACGCCTAATCAAGTTCTTTTCCAGTTTTCAAAAAAGGCAATAGGGTGGAAGGGGGGACCATTGCCACTTTTTTTAAATCCTCCTTAATCGAAGGAAATCGGATTTTTGGTAAAACTGAAATTTTGGTAAAACTTCACAATTTTTGTCAAATTTCGGATTTTTGGCAAAATTTTGGGTTTTTGGTGAAATTTCTAATTTTTGTTGAAGTTTTGGGTTTTTAGTAAAATCCAAAAAGATGTATGCAAATTATGTACCATTTTTTAAGTACATTTTTTCAAGAAACAAATGTTAAAAAGGACTCATCTTCAAAAAATAAAATTTGTTAATTTTCAAAAAAAGACAAATTTTCCTAAAAGTACGAATTATAATACTTCCAATTTTCAAAAATTAAAAAAAATCAAATTAATTTTCACAAAAAGTACCTACTTATTTTCGTAAAAGTAATAAAGTGCAAGTTAGTTATTGTATGGTAGTCTCGCCAATTAAGACTCTATGAGCTTGCGGCAACTCTTATTTTAAAATATATAAGTAAATAAGTAAAGTAGGAAATTTCAAAAAAGGAACAATTAAAACTAAGACAGAAATTTTCAAACGGATTATCAATTTTCCATAAAAGTTACAATTTTCAAAGAAAAGTATGCAGTTAAAAAAAAATAAATATTTTAAAGAGTATTAATTTAAAAAAAGAATTCATGAAAATAGCCAGAACTCATTCTTGTTCATTACGAACAACGAATTTCATTGCTTTGTTGCGACACACCATTAGTTCTAAAGATCTCATTAAAGATACTGATTACATCAGCTCTAGAACTAAAGATTTTAGAATAAGTTGAAAATTTTTTTCTGGGAGCTAATAATATAAAAATGTCAAAAAACTTCCATTTTTATCGAAATATTAAGAAAAAATTAAAGCGTGAAAAACTGCAATATATTCACTATTTTCAGCAATATGAAATTAATTTATATACTGTAGTTCCTTCCACCTTAAAATTCATCTATATTTAAAATTCCATTAAATCGGTTCAGCGATTTAGGCGTAATTGTGTCACAAACAAACAAAATAAATAAACAAACAAACACACACTTGATTTTATAATATTAATATGGATTTTTAAGCATATAATTTAAAAACTAACAATAAAATTTATTTGATCATAAAATGATTCATTATCAAAGTCCTTTAGATAAGATTTAAAAATACAAGTTTTTAGATATCTTATTTAATCAATAATTTATAATGACTATAATATAATATAAAAACAAACTAAACACAAACCATGATAAGATAAATGTATCCACTTATTTTTCTTATAAGCTAAATAATTATGAAAACTTATCTTTCCTTTCAAAAATTTATTTATTACCTTTTTGCCATGGTGCATAAAGTCATTTAATACCCGTTATAAATCTTCTAATCTACAATTTAATAAAAATTTCGAATTAATTCACTAATAAATTATAATTTCTTTCCATTTCTTTACAGTCCGAATCTACATCGACCTCGATATCATCGAATATTTCCAAGCCCATTGCAACAAAATGTGTTTTTTGCGCTCAGACGCTGGGCATAAATGATCGGCCCAAATTGTTAGAATGTTTACATGTCACATGTTCACAATGTATGAGTACGAAATTTGCCGAGCTAGATCGTACTATGCCCCCCTTGATACATTGTCCCATTTGTAATATGGCCTCACAGAATGAATTCATTATTGATAATCAATTTTTAATAGAACATTGCACCGGTGCTGGTGAAATGTCGTCGGATCCTAATGATTCCACTGGTTCAAAGACCTCAACCAATATACCGTGCAGTAGTTGTTCGGACAATAACATAGCCACCTCGTGGTGTGTAGATTGCTCCGAATATATTTGTGATAGTTGTGTGCAGGCTCATCAACGTTTGAAAATAACCAAGGATCATACCATCAAACCCAAAGAGGAGGCTAACAACGAACAGCTGCCCAGTTCGGCCGTTGATAAATTACACATGTGTATGTTGCATCCTCAAGAGAAATTGTCGCTGTATTGTGAAACCTGCGAAAAATTAACATGTCGAGATTGTCAGCTAAGCGATCATCGTGATCATAAGTATAAATTTGCTCATGAAATTGCCACCGAAACAAGACACGCCATTACCTCAATGGTAGCGGAAATCAACTATAAACGTTTCTTACTCACCTCAGCCATGCAAGTCATTGCTGAGCGACAAAAAGTCATCTCGGACAAAAAGAAGGAATTGATAAAAGAAATAACCGCTATGGTTGTAACAATTACAAATACGGTTAATATGCGTGGAAAGCAATTGGTTATGCGTTTGAATGAAGTTTGTGATGGCAAGCTGAAATTATTGGTAGACAAACGGGATTCACTCATTTCACTTTCCGATAATACCGATTATTGTATTGATTTTATTGCAAATGTTTTGGACAAAGGTAGTGATTATGCTATACTATCGAGTAAAAAGTCGTTGGTAAGACATTTGCAAAAGCTTAAATGTCAAAGAGCTGATATACCTAATCCGGATATACCATTGCGTATTGATTTACAAATGTGTCAAATACAACAATTACAAAAAGGTGAGTAGGGGAAAGGTCAATCAACTTCCCTTGTTATTATTATTATTATTATTATATTTTATAGAAATTTCACGCCTTGGTAATATACTGGTTGATGGCAAACCATATCCACCACAACCATCGCCACCACCCCAACAGCAACAACGTCAACAACCCAGTCCAAATATGGCACCACCTTTAAGACCTGGTATGCCACCGGGTATGCAAGCTGGCATGTCACCGGGTGTACCGCCGCCACCGGGAGGATTTGGTCCACAAAATGGTCCTGGCCTATACAACAGCAATTCACCACAACAACATGTGCACAATATGCAAATGAATCGTAGTTTTGCTGGTGAGGGGCCAGGTAAGGGTATGCAACAAAATCGTTCATTTAAACAAACACTTTTAGTATTTTTAAAAAAATTTCAAACAAATTTATTAAAATATTTTAATTTTTATATTTAACAGTACGTTATGGTGGTCTACCGCCTTCGTTAGCCATGCAACGACAAGGACAGCCTCATGTTAGTTCCTCCACACATCCACAAAATATGGGTAAGTTAAATAATTTATATATAATTAATATTTATATATAATTTATATATATATTAATATTATAGACATAAGCCTTAGAGGTTTGTTAAATAATCAAGCTGCTCAAAGTCCTAACCAACCGCCACATATGCCACCCTTCAATGGACCCCCTAGCTATCCGGGTGGACCACAAGGAGCACCATCGCCTCAACAAATGGGTCCTCAAATGCGTCAGCATTTTATGGGCGGTCCACCGGGTCAGCAGCATCAGAACTATCCTCCCACGCCGCCTGGTGGACCAAATAATCCAAACTTTATGAATAATAGTGCAGCAGCAGCAGCCGCCGCCCGTTTCCAATCATACCAACGTATGTCAAGTCATGCCCAACAACAAGCGGCCGTGGCAGCTATGGCCTCATCGGGTCAGGGTCAAATACCCTCACCAAATGCAATGCAAAGACCACAAATGCATCACAATCCCATGCAAAATGTTAGTTAAAATACTGTAATCATTTTAGATTTATAATAATTCTTTTCTTTAATTCTATTATAGAACATGGGGTTTCACGGAAGCCAGCCTGGTTTTAATGCCGGCCATCCGCAAACATCACCTCAGCTAGGTGCTGGCGGCGCTGGGGGTGGAACCGGCAGTAGCAGTGGTATGCATATGGCTAAATGGCATATACCTCAATCAGCTCAAAGTAATTGTGAGTGTTTTGTGGACTTTATACATTTATTAATTTCAAAATTTTTCTTATTTTACTTTTTCCCTTCTCTAATGTATAGGTTGCTCTCAGCAAGGTCCCAATTTAATGAGATTTGCCAATGGGCATCAAACTGAAAATTTTAAAATCTCATTAAAATCACCAAATACTCTTAAGAATACCACACCTCCCACAACAGGCAGTTCAGCTGGTCATGGTATGCCTGGTAGTGGTGGAGGTGGTGGCAGCAGTGTTTCCGCACATGGCAGTAATTCAATACTAAATGCTGCTTCATTGGGCTTAAGTCCAGCTGTTTCTATCCTGCCAAATGTAACATCAACAAATCCTAAAACACCGAGTCCTAGTACACATGAGGTAAGAAGGAATAAAATAATTTAAAAAAAAAAAAATAAAAAAAATATCTTATGTACTTTAAACGTGTTATAAATTCTATCACCAAGAAGTGAATAAGTTCCGGATTATTCTTTACAAATATCCAAAGTATTTAAAAAATCCAAAATCTTATTTTATTTATTAAAATGTTTGACATTTCTTTTTAAACTTTTTTTTATTTGATTTACAGACCTCTAAAGATTTTACTGAGCCAATCGATAAAGTACGCGATGATTCAATTAATGATTTAATGGCCACTATAGCTAAATTAGATTCCAATGGTGTGCAGGTACTGCCAGAAGGACGTACAAAAACAACATCTCCACAGGTTCACAGTTCCACAGATTTATCAAATACACAGGAAGGTATGTTAACAACTTGATTTATTCCCTTTTATAGAATTATTTTTTCCTTAAACCTATCATTTTAAATATTTTTGAGAAAAATTCCCTTATATCATGCATTTAAAAATCATTTCATTAATTTGTGTAATGATTTCTTTAGCTAAAAATTAATTTCAATTCATTTCCCTAATTTTTGGTTTGCATATAATATTTTTTAGTTCAATTTGTTTACAAAATAATCCAAAAACATAATTTATTCCCATTGAAATTAAACTAGTTGCTGTAGTTTTTTATATAATTACTTGTAACTTTGCTTTGTTTATTTCTTTTCTCAAAACAAAAAAAAAAAAAAACAAAAAAAAAAATGAAAAAAAAATAAAATCAATTAATTAAACTAAAACTTTAATTAATAATCCATATAAATGCCAAAATCAAATTCAACTCATATTTTATATAATAAATAACCACATATCTTAAACAAACAAACAAAAATACCCCTAAAAAAATACGTAACTAATCAAGTTCATAATACAAAAACTACCGAAAAAGATGATCCAAATGAGGATTGGTGTGCCGTTTGCTTGGATGGTGGCGAATTAATGTGCTGCGATAAATGTCCGAAAGTATTCCATCAAAATTGTCATATTCCTGCTATATCCTCCCTACCCGATGAAAGCGAAAGTTGGCAATGTTTGCTTTGTGTGAACCTCAAGGAATTGGCCAGCAATCCGGATAATTTGCAGAAGAATCCAGGAGAATTAAGCCGTTTGGAATTGCAAATATTACAGCGCATTTGTTTGGAATTGTTCTGTCAATATGAGCAGAGTTTACATTTCCGTGAACCGGAGCCACCATCAAATACAGCTTATTATGAAATTGTTTGCAAGTAAGTAGAATTTTTTATATTTGTTTTGTAAGTAAGAATAGCAGATTGTAATGTGATATTTCGTTTTTCACTTTTTTACAGTCCCATGTCTTTGGATGTTATACGCACACGTTTGGATCCTTCTAGCCCGAATCATTACAAGGATATTTCTTCATTTATAGCTGATGTTCGCTTGATTTTTAAGAATACTTATTTATTCTATCAAGTGAGTAATATGGTAATAAATTTTTTGTTTTTTTATTTTGTTTTATTATATATTTAATGCTATACTTAAGTATTTACGGTCTATTAATTTTTCTTCTATTCTATACTATTTTAAAACTGTTTAAAGTTTAAGTCAAACCAATTAGAATTAAGATACTGTAATATCTCAGTATAACTTGTATAAAACCAACATAGTTAACTTTCAAATGGTTTTGACTGTCCCAGGGCAACTATTCATATTTTCATTGTTTTAAAGAAAAATTAAAAAAATCATGTCAATTTTAACACTTCCAGATATCTCTCTGCTTACCTCCTTTCTTAACACTCTATACCTAATAGTAGTTTTCCAGACAAAAATGTATTACTTCTGCAACTAGTTCCAGAATACATGATAATAACTTCCGGAACTATCACATTTATATGCTCCAAAATTTGCGATCCACTAGCGTAAGCGAATAAATTCGCAATTGTAAAGGACTTTTTTTTCCTTTCTGTATGTATATAAGTAAAAACGAAAACATATACGTGAAGCTAATCTAAAAGCTATAATTAAAATGTTCGCTTCTTTTTTACCATTGAAAAGAGTAGTTATTATGTCAAAAATGCATTGCTTCCAATCGAGAACTCGTTATTCAAAATTCTTGCCATTCGTAGGGTAAAGTGGAAGCGCTATTTAATTTTTTCCCCTTACAAACTTTCTCCATTTATTTACTGGATTGTATCCAATTAAATAGATAACCAATTGTAATCTGTAAAGTAAATAAATATGTTTCAACCAGTTTTTCAAATATTTCTTAATTTAAAAATGTTATAGATCCTAGTTTTTCTTAAAAAACAGAAATAAAACACTTGCAACTCTTTTGTTCTCTATTCTAAAATTCTTAAATCAGAAATTGCGAATAAAACTTTGAGTATTTGTAATAACTCTCTTCCGTTTTAGCGATGCTTTCATGTTGACTATTTTTTTTCTCTTATTTTTGGCGATTTTTTTTCGTTTTTAGCGATTTTTCTCTCTATGGCGGTTTTTTCGTAAAATAATTCTCTGACTTTTATAATTTATATACGGTCCCTGATTTTAAATATCCTAAATAAAAGAACAATAAAATGAGCTTATCTTGATAACGCAATTAAAATATTAATTTCACATAAAAATTTACATTTGCTAAATATAAAAAATCTCTCAAAAAGCACCTCAAATAGTGTTTATATTTTGTATTTTGTTTCTCATTATCAGTGTTTCCAGGAGATGAGAAAAAAGAGGCTACATTGAACTTGAAGTGATTTTTTGTAATTTTTAAACTATAATTCCTAAAATTTTTGTTAAATATAAATAATCTCGATTTATTGTGCATAAATACACAAAAATGATTACATGTTGACATACTAACATTTTAGCCCTTTTAAGGCAATTTTACAAATGAAAAAAAGCTTACAAAAAGCTAGAATTTAAAACGAAAATAAATAGGTTAGATTTAGCCTTAAAAAGGCTAAACTAGGAACATTGCTCATTATTGAAAACAAAAAATTAAACAAAGCATTTGCAAGTATTAAACTATTTTATATTTTGTTTATTATTTTTCTCTTACAACTGTATTGATTAAATGTGGTAAAAACTCTAACTCACTGTTCTTTATATCATAACAACATGTTTAGTTTGTTTTTATAAAGAAAAAACTATAATGATACTTTATCAGATAGGCATGAGATATAAAATAGTGGATAATTTAATAAATTGAGTCACTCTTTTGTTTGAGGCTTATACAGATATGTATACAAGAGTTTTATATATGTATTAGAAGCAACTTTCTAGGTATTTCTAAAATACCTAATATATCTATCAGAAGTGAAATTAATATGAAGCAGTAGTACATATCCGTCCAATATCTTAGAATTTTTCGGAACATCTTTTTAGTGTTCTTCAAGTCACGTGTATCTAATACCCTCTCCTAGATCCGAGATTTACTTTCTTTTGTCAATTTTCACTGTAAAATAGTGCAGGACGACAAATTAGAAATACACATATGAAATCCTCAAATGGCTGCCAATTGTGGTTATATGTTTTTTGGTGATAACCTGAACTGCATTCTTAAAACAGCCAATTTATAATAATTTTTCTAACAAAGTTTTCAAAAACATATAAAGCATCCGCTAAACAAAAATCATTATTCGTAATGAAAGTGCATCGACTCTTAATATCACATTAATGGATAATTCGTCTTTAAAACTCAATGAGTTTTATCTGCTAAAAATAATTAGGTTAAGCCTGTTAACACAATTTTACCATGTTTTATTTAAGTGCCAGTTTCAATGACATCTACTTAATTAGAAAATATACTTGTAAAGAGGAAGCCATACAAATTAAATTGTTTAGAATTTTCTGGACATATTTTATTTTGTGATTAATATAACTTAATACGAAAAAATACCCGCGATAATCGTATTAACCTAAAAATAGAAACTTTATTAAGACTTTCCTTTAGTAAAATTGTTTTCACTTTTGATTTAAGTATTAAATGACTACATACATTTCTCCAACATATTTTTTAAAATATGTTTTATTTCAACGTGAATTAATTTTCTTTAAAAAAAGCATTTTTAATAACTAACCTTACATTTTCATTATCTTTGTTGATGTGTTTTAAATTTTAGTTTTAATTATCTCCCTTTATCTTGATGTGTTTTGTATGTTTCAATTAAATTGTCTTAAATTTTTTGTTAACATATTAATTTTTGTATTAAATATTTTTCTTTTTAAGGAGGATTCCAAAACCTATACAAATGCCAAATATTTGGAAAATTTCTTTGAAGAACAATTGGCCAAATGGTTACCAAGCTATGCTAATAAATCTATCAATGCCAATAATACCAACAGTATACTAAACAGTGCTACAGGCAGTGGCAGCTCACTAACAAATGGCAACAATAGTAATTCAGCTTCAACATCCGCCTCACCAGCACCGGGTGCACCCTCACCATCATTAGAAAATGGCGGACGTAAGAGTACCAACTCAGCCATGTTAAATATGAATACGAATAGTAATGGTAGCAGTGCATCAACACATCGTTCAGATGACAATATCGATGATGGGTGCAATCCGGCTAAGCGACAGCGTAAACAAACTGAATAGGGTAAGATTATTGATGAAGAAAATCTCAATATATTTATGGAAATTTTACAGAAAATATAGCATTATGCCAATGTGCAACAAATGCAACAAGATAATACATGATCGAAATTGAACAATACATTATTTGATATATTTAAAGAACAACAACAATAATAAAAACAAAATCGTTTAATGTAAAATGAAACGAAAACACAAAAATAAGAAAAGATAATAACAAAATAATAATAAAGAAAATAACAAGCCAAATTACGTTTAATTAAAACGTAAAACTATTATGGAATGGACATTTATAAAAACTTTCATATCAATTTCTGATTAAGAAAATTCGTAATAATATTTAAACAACAAAAGAATAATTAAAAGTAAAAAAACTCACAAAGGAAAGACAAAGTTTAACTATAATTTTTAGAAAAAAAAAAAAAACACCTAAACAAGCAAAATAAAACATTTTTTAGTCTTATTAAAACAGATAATATAAGACTTATTCAGTTCTTGTAAATTTAAATAAATAAAACAAAAAAGAAAGAAAAACAACTTTAAACTAATGAAGTATTTAATAAACTCATCCATAAATTAAAAAAAAAATAGAAAACATATTTCATTTAATCTAATCAATAAACTGTATATAAATTAATCCCAAATTAAAATAAAAGAAAATTCGTTTCAAATTTTATTAGAAAAAAAATCAAATTAAATCGTAATAAAATCATTAATTTATATAAAGAACTAAAATATTTAAAAAATAAAAAAAATATTCATGAAATAATATACTTGTATTTATATAGAAATTGAAAAATAAAATAATTAATAAAAACCTCCCTCTCATAATATATTTAAATTTACATTTTTATTCCTCCAACTTTATTATTATTATTTTTTTTTTTTATATAAAAATTCATTCACAACAATATAAAAAGTTTCTCTTTTATTTTTATTAATTAACTTTTCATATGTACTTTTTTAATTTCAAAATTTTCTTATTGTTATTGTGATAGTTTTGCAAAGAAATTACAAAACATTTTTTATATACAACAGACATACTATATATGAAATATTATGGAATTTTCCATAGTTATCATTTCCATTCTTCATGTATATCGTTCGTTAAAGGAAAAATAAAATCCAAATGAAATTATTGAACATATTACATATAAAAACGAATCAAATGAAAACACATTTAAAAATGTATACGTTTTAACTTAGAGAAGACATTATTTTTAAGATACACATTTCTTTCTTTGTTTTTAATATAATTTTATTATTTCTCGTTTATTTATAATATAATGTAATTATTTAAAGGATTTTTTGTTAATATAACAAAAAATAATAACTATTCATGACACTTTTCTAAGAAAGTATTCGGTACTTCATTAATTACAAAAATGAATTTGAAACATTATAAATTTGTATATTTTCTAGCGTTTTCTCGTTTAATATTTATAAATAATTTTTCTATTTATTAAATTCTTAGAGAAGTAAACTTAAAAGTTATTACTTAAAAATAAGGCTCTTTTTTTCTTTAAATTTGTCTCGTCTTATTTGCTTTGAGTAAATTTGCAATTTTGTTCAAGTTTACATGATAAATAGAATTTGTATTTCCATTTTAATTGAATTAATTAATGACTTTTTTAAGGTTAAAGTTAAACAATAGAGATCATCGAAGAACTCCGGTAAATGAAGCATATATGGACTTTAAAATATAGTTTTGTTCTTTTCCAGGTTTGGTTATTTTTTAAATCATTTTTTCATACAAAATTTAAGAATATTTCAAAAGCTTTTTAATAGATTTCATTTTTTCCATTGATTTTTAAAATTTTAAAAAATATCAAAAATGATCAAAAACAATTATGATTTGAAACTGTCAATGACATGTTCTATAACCCATTGGTAGATGAATTAAATCAATCGTTAGTGTCCATAAAATTTGAAAGTTTTATAAAAAGTATTTTTCAGGGCTATTCTATTTTTGTTTAATACAAAATTTTATAATTTTACCCAGGAACATTTTGAGAACTTGTTTATAAATCACTAGTTCTAGAAATGGTATAATCAGAACCATTTCGGATTATTTGATAACAACATTTAATTTATTTAATAGTATCCATGGAACTAGAAGTGTCGCAACTAATTCTTGCACTCTTGGAGTAAAAATTATTTTCAGAACTAGTTACTTTTATATCAGTTCTCTAAATAAATTACTGAATTCCAAATAATTTAAAAAAAAAAATATAAAAAAGATTTCAAAAAACAGAGTTTTTAAATTGATTTAAAAAAAGTGGCGCTTAAGAAATGACTGATTAGAATGAAAAATAACACCAAACAAAAATCATTGATTAAAAAAAAATTCTAGAACCGTTTCCTAACGTTTCTATTGAACTAGTTTTAATTCTTTTCTCAAGATTGGCTCTAGTTTCCGAGTTCTCTCGTGTTAGCAATAATGCGTTGTCATAACGACTGTTTGATGTAGGTTTTTATTGTGTTTACGAATATTATATTCTCGGAAAAATTAGTAAATGTATGGCAAATGCTCAGAGGGGATAATTCTAGGCTTCTCTGTTGCACAAACTTGATTTTGTTCCTGATTTAAGTAATGATTATGATTTAATCGCATCGCAGTTTAAGGATTGACACACGAACAAGAGTCAATGTAAATCAAAAATTAGGCTATATTTTTATTCTAATGAGATAATATACATATTTCAGGTATGAAATGAACTGATTATTTGGTGAAATGAATACACCATTCGATATAATTTATGACGAAAGAGGAAGTATCTCATTTTCAATAATTTAAGTATTTATACGAAATAATTTTAAAAATCCGTCAACTTCACCTACATAATTTGTCATGTTCTAATCCGAATTTTTCTGCGGCACTTTGTATACAGATAAATGCTTAGTAAATCGTACCAAATATCGAAAGAAGGTAAGAATACGATTAAGTTAAGCTTTTATCGCCTCCTGTAAAATTTTCTTTATGGTTTATACGCGTCCATGCTTCAATTGTAAACACACAAAATATTTTCCTGATAACTGTTCAGATCGAACTTGAGTTTTTTAAGAAGATATTAATAGTAAAACACAAAAATCCAAGAAGAAATATTTCTCAAACCTGATGCTCGAAAAGTAACGATAAACAGGAACTTTAGGAAATCTTTAAAGCCCAATAACCGGCAACCAGGGGAATATTTGAACACTCAACATTCTCAGTAAGCGAAAATCCTCTGATTTCAGGTAAATAATAAAGAAATCATCATGCGAAGCTACCACAAGACTGGAACTCGAATGTAAACCACCCAAACTTAATTTTCTTCATTCCCGTTAATTCTCAATCATAGTAGAAATTATACTAAAACCAATTTTGAAAAAAGTAAGGAATATTCAAATTCAGCTAACAACATAACCTTTGAAACCACTTTTAGTTACTCAGGTCCAAAACCGTGTATAAATTGATTAAAGAACTACTTCTAGAACCGTTCCATAGAATGGGTGGCTAGGTAACACTTGTAAAATTATTGATATCCTAATAAAAGACAAGTTTTAAATAAGGAAACAGTAGTAAAAGTAGCGTTTATTAAAAACTTTTAATGTTGTAAAAAAAGGAACTATTTCATTTTCGAATTTATCTCAAATTTGAATCCCTACCGACATTTGACAAAATGTTATGAAACCAATGGATGTTATAAGTATTTCTAAATGTATACACGTTAATATATTAAAAAATATCATTCGAATAAGTCCTATATGTAAATTTAAAAAATGACCCGACTTCTAATTTTATTTGAAAAGTCAAAAATTCGTTTGAATGCCGATTAATATTGGTTTAAAATATCTTTCTTCCTACTAAATTGTTTATTCAAAAATTCTCTAATAACATATAGTAGATAAACTATTCAACCTGCAATACTATAAAATTAATTACAAACAATCATTTATTGTTTAATTTAAATAATTTTAACTATTTAAATTTTAATTTTAATTTAAAGACATAGAAAACCAAAATTAAATTAAAACCTTAAACACCATTTTAAAACATTTTTTTTTTCTATTCATCCATTTAAAATTAAAAAAGTAACAACATATTTTTTCATAAACCCTTGAATCCTCCATATTTTATAAAATAGAAAATAAAATATAGTAATATTAAACAAAATAAATAATCCAAATAAATAAAAATCAAGTATTGTTGTTGTGTATGAATTAATTTTAACGATTACAATTTAGATATTAGAATGTAGAGAGATTAAAAAAAAAATTAGCATTAGAAAAAAAAACAAAAGAAACTGACACAATTAAATAAGTTATAAAAAAATAAAAGCATTAGCAATATGGCTTTTATATATAAAAATACACCAACATTTAGATCTAGAATTAAAATTCCAAAAATTCTTATTATATGTACTATAACATAATTAATAAAACTTTAAATTCATAACAAGAAAATAAATCCTAATAATTATTACTAAACAGATAGAATAAAATGACAGGAATTTCAAGCAAAATAAAAAAACATAAAGAATTGCAAAAACTTTAAGAGTTTTAAAGCTAATAAACTACAAGATAAACTACAAATATTATAAATTAAGAAAACAGCAAATAAACTAAATAATTAAAAAATTTTACTCAATTAAAATATTAAAAATAACACATTAAAATTCAACATAAAAATCATAAAACAAACATACGAAAAAATTTAAAATCATTAAAAGAAGAATATCGATGAATATTAAAACATTTAAAAAATTAAATAAATCATTATTTAAAACATTTTATATAAAATTTAATAATTATTTAAACTCTTTCTCAATAGTGAGCTTTTGCAAAAGAAAACTGCAAATAAACATAATTTTCATCAAAAAAAAAACTAAATTATAAATGTTTTTTTAACATACAACAGAAGAATAAATCACTCCACATACATACATACAGACATATACATACATACACATACATACATACATATATACATACATACATACATACATACATACATACATACTACATATAACTAAAGTTAAAAAACAAACAAAGAAATATATATTCTTAATATAAAACTCTGTATGTTTGATAATAAATAAACAAACTTATAAAAAAAAACAACACTCTTATAATTATTTTAAAAAAATATTGAAAAGAACAACAAACGTAACCGTTAATAAACATAAATCATGAATAAGCTACACTTCTATTAAATATTTAATAAATAATTTTTTAATCAAATAATTTGTTTTAAAAAATGTATAATTTTTTTATTATATTATTTAATATTATTTTCCGCTTTCTATTAGCATTTAGTTAATATATAAATGATGAAAATTTTTTTTTATTTTTGAATTTATTATGAATCAAATTTGTTTTATTTTTATAATTGCTTTAAAGCATTATTTTTATTATTATTTTAATTATTACGTTAAATAAAAAACAAAATAAAATTGTATGTAAAATGTATTTTTTAATTATTATTTAATATAATAAGTTTAATAAATAAACAAAAAAAAATCATATAAATATTATCTTATAAATAAACTTCGTATTACATGTAAAAAATAAAATTATTGTTATTAATTGAATCACAAAAAAATAAAAAAAAAATTGAAGGAAAGTATGAATCTATCAGAAATCTATAATATATTCAGTGCATTTTCTTAATGTTAAATTTCTATTTTAAATGTTAAATTTAAAAAGCAAGTCTTTCGAGACTTATACAGCATTCTAAACTAATTTCCTTTTTGTAGCAGATCGTTAAGGGAATGTTATTTTTTTTTTAATAAAAGATAAACGGAATAAGCTAGGATTGAAACTAAATCAACTACTTTTAGCATTTCTTTTTCAAATGTTTGAGATATATTGTTTTATATAAAAATTAATTGCTAACTAAATTATTTTTAATTTTTCTAGATGACTTCTGAAAAAAAAAAAAAAAAATTAAGTACTTTTACTAAATTTTTCGCGGTATCTCTCTTTAAGAATTTAAATTTAATAATCACAATTGAGCACTGCTGGAGCTTTCTTAAATTCATTATGCAGTTTGAATAACTAATATTCTGTGGGACTAAAATAAAATTCCCAATTCTGGATGGTTCTACTGTAACGACAAAATTCAAAATCTGGCAGAACTGTTGAATGTCACCAGTGTCATCAATGTCTTCTTTTTATGACATTTTTTCTTATGATTATTCGAGTTTATTCAGACTATAGAAGCAAAACAATTACATATCTTGTCATACGAAAATTTTTATTGTTTTTAGTCCGATACTATTCATGACCATTTTCTCGATTATTCGGTATACAAAACTTGTACCTTGGAACATCAGAAAAGTCAGCAATAACAAATGTTTTCCAGACTAATATGAAATATTAAAAATATTTGTATTTTTTATTATTGAGGGGCTTTGATCATTCTTTTCCTCAGAGTTCTTCCCAGCTTTGTTATTTAAAAATTGTTTAGCTTTGATTGACTAAAGCTTAGGCATAGCTCTAACATGTCTCATATTTGATTTTGAAGAAATGAACACAACGTGGCATTACGCGGCCAAACATGTTTGGCATAGGTCTTAGGAACTTGTCAACTTTTTGGGCTTGTAATTCATTCTTGTGACTTTTTCTGAACCAAGTTTTATCTCAATCTTTAGGTCCTTGTTAAGCTTTTTTTATTACCCTGAAATGTAATACTTTTGTCAAAATTTACTCAATCAACATTTTCTAGTAAGTTCAAAAGAGAGTTAAAAAATTCAAATTTTATTTTGTACATTTTTCTTTGCTGCCATCGGCATGAGAACAAACAATCAAGAATTCGATCTGTTGTTAAATCTGACATGTCTCTAAAAGATATTGTAATTAAGAATGATATTTAAAATTAACGGATGTAAGAGATATTACGAGCATTTTGTGTTATGCTTTATTCGAACACATGCTTTATTATTTTAATAATAAATTAACACAGGGCAACAAAAAAGTATGTTTGTTTTGCGGTACGGTATTTGTCAGTCAATTTAAATACACATGATCATTGAGTTCAAAGTCTATAATTCACTTTCTTTTAATTGACACAACATTTCGAGAAAATAAATGAGATTTCAACATATCTCGAGAACGAATTGTCTGTTCGGATTTAATAAAATACCAAAACATGATAATTCAAATTATCTCCAAGTTGTGCCTATATCATTTTTTTCATCAGCTCAATAGTTTCGGAAAAGTTGTGTTGAAAAAAAATCTAAAATTTTTAATTTTTATTTTTTTTTTAAATCGAAAACTACTAAAACACAACAAACAAAATTTCTTTAAAATCGATACATAATTGTCGATTTTATTCACAAGTAATTGATGGTATCTAAATTTAAATTATTTTAAATAAGTTTCGGGTTATTATGCGTTTCTGTTGATGTTTGTACCGCACGGACCCCAACTTTAAAGTGTACCGTTATACTCAGAATCACTTTTTGAGTCGTTTTAATGTCCATGAAACTTGTGCGCAAACTACAGGTCGCTGTTTCGAAGATAATTTAATGAAATGTGGCAATAGTAATTATTTTGGTACAAGGACGAAGGCTATTCAAATTGGTTATGATCGGACCATAATTCCACCTAGCCCCCATACAAATTTTCTCACTTAAAGGGGGTTTAACGCTTAAAATTATAAAGCCCTCTTCCGAAAATCACTTAACGTGCATAAATACCATGTAAACGTTAGTATTTAGTTTATATTTATCATAAAGAAGTTTTGTATTAGTAGAAAGGTCCACATCTAGGAATATGTATGTTTTATAGAAAAACAACAACACTTGTAACAAGAAACTGTTCACCCACAGGTCCCATAAGAGACTCCCTCCGAAAATTATTTAAACACACATACAAAATAACGTAGGGTGTCATTTGTTCGGCTTGACCGACTATTATCCTCCTGTTTTTTTTTTTTTTTTTAATTCGTAAGAAATTAAAAACAAATTAAATAAGAGAAAAATATGTTTATTCACTGCTTCTCCTACATTGTCGAAAGAAAAAATCTTTTCGACAACTTATATGGAAAATAACAAAAAATTTTTTTTTATTCTTTTCTCCAAATAGTTAGTTGAAATGAATTTTTCGTTCGACATCGTGGGACAGGCAATTAATTGGAAGTAATTTTGAATTAAAAATTAAAATTCTGTTTAAATCTTTTGGAATAGTATAATGGAAACTTTTTCAATGTTGATTACAAAGGAAAAGTTTTATAAAGTGAAGTGTAAACATTTCTTCAAATTCTACATTGAGATTCCAGTGAATTAAGCGCTTATATTTCGGTGCATGTCTTTATTTGTATTAAATAACATTCAATATCATTAAAATCAAACATTTTACCAAACATAAACTTTAAAATAGAAATAAATATTAATTTATTAATTAAATTTTATTTTTATTTGAATTAAGGAATAAAAAAATATTTATATAATTTCAAAATTATTAATTACATTAAATTTAATGATTACATTAAAAAACGTTTATCAATTAAAGTTTTATTCGAGATATTCTCTTTTACCGCATAGCGATAAAACGATTGGAAAATCTGAAAGAAAAAGTAAAATAATTAATAATAATTACATTAACACTTACATATAAATTGGCATTATAAATATTGTACCAGCTTACCTTATTAAATATACAAACTGCAATAACAGCTGCCAAAAGATTTGAAAAGATTAAATAAACTGCCAAAAGCAATAGGAATTCCAATACAAACAATTGCTGTTCGTTGCCATAAAAAAACATTTGGGTAAATGAATAACATGTATCGATATAAAATGTGCCTTTGTCTGTAAAATGAAACAAAAGAAGGAAAGAAGAATATAAGACATACTAATGATAAAATCTAAAAAATTTACATATTTAAAAATTAAAAGAAAAAAATAAAAAAAACCCGTATAAAAATTTTAAAAAGCTAAAGGTATTTTTAAATACATATCAAATATGTTTAAGAATATACTCACTATCAGTCAAATAGTTATCAAATTCACAATCACATAAACGCTCTATAATAGTTTTCTCCTTAATAATATAATCCATATCCTTAATACCCTGTAAATAAAATATTTAATTATTAAATTTTATATTCAATTTGTTTACAAATCTTCAAAATTTACATGATCTATAAAGGCACAAAAGAAACGATTAACACTACAATAAGCAATCGATGTTTTCTCCAAAGTGCCTTCTATGTTGTTAATTTCTTTTTGAAAATGAATATTCGTTGCACTCACTCCTCCTCCTACAGTTCCACCAAATGATCTCTGATAGGGCAACAGTAGTTTATCAAAATAATTACTTAAATTTTTTGGTGGCATTATCACGTAACACTGATCTGTATCACTCAAAAGACCACGACGTCCACAAATGCTATTCGTTTCACGTTGCAACTGCATGATCATTGTGGTCATATCGGAATCGGCAAAACCATGTGGTGAACGTCCATGTATATAGAAACCAAATGAAGGTTCGATTAGCGTAAATACTGATATGTTTGCCAGCGAACAATGTTCAATATATTTTTGTATGGGATTTACTGTAAAGCGAGTAAGTATTTGGCATAAAACCACATACTGGCTGATGTAGATTAGGATGTGTAAGAGAGAAATGTAGAAGATTTTCAATGTTGTATCACCTTGACTAATGGTTTCGATATTTAAAAGCTGGAATATGGAAATGTAATATATTAGCGCTTACGTGTATATTAGGGGGAAATAATATTTTCGCATGAATACATAATAATTACACGCTGTTACAAAATGACACTTTTTATTTTCGCTTGGAAAACGATCTAATGCGGGTTGTAGAACTTCTTTAGGACATCACAAAACAATTTAAAAAATTTCGCTTCATAAAATTTAAATCAATTTAAGATTTTTAAATTGATTTTGAAAGCAGAAGGACGTAGCTTTTTTTATATACACTCAAATTAAATAATAAATTATTTTACATTTTAAAATTTGTTTCCATTTTCTTTTTCGAAATTTAAAAATGTTGCTGTAAATTTTTCTGATTTTTTTTTTTTTTAAATACTACTCATATCTATTTACAAAGTTTGAGATGTTATTTTGTTTACAATAAAATGAGATATCCCTATATAAAATCGATTAAAAACTCAAAAAGTTATTAAGCATTTTCTAAATTTTATTAAAAATTTCTTCATATATTTCAAGACAGTTTTTTTTTACATTTTTACTTGGTTTTAACTTTTTAAGAAAAAAATTAAAAATGTATGGAAGGTTTTAGTAAGTTATTACAGATAATATCGAATAAGTTCTGTAGTTTTCATCCAATTTAAAAATATTAAATTTCCTTATATTCACAACAAATATGGCCTTAAAAATTATTGCATCGTTGCAATGGCTTTTATAGAAAAAATTTTAATAAATTGCAGTTAAACTCAAAAAATTGTGGAAAATTTTTATTTTTCCTAGAAGTTGTTTGAAAATGTATTTTTAATATTTGACCAAAACAAATCAAATGCATACGGTTGAAAAGTCTGTTTCTTCTACTTTCCAAAAAAGTTTAAAAAGGAAAAATAAACAAAAGAATAACAGAATTGGAAATGCAATTATAAAAGAATCTACCCAAAAAAGTATTTTGCGAATATCTCGAAATTTTGAGGTTGATTTATGATGGCCTCAGGAAGGCCTATAACCTACATTATATCATTTCTCGAGTGATTTTTTACTGTAACAGCATGTTAATATTAAATAAACAGAAAGTTTTTTATTAAAATTCAGTTAAAACGCAACCGCTCGGTACGACATATTTAATAACCTTTAACTCATTATTTCCTTATTTATTTACTTTTTATTCATTTATTTATTTAAATAAGTAAATAATTATTAATTAATTATTTTGTACTCATTAAAATAGCAAATATTTCACGTTTATCCGAAGCTCTTGAATGCGCATTTATAAAAAGAAAAATATAATTTTTTTGTAAAGGTTTCTTTAACATCTTTTTTGTAATTTCTCCTGTATAGTAAATTCTTTCTTAGTAACCGGATTCTTAAGTCTGTGGTATGTCCAAAAGCGGCTTCGCTTACATAATTTTCCCTTTTACCCAATTTTTTAAAAACAATAAATTTTTTTAATAAGAGTTTCTTAGGAAAGTACGTTTTTCAATGGCCTATAACTTTGAAACTGTTCAAATTTTTTACATCATTATTTTCAGCATTAAAAGACTATCCACGATGAAAAAATAAAAAATCGGAGCTGAGTCAGAACATTCAATTTAAGCCACTTATTTATTTATTTATTTATTTACCCTATACCCTTTTGTACCCTTCAAACCTATACACATTTATACCCTTCACCACAGGCGTAAAAGGTATATATAAGTTTGTCATTCCGTTTGTAATTTCTTCAATATTCATCTAAGACCCCAATAAGTATATATTTTCTGGATCCTTATTGATAGGGAATTCGTCTGTCTCTTAAAATCAATTTTTAAAAAGGCCCTGATATATGTTTTATACATGCAAATATAGGTAATATTGCTTAGAATGACGCTAGTAAAAATCAAAAAGATCGGTTCATTAATGGCCGAGATATAACCAAAAAACCGAAAAGTATTTGTTTTCGACTTTTCTAAGCTACTATATAAGCTAGCAACTTCGGTTTTGCGCAGAAAATTCGCAATATATTTTTTTTTTTTTTGATGTTTTTGCGGAAGAAATGAAAAAAGTCGGTTCATTAGTAACTGAGATATCGGTCAAAACGCATTTTTGGACTTTACGAAGCTTCTTTATAAGCTTCAGAATTCGTTTTTGTACAAATCTGTTGTAAATATTTTTCTCAAATTTCGTTTTTTTGAATTAACCATATCGGTCCATAAACAACCGAGTTATAGGCAAAAATCCGAAAAAATGATTAAAAATATACACAAACAAACATATATAAAAAGCATTGCAATGACTTTCAGTGTTGTTGTTTTTTGTATAAGCATGCAGTAGTTGTTAGTTGGAAATAGAAGAATTTCAATGACTCAGTGTTGTTGTTGTTTGTATAAGCATGTATCTACATACAAACTTATGTATATTAATTTTAGTAGTCATCAGAAGCTATCATTGTTGTTTTTTAAGGAAAGAACGCTTGCTATGATTGTTTAATTTTTTGTTTACACTTTTGTAGTTTGGAAAAAAATGTAGATTATGTTTGTAAGTATAAATTTGAAAATATGAAAGCATACTTTAAGGCGTAAATTTTATTATTTGTGGGTAAGGTGGTGAAGGTTATTAAAGATTCGGCATAGCCGAATATAGCGCTCTAACTTGTTTTTTCTTCCGTGTACAATAAAGTTGTGAGTGAGTATTTGATGGTGCTGCTAGCTAAAATACTTATTACTAAAAAGGTAAGATCCACTTTTTTTACACTAAAATCATTTTTTGGCAAATTATTTCTTGACCATTTTTATTGATTGATTTATAGAAGTGATTAGGAAGTGAATTATTTTAATTCCAAAAGTGTTTCTAGAAATTCATCCCGCACAACTTTAAAAATTTCCTATCCCACTGAATTATGCAGTCCTTTTCCAGGATAAAAGTGCAGAGTTAATCCTAAAATGACCTAAATAAAATTAAATTAACATTGAAAATGGGAAAACGTTCAGATTGTTGCATAACAGACACTCTAGGATCCTCAGGTCTAAGTATATCTACTACCAATGATTTTCACTCTTTTTTTCCAGAAAAAATTAAAATTTTTTCGGATATTGCATATAGCATGGCAAGAAAGGAGTTGGTAACTATTACTGCTAGTCCAGACTATCGATTTTAGTTAAAAGTTCAAATTATTATAAACATATCATAAACTCCTAGAGAATTCCCACAAAATTGTATCTCTTTTAAAGTACATGGATTTTTTCTATTATCCGTGTACTTTCTTATATCTCTTTCATAACCTAATGGAACTATTGGGCTACAATTAAAAAAAATTTAGCTTGAATTCTATTATGTTGTCTACTTGATTTGCACTGTTACAAAAGACTTGATTTATATTATATTTTCAAACTTTAATTCAACTATCTATTTGACTTAAATTTTACAGTGATTCAATACTTGAAAGTAACTGTGTTAACATTGTAATATTCGAGTTGAATACAAGTTTCCTTTTCACTGGGGTATACTATTGAATAAAAATGTATTAGAACTGTACTTGAATACTTGAAATTTGAATTTATAACTGGAATTAAACTTTTCTTGCACTTTAATTGCAGGACAAATGCTTATTGGGCTTTTAATACTTAAAAAGCAGTTTTGCGGGAATTCAAGTGTAAAATAAGTTGAATTCCAGTAAAAAATTCAAATTTCAAGCGTTGAAATGTAGTTACATTACGTTATAATTCAACAGTATACTCCAGTGAAAAGGAAACTTGTTTTTTAAGTCGAACATAACAATGATAATACAGGTTCCTTCAAGTATTGAATCTTAGTGCAGTTCCAACCAAAAAAATTATTGAACTCAAGCTTGGAAATATAATATAAATAAAACATTTTGTAACAGTGCATTTCAAGTACTAGACATAATAGAATTCAAGATATATTTCTATTTAATTCTTATAAGCACAAAGCAAACATAATATTTTACTTTTATAATTTTTAATGTACCACGTTCACAAAGTTATTGCAATATTCTGCATCAAAATTATAATTGCTTTCTTTGATTATGTTGTTATAAAATAATTGAGAGAATTATAAGGACTATCTACGTGTAAATTTTTTTTAATCAAATCATAAAGGAAATTTTAGCGATTTTTTAAAAAACGTTCTTACCTGAGGTGACCAACTTTGGAGGTCCACCTCCTGTCTCCCAGACCCGCTAAGAACCTGTGCTCATCCAAATCAATTGAATACACCTCAGGATTGGCCATTCAAATACATTCAGTAGTTTTTAAGTTACAGAATTATTTCCAAAAAAAAATCGTTTTGGGACCATAGTATGTCATAAAAATTCAGATAAGTAATAATATAAACGGTATGGTTTTCTTAAGTAATTTTTCGAAACTTAACTAGTTGAATTGTGCAGATGTAAACTGGGTATAAGGACATATAAAAATTCCAAAAACTCAGTTCACATTTATAGAATCCCAACAAACCAAGCATCGATACAGTATCATAAATGATATCACAATTTTAAATTTATATGATAAAATATCGAAATAATTTTTTTCTTAGAAAAAAGCTTCAAAAATTTTCATGAAAATAAAAATAAACAGAAAATATCTGTGGAAAAAAACAATATTTTATGTTACATATCAATATACATATTTATAAGCAATTATATATATACATATATTTTTTTCAGCAAAACTTGTAGGAATTATAGGATATACATATTGTTACGTTTTTGCCTTTTAAAAACTGTGGTTTATTTCCTTTTAAATAAACCGGTACTTTGATTGCAAATAAAAGCAGTTTAGTAGTTTAAAAGTTTTAACGACTACTTATTTTATTTAAAATGTACAACAACAACACTTTAAATAGTCACTTGTGTTCTAATATACACACACTTAAATTACACGCTTTATACAGCACATTTTAATAATGTACAAGAATATACAGCCAAGGCAGTTAATTTGTCTTTACTTAACGATGTTTCCAATTAGACTGACTCAATGGTGTTCTCACGGCCAATTTATATACACTGCATTACCTTCTAGATGTTTCTCGAAAACTCTATTTCTACAATGTTCTTAACGGAAAAACTAGTATATTCGAATTCTAGAGCTTTCGATGTTAAGGTTAGCAACTTAAACATTTAGTGTTGCCATACTTACAAACAATGGCGAAAGCTTTTCATTCAATGTTGTTGTATGTTTACAGCTATGTTAATAATTTCTACAGATATGTTAACTGCTGTTAACATAAACATAAAAATCGATAAGCATTGAGAAAGGTTGAATAGCGTTATTTAAATTTAAACCAGCCATTTAAACCGTTATATTTAAATTCAAGTACAATTTCGTAACAATATAAAGAAATTCATATAAAATTGAATTTTAAGGAGAACTGTTTTTGGCTCATTTGCAATTTCTTCTTAAATATAAAATTATTTGAAGCAGGATGCATTTTTATTAATTTTTGACATATTGTTTTAATTTTTAATAAAATAATTTCGAATAATTCTTCCAATGTTGGTATATATATATATTCTAGAATGTATTGCAATATTATCGAGCTGCTTAAGTTTTTCGGTATCATTATTAATATCGATATTTTTAAAAATTATGATATAATTTTAGAATGAACCTTTTAGAAAGCAACCTGTATCATTTTAGATTTATAAATGACATCACTCTCGAGCTTTATCACCGAAATGATATCGTTATTATATCATTACGATATCATTTGGTTTGTTGAGATTATACGAAATAGAGCAAGGGTATATAGCCGTATATTTTTCTCTAATATGAATAAAATTAATTTTTTTTTTCGTCTATTCTAAAATTTTACTTTTTAAGTTAATTATTTTAATGCAAATGTTAATCATTTTAAATGATTTTTTTCAAAAGTGGTCGGAAAAAGATGCATGGCATTTCAGGAAAAGGTCGAATCAGAATTAGTTATTTCCGTACTATATGTATATGGGCCATTATAAAAAATTTTAACCTTTTAACCTGACTGAAACTGACTTTAATCTTTAAAAAGTTTTGTGGTAATACTATTTTAAACAAACGGTTACAGATCTGAACTCACAAGATTTGAAACTAATAGAGTGCAAAACTTTAGATTCATAGGTTTCATTTTATAATCATCACTGTTATTCAAAATTAAAAAAATTTATAAAAAGGGGTAAAAAATAATTTAACTTTTTCCCATTCTTCTACACTATTTATTTGCCCGTTTATACTTTTTGATCTCATGTTATCTTATAGAAACTAATTTCATGTGCCCGAAATAGTCAACGCAGTAGAAAAGTTTGGAAAACAAGAACAAAAATTTTTAAAAGTGAGTTTTTCGCAAGGCACATTCCCAGTTTCTAATGGAATAGCATAGATTACTGCGTGAACTTAGTTTTTTTTTTTTATTTTACACAATATAATCGAAGGAGCATTAAAATAAATTTAATAAAAATTGTTTATGAATTTTTTGAAAATTACGCAAAAATTGCACATTTTGTTTTTGTAAAATAATTTATTATACAAAGTGGGCGTTAAAAATGGTCATGGGATCTAATAAATAGGTCCTATATACCGTAGTTCCTTCTGAGCTATATGTGTGCGAAATTTTATGTGAATCGATTCAGGGTATGGGTAAAAAAAGAGAAAAACCAACTCAAATAATTAGTTTAAAAAGTGGGTGTAAAAAGGGGCGTGTCATCCAATAAATAATAATCGTAGAAACCATATTTCTTTTAGAACTATATGTATGTCAAATTTCATATGAATCAATTCAGTGGTTGAGTAAAAAAATTAGCAAAATTAAGTTAAATAATTGTTACAAAAAGTGGGCGCAAAAAGAGGTGTGACATACAATAAATAGGTTTTATAAGACTATATTATTTCCAGGCTATACGTGTGCCTAATTTAATGCGAATCGATTCAGGGTATGAGTCAATAATGAAATTAAATTAAGTAAAATATAATTTTTTTAAAGTGGGCATAAAAGGGGGCGTTGCATACAATCAGGATCTGGTATAGCCTAAAATTCTTTTCAGGAAAAGAACTATCTGTGTGTAAAATTTCATGTAAATCGATCCACTAGTTTTGTTGTTTATTTATAATATTTATTTATTTATTATATTTATTTAGTTATTTATTTCCTTGTTTATTCGTCAGTTATCGATCGCCTTCAGAAAAAACATTTCAACTGACAGACAAATATCAATTAAACCACATACAGCGTAAACCTAATAATATCCCAAATGGCATCGATCTGATAAGACGATCTTAAATAATAAAATTTTGTACAATATCAATAACTGATTTGGACCGATTTGTAAAAACGACTAAATATGTTTTGTATGCAAAATACATATGTATGTAAAATTTCAATAAATTATTATTTATTTCTACAAAACTTACCCTTGCTATCACCACCATTGCTAAACCTTGTAAAGTTTTTGAAGTCTTCTGTTTGCCACTCAACTGTATCCATTCGTTGGCCAATAAAATGCTACGCCAGGCCGAAACATTTGAATCACTAATAAAAGTTCGAACACTCGAACAAACGGAAGACGTTTCAAGATTATTTTTCAAATTGAAATGATTCGTATCGCCACAACGTGGACGTTCCCAATCAATAAAGAAGATGTGAAAATGTGATAAGCGCCAAAAATAAATACAAATATAAATCAACTGCAAAATACAGAGCACACATGCATCCAATGAATAAAAGTAAGAAATGAAAAATGGAATAATTGATTGGCATAGCCAACAGAAATTATCATAAGTATCTAAAAAAAAAAAACAATAAAAAATAATAAAATATTTACCTTTAAAATCAAAGCTGCATATATAATCAATTCCAACGAACGTTGATCCTTAACAATGGGCAATGTTAATTCCACATTGTCTTGGCTTAAAAATACCAAAGAGTTCATAAAAACATGCAAAAGAAAGCACATTAAAAACGCCAATGCCATATAGGAAATCAAGTGCAATAGGAATTCGGTAAAAAATGTAAAATGACAAAAATCATCATTGTTATTATTTTGCAAAGATGCTGTCAGAGGCGTAGACGATGATGTTGTCGATGATGTGCAAAAAGATGAACGTCGTTTACGGGCATTATTAGCTTTGAAAAGTGCTGTCACCAGGGCCAAAAGTAGAGATAATGAGAGAGCTATTTCATTTACCAATTCTCCTTTAGTTCTCTCACCAAAACGTTCATACGATATGATGAATTTGAAATTGTATTGGGTATTTAGAGTTGTATTGTTGGTGATTTCAATGTGACGATAGTGAAGTTTGAGTATAGGTATTGAAATATGATTATTATCATGGATATCATAATGAAGTTCTATTTTGTCTGCATAACGTAAAGATCTAAAGAGAAACAATTTGTGAGAGTCTTCATAGGGAGGTGGTGCTTTAGATCCTACGCTGCCATGTCGAGGATGAAATTGTATAAGTTGGAAACGTTTAACTAACTGCCACTCTTCTTTTTGAAGACGCTGAAAATTAGTATATTTTAATTAAATTGCACATTAAAATACGAGACTAAACCATTGATTATGGACTATGCTATAGACTATGAAGTCTAGTAGCATAGACTATAGACTAGGCTATAGAATATACTAGACGATAAAATAGACTACAGACTAGACTATGGACTAGGCTATAAACTATACTATAGACTAGACTCTAAATTATATTATAGACTAGACTATGGACTATGCTATAGCCTAGACTATAGACTATGCTACTGACTAAACTATAGACTATGGAAAGGCTATAGACTAGGCAATAAATTTATAGTCTAGTCTATAGACCAGACTATGAACAAGACTAAAGACTATACTATACACTACACTATAGGGTAGACTAGGGGTTCACAAACAGATGATGAAAAATAAATCCATTATGATAATCCAAACCTGGCCAACCAGGATAATCGACATTATTTTGAATAAAACACATTATACTCGTATCTTTAACTAAAAATAAATATTAATGCAATATTTGTTTACTCATTTTGAATTTATATTACTAAAGTATTCAAATATATCTGGGGGTCCGCGAGAAAATGAAAAATTCCTTAAAGTGTCCGCATGGTAAATATACACCACCAAAGACTGGACTGTAGACTAGACTATAGACTACACTATAGACTAGAGTATAGACTAGACTATAGACTAGACTATGACTAGTATACAGACTAGGGAGCAAGTAGGAAATACTTTGCTATCATAACGCTTGATGTAAAGAGTGCGTTTAACTCTGCGAACTGGGGAATAATAATTCAAAAACTAAACAGAAACGGCATACCGGCGTATTTAATAAGATTAATAGTAAGCTATTTCGCAGACAGAAAGCACTGTTACCAAACCGACTAAGGTGTCGTAACATACAACGTCACTGCAGGAGTTCCACAAGGCTCTGTACTTGGTCCACTATTGTGGAATATAATTTACAACTATGTTCTAGAGCTTAACATACCAGAAGAGGCGAACATTATAGGTTTTGCAGATGACATAGCAGTTACGGTTTCAGCAAGATATATGGACGCAGTGGAGCTAATCTCGAATGAAGTAGTATGGACTATTAGAAACTGAATGAAAAGTGTGGGGTTGGAACTTGCCGAACAGAAAACGGAGATTGTATTAGTTACATGTAGGCGTAAAAAAGAGACCATGAGAATAACGGTTGGAGAACACCAGGTGGCATCAAAATCTCAACTCAAATATTTAGGAGTTTTCATAGATGCCAGACTTTACTTCAGGACACATATGGAGTATACTGCTAACAAGGCTGCAAATATTAGAGCCGCTCTTGAATGAATGATGCCGAATGTAGGTGGACCAATGCACGGTGGTCAGCTCAGTTATACTTTACGCTGCTCCCATGTGGTCAGTACCCTTGAAAGTAAAGACCGCAGCGAGGAAACTAAAACCTGTATACAGGTTATCGGTCCTACGGGTATACTGCTCTTTTCGAACAACATCCGACGAAGCGGCCCATGTCACAACGGGAATGATTCCCGTAGATATCTTGGCTGACGAAGCCAAACGCTTGAATGAAGTAAAAAGTATCCACGATAAACTTAGAACGGAAGAGAATCTGAGAAAATCCCAGACACCAGACGTAGCCTAGATAAGGCTCTCCTGCCCAGCGATGCAATATCTTCGTAGACAATTCCCCAGGGTTGCTAAATGACGAAGGAGGTGGTTTTAGTTGGTATGAACTCGACACATCTCATGGTTAATCCATATTCGTGAGAATCTTATGAAAGATTTCCACCTATCCAATGAAAAAAAAACTTGTCTACAGACTAGTCTATAGAATAGACTAGACTATGACTAGTCTACAGACTAGACTATGACTAGTCTTCAGACTAGACTATGACTAGTCCTCAGGCGAGACTATAGACTAGTCTACAGTCGAGACTATAGACTAGTCTACAGGCGAGACCATAGACTAGTCTACAGGCGAGACCATAGACTAGTCTACAGGCGAGACTATAGACTAGTCTACAGGCGAGACTATAGACTAGTCTACAGGCGAGACTATAGACTAGTCTACAGGCGAGACTATAGACTAGTCTACAGGCGAGACTATAGACTAGTCTACAGGCGAGACTATAGACTAGTCTACAGGCGAGACTATAGACTAGTCTACAGGCGAGACTATAGACTAGTCTACAGGCGAGACTATAGACTAGTCTACAGGCGAGACTATAGACTAGTCTACAGGCGAGACTATAGACTAGTCTACAGGCGAGACTATAGACTAGTCTACAGGCGAGACTATAGACTAGTCTACAGGCGAGACTATAGACTAGTCTACAGGCGAGACTAGTCTACAGAAGAGACTATAGACTAGTCTATAGACTAAACTATAGACTAGATTATGACTAGACTATAACTGGTCTATATTAATAAAACACTTTGTTTTAATAAAACAATGTAATTTGTGTTAAGAAATTACAAAAAAATGTTGTTTATGAAGTGCATATTTTCAGGTTTTTAGAGCATATTTTTAATTTTTTACTGCATATTTAATGCGCATACAACTCTTTTCTTTTAGAGCACTTTTATGGTTTCTCTGGTCATAAAATTTCTTAATTATTTATTTGTGGTATAATACCAATTTGTCCCAGAATAATTGCTAATGTACTGCGTAATGAACATATTTGACTTCAATATGAAGCAAAAATAATTAAAATCAAAGGGTCGAAATTTCTTCAAAATGCGTCCTAAAATTGCATTCTTGTTAGGAGTGTATATTAAGTAAAAAATGTTACTTTTTAATTATACAATATATATTTTAATAAAGACTAGTATATAGACTAAATTATAAACTAATTTATAAACTATACTATAGACTAGACTATAGATTAAACTATATACTAAACTATAGTCTACACTATAGACCAGACTATAGACTAGTATATAGACTAAATTAGTCTATAAACTATACTATAGACTAGACTATAGATTAAACTATATACTAAACTATAGACTATACTATAGACCAGACTATAGACTAGTATATAGACTAAATTAGTCTATAAACTATACTATAGACTAGACTATAGATTAAACTATATACTAAACTATAGACTATACTATATACTAAACTATAGTCTAAACTATAGAACAGACTATAGACTAGACTATAAACTATATACTAAACAACAGACTATACCATAGTCAGGGCTATGGAATAGACTTTTGACTAGACTTTAGACCATAAAGATAGTTTGAGTTCTCCTTCTTTACAAAAGAAACTCACCTTATTTTCCGGCCTTATATCTTCTATTAAAATCGGTATGGTTTGTAAAAATACTCCCTCATTAACATCATATCGGCTGTAATTTAAAAATAAACTAATAAAACGATTATTGTCATACTTCTTAGCCAAATCAATAAGTTCTTCAAATGTTAATGAACATTCAATGACATCATATTTATGAGCAAATCTTAGGAAATTTATAAAACTCCAACTGTTTTTCAAATGTGGGCATAAATTTAAATCATTTAGTTTTAAAGAACCCCAACGCAACAGGGTGCCATCTAAAGCATAAGTACTAGTAAAGAATTTCAAATGATTATACTGTAAGATAAGAATAAAAAAGTATATTAATAAATTACGATTGTTCTCAAAAAAAAAATAAATAAAGAAAAGAAAGCACATTTACTTACTTCTACATTTTGCTTATCCATCGTATACTTTAAACCTTTTATTGGCACTCCCAATTCCGTCAACGTTTCTTTACCACCTTTGCTATAGTATAAAAATGGTTTCATTTGTTGTTGCATCATTAGCTCATCTACACTGGCATATCGGTAGACAGCATCGGTGGCTTGATTCAAGAGAAATTTGCTACAGGGCGAATTCTTATCGTTAGCATAATGAGACAATACACATAAATTGGCCAACTGTTGGCAGGCCGTTTGATTGTTGAGGGCAATACAAAAGAAGGCTACAAATTTTAAGTTACCAAAGTGTTGAGTAGAAGTTGTGGCTTGCCAAAATGAATTGTAACTCAAATAAGGTCTCAGTAGGCCATTTGCAATGCAAAAATCTTGATAATGAAAGTTATATTCGATATTACAATCGTGGCATAAACCATCGTATTGCCAATTGATGTAGGTCATTTCAATTCTTCGTGAAAAATCTCCCAATAATTGTGTGGGAATGGTGGCCACGGTACGATTAATATATTTAAATATACAATTAAGTCTTGGAAGTATTGTTACATTGTCGGTACAATATTTATTAATTAGTTCTGTGGTGGCGTTTGTTAATTTGTGCTGGATTTGCTTTAGGTTTAGGTTGCATATATTATGACAGGTTATATATGGTTTAGTGGTGTCATATATGGTGAGGGAAGTTGGTGAGGTTGATGATGTTTTGCAACCACAAGAAAATTCTAAAAATATTAAAGTTTGTGGTTTTTTTATAATAATGTTTTGCATATTATACAATCGAATATAAAATATTGACTATTTTAATTATTTCGATTGGATTCAAAGTTTTAGAAATTTGAAAAAAAAAGTTTAAATTAAAGTTTAAGTTAAGTTTCAAAAATACCGTTTTTTATATACCATTTTTCAAAAAATGTACTAGTTTGAAGAAAAATTACAAATTTTCAAAAAAGTAAATTTTTTATTTAATTAAATTATTATTTAATTTAAAAAAAAAGCAAAAACATTTTTATAAATAAAAAAAGTAAGCTAGTCTGTCAGTCTGGCATTTGCAAAATCGATTCGCGTCAGAGACTTCAATTTGTTTTACTACAACGCTTAAAGTCTTCGTGCTCAGTTAAAATATATTTAGTAATTAAAATCTTTATTAATAATGATGATGTATTTAAGTGATACAATAAACTTTTTAATTGAATTAATAAATTTGATTTTCTAATTATACGAATAATTTATAAAAAAAAAAAACATAAGTTAATACAACAATTCCCTAAACAAAATATAAAATAAAATTTCGAATAAGAAAAAACAGAAATTTTCAATATACGTTTTATTAATTCACTGTTTAATTTATACAATCAATAATTTAATCAATTTAATACGATAATATTATTTTTTGTTTTGATCATTGCAATTAATTAGCTAATTGATTTTATGTTTCATAAGCAATTACGTTAGTGATTGATATGACACTGATTTTATTTATACCCCACACCACCATAGGTGGGGTATTATATATATATATATCAAAAATTTTCAAAACATATACGTCCGATATTTTCAAATAAGAATAATTTAAAAAAAAGAATATAAGAATATATATATATATATATATATATATATATATATATATATATATATCTATCAAAAATTTTCAAAACATATTTTTTTAAATTATTCTAAAATTATTTAAATTATTTAATAATTTTAGAAAAATTACGAATTTTCCAAAAAATTTTTATTTGAAAATAATTTTCTGTGAAGGCATCTCTTATTAAATGGAATCATAGAGTATATACTCGATTATCTCTATAAATTTTGTTGATTTCAAAAAGGGCACAGGTTCAGTGATGATTAAATAATAATATAATCACTTATGATCACATCATAAAGGTTCGTTTGTGAAAAATAAGAAAATGTGTAACAAACTCATGTATTGAGGAATATTTTTAAAATCCTAAAACACACACTATTCAAAGTTGAGCATTGGGTATACTAATTAAGCTCCGTATCATTAATAATATCATGGGCGTCCCTAATACATAATATTTATAAAAAGAGTTAATCCTAGTTAAGTTGTCTGCAGGAATTGATATAATATTATGATTAAAAAAATATCAGTTTTTCTACCATAATAAGGATTATGTTTCCAACTAAGACATCAAAAAACAATTTCATCATGCTCCTGATGTGGCGTATGTTATCATACAGTTGTATTTGTCCGATTATATTTTCACACTTTTAACTTTTTTCTTTAACATAACAATTCCTTATTCACACTCATCATGTGTTTAATTAAAGCAAAATACAATTAAATATTTTGTCTACTTACTATCTTTAGTGTCTTGCAAATTTTCTCCAATTTTCTTACACGAACTACATTGAAAATAATTTAAATCATAAAATTCATTTTTACCACAGCTTTTCACATCATCGAATAGAAATAATGTACGATTGAAATTCTTTTCTTTTACATAATCAATTTTCGCACATAATATTACACAATTTAAATTAACAAAAACCGTTAAAATCACAATTATATAGATGCAATGGAAGCTCATTCTTTTATTTTTCATAATTTTTCAATATTATTTTTTAATTTTTCCATAAATTTATTAGATTTTTTCAATTTTCCTTTTTACGTGTGTTTACGTTGTTTAACCCCCTTAAAGTAACTGAAATGTAAAAGAGTAATTTATGTGTAATTTTCGTTGCAAAGTTTAACTACAATATTATTGAACAATGAAATTATATTCTTAACTAAAACTCCCTTAATATTCAAAATACAATAGAGAGTTATGAAGAGGGTATATTTCTAAATGGTGTTTTTATCACTAAATTTTAAATGACATTTTTAAATAAACTATAGTTGAATATTTAAATTATATTTAACAAAAATAAAAATTTGGCCAAACAAAAGAATCTGAAGAAACCTTAAATCACCACCTCTTTATAATAAACATGACTTTTTTTTGAAAAGTTCCTTTACGAAAAAAATTTTTACAAATATAATTATAAGACTTAGTTTAAATTTAAAGTTTATATTCTAATATTATGACTTTGACTTTCTAAAAAACTAAATATAAAACAAATTTGCCATAATTTCCGATTTATTTTAATTGAAAACTTAAGCACTACGAAATAAAACTTTTAGACCATAAAATAATCACGTTTTTTTGTCTTTTATTTTAAAACACTTTCCAATGTTTTCTCATTTTGAAAAAAATTAAAAATAATAAAAAAACACTATATTAAATTACCCTTTAAATGTAAATTAAAGGACACCTTGCATGGTTTGTAGTCATGTTTTTTATACAATTTTCTTATTCCTAGACATGTTTTGGTAAATAAATAGTTGAATAGTGCAATGTGTGTTTGTTGTCCTTTTTGTATTGTAGCTGTAATGTAAACGCTATAAAAATATCCTTAAACTTGTTTCCTTGGTTACCACAAACCCTTAAAGAAACTTTTAACAAAAACATTTTTTTTTTTAATAAACAGGGCAACCAAAAATATGCAAAACTATATTTTTTCTAAGCTTCAAATGAACTAAACTGTTAATTATTTAACAGTTACAGATAATTTTAAGAATTTTGGCATCGATTTATAACAGCATATTTTTGCATATTTTGGACAGAGCAGCATATTTTGTCATATTTCTATAGACAATTTTTTTACAGTATATTTCAGCAATTTAAATGACATAGTTTTGCATATTTCATACATATTAACATAATTTTGCATATATTACACTAAAGAGCATAATTTTGCATATTTTATTTTGTCATTAGTGAAATTTTCTTTTTACTGTCAAGATACCCTAAAATCGTTCATCTTATAAATTGACAGAAATTTTGTGATTTCCTGATGAAATATATTAGATTTGATAGTCTCTAAGTGCAAAAATAAAATAATATTCAAGTTATTTTTAGCATGAATAGTAGATAATTAAAAATTTAGCCAAAAAAAAATATATTTTAAGAGCCTATTTTTTAATATTAAGGGCATATTTTCAGATTTTAAGAACAATTTTTATGAGCATAAAACACATTTTTTAGAACATATTTTTGGTTGCCCTGGTAATAGCAATAACAATAATAAAAGAAAGCAAATAAACTTAAAAAACAACGTGCATTGCGTGTGTTCCTATACCGGTTTCTAGCCCCTCCCTTCTCTTATTTGATGGCAAATGGAGTTTATTTATAATTTTATTTTTGCACAAAAAAAATTGTCATAATTATTTTGTTTAATAAATACCATCTTAGAAAAATAAAACAATTTTGTAGCAATTGGAAATTATTTCCTAAACAACGCAATAGCGATAATCATGATAGACAATAATGGATCAATAATTATGAGAACTGAAAAAAACTTTTAATGTAAATCATAGTGCTATTTTTTTTTTTTTTTTTTTTTTTTTTTTAATTGTTCACTATATTCGATGTCTTTCTAGAATATTCTCTATATTTTTTTTTATGGAAAGAACTGGATCTCCAAAAAAATCAAAATAATCGTTAAAAAAAACGACTTTGTAGCAAATCTTTAAATTTCAAACAAAAAAGAAAAAAAAAAGAATTTTACCAAAACCGTTTAGAATTTTCATCGAAAAAATAAACTCTATTTTGGCACAAAATGTTGAATGGAATCAGGTGTCTCCCGACAAGTGATTGATATGTTTTATACATGATTATATCTATATATATATATATATATATATACTAGAAAATCTTATCTAAATCGATTTTATAGTATTTTTTTCCACTCTGAAGCGCCACAGACTTGTCAGAAATTTTTCCTATATTGTTTGCCATAATATTATTGCTTATGCAGCAAAAATGCATTTAAAAAAAATACTAATTTTCAAAAAACTAAACGGTAGTAAAAATTGAAGACAATAAAAAGTAACGATTTTCAAAAAATATATATTCCAATTTCTAAAAATGTATTAATTAAAGGAAATCTATTTTTAAAAAAAGTACTAATATTAAAAACAGAAATTTCTAATTTAAAAAAATTAAGTAATTTAAAAAAAGTACGATTAGAAAAAAAAGTACAATTTTAAAAACAAAAGACCAATTAAAAAAAATAGTTATTAAAAAAAAACTAAATTTCAGAAATAAAAAAAAGAAAAATATTCTTTAAAAAAGTACTAATTAAAAACCAACAATTTTAAAAATACAACTTTTGTAAAGAGGTGCTAATAAAAAACAAAATATAATACACAAATTTAAAAAGGTACAATTTTTCCAAAAATTTTTTACAGTTCTAATTTTCAGAAAAAGTTCAAAATCAAAACACAGTCCCAAAAAAATTGATTTTGAAAAAATACCAATTTTCAAAAAAGTGCCCAACAATTCCTTAAGGCAATTTAAAAAAGTAACAGTTATCAAAAAGGTATCAAATTTCAAAATAAGTACCAGTTATCAAAAAAAGTACAAATTTTCAAATAAGTACACATTTTAAAAATAAAAGTATACACTAATTAAAAAAAAAACAATAATTTTCAAAAAAGTAAAAATCGTAAAAACAAAAAAGAAGTATTTTTTTCCAAAATAAAGTTCCAATTTTCAATATAAAAAATTCACTTATCAAAAAGTAAAAAAATTTAAAAAAGTGTACCTACTTATTTGCAAAAATTTTAAATTAAAAAAGTAGCAATATTTAAAATATAAATATTTTTTATTTATTTAAATTTTATTTAGATCCAAATATTAATATTATTTCTCAAAAATATTGTATTTAAAATCCAAATTTTAAGTTTTTCGGATCATCTATTGAGGCGCCCATAGACACATACTGCAGATATATACTGCCCATGAACCCCTCTATACGATTGTGATTGACGAACACATTGATTAGCCAAAATATTATTTTTTATGAAAAAAAAAATAATTAAAAACAAAAAAGTTTTAAATATTTGTATATTTTTTTAGTTTAATTTGAAATGACAAACAAAATATTTCATAATTTCATAAATTCAAATTCATTCGAAAAAACTGTCAGCAGTATGAATTCATTTTAAAATCAAAATAATTTTAATTTTTATACTGCATTGTCGATGTAATGCATACATTCCAAAAGATCTCACAATTTTATTAATCCATACATATTGCATTATTTTAATTTATTTGTAATTCTCCACAATCTTACGAGTTCAGAAATGCGAAATAAAATGCAGAATGCAATGTTACATTGCGTTCTTTTGTTAACATTTACATTTTTCATAAAATACATGGGAAAAGTGATAAAAATTAACTAAGAAGACAAAGTTTTTGTTAGTTTTAAACAAATGTATAAACATTTTATGACAGTATATCATAGGAAACATTAGAACATTGTGAATCATGACCTGAAAAATTTTGATATTTGTTGATATTTGGACCTAAATAGCAATTAAACGAGTAGAGGCATTCCAATGAAATTTTTGCAAAATGCAGATAAACTTGTTTTATAATCAGGTAATCAGGGAATTAAAAAACTCTCACTTTTTTTGTACCAAAATAACCAAAATCTCAGTCTGAGGAGAGCTTGTTTTAAAAATTGACTTTGTAAAAGGCGTGGCTCAGAAAAACATTTATTGTTTTTCTGTTTTTTTTTATCTCGGCTTTGACATTTGAAAGTTTTACAAAAGAATTTTAAAAACTTTTTCAAAATTGACAAAGATTGAATAGAGATTGGGAGGAAATCGTTTTCCAAAGCTGATCAGATTTTGCTTTAGACGCATTTACGTTAAGATATATTTTGAAACCATTACAAAAATTCTATAGTCCGGAACAAAAGAAATATTTTCATAGTTGATGAATATTACCACCCTGTTGGAGAATAACCCCAAAACTAAGATTTTTTTTAAGTTTCTACTTCAGATTAATATAACTTTTTATCGTGTATATTGACATAACACTTGCAGCAATATTATTTAGAATTTTTAAAGATTTTTTTTGGGCTCTAAATTTTTTTGAAAATATCCACTAGTATTTTCAAAAAAAATTTAGAGCCCAAATCAAGGCCCCAAATTAAAAAAAGTAGCTTTAAAAAGTCTAGTCCAAAGAAGAGATTAACATTTGCTCCGACCTAAATGTCTCTTAAACTAAAAGAGATAACCTACATAGGCAAGCATGTTTTTTGTAGAGATTTATAAGAACTACTTATATGTAAATTTTTTACATACAAATCATAAATGAATTTTTGGCGAATTTAAAAAAAAATTACATACCCGAGGTAACCAACTTTGGAGGTCTAACCTCTACCCCTGTAGCCTGCTAGAGACCTATTCACTCTCAAATCAATTTGAAAACACCTCAGCTCTGACCGTATACAATTTTGTTCAGATATATCTAACGGTTTACATGTTACAGAATTTGTTTTCAAAAAAAAAAAACAAATAAGAAAGTTATAGTCGGTCAAGCCCGACTATATGATTCCCCACACCATTGTGCATGATAAAAAATGGAATATTACGTCAATACTAATATTTACATGAATTTATGCACTTTAGGGTGATTCCGGAAAGGGGCTCATGGGAGCTATGGTAAATTATGGAACGATTCACATAAAATTTGTCACTATGATTTATATTTATATAAAACTTATTTGTGTCGAATATAAACCTGATGTTAACATGTGTATGTATATGATTTATGCACGTTAAAGTGATCTTCGGAAGAGGGTTTTATATGGGAGTTACGGTCAATTATGCACCGGCAACACATAATCTTGCGATTTTTTTTTTTTTGAATGAGACAGCATTCTGTCAGGTTTTTCACTAACAGAATAAGATGATTATATAGGATAGTGAAACATGGCCTTTACTAAGTTATTTAGTTCTTTCTGATTAAATCGTTGAGGTTTTGAAAGATTAAATTTGTAGTCTGGATCAGGGTCTTCACTTGATGTATTTCGTTCGGGTTCACAGAGATTTGGATCATCAGAAGATTTATATGTACTCTGTTGTACCTCTCGTGATTTTAATTGGGATCGTTGAGCAGAAGATAAGTTAGGATATGACCATTTACTTCGATTTCTATGGTTAACACCGTTTATTTTCACAACGCAGAATTAGCAGTCGTCATGATGGTTTCGAGGTTCTTGCCAAATCATGATTGTTACGAACATTACTGCATCCACTGGACCATAACCGTAGACATCTCTGGTAACAATTTTATGTTAAAGTATTGATGATACGCAATTTTCACAAAGTTCGATATAGGTTTTTCGATATTTTTCAAATATATATTCACCACAAGGGCTATCGGAGCAGTCTAGTTGGTAGTAAGCTAGACTGTCAGTCTGGGGGCTGTTTTACTACAACGAGCACATGGATTTCGTCACCCCCTTTCGTAGGATTAGAATATAATTTGTAATTGTATTGTAATTATTAAATAAAAATAAATATATTCATCACAAATATAGCAAACACAATCTGGATTAAGCGCACAACATCTTCTTAACGAAGCCATATCGAAAACAGCAACAAAATATATTTTAGTGTCCAATAAAAAACGAAAATCTAAGTAAAAATAGTAAATAAGCGTAGTTAGCTATAACTCAAAAACAAAAGCTGTTAGGGGGAAATTGTCAATTTGTAATAGTAAATCCAACGTTTCCTCATAGATGATAACACTGGATCAGATGATAGTATAAGATTATTAAAAATATCTTCATTTTGCAACAGTCTGGCACATTTTCTTGAGCTAAACTGGTGAACATATTTGAATTCTTGATTTCTCGGCATGCAAAGCAGATATTTCGTATTTTAGGTCATCTTCATTGACATTTCTCATTTTGGATATATTTTAAAATTCAGATATCTTTTTCTGCCCCATATAAATTAGTAGGGCCTTAATGGACGATCGGACTTTTGAGGGGTTGGGCGTTTTTGCGCGTGGAGTTTTTAATAGGAGAAGGTTAGGACATGTTAGCGGAGGCAACCCTCCGTTACAACTATCTGCGTAGTATAGTCGTCCTACTGCCGTTGACTGTCTCCAATGCTTGTGGATTGCTGTATCGGTTGTCCACGATGGCTGACGACACATCATGCTGCGTTCCTGGTAGCTGTTGCTGGTTGCTGCTGTCGCGGTTGTTTTCCTCTTTCGTTGCCTTCGTTGTTTTATTTTGGTGCCTTTCCCCTTTTGTTGACTGCGTTGTTTTTGTTGTATCTTGTTTGGTTGTATGTGACGTCCTTGCTGGTGTTACTATGTGGCCAATGAGCACTCCGTGAAATATGTTCCAACTAGAGCATGTTCCTGTTATTGCGTCAATAATTGTGAGTTTCATATCAAACGATATGTTAAATGCATATTCCGGTATATTAATCGAAATAGAATCCAGGCTTATAATCTCAATGCAATAAACATATTAATTCTTGTGTTGTATTTGTTGATTCTTTTGTGTTGTCGCTAAACGTCTCATAAATGATTATTTGATTTTTTTTTTTTTATTGATTTATGATGAATTTAGTTTATGATGAATTTTATTTGTCTTTATATCATTTAATGTGAACTAATTTGATTTATTTATTATTTTATTTTGTCTTATATACTTGTTTGTTCATGAATTCTTATATATTTTTTTGTTCCTTTTAACGTTGATCTTATTGCAGTGCTTTGTTTTGTTAAGTTGGTACCGTTATTTCAAATGTGTTATATATTGTTTTTTTTTTTATTTTTGTTTATTTTTGTTTATATTTTGTTATACACATAACTAGTTGTGGTACATATAAAAATATTTTTGCAAGTTATTTCAGTTCGTAAGAGAAAAGCGTTGTTATTTATTTTATTATTACTAATTTATACATATGTTTTTTAAATAGACATAAACGCAACACGCTGTTTGTAACAAAATACATATTTGCTGTGTTTATAATTTAATGCTGTTGTTAAGTTCGCCCCTTACGGACGAAAGTCGCAGCCAGCGATATGTGTACTCAAAGAAAATTGGTCTGCAAAAGTATTTTGGTCCAGGTGTTGAATTTATCCAAACGTCTTCCAAACTAGTTGATGGAGTATTGCGTTAGCATATTGCCTAATCCTTAACCTAGTGTCTAAATTAGCCAAATTTTTATCAAAACAAACGTCAAAATCAGTGCGAATATATACAAGGTAACCTTAGTTAAAGAGCTGATTATTATTTTGGTTGTTACAGTTGTCAAACTGCATATATAAAAAATAATAATGAATACCCCATATTGTTGTTTTTGTGCAACTGTTGCCACCTTCCACAAATTCGCGTTAAGTTTGACGTTTGTCTTGAAAAAAAATCTCTAATGTAGACACTATGTAAAGGAACCAATAATGCCATAAATATTCTTTTATATCTCGAAGATTCTTGTCTTGTACAAGTCGTTTTATTGATGCAGTTGGAAGAATATTTGCGATTTTTATAGCCTCAAACGACTGATTTTTCCTTTTTTAATATAACTTTAAATATGTTCGAAACTTCTTCAGTAGACATTGTAGAAAGCGTTACAGACAATCGCTGTTTCTTGGATTTTGAGCACAACAGCTGATGTACAAAGTACAAGTTCTATGTTTTCATCCAGCCAGTCAGAATACTTTGATTCAAACTTCTTAGTAGACAGTCCTTCATCTTACATCGAATAACTTAACATAGCTTTCAATCTACGATGATTCCTCTTTTTCCAGCTTATTTTTATAATTAGTTTTTACATATTGTGTTATAAAATTCACCTTTTCTTGAAAAGTAAGTGATGCGTTTTTAAATAAAATGGAATACAAAGTTGAACTTTTTAATAAGATTTCCATGATTGTCTGTTTAAAACTGAGATTAACCACGTTTATATATTCATTGCAACTTATTCTACAAAGCTCTACTTGTTCTAGATGTCGCTGAATATATACCTGTCTTGTACCTGTACTAAAAATATAGTATCTGTTCCAAAATATTTGTTAATGAAATAAAAGTCTCGGGTCTAATATAAATGATTAACTGGGGAATAACACTACCTAAGCCATTACGTTACCTACAAAGTGTGAAGAAGCTAACTGATTTAATACGTGGCATCATGGTTTAAGTTTCAAAAATGTGTAATAATATTTATAGTACGAAAATTCCTTGAAGACCATTCGCGAAAAGATGCGGAGAGGTATTATTCATATTTAATTATGCAATAAAATTTTTGTTAATGGATATTTTTAAATAAAATTTTACAACTAAGTAGATTTTTTGATGCTTTATTTTAAGCGTTATTCAATTCTCAAAAATAACTTTAAAAATTTTCTAAAAATGGAAATGTTCCAATATCAAGGAACAAACATTTCTATTACAAAAAAATAAAAACATTATGCTATATGAAGTCTTTTTTTTTTTTTTTTTTTTTTATTCTAACTATGCGATTTGAGAAATTAAGGCCCAAGTTCGAAATTTGTTGGAAAAATTGGTCAATTTTGGGAAACCCTGGATCTCGCAAAAATAAATTTTTAAATTTTATTTCTTTTAAAACATTTCATTTTGTGCATAGTTATGTTATGTTAGTTATGTAATGTTATATGTTACTTAAGAAAAAGAATTCAAAAAAAAAAAAAAAAACAGAAAAAATCGACTTTTTTCGAAGTTCAAATTTAAATGTCTATAACTTTCGACTTCGTAATTATTTTTTCAAAATTCTTTCTTTATATAATTTGTTGTTAATAAAATAAAAAAATTCCAAAATTCAAAAAAACTTCTCTTAAACTAAAAGTGATAAGATCTCCATCAACAGAATCCTCCTATATAAAAATCTTTCAAATCGGTTTAGATATAAGGAATCAGGATCGTTTAAAAAAAAATTTATACCATAGGTGTCCTGTAGGTCTATATGGTCCAAACTAAAAAATTAAACTCGCCTATACCTCTACTATCATTTTGTGAAATTGAAATCAGAACAGCTGTTCCGATATTAATTAATTATTAATATTAATACATTATAAAATCGACTTTAAAATTGATTTTTAAGTGATCTAAACAGTTTCTGATTACTTTTTTATAGATGGCTTTGAACATAAAAAATTCTACATATATCATGTAGAACTTAAAAAGGATGCAGAAGATTCCACGTTCGTCAAACATCATCCTAAAAATATCTTAGAGTAAAAATTCTAACAGGATAATTTTAATTGGCAAGTTAGCTCTACAAATCAAATTTAGGATATCAAAAAAAAAAAACTACCAAATTCCAGAAAAGATAAAAAACGTGTCGTAATCAAGTAAAAAAAATATTCGTATTTAAGTTCCCAATAAACTAAACGATATTGTAACGATATCGAAATGATATAATCTAAGTGGTAAAAATGATCACTAGTAATAATCGTTTTCGAATCTAAAACGATATTTTTTATGGACTAAAGTGTATCATTCCCTATGATATCGTTTTTCCATAAAATTATGATATCGTTTTCGGTATCGTAATTTCCCAAAAATAACAATAGTAAAATCGTCATGGTTCACATTTTGTTTTGAATGTTATTTAATAACAATTTCTCCTACACGGCAAGAGGAAGGGTTTGATGAACTTGGCCGCATGTTGTCCCTCGGTGTTATAGAAGAGAGTAATAGTCCATATTGTGCACCCATTGTTCTAGTCCGTAAACCTGGAAAGAATTGGCTCTTGGCTCAAGAAAACTAAACGAAATGACAAAAAAGACGCATATCTTCTCCCACATATTAACGAACTTTTGAGTCGATTACAGGACACTTATTTCATTTCTGGTATTGATCTAAAAAATGCATTTTGGCAAATACCATTAGATGAGAGTTCGAAAGAAGAAACGATCGCAGTACCTGGTAGGCCACTGTAATATCGATCCGTTTGATGGATTAGGTTATCCCTAGCCGACTCCGCGATATCGTGTTCATCTGTTTAGATGATCCATTGGTATGTACACGTAATTTTAAAAGTCATGTTGCTGTGTTAAGAGAGGTTGTTTAAATAAAGCGGGCCTTACCATAAATGTCAAGAAGAGTCGCTTTTGTCAAACAGAGATTAAATACCTATGGTATATTGTTGAACAGGAAATTTTATGAACGGACCAGACTAAGGTAGATTCTATTATTAATTTTCTTTTGCCACAAACACCTAGGCAAATACGTAGATTCGTTGGGATGACCGGCTTGTACTGTCAATTTATACTTGACTATGCAGCGCCCCTTACCGACTGTCTCAGAAAGTCTGAAAAATTTTCCATAACCTTAAAGATGATAAAACACAGTATAAGAATAACTTTTCGGATGCATGTATATCCGACGGGTTTGTTTACCAAAGGATTAAATTTAGAAAAGGGGAGTTCGAGGAGGAAGAGTTGTTATGGCGTTTGTGGTTACCTTCGGGTTTGCGAGAGGGTGTTATTGAAAATAACCACAATATTTCTACATGTTATGGTGGTTTCATTAATACATCAAATTGTATATGCCAGAAGTATTTTTGGCCAAATTTGGAGAAAGACATAAAGTTTTTTATATCTCGTTGTGACATATGTAAGAAAGTAAACCCCATCAATAAAATTTTATGCCCACCTATGGGTCAACGAATCTATATGGACATATTGGGTCCATATCCACGTATAAAACGTGGTAATACAATGATCTTTGTAGCCATTAACCATTTCTCCAGGTATATATTTTTAAAGCCTTTGATAAAGTTCTTAAATTATAAACTATATTGAGGAGAATATTTTTCATTCGTTTGGAGTACCCCAATACATCCATTCCAATAATGGTAAACAATGTGTTTCCATCTAAATGAAAGAATTTTTAGAAGCCTATGGTATCACACATGTACAAACTGCCTTGTACTCACCACAGGCAAATGTTTCAGAGAGGACGAACAGAGAATTTTTGTTGAAATTACGGGTTTTGATCAAGGAACAGTAAGATCAATGGGACAAACGTGTGTCAAAAATTTCCAGCATACTAAGGAGTAATTATCATGAAGCGCTTAAATGTTCCCCTTACTTTAAACTCTTTGGATACAACATGGTTCATCATGGGAGTGCTTATCCAATATTAGAGAATAACTGAATTCCGGATGATAGTAGAATGGAATTATTGCATGATAAAATCAGGTACAATCTTATATTAGCCCATGAAAAAGCCTATAGGACCTAAACACCAGGTTTCGTGAGATTCAATATAAAGAAGGTCATGAGGTATTTATAAAAAATAGGACACAGAGTGATTTTAAAAAGGGTATAAACTCGAAACTTTTGCCACCATATTTAAAATGTAGAGTGTGAAAAAGAGTGGGAACTTCATTGTATCAATTAGAGACTTTGAATGGTAACAATATACAAAAAATTCATATATTTGAAAAAAAAATTTTTTCATAAATATGATATGAACATGACTTTTTTCCCAAAAATTTTTTTATAAAATATAAAATTTTATTCATAGATATTATTAAATTGTTCATAATGAATATTTTAGTAATTTTGCAAAAACTTTATTAAATCTTTAATTTAGTTTTATTAGATTTAATTGCAAATGGTAAATGAAAAGAGTTTTACATAAACATATTAACAACAAATGCCTTAAAATGGAAAAATTCTAAGGAAAATCTGTTAAAAAATAATGTTTAGAAATTTGCATAATTTTGCTCTAATTATGCAACACATCATTTTGATAAAAAGCGGTTCTGTTCTGTTGTCAATTTCAAACTTTTTTTTAAATTTAAAATATAAATGAAAAGTTAAACAATTTTTTTAGTCTCTTGACTTTTGATTCATTTGAAAAAGTTTTAATGCTTTATGTTTGCAACGCACAGAAAAAATCATTACTTTTTTAATCGATCTAATGATGTCCGTCCGTCTGGCTGGTTTGCTGGCTGGCTGTCCATGTAAACCTTGTGTACAAAGTACATGTCGCAATTTTGAAGATAATTCAATGAAATTTGGCACATAGGACTATCATGACAGAAGGACGAAGCCTATTGAAATAGGTGATGATCGGTCATTATTTCACCTAGCCCCCCCATACAAATATCCTCCCGGAATAGGGGTTTAACGATCATAAATGCATTAAATATATCAATATTTTAATGAAATTCGATGTAAGGAAGTTTTATATAAGTTTCAATCTTTGTGCCAAATTTCATAAAGATCGATCCATAATTGACCATAGCTCCCATATAAAACCCTCTATATATATAAACGACCACACCCTGAATAAACATTTTAGCCGGGCCAAATAAAAATATATATGTATCTAAAAAGCCTTAATATCTTTTGCATGAACTACACAGAAAAAAGTTTGTACATAAATATAAAAATTTACTTTCATTGTTTTCAGCTCAGTGGGGTATAATGATTACGATTTTTTATTTAATAGGATAATTAGTTGAATGATTTTCTTTTACTTATTTTGCTTACCATTACTATCCCTTTGATTTGGTCAATTTACCACACCCAAACAAGCGAGCTTGACCCTTCTTCAAACATTCCACATCATGTTTTTGACCATATACTTAAAAAATAACGTTTCTTTTGCTCAAAAATCATATCATTTTCCAACACTACACTTACATTATTGCTGTGAAGCGTATGAAAAATACTTTACATTGGCAACTCTTTAACACGTGTTTAAATGTCAAAACAAAAAACCAAAACAAACTAGAAAAAACAAGCATATCACTAGGAAAATACTTCAATTTGAACACAAATATTAAATTTATTTGAAAAATTAAAACAATGTCACGTAAAAAATGGACTGCCTTGGATAAAACCCCTTTATCAGAACCTGTTTTAGAAGTTATACAGGATATGGGCTTTAGTTTAATGACACCAGTACAGGTACAAATAAAATGTTAATCTGAAATTTCTTTATTTTACACCGTTTTATTTTAGACCGCTACTATACCCCTGTTGTTAGCACGCAAAGATGTTTCTGCTGAAGCTGTTACCGGTTCGGGCAAAACATTGGCTTTCATAGTGCCTTTGTTAGAAATGTTACAGCGTCGTCATAAGGAATCGCCCTGGTTACCTAAAGAAATTGGTGCTTTAATCATATCTCCCACCAGAGAATTGGCCATTCAAATATCAGAAGTATTGGAACGTTTTCTGGAACATAATGATTTAAACTTTTTACGTCAAAAATTAATAGTGGGAGGAAATAGCATTGAGGAGGATATAAAATCTTTGATAGAAGATGGTCCTTGTATTTTGGTTTGTACACCGGGCAGATTAGAGGATTTATTTCAGCGTAAAGGTGAATTAAATTTGGCAGCCAGAGTTAAGAGTTTGGTTAGTTAGATTTACATAAATTTAAAAAAAATTATATTGATGTGAATTGTCTATTTAAAGGAATTCCTAGTATTAGACGAAGCAGATCGTTTATTGGATTTAGGTTTCAAAGCCACTATTAACAATATTCTAGCCTATTTACCACGACAAAGACGTACAGGTCTTTTTTCGGCTACACAAACTACTGAGGTAACAGATCTTATAAGAGCTGGTCTCCGTAATCCTGTTTTGGTATCAGTCAAAGAGAAATCTACTATAAATACACCAATACGCTTACAAAATTTCTACCGGGTATTGGAAGCAGATGAAAAATTCATAGCATTATTACATTTCCTTAAATCCAATAAAGCCAAGAATAGTAAAGTCATGGTTTTCTTTCCGACATGTGCTTGTGTTGAATACTGGTCAGAAATAATGCCTCATTTTCTAAAGGAACGCTCTGTATTAGGCATTCATGGCAAAATGAAAAATAAGCGTAAAAATATTGTAGAACGTTTTCGCAAAGAAGATAGAGCGGTTTTATTGTGCACAGATGTTTTGGCCAGAGGTTTAGATGTGCCTGAAATCGACTGGGTTATACAATGGGATCCTCCCTCGAATGCTGCCAGTTTTGTGCATCGTGTAGGAAGAACTGCCAGACAAGGTAATGAGGGAAATGCTTTAGTTTTTCTTCTGCCCACAGAAGATGCTTATGTGACATTTTTGAAAATCAATCAAAAAGTTGAATTGAAAGAAATTACAGATGCAGATTTCGATAGAAACCAATTGCAAACAACTTTATATAAATTACACAAATTGCAAGCTTCCGATAGGGGATTATATGATAAAGGTGTACGAGCTTTTGTCTCACACATACAAGCCTATAGAAAACATGAATGTAATGCTATATTACGCCTAAAGGACATGGATATGGGTAAAGCCGCCACAGGTTATGGTTTACTACAAATGCCTCGAATGCCGGAGCTGAAAACTTTAAAAGCTGATAATTTTGTAGCGCCTTCATTTGAAGTTGATGTCAATAAGCTAACATATAAAAATGCCCAAAAAGAACAGGCTAGACAAGAAAAAGTTAAAGCCTATGAAGAAACAGGCCAGTGGCCAGGCAAAAAGAAACATAAAAAACAAAATGAATCTTGGGATCAGACAAAGAAAGCTAAAATGGATGTTAAGTCCAAAAAGGAATTAAGGAAGGCAAAGAAACTACGCAAGAAGGCAAACGAGGCTGCTAATGGACCCAAGGCGAAAAAACATAAACAACAATTTACCCAAGAGGATCTCGATGAATTGGCTAATGATATACGTTTGTTTAAGAAACTAAAAAAGAATAAAATTAGCGAAGAAGATTTCAATAAGGAAATGGGTATAGAAGAGGATTAAATTAAAAGAATTAATTTAAATATACTAATTTATATACAATTTTTGTATTAATGTTAAGAAATTAGATTTGCAACTAATTTTACAAAATAAATATTATTAAAACATTGCAAAATTTGCTTCAGATCATTGAACGGCTCCTACCAAACACAGAACGAGCGAGTGTCGTTCAGCATTTCACATATTCATCATATGTTCAAAACTCATAATACAGAGTAAAAATTCAATGACTGGACCATTGTATTCAAAGTTTAACCCATCTAATGTTTATATAATTCTCCTTTCAAATAAGATTTGTGTCTAAATTTATTTGAACTTGTTTGTTTTGCCCAATTTAGTTTATAATTTGTAAATAAGTAAATGAAAATTGAACATAACTTTTGTAAAATAAACAAATGCTTAAATAAAATTTAAAATCTATCATCATACATATAAAAAATCCTTACAAAGTAACAAAAGTTTTAAAAAATAAACTTCATATTTTGTGGTGCAACTTAAATAGCTGCTTCTGTAACAATTTGTAAAATGATACGCCGTTTAGCGTCATAAGCAAAACCATTTTGTTTAAACAATTCCGATTCATAGAAAGGTTTCAAATTATAAATATCCAACTGTTTGGCACGTTCCATTAAATCTCTTTCCATAATCTCGACATGTGTAGCCGAAGGACCATCTTTACATCTTATGTAGGCCAATTGATCCAAAGTCAACTGACGCAATATAAAGAATAACAACTCCGAATGATCCTTTTGGAAGGCCAAGTATTTCTGGAATGCTGTACGCATCTTTTTCATGACGCTGAACTTTTGAGCTTCAATAAATGATTCCAACATCATACGTATGGCCATACTGACATCAGCTTCAATGACATTTTCCCGTAAATGTATGCGGGCATGGGCTTCAGCCATACGAATGACACTTTCAATGTGACGTACAGTGATGGGCAGAGAACCAGTGGCAAATGATTCTTGACGAAGTTGAGAGTACATTTTGGCAATTTTGTCTTCATCGATGTTCTGAAAAGGGAAAGTTATTATTAATTTTATGCGTTTAGAAAATTCTCGCTTCTAAATTCAATATCTAATTTTACTTACATTTAATTTCGGTCTAATGTTCTCCTTTGCATAGACAATATATTGTCTCAAAAGATCTTGTGGTATTTCGCTAACACCACTTGGTTGGGTCTCCTCCATTTCAGCCTCACTAGAGGGATGATGTTTAATGTGGGAATTTACCACAAACTTAGCCAAATGTTGATCTTGCATAGGATCGAATTCATCTTTTACCACACACAATACATCGAAACGTGACAAAATTGGTTCAGATAAGTTTACATTTTCCGAAAATGTCATAGAAGGATCATAACGACCACCAATAGGATTGGCAGCTGCAATTACGGTACATCTAGCTTGCAAAGAAGTAACAATACCAGCCTTTGATATGGAAATCGATTGCTGTTCCATGGCTTCGTGTATAGAGGTACGATCTTGATCATTCATTTTATCAAACTCATCAATTAGACAAACGCCTTGATCAGCTAACACCAAAGCACCAGCTTCCAAAGTCCATTCACGAGAAATAGGATTACGTCTTACATATGCTGTTAAACCTACAGCACTAGCACCTTGACCAGTTGTGAATACCGCACGAGGAGCAATTTTTTCAGTGTATTTCAAAAACTGAGATTTGGCTGTACCGGGATCACCACATATCAACAAATTAATATCACCTCTGACCTTATGTTTATCACCAGGATTCTTAGATTCGCCACCAAATAAAGCCAATGCCAAGGCGCGTTTAATATAATCATGGCCATAAATGGATGGAGCCATTGAAGCCACAATACGCTCAGCAATACGAGGATCTTTACTTAATTTTTGTATGGTGGCAATATCTTCATCGGTCAGGGATTGTACTACTTGTTTGCAATCCTTAACCACAATATGGTTAGCTATGATAACGGTAGCAAAAACTGGAAAACCTTGATCGGTGTTTAAAGAACCATCATAGTTGTTGGTATAAATACCAGTAACCTCTAATTCATCTCCAGGTTTACAGAGATCACAAAGATCTGCTAGTAAAATAACATCTTTGCTACGTGGAATACGGCCGGCGGGAATGCGTCCTGGTGATTCTTGGAGGGTAATTTTTTGATAATTACGATACAAAGTTTGCTCCATATTGATCTTAAAAAAACAATAAATTTTTAAATAATTATTTATTATTATTTTTTTTTTTTTTTTTTTTTTTTTCTTAAGCCAGTTACTTACTGAAAACGGACCAGCACTTTGACACTCAGGACAAGAACCGGGCTTAACTTCAGCATTTTGCGATTGCACGAATGGACCCAAAACATAACCACATTTAACACAATCGTATTTAATAACAGATAGCTGAGGTAAAACGCCTGTTGTTGCCGTTACAACACCCAGTGTACGTACCAACTGATTCAAATGTAATTTACGGAAAGTACGTAATTCTTCTATTAAGGGCAATTCCGAAATACGCACATGAATTTCAGTAGTAACACGTTCATAAGTGGGGAAAATTGATAAAACCATATCCTTGGCTACTTTATCGAAAATTTCCAACATTTGAAAGGGTGCCTCGGGTAAAAAATAGGCCAAGACATGCTCCTTATTAGCTAAATCGGTATAAGACACCACAAAGGATGATTTATTTTGTTCACACATGCGCCGTATGCGATCACGATAGGTATAGGCTCCTCTTTCATCCACAAAAGTACGCAAGAAAGATTGAAAACGATTTGCAATTTCTGTACGAGGACCCAACATACTAACCCATTCTTTGGTTGAATGACCTTTAGTATCTTCTAAATTTTCAATAGATTCCACCATTTCGGCATCTTCTACCTCACCCACAGCAGCCTTTTCGCCAGCCCTACGCTTAGCTCTGGGCCCAACATCGTCATCATCATCACTCTGATCGAAACCCAAATCACGATCATCACGATGAATACCTTTGGCCCGATCGCGTCTATTCATTTCACGTTCAGCAGCTAAACGATCAGCCTGTGACAATTCAGAGAAATCTTCCTCATCGTCCAACATGGCTGGATCATAATGATCCAATTCCGGCATAGGACGGTAATCATTTTCCATATTGTCACCAAACAATTCCTCTCCATCTTCCTCCTCCTCATCACGTACTGTCTGATCACCCAAAATTTCATCTTCATTTTCAAAAGGTTCAAAATCTCCCACCGGCGAAGTCATGACTGCACGTAAATCACGTCTATCGGCACCATCGCTAGGTGTAGCTGGTGGTGGAGAACTTGGTAAATCCTGGAAAGAGATAATCACAATTATCACTTAAGCTTCTGAATCCAATAACTTACAACTTACAGCCATTTTTTTTTTAGAAAATTAATTTTAAATTAAAAAACAATCAAACTTAACAAATAACAATTGTTTAACAAAGTTCAAGGGATCGGTATTTGCCAACAATCACCGGTGCACAAGGAATGCAATTTTTATAATAGTGAGTTTGGAACGTTCGTTTTGCACGCGTACGTAAATTGTTTTTGGCGCGCAAACAGGGCTGTTCAATGCATTATGTAATTATAAAGAGGCTGCACATCCACAAAAACAAACATTGCTTGTATTTTGTTAGTGTAAAACCAGTGCACTTAATGTCAAAATACTATTAATAGAAATGAGAAAATGACGAAAAAGAAGAGTAAATAAACGAGGCAAAAAATATTACATACGCATACAAAAACAATTTGACAGTTTCGCGCGGTGTGTACATGAAAAAATTGTAAATTAGCCGGGTTTACGAGGTCACTTTCTTATTACTCTATGGATCAATGCTAAAATTTATTGAGTTACCACTCGTTAAGTTCTTAAGACAGGGTTGCAATTTTCAAATGAATACAATGTTGCTATTTTTTTAAATAAAGAAAAATTGCTACAAAACGAATGATTTCATAACGTTTTATATATAGATATATAATTCTCTGAACATGTACCGAAATCCACCATAATTTTCGTTTTATTTTATTTCTTTATTTATTTATTATAAAATTTTTTTTAGTTCAAAACTTACACAATTTTTAATTTTTCAATATAAATTTATTTAAATAAACCTAATATAACAAACCTTCAAAGGCCGATAAATATATGTATATTACATTCAAAAATTGGCTTTATTTAAAGGGCATAGTTCCTTATCACTTTATTTCAACATCATCTGTTACTTAGTGTCTACATTAGACAAATTGTTATCAAAACAAACGTCAAAATCAGTGCGAATATATACAAGGTAACCTTAGTTAAACAGCAGATTATAATTTTGGTTGTTACAGTTGTCAAACAGCACATATAAAACACAATAATGAATAGGCCGTATTGTTGTTTTTGTGCAACTGTTGCCACTTTCCTCAAATTCGCGTTAAGTTTAACCTTAGTTAAACAGCAGATTATAATTTTGGTTGTTACAGTTGTCAAACAGCACATATAAAACACAATAATGAATACGAGATACTGATGTTAAGTTTGGCTTGGTAAAAAACTGTCTACTAAGACACTATGTTATGTATAACCAGTACTTTCATTGTTTGTTAATTTATCATATATATTTGACTGCGTTTATTTTTTTATATAAGACAAATATATAGTAAAAAATAGTCAAAAAAAGGCAAAAAACCTCGAAATATCATATAAAATTGAAAAGAAAAAGTTGAAAAATGTGCTATTTAAAAATTTAAAAAGTCGAAAAATCGATTATTTAAAGACAAGAAAAAGTTTAAAAATAGACTATTTAAAAATTTACTTTTAAAAGAGTGTATTTTATTTATTTATAAAATATTTTAGCGGTATTTATATTTGCTTTAAGTTAAATAATTCAAAAATATCATTATAGTTATACATTGCATTAGATGCATAAATGCAATTGCAAAATTGTCAAGTGCATTTTTTATAATATTCCTTAAAAAAAAACTTTTTAAATATATTTAATTAAAATTTGATGAATTACTAATTATTCTTACACTTTATTTGGATACATATTTTCTTAATTTTTTATAAATAATCCATCATGAACCAAAACAAAAAAAATATTTTAATAAAACAATTTTTTGTTGGTTTTTTAGGAAAAAATTAATGAATAATAAAAAAAAGTACCTAGTTACAAAAACCTATAAAAATATAAATTGATTTATTTAGTTTTACATATATTTAAGAACATAAAAATCGAAGGCTGAGAAACTTTTCAAAAATACATTTACATTATACATACATGCATTTTTTAAAAAATTATTTCTTTTTTAATTATGATATTAAAAGAGGAATAGGAATGAATTGCCTATCTAACGACTTTTAAATCAATCAAATCGGACTTAAACTTCAAATGATATTTATAATTAAAATTACAAAAAAATTAAATATTTTCATTGAATCAAAAATTAAAGATTTTTTGGGTGTGTTATTTTATTTAAGTTGCCACCGATAATTTTTACATAAGCCGCCATTCAAATTGTTCGGCGCAGGTCGCTACCTAACAGCTGATTGGTAATTTTTTTTCACACGACATAAATTTTTTATTTACTGAAGGATTAATTTTTATAAATTAAAAAAGAGACGATTTAAATTTACAATAAAATCATGGCACCACCGGCGGCCAGGCAACGTTATAATGCCAATAAACAGGATAGCAATGTGGGTTCTCGAAAACCGCCTAAAAGATTGCAAACTTCAGTGTCCAAGAAAGAAAACAAAAAACTAAGGTAAAAAAATATTACATCTAAAAAGCCGGGTGTATCATTTAATTAATTGTTAATGATTTTTCTTACAGCAATAATCATAAAAACCAACAGGAATCTAGTGCTAGTAGTGAGAAAAGTAATGTAGTACCAAGTGTTCATACCGCTTTTAAAACATTTGTTAGTGCTAGATTATGTAGTGCCATTTGGGCCTATATATCGGATTGTGATGAAACTTATAATTATTGGGAACCTTTACATTATATTATAAATGGCCATGGCCTGCAGACCTGGGAATACAGCCCACAATTTGGTTTGCGGTCGTACACTTATCTTTTGTTGCAAGGTGTACCAGGCTGGATTTATCAGAAAGTATTCCACCCTAGTCCAATATTGATTTTTTATATGGTACGTTGTATGCTGGGTTTCGGTTGTGCTGTAATGGAAAGGTTTATGTACAAGTAAGTTGTAAAATATCCTTATTTTTTATAATTTAACTATTTTTTTAATTTTTTTATTGCAGAGCCATCTGTCAAGAGTTCGGTATACATATTGGTCGTCTATGGTTAATTTTCCAACTGTTTAGTGTCGGCATGTTTGTTTCTAGTACTGCTCTTTTGCCCTCATCATTTGCCATGTATTTTGGTTGTTCCGCTTTGGCTGCTTGGTGGACTAAAAAGTATCCTTTAGCTGTATTCTTTGTGGCAATTGCAGCTTTATTGGGTTGGCCTTTTGCTGGTTTAATTGGCTTACCTATTGCTGTAGATATGCTGCTACGTAAACGCATGTTCCATACCTTCTGCATGTGGGTTTGTATATCAGCTTCTACCATTGCCATACCCATGATTGCCATTGATTCTAGCTATTTTGGCAAGTTCACTTTTGCTCCATTGAATATTGTGATTTATAATGTGTTTACAAGCCATGGTCCCAACATTTTCGGTACAGAACCTTTAAGTTATTATTTGATAAACGGATTTTTAAATTTCAATATAGTCTGGGTAAGTTTTGAATTTTTAAAACAGTATTTCCAAAAATCAGATTTAATAATAATAATAATAATAATAATAATAATAATAATATATAATAAAAAAATTATTAGCTTAAATAATTAATATGTTCCACCTTTACAGCTTTTGTCCTTAATCACACCCATTATGTTGATTATCGATTATTTTGTTGTGCCAGCGAAATCTAGTTCAACTTTAAATTTTCCACGTTACATAACCTTGGCGCCATTTTATCTATGGCTTTTGGTGTTTTTCGCCCAGCCTCACAAGGAAGAACGTTTTCTATTTCCTGTCTATCCTCTAATATCGCTATGTGGTGCCATTACAGTTGATGTTTTCCAACGTATTTTTTTCCGCCTGAAAACACTTTTAGTGAAAATTAAAAATGCCACTTCAGGAGCCCACTACTTGGACCATACAATGTTTATAGCTGTTTTTATCATGATGATAAGTACTTTATTGGGTTTATCCCGAGTATTTGCTCTCTATAGAAACTATCATGCACCCATGGATCTTATGATGGAATTAACACAATTTAAAACATCGCCGCAATATAGACAAAATCAAATCTATAATGTTTGCATTGGCAAAGACTGGTATCGTTATCCTGGCAGTTTCTTTTTCCCCGCTCAAAACTTCCGCCTGCGTTTTTTGAAATCAGAATTTAATGGAATGCTGCCAGCCTACTATGCAGAAGGCGAAAATGCTACGCAAATTATACATTCCTATTTTAATGATATGAATAAGGCAGATGAACGCATGTATTTCTCCTATGAAAATTGTGATTTTCTAATAGATTTTGATGAGGGAAAATACACTGAACTGGAGCCTGGCTACTCAAAGAGAACAAAAGATTGGTCAATAATGAAAAGTTTACCATTTTTGATAACAGAAAAATCACATAGATTTTATAGAGCATTTTATATACCATTTTTAACTGATAATTACACGAAATATGGTAATTTTAATCTGCTGAAAAGAAAGAAAATGAAACTGAGTTAAATGTAAGCAAATTTGAAATAAACGGATATTGATTTACTTAAGTTTTTATAGGTTTATGTATAATTCAAAAACGGCATTTAAAGGACAACGATTTTTTAAAAGTAATTCTTTATGGCAATATTTACAATAACTTTCCATGAAAAGTATTTTTTTATATAAAATATTTCATTTTGAAAATTTGTCCATTCTACAGAAATGTAAACCAAAGATTTAACAAAAATGGTTTTAATAAAAAATATTGTAATAAAAAGAAATATGATGTAATTTTAATGAAGAGTATTTTCATAAAGAAAAATATCGTTTTATTTAAAAAATTATTGGTCCATAAGCTATTAATTAATTCGATATTTGAACATACCTGTGAGTTATCTAAATGCTTGTTTTGGTTGGTTTCTCTTTTTTCTCATGCCACAATTATTTATTAACTGATTTTGGCTTGAATTGAATGTTTCAACTCAGCTCCGATTTGATTTTTTTTTTATCACTGGTAGTACTTTTAACGCTGAAAATAACGATGTACAATTTTTCAGTACAATTAGTTTCGATGTTATAGGCCTTTCCTAAGAAACTTACTAAAGATCGAAGCCGCTTTTGGACATACATAGTACAGAATTAGAAACCCTTCCGCCAGACTGAAGGCCGTCTATTAAGAAAAAAAAATTATTATACAAGAAAAATGATAAAATATTTATAAAAATATGTTAAAGGATTTTTTATATAAAACTAGATGAAGGTGTGCATTCAAAAAAAGACTCCGTTGCAAATCATCCTTTTGATCTACACCTTCGTATAGAAAGCAAGTGTTTCCGAATTCTGCTCACTGAGTTTAATGGCCTCCACCAATATCAATACCAGTCTTGTGTGGTACTGCATCAAATCCAATCTTATAAAAGTTAGGTTAACAAACTCGATTGCATGTGACAGACGTAAGCCTTGAAAAATCCCAACGATACAGTTCGACTAAAATAAACATTCACTATCTGTTTTAATAACACGTCTAACTTACATTTAAAACAAAAACAAAATTTCAAAATTTGTTTTTGTTTTAAATGTAAGTTAGACGAGTCGTATTTGCGCTCGTGTTATAAAAACAGGCAGTCAATGAGGGGTGAGACGCAAAAAAAACCGCCTGACTGTAGTTAACTGATAATTACGGTGACGAGAGAGTTGTTCCCCAACCCAGAGCTACTTTGCGAAAGTGTTTGACAGTTTTAACCAGCGAAAAAATAATCAGTTGTTTATTTAACACTATCTTATGTAGTATCAATACTAGACAATTTTTTAACAAGACAAACGTCAAAATTAACCCGAATTCATGGAAGCTAACAACCGTTCCAAAAAAAACAATAATAAGAGGAGTTCTTTTGTTTTTTATATATGATGTTTGACAGCTGCAACAACGAAAAATAATAAAAATTTGTCTAGTATAGACATTATGTTATGCCATGATTGTATTCATAAAAATGCAGCACTGCAAAAAACTACAACAATAAAGTTCCGTTAACTTTACTAGGAATTTGCGTCGCGGGCAACAAACTTTCACAACTAAAGATTTTTTATATATTTTGTTAATTTTTTGCACTGTTAATTGGCAAAAGAAAATTTAGATAAAATGTCCACTTTTCACATCATTGAAGATGTACAAGAACAAATTAATAGTAGTGCTTTAAAAAACTCGTCGGTTGTAGAACGTCAAATCAAAAAGAAACGTATAAGAACCGTTGGAAATTTTAATTCTAATTTTACTACTACAGCTACAGCTTCCAGTGCAAAGATTTCTGTGACATCAACTCCTGAAGGCAAATCGGTTGTTTCTTCACTTTCCATGTCGGTGGAACGTAAAGACTCTATACAATATATGCCGCGAAAAATTCCTCCTTGTATAATTCCTGCTGGTCAGAGTACAGTTATACATTTGGATAATTATACCCACTTTATGGCACAACGTGTTACAACAACAAAAACTGCTATAAAAAGAGCTGAAGTTACTGGTGAAGTACAGAATCAAATAATCGTTCCAGGCTCAACATTGAGTGCTACATGTAGTAGTAGTGGTAGTAATAGTGGATCAGTTGGTATTGTAGACGTCGATTTAAAAGTTGTATTGGACGGTGTAACTTCATCATACCGTAGCAGCAATAAAGACATGAATAAACAAAAAATGCTGGGTAAGCAGTTTTTTTTTGTTTTTTTTTGTTTTTTTTTTTGTTTTTTTTTTAATAATCGCTGTTTTTGCAGTATCAAGCTCTGGGTATTTTACTAACATTAAGGTTTACTTGTTTTCTTATTTTTATCATAGTATAAACAACAGTATAAGAACATTGTACATTAGGGTGGCACCTAATGAATGGTATGAAAAGTTAATAATCGAGTTTTAGAGTCGATTAATCGAACCCATTAATCGATTTTTTAATCGATTACTATTTGTAAAATTAGTAAATACCTTTAAATATGTATATATTGTATAGCGATATGTTTAGTAACCAGAGAGCATACTCTTTTAACCAAACATTTTGAGGATGTAATGTAAATAATAAAAAGAATCGAAATGTTATTAACCTACTTCCGCAGATCACTCTAATAACGCATCTAAATGTCTTAAATTTAGCACCATAGAATTCAAATACATGTATTTTGAAAAACCATAGGAAATAATCATTTCACCAAGTATGCAATGATATAAAAGATTCGAAATTTTTTGGAAATAAATCTGTAACTTCTGATCGGCCGGTTGGATTTTCATGATATTTGGTATAGGCGTAGCAGAGGAGTGTACAATGTTATGTTTGGAAGGGGGGCACAACAATCCCCCCAGAGGCGGAGCTAAGAGGGCTCAAAGTTAGGTACCTCTGACATAAAAAATTTTTAATCGCTTGCAAAATTTTTGTTGCTCGTCCGATTTCAAATATTTTTATATATTGTTGTAGGCCCTGATAAGACCTATAAAAAACATGCTTACACGTTCTATTTATATCTTATAGTTTTCGAATTATTTGCGTTTGAATTTTTAAGCACCATAATTTTGGATGTTCTTGGTCCAGTTTTTTTTTTCATATACCATTATTTCCGACCGATTTTATTAGTTTTTTTTTTTTTAATTAGTTAAAGAACAAAATTATCTATTGAATAAAAAAAATTGAAGTCGATATCTTTACCGAGTCCAAAAATAAACGATTTTGAATTTGAAAATTGCAAAAAAGACGACTTTTTGTTTTTTTTAGCCGAAAAAGTATCTACACTCTTTTTTATCTAAAATAAAATTTTCTTTAGCAACATATAATTATTTTGCACTTTAAGATAAAAGACAAGCCCAATAACTCAATTGGTCATGGTACATACCCTCCCGAATTCGACCCATTTTATATGAAAGTTGATTTTAGACCATATTTTCTCAAATCCCAAAGCACGATTCGACAAGCGGAATATATTTTAAGAACCTTCAATATGTTGTTAAAAGTTTTAAATCAAAATCTACGGGACTTCGGAAAAATGTGGATTCTATAGAAAAAATGTAAAAAATCCCATTTTTGGGAATTTTGATTAGTTTATTTGGGAATTAAGGAAAACCCTACCCCTGATTGAAATTTAGTTAACGCGGTTTTATTTATATTAATAAGATCCACATTTTTTGCAAATTTCATTAAGATATCTTTATAAACAAATATGTTATTACAATTAAAAAAAATTTATTTTCTCCAAAAACCCCAAATTGGGCCTTTTGTTTGGTTTATTTCTAAATAGCGAATGAAATTTTAAAAATATGTATTCCAAATTAAGCTTATCCTTTAGAATATATAATTTCCGATCTTTTGCAAAAAGATTAAAGTCAATATCATGCCTCATTTCAGAAATATGCGCCTTTAAACTTTTATATTTCTAATTTATTGTATATTTTTACAAACTTTGTCTTTAGTTTTGCGTGAATAATTACTTAGAAAATTATGAATATTTCTGTATACTTTTACTAATATCTATACACAAAATATTTTTATAAAAACAATTAATAAATATTTTTTATTTTTAATAGGGTTTTCACATTTCCCAAATTTAAGTAAATCTTTCATATTCATTCATATTAATGAATTTAAAATAACAAAACAAACAAAAAATTTCTATTTTTACTTAATCAATAAGTATTTTATTAGTTTACATTTATGGTGTTTACCTAAAGTTAACAAATGTATTTATCTATTGTTGATGGTTAAAAATTTATATATTTATGATCTAGTGGCAATGTACAGGTATACTTTCCGGTGACACCTAGCTGATGCATCCTAGCATCTATTACTGATGGTTCAAAATCTGTATTTTTATGAGCTAGTGACAATGCACAGGTAATATCCTTTCCGGTGATACCTAACAGCAACATATAATATCAATGAATTCGGTATAGGTACTCTCCAAAATTGACTTTCAGATATTTTACCTGATGAAAATTCACAGAATACTTGTAAATATATATACCTGTGCGATATATCTAATAAATATATATAAATGCACAGCTAATCCTTATCAATATCATATCGAAGTTTATTACCATGGTGATTACATTGAAACATGAACAATTGTGTTGTGTTCTGTGGAGTTTATCTAAAAATGATCTTAATCGTTTAGAAGCTATAGTGGAATTCATAAAAACTACATGTCATGCAAAAGTCGACGTCATTGGTAAATCTCAGATAGAGAGCTTTTTAAAGTTGTATGACGTAAAAATGAAGTCCTTGAATCAGCGTACTAACAGATTAAAAATTAAACATTCCGATTGGATGGATAATTGATAATTGGATGATAATGATGGATAATGGAGCACCCTGCAAGACATATGATGATTTAAGTACAAGATCTAAGAAGAAAAAACTGGCCCATAAGCTTTCTATAATTTCGAATGAAGAAGTTTCTGATATATTCAAAGAAATGTTAAAAAAGGAGAAGCAACCTAAGAGTGCAATTAATATTGCTGAAATACTGCCAACTGCATCACCAAAAATTTTAAACGGATTGCGGAAAGTGTACCTACTCCAACATCACAATCCAATTTTACAGAGGAAGAAGCAATGCTTGAACTAGACCTCAGCCGAAACAAATATCAAATTTTAAGAAGAGCTCTGCGTGAAAAGGGTCATTCAATTCTTCCATCATACAAGGATATTCAAGAAAAAAAGCAAACTATTTTACCATCTATTTCGGTTACCGAAAAGGAAGCATGTGTAGAGCTATCTTCTTTGCTTGAGAATATAGCTACCAGGATAGTTGCAGATTTTTCTGCAGATTAGTTGGAAAAAGTAAATAACAGCGACGTTGTATTAATCTGTAAGTGGGGATGTGACGGACTATCAGCCCTTCCTGAATACAAGTATGCTAGTGGAAGTAAGAAAATGACGGATTATAAAAGCGTATTTATAGCATCTTTGGTGCCATTAAGAATGCGATCTTATTCCTTAAAGCAATTTTCATCAAAGTGTAAAAACTCATTTGAAGATATATGGCTTAACACTACTCCAGGATCAAAACAAAACAGACCTATTTGGATCGAATGCACAAGGGAGTCGAAGACAACAACAAAGGATTTAGTGGAATATATTAAAGATGAAATAAATGATTTACAACCTCTTTCAATAACCATAAACCAATACACATTCATTAATATAAATATATGAATGCTTAGAAAAGGATAAAGATTTACTTAAATTTGGGAAATGTGGCAACCCTATTAAAAATAAAAAATATTTATTAATTATTTTTATAAAAATATTTTGCATACAGACATATTGAAGATTCTTAAAATATATTCCGCTAGTCGATTTGTGCTTTGGGATTTGAGGAAATATGGTCTAAAATCAAAACTTTCATATAAAATGTGGCAACCCTATTAAAAATAAAAAATATTTATTAATTATTTTTATAAAAATATTTTGTATACAGAAGAATACAGAAATATTCATAATTTTCTAAATAATTATTCCCGCAAAGCTAAAGGCAAAAGTTGCAAGTTTGTAAAAATATAGTCATATATACAATAAATTGGAAATATAGAAGTTAAAAGGTGCATATTTTTGAAATGAGGCATGATATTGACTTGAATATTTTTGCAGAAGATCAGAAATTATATGTGCTAAAGGATAAGCTTAATTTGGGATACATATTTTTAAAATTTCTTTCGCTATTTAGAAATAAACCAAACAAAAGGTACAATTTGGGGTTTTTGAAAATAAACATTTTTTAATTGTAATAACATATTTGTTTATAAAGATATCTTAATGGAATTTGCAGGAAATGTAGATATTATTAATATAAATAAAAGCGCGTTAACAAAATCAATCAGGGTTAGGGTTTTCCTGAATTCACAAATAAACTAATAAAAATTCCCAAAAATGGGATTTTTTACATTTTTGGCTATAGAATCCACATTTTTCCGAGGTCCCGTAGATTTTGATTTAAAACTTTTAACAACATATTGAAGATTCTCAAAATATATTCCGCTTGTCGATTCATGCTTTGGGATTTGAGAAAATATGGTCTAAAATCAAAACTTTCATATAAAATGGGTCAAATTCGGGAGGGTATGTACCATGACCAATTGAGTTATTGGGCTTGTTTTTTATCTTAAAGTCATCTCTGTGAAGTTACCTTTCAGAAAAGTGCAAAATTATTATATATTGCTAAAGAAAATTTTATTTTAGATAAAAAAAGTGTAGATACTCTTTCGGCTAAAAAAACACAAAAAGTCGTCTTTTTTGCAATTTTCAAATTCAAAATCGTTTATTTTTGGACTCGGTAAAGATATCGACTTCAAATTTTTTTTATTCAATAGATTTTTTTTATTCAATAGAACTAATAAAATCTTTCGGAAATACTAGGATATATATGAAAAAAACTGGACTAAAAACATGCAAAATTATGGTGCTTAAAAATTCAAACGCAAATAACTCGAAAACTATAAGAGATAAATAGAACATGTAAGCATGTTTTTTATAGGTCTTATCAGTGCCTACAACAATATATAAAAATATTTGAAATCGGACGAGAAACAAAAATTTTGCAAGCGATTAAAAATTTTTTATGTCAGAGGTACCTAACTTTAAGCCCTCTTAGCTCCGCCCCTGTGGGATTGTTGTGCCCCCCTTCTAAACATAACATTGTACACTCCTCTGCTACGCCTATACCAAATTTCATGAAAATCCAACAGGCCGATCAGAAGTTACAGATTTATTTCCAATTCTGTGGATTCTGCCCCACTGTGGACTGTAGACTTTAATGTGAATGGTATTGCCGCGATTAAATCACGGAATTCGTAAGTTCTGAAGTCGTAGTGTCTACTCAACTGCACTCAATCACAATCTATACTTCTCAGCCTGGTCTTGGTAACAGGGTATTCGTGGGATCGAAATGGCAAATGAATGCTAAAGGAATTGGTCGCTTACGGATGTAACACAGACGGATAATCATATTCCTCTCTCCGAATTGTGAAATAGGGGCTTGAGAAAAGGATGACTTGTTTCATTGAGGATTAGGGACATTCATGTAAATGTCCGGCACTGCGGGAAGGAATGTAGATTTTATATAACTAATACTCAAATTGTAATTAAAAATTATTTTTACAAAAAAGTACTTCACTGTGCAGGGTTGATTTTCCGATTAATCGAAGCCTAAAAGTCGATTTCAGTATAAAGTTGGCTGGTAAGAATCGACTACTAATCGTTTTTGACAAAAAGAATCGATCTTCGACCATAATCGAAATCGATTTACCAATAACTAGTGGCTCCAAAATCAAAAGTATCGATGTTCTTAATTCAAATTAAAATTTGTTCATTTTAAGAAAACGTTTCTCAAAATATTTGTCCTGGTATTATGCTTTCGCGAGCTGGATCAAAATGAAAGCTACTTTTGGAGCAAATCAAGATTACCAGTACTATCGAAATTAAAATATTTTTAAGCATTAATAAATGTATCTATGGACACCAGCTTCGCTAAATACACTTTTCTTGGGACTCAAAAAAATTTTCCTCTCAAGGATTTAATGAACATGGTCATGTTATATATCATGTGATAATATGTGAGACTAATGACAAAATATGTAGTCCCGACTAAAGATTTAGAAAAAGAATTTTTTTCTTGTAATTAGCCAAAGAACAGGAAAAATATTTAAGCTCTAAAGGTAGATTATTCCATATTCTAGTAACTCTGACTAAAAACGGAAAAACTTGATTACGAATGAGCGGCATATCAATTTGTAGACTCCGTGATGAATGAAGAAAACTAAATTCTCTAAATAATTCCATGGGGACACCATATTTTAAGATCTTTTTATAATTTTGTTTGAAAATTCGCTCATTGGTAACACTAGTTAGCTTGCTCACAAAATTATGGTAATATTTTTGCCAGTTTAAAGTTTTCTTTATTAGCGTTTAAAATATATTTGATTATAAGAATTCATTATTATACCCTTCAATGGAATCTTAATTGTTTATATTGTTTACATTCAAAAATTAAACCCCGTATTCACAAACCAATTTTAAATTTAAAATACATTTTAGAGGCAAAATTTGTGCGAAAAATTAGATTTAAAATAATAAACAAAAAACAAATTTACAAAAAAAAAAAAAAAAAAAAAATAATAATAATAATAATGATATAGGATTTATTAGAATACGTATACCCCTTATTTAAGATTTAACATAATATAAAGAAAATGGTTAATCTCCTCTACCGGCGTTATCTCACATATTATATCAGCGGTAATCTCAGTTATAGACCTGGGGTAACACAACTACATTTTTAAGCATTGGAATCAGGGCTGTCAGATGTGGCGATTTTTCGCCAAACGTGGCGAATTTTCGCCAAACGTGGCGATTTTTAATTGCTTTTGGCGACTAAATTTTCCGTTTGGCGACATGGCGAATTTTTGGCGATTTATAAAGTGGTGGCGATTTATTTGGCTAATTTTAAATATTTTATAAAATAAGTATTTGTGGAGAAATATGATTGTGTATTCTTACTAGCAATCGACTATTTTCAGTATTTGCCCATCTAACAAAACGAAAGGCCTTAAAAAGTCGACAAGGCAAAAACAAGTCAAGATAGTGGAAACGCTTTAAGGTGTTTTGCTCGAAACCGATTGCTTTCAACTCAATGGAAAGAAACATAGTATAAGAGAACAAATGCTTTTATACAATGTTACAATTATTTTTTTTATTATTCTTTTTTTTTTTAACAAATGTCAATAAATTTTTATTAAAATTGTTACCCTAAAATGGAAATATATGTGAGCATTTTATTTCTATTCACACAGAGAAGAAAATCATATATTTGAAAATTTTGTTTGTTATGAATCGAACATGAGACATTTTTTCCCAAACTTTTTTCATAAAAAATAAAATTTTGTTCATAGATATTATTTATTAAATTGTACTTAATAAAAATTTTACGTATTTTGCAAAAATTTTGCTAAAATTTTAATTTAGTTTTATTAGATTTGATTCAAATGCTAAATAAAAATAGTTGCACATGAGAATATTAACAATAAAAATCCCTTTAAATGGCACTACAATAAAAAGCTGTTAAAAAGTAATGTTTAGAAATTTGTATAAATTTGCCGCACATGCATCATTTTAATAAAAAAACGCTTTTATTATATTTTTCTGTTCCCCAATATCTATTTAAAAATCATTAAAAACTAAAAATTTTCCAAAGAAAATTTCAAACATGCATTTACAAATTGAAAATATAAATGAAAATTTAAACAATTTGTTTATGTCTTCTTGATTCATTTCAAAAAATGTAAAAAAGTGTTAATATTTAAGACATTATTTATTTTTAAATATTATGAACTAAAATCAATGAAAGTCAATTTTTATATTTATGCACAAACTTTTTTCTGTGCATTTACTATTAGCTATTGCAATTATAAATAAATTATACGAAATTTGAATCATTAAAAATTATACTGCACTAAAACTTTTTTGTTAATTTGTTATTTTTTCTTTAAAAAATGAAATAAAACTTATATTTGGCGATTTTTGGCGATTTCTGATTAGCAATTTTGGCGACAGAGGCTAAAAAAAAAAAAAAAAAAATCTGATAACCATGATTGGAATCCCTAATGTAGATCCATGCTTATACAAAAAACAACTCTGAGTCACTGCAAAGCTTCCATTTCCAACTAAAAACGTCCAAACATACAAACATAAAAAAGTATTACGTGTATGTATATGTATATACAATCAACAACAACTCTGAAATTCATTGCAATGCCTTTTATGTACATATATATGTTGTGTGTATATTTTTAGTATTTTTTCAGATTTTTGCCTGTAATTCGGTTGTTTATGGCCGATATGGTTAATTAAAAAATCTAAATTTTAGAAAAATATTTACAACAGATTTGTACAAAGAAGAATTTTGAAGCTTCACAAAGTCCAAAAATGTACAAACACGTTTTTAGAGGTCTTTTCGTTTTTTTTGTCGATATCTCGGCCATTAATGGAACGATTTTGTTGATTTTTACTAGTGTCATTCTTGGAATATTCCCTGTAATTTGATGTATGAAACATATATATATCTGTTAACTGGAGCTTTGTAAACAGTGATTTCAACAGACAGACGATCATCGTTACATTGACTTCCCTATCAATAAAGATCTAGAAAATACATGCTTTTTGGCGACTGAGGCGAATATTGTAGAAATTAAAAAATGGAATGACAAGACGTTTTCATATAAATTAGAGTATTATATATTGTTTTGTTGAAAATTTTGGATATATTTGTGTGTAAAAATTTAAATTTTTTTGTGAAAGATGTCGAAACTCTTATTTGCATTGCCATATGGTGTTGTAATAGATATAGTTTTTAAACAATTTTCAGTCTGGTCAAGTCTAAGAAATTGTGCTATTTGTACTGGGTGAGTTTATAAATCCGTTGGTCAAATTCAAGTAAGTATAGCTATACGGTCCAAACCATCTTACGTTATTATTAAACAACATTTCAAGATTTGATTGGTTTCCCAGCAAATACTTTGCTTTCCTGGTAAGCTAGCAGGTATAATTTGAAAAAAAAATAAACTACTTTTTTTTCCTGAATAACTAGTTATTTTTGTTCGAGTTGTCCACAAATTCATGTAATTATTTTTAGACACTAGGGGTACTCAAAAATATGTATCTAAACGAAAATAAAAATAAAAAAAAAAACAAAAAAATTTTTGTAGTCAGTGGGATTCGGCCTTGGACACAAATTAACCATTCGTTTTTAATGACTAACGTCTTACTCAGTACAGCATCTCGCACTTAATTTTCTAAATGACAAAAACTTTTTCATCAAAAATCCGATTTTACACCAAAAATTCGCGATTTCATCAAAAATCTGATTTTTTACAAAAATTCGAAATTACCAAAAAATTCAAAATTTGACCAAAAGTTTTACAAGAAGCAAAATTTTTTACTAAAGTGTTGTATTTTCGCCAAAAGTCCGAAATTTCACAAAAAATTTAAAATCATATCAGAGTGACAGAGAAGGGTGGGTACACCAGGAAAGTGTGCCTTAAAACTCCGCCATATTTTTTCAGAATCTACTTGGATTTGGTTAAGATGAATTTAAATTCAATGTAATTTGAACTGAGTATGAGATTCTTGTACCGTACGTCTATTATACTTACAATAACATCGTTAACTATTTTTAGCTTCGGCGATTTAATACATGCTTAAAAAATACTATGCGTTAAAGAAAATATTTTTAATCACTTTACATTTGACTTTAGAAAGAAAAATTTTAAAATTTATTAATGAAAATTTTCAGTAAATACTAAAAACTGATTCAAATAATTTACCACGAAAAGCAAAAGTAAAAAGAAATATCAAATTCGTGGGTAATTGTATTATATTATTAAATACGCTTAAAAAAATATATGTTTAATCGAAATTATAGAAAAAAGTGGCATAAATTAAATGTTTGTCTCCGATTTTTTAAAGCGTTGAAAATATTGATATTAAAATTAAATTTTAATACAATTGCATATTTTTGGAGTTATAGGACTTTGATAAGGCGAATACACAAGTATATTTTACTACAACTCGGGAACATTTAGTCTGATTTAGACAATTGAAACATCGGCCGAAAATTATCTTTAAGTCACCTTAACATTATATATTTATCTGTTCAATAATTTCAGAGTTGTTTAGAAATTCGCGTGAGAAAAAACAATTTTTCATGCAAAATTGATGATTTTTTTAATTCTTTTAAGAAATGAAACCAGCAATTTTTTTTATTCTTTATCATAAAGTTGGCAATATTATGAATAAAATAAGCCATATATCATTAAAATTGATGTATAAATTTTGATTTTATTTAAGTGGACATACTGGTGGGCAAAAAAATTTTTTTTAAACAAAAATAGGTATCTGCTTTCACTTTTTTTATTGATTTTGTTTTATAGGCGAGTAATATAATCCCCTTTCACATTTGTATAACTCAAGAACGGTTGGTCCAATTTAGCTAAATAAAACTGCAATAGATGACTAAAATTATTTATTATCAGCGATAGAAAAAAGTAAAAGCAGATTCTTGTATAACTTGTCAAGTTTCATTTCGTCCATCTATTTTTTTTTTTGTTGAAAAAATATATATATATATATATATATATATATATATATATATATATATATATATATATATATTTTGCCCACCATCTTCACTTTACTGTGAGTAAAATCACGATTTGTGCATTAATATTAATATTACATGGCTTATTTTATTCGTAGCACTTCCAGCTTTATGTTAAAAATAAAAAACAGACGAATTTTTGGCTTTTTCACTTTTTAAAAGAATTGTTAAGAAAAAATCTTAAATTTTGTAATTTTTTTCGGACACTTACTGACTATTCTATATTATTCGGACACTATATATATTACTACAAAAATGTTGACCATATACAAGAAACTTGTTAGGGTGGCTTGAAGACCGCATCATTTGGCGTATCATTTATATAAATCGAACACATCATTGAGTTATTGAGAAATAATCTCATGTAATGGCATTATTGTGGGCGATATTCATTGTTTAGCTTATCAGAATCTATATAGTGTTTAAGGGAGGTAATATTAAAAAATGTGTCGTCAAAAAATAAAAAAAAATCAAAATATTAAAAAGGAGTGGTATAAAGGAACTTTATACCAATCCAATAAAATTACTAACATTTTGAGACTTATTTCGAAAAAATGTACTGCTTTCATGACAGTGAAATAGAGATTTTTTGTGAATTTATATTTCCTTTTGGATTAAAAATTCGGTTCAAGGTAAACACTGCAGAAACGCAGTGAAAAATGTTGTTTGCAATAGCGTTACACAACGGTATCGGAAATTTTACAGACTCAAGCCTCTTGGAGACAATATCCATGGATAACAAATACTTAAATAATAACGTTAAAGTTTTCCAAAAATTAACACTATTCACTAGTAATAAAAACTTATTTAGATAATAAAACAATGTGAAAAAATCGAAAAGAAGGGAATAATAGAAATAAAAGTTCATTGCATATTTTCAAATCGAATTCAAAAAAATAATAAAAGTGCTCAACGACATGTTTATAACTCTCCTAAATTATATTGATTTTTTTATATAATTCATTTTCCCATAATCGTCACCAAAATGCAAAAGGCATAAAAACTAAATTTTTTACAGCAAAAGCAAAAAACATGAAACTGCAAAAGGCCGTAACTACAATTTTCAATTAAAATTTTTTGCTTTAAAATTAAGCAATTAATTAAAAATTTTTTTGTTCACTTAAAGCAAAAGTAGATGAAGCATAAAACACTCTACATAATAAAATTTTCTAAAATAGAACCAACTTCATAAACTTCGTTTATGAACATAAACTTCGTTTATGAACATAAACTTCGTTTATGAAGTTGGTATGGCCTTTTGACTAATATATTGATGTAATTTTTGAAGATATGAATATGAAATTTTTTGTGTAGATGTAGTTTGAGTCAGTATATTATAATACAGTAAAAAACATTTAATTTTTCTGTGGTTACGCCATTTGCATTTTAGGTGACTGTATATAAATTATCCTTGAATTTCAGTAGATGCTGAAAAAAAAAAACAAATAAAAAATAAATTATATATTTATCTTTTTTAATCATATTTACATATTTTTTAAAAACTATTCTTTATACAAAATTTGCTATTTCATAAATTTAAATTATGAATAACGTCCTGTAACAAATAAATTCACAAAAAATATTTAACTATAAAATTTAATTCTAGTTTCAAAAACTGGCTCCCGCAAAATAAGAGGTCGAAAAAACTCTTTAGCTTTAGAGTGTTCGCAACAAAAAGAATTAAATAAAATGGTCGATATTCAAATGTTACAAGACGATCCTCCTCCAACGTTGAAATCGATATTAAGAAAACCAAAACCAATAAGACATAGAAAAGTTTTAAAGCCTCGACAATCAAAAAAATCTAAAGTCAAACCCAAAACTGTAGCTGAGCAAGATACCACTACAAATGAAGGAGAAACAATCGACGAGATTTTGGAAAAACGAGTAAGTTTTAAAATCTTCAAGTGAAATTTTTATTAAAATTATATTATAAATACATATAAAATAATAAAATAAAATCGAACGATATATATCACATTTCATAACATGATTTATTTATATCTACTGCTATATTTATAGCAAACATCCTCCCCCATGACACAGCCATCGAGTGAATCCAAAATATTACGTCCATGTATCTATACATTGCAAAATAAAAAATGTCTTTCTGAAATGACATGTCAATATTTACATTCAGATTTTCCTTGCAAATACTATTATTTAAATCTACACTGTCCTCTAGATTTCAAATGTCAATATATGCACAATGGCCCCTTAGAGCCAAAACTAATGGATGCATTACGTAGTCATATATTAGAGTTATTATCAACCAAACCATCAGTTGTAGAAACTCATTTTATACAACAATTGCATAATATTGAAGATTTATCGCAAAGATTGAAGTCATTTCAGAAAAACGAAGATCAGCAACCAACTTATGAAGTTATTGAAGTTATGGATGATGACGGCGATGAAGATCAAGTACTTGTTATTGATGAGAGCAGAGGCGAATTTAATAGTAATGTAAGTAGTTTTTTGTTTTGTTTTTGTATTCATCTTCTACTAAATTCGATTATTCGAGGAACAAATTTTTTGTTCTTCGAACGAACAAAATTTGTAAATTTAGAGTAAAAAATAATTCGATAAATTTTTAACAATTATTCTAATAATAGAATAATTTTTCAGAACGAGTTTGTTAAATTATTATGCCTTTTTGAAATTATCTGAGTCCCTTTAGTGTCCTCGAAAAGAAGCTATAGAAAAATAGAGGAAAGAAATAGGAAAAGAGAGAAATCCATTAGAAAAGCCTATTGAAACATTGTGGAATCTACAATCTATCAAATTCAAGAATGATTGCCCCTTATCCCCATTACGAACAATATCAGATTATTATGCCCTTTGCTGGTAACCTCCTCTAGTTCGTGCAGTGTGTGGCTCCCAAACCACCTCAGCCTTCTGCGCTGAATCTTTACATAATGACGGAGTATGTGTTCCACTGTCTACCTTCTCTACATCATCGCACATTCTACAGAAATCTGACGGGGCCATGTCCCACTTGTCATAATCCCTATTAAGAAGTACCAGTAATCATGCTCACAATGACCCTTAGATTCCCCCGACTCATACTCAGAAGGTATTTCCAATCTGCTAGTTTAAGACTAGGCCATAAGGCTCTAGATACGTTGCAGTCCGTTCTAATCCTCCACGCATGATTCAATCTGCCTAAAGTTCATTCCCTTATGGCCTTGAAATATGACCCAACCGATGCCTCCATAAAAGACCTGTCTAGCTCCAAACCACTGCGAGTTAGCTCATTACCTACCAATAATGTCGGAGTGACCAGTAATCCAAACGAGTCTTATCCTGTAGGCTTCCATTAGCCTTCTCAATTCGTTCCTGCACTCAAGCACTAGTCTGGACCTAACAAAATGACTTGTCATTACCTCAGAATCCCTTTCAACGTTCTCCTCCAATAATCCTAAGGCCTTGTAAATGCCATGAATTTCTGCACAATCTATAAGACCGTCTGATATCCGTTATCACAAAGTAGACCCCCGCCCCTGTGCCGACTTCCATCTTCGAACTTTTCCGCTCCACGCAACTTTTTCGATACTCTCAGCTGATTTTCTCCAGCCCTCAGTATCACTCAAATCCCTACTAACTAACAGAAGGACTTCCAATACGTCTTTCTGGAGTTCCTATAGGGTTTTCCCCTTGATTTCGTAAAGTGAAGGTAGAAGGATATCATGCTATGGTCCGAAAAGGAATAATTCATAACTACCCTCAATTTTTAATAAATCACCACTCTGGTTCGCTAGCGTTATGTCTATAACTGTTTTCCTATCTTTTCTTCTGAATGTAGGATTTCTACCTCTATTGCAGATGTGAAGATTATAACTAGTTATAAACTCAAATACTAACTCACCTCTTTTGTTGGTGTTCCTGCTCCCTTATTGGTAGTGGTGAGCGTTCGCATCACATTATCCTGAAGGAAACCTGGGAGCAAGTGTCTCCAAGTCACCAGTTTTGTCGATTATTTTGGTGACTTCTTGGCGACATTGTCAACAAAGTGTCTACATTTTTTATTTGCTTTGATGAGCAAAAAATGTATACACAACAGATTAGGCGCTTTGGCGCCTAATTAGAACTCAATAAGTATTTTTTCAATTGTATAATAATTATATAATTATAAATTAATTATAAATTTAAAAAGTACATACAAAATCCAATTTTTCATATTTTGTATTTCTTTTGTTTATTAAAAATTAAGAACTGACGAATTCGGCGGCAGCAATTTCGGCAATGTTTTTAAAGTTTTAATAGGTAAAATGTTTTATATTTGAGTTCTAAAAAGTTGTGATATTTTTTGTTTCCATAACCAGATGTTGTATCATGTTTTAGTGAAGCAGTCTATAAAACGCTGGGAGGAGCATTGCATATATATATATATATATATATATATATATATATATATATATTATAAAAACAAAAAAAAAAAAAAAAATCGAGGAATGACTATCTACATCCCCTCCTTAAGAATTTTGAAATCTTTTTAATCCTAAAAATATCTAAATAAAATGTGCATATATATTACTCTCTTAAAATAATTTTTATTTCATATATTTTTAAACATTTTTTTATATTGTGTATGATATATATAAATTAACACTTTAAGAGCCTGATTCAGCACAACAATAAAATTGTTTGAAAATAAAATTTGTATGAACTTCACTATTTTTTAATATTTTTTGAGTACAGCAAATTTCATTTTTGAATACTTTTATTGTTGTGCTGAATCAGGCCCTAAATCAGAATTTTTTTCTATTTCCATTTTTTTAAGTCTTACTTCAATTTAAAAATAAATTAAGACCATTCAAATATTTGCTAAAACACGTTGAAAATTTTTGACATTTAATTTTAAAATCACACGTAGTTGATTTGTTAATAAATAAGTATAAGAGAATATTTAATGGTTGCTGTATGCTAGTTTTTCAGTTAAATAAAAAATATTTATCATTTATTTCGTCAATGAAAACTATTTTTAAATCACAAATTTTTCATTGGTTCAATGCTTGAATGAAACTCAGCTTTAATATACACATTTTTATAATGTGATATTGTGAAAATATCGAATCTCCATCCAGATAACATAACCTGCCCATTGTGAGTCTCTTCAGAAAAAAATTTTAAATTTTTAAAGATTAAAATTAAAAGGAGTTAGAGAAAAAGAAAGAGAAGTAGAAGTTGTTGCCCTAGCGTCCACTAAGCCATCCAACTCCCATAACGAAACCTATGACGTATTCAAGTTTCCTAGTCGGAACGTCACTCAACCCGTTTAGGAATGGACTACCTAACCAATTCATCCTACGATGTTGTAATCGTGGACAATGACACAAAATATATTCAATCGACTCGGTTTCATTAACATCCTCGCACATTCTGCAAAAGTGAGAAGTGCCAACGTCCCATTTTGACATCATTTTCCCTATCATACAAAGTCCCGTTATGACACCCACTATGGTCTTCTATTCTAACTCAGAAGAGTAATCGTACCTGTCTTGTCAAGTGTCGGCCATAACGCCCTCGATACTTTACAGTCTGCTCTATTCCCCTTAGCCTGATTGGTTGTACAAGTACAACGGCGAAGGTACAGGGTGAATACAATGCGTCTACTAATGCCTCCAAGTCTGACATAAAGCCGTTCCTCTTGGCTAGGAGCGAGCACATCTAAAACTCATTTCGTTCTATGGGTCACGGCATCCGGTTGCAATGCAACTCCATATTGAGCTCTACCCGCGATTTGGGTTTAAAATACACCCATCACAAACAGCCTCCCGGGCGCCACTCCTTAGTCAGGCTGGAACCGTAGTTCCTGGTGCTCCTGACACCCGTGGTATCAAATTTAAGTCACCGGTCGGACTTTATAGCCAAAATGACTACTACCAGTTAAACTCCAAACAGTTCGGGACTGGTGACCCGCAGCAGCCACACAACAAGCACACATCAACATAAATGGACAATAAATAAAAAAGAAACAACAATCGCCCTCAGGGGATATTCATTGGCCACAAGGTGTGACGTCAACAAAGGACAAAGCGAACTACGACAAAGAACATTTCGACGCCGACACCCTCACGAGTGGTTTCTGGTCAAATAAGTAACTTGAAACCACGATGAAGAAGGCAGGAAACATAACGGGAAAGACAGCAGGAAGAGACAGATACACAAGAGCAGCAAAAGCAAAACACGGCATAGAACTCCCGTATCCACAGTCCTGAAATAGAAATCCAATCATGCTCAAGAAGTGGTAGTCCCTTTTTGATTTTGAAAATAATAGCAAGAAGTATTACCTCCAAATCAAGGGGTGCTACACCTAACAGAACTTGTAGTGCGTCCTTTGATGCAGTTCTACAAACTGGCATGCATGCCAACATAGCTTCGCTCTGACAGGATAAGTCCTAGTTTCTGGCAACAACAGACATAACCGTTTTATACAATATAGGAAAAACCAAATGTTGCACAAGCAACGAAAATTCCCTCATACATAGTACGGACAGAACTCCTGCTGAGGCCCCAGTCACTCCTAAGGATGCGCCTAAACTTACCTGCAACACTTGTCAACTTATTTCTAATATGAGTAAGATGAACCAAGAAGTTTATCCTCTTACCCATCATCAATCCCAGATTCTTGATCACAGTCTCATATCTGAGACTATAATTCTGCCAGATCGAATGAGTGGAGGACGACACCGCGATAATTTGCCCCAACGATGGAACCCTGCGGACACCCACGAGTAACATCCATCCAAACTGTGTCGCTGGCACGATACAGGCCTTTCTGTCACTGAAGTAGCTCCTCCAGAGGGGTAGCTTCCACTTTCTCTATACTCCTAAAGACACTACCCCACGAGAGGTAGTCAAAAGCACCCTTAAAATCTACAAATATCCCAAGAACATATTTGGCCGAAGATTCGCTAACACTCCGTAGTCATACCATCAATTCCCGTAGACTTTCTATTTATGACTGGACAAGTAATGTCCGTAACTTCATATCTATACTTCATATCTATCCCTAATGAGAGGATAGTAGTAAACCGATTCCGCCCTAGGAAAGGAAACCCAATAAAGTTCGTCACGGTACACTTTACCCCAGGGGTCATCCCTATTGTATCGTACGAAACCCCTCCAATCGTCCTCTTTCATCCTAACAATTTTGTCCATGTACGTTTTGAGAGCAGACCGATCATCAGCGTTGGTACGCCTTTCCCTCTGGAAACAATTCCAGAGTTGCGTAACAGACCTTCGTATCTGATAAAGTTCGCGATTCCACCAACCGACCTTGCTTGGCCTAGTCTTACGACATCGACCAAGCAAGGAGTCATTTGCTGAACACATCCCTTGATCTATAAGGTCATCAATCGTCAGTGCCCTAAAGTCTTCAGCTGACTGCAATGAAGCAGTCTCCCTAACAAATTCTGAGTAGTCGCTAGCACACCAATTGTTGCACACCCTCTACCTAGATCGAAAAACAGTCATCGCCATCCCATTTTCAGCTATCGCGTCAATGTCGCTAATTCCTCTAGGACCATCAAATGTATAATGGTCCCTCGGCTCATTCAATGAAATGACGCACTTGGTGACCAGCCGTTCAGTAAGCATAACTCCTCATACATAGCTCTGATGAGCAGGAGCACACCAGTCCATCTTAGAGAGCGTGGGTTTGAGTCTAGGTCTAGGATTATAGAGTAACTACTCGCGAGGAGTAGCACCGAATCCATATAGTTTAAATATAGCTCCAAAGGCTTCCCGAATATCCTTCCAAACTCCCCTTCTACAGAAGCGTAGAACGTAAACTACCTACAGTATAGTCAATGTTCTTGTCATTTACAATAAGTGCAAAGTTTCCGGCACCGTCGTGGCAAGGCCAATCTTCAGGTTAGATCAAACCTAAACCTCCGCTCGCCATTGACATACCAAAAATATATCAACATGAAAGGACATACACATAGCTCACATCAACTATTAACAATTGCCCTCACGGGCGACTAATTGGCCACATGGTGTGACGCCAGCAGCGGACAACACGAACCAAGGCAACACTCACAACGCTTGACTAAGCCACCCTCACTGGTAACCCAAGCACTTCAGAGGGGAGAGCAGTGCAAAGGATAATACAGCCAAACAACGATGAAACTAGTCAAAGCCTGCGGGAGATGCAGCACTAAGTCTCTTACTTCTCCTAACAAAAACTTCGCGCGCAAACACACCCAACCTTGTTAATGTCCTACTATAATCACATCTCGCCCCGTTATGAGTAATACCCATACAATCTAAATCCCTGATGTCATCATAGTACTGACGATGCCACGAATCTTTCGGTCCTCTCCCACACCCACAGTTCGGACTATCGGACAAAAATATGGGCAATAATGCATAGAGAGAGCCATGTCCCGTTAGTAAGAAACCAAGACTCAAGCCAAAGCCAAAGTCTGGGCGTTCACGTACGATGTCCGCGACACATATAAATTCATAAGTTACCATCCACCGAGAAACAAGACACTCGTCTAAGAGTGCCCTGTTTTGTCTAACATGAAAAGCAGAAACCCAGTCATGAGCAAGAAGTGGTAGTCCCTTCTTGACTTTGAAGATAATACTATGACGTATTACCTTCAAATGAAGGGGTACTACACCTTGCAAGACCTGAAGTGCGTTAGTCTAAAATGTCTACCAAACTGGCATTCATCCTTGTTTCTGTCAGCAACAAACATGACTGTCTCATACCGTACAAGAGCACCAAACGCTGCACAAGCAACGAAAAGCCCCTCATATATAGTATGGACGCCTGCTGAGGCACCAGTCACTTCTAAGGATGCGTCTAATCTTACTTACAACAGCAGTCCTTGTTCCTGACGTGAGTAAAATGATTTGAATAGTTCATCCTCTCCCCCATCATTATTCCTATTCTGCCCTTGAGCAACATTATCTCGGCACTTCGATGCCTGTACGATCGCACCACTCACATACGTCACACATGACCTCCCCAACCCTAGATTCCAGCTCAGCACGAGACTGGCCTTCAGCAAGGATGGGTAAGTCATTCGCATAAGCGCACAACTTGTATGAGCGGCCGAGATGCATCAACAGAGGATCCATCATGATGTTCCACATGAATTGACCACAGATGGAGCCCTGCGGACAGCCGCTGGCATCTACCACACAAGCCTTTCTCCCGACAGTCCACTTCTTCCAGCCTACGGAGAACACTATCCCACGAGAGATAATTAAACACACCCTTACTCCCTGTTTTTATAACACGAACGCAAAAAAGACTCGTCTAGGTAGATAGGTAGGGAAGGGTTGCCCAGCACTCATAAGAGTGCTTGTGCATCCACTCGGAGACCCAAAGGTCCATTGTGAGTCCCTTCGTAAAGAATATAGAAAGAAACTACAGATGAGATATAGAAAAGAGCAGGAAGGAAAATGATAGAGAAAAAGCTGAGACCAAGAAAAGTATAGAGGAGATTAGAAAGAATCAGGAAATGAAAAGTACTACCGCCCCAGATCGCTCGCTCTAATCCAACGACCCCCTCTTAGCCAGCCTATTCCCATGACGAATCCTATTAGTCTATCGAGATCCATTGTCGATATACTGTCCAATTCGTCAAGGAATCGACTGCCTAACCATTTCTGCCTACTTAGTTGTAGACATGGACAGTGACATATGATATGTCCCACCGTCTCTAGCTCCTCATTATCTTCGCACATTCTGCAAAGACCGGAGGAACCTCTATCCCAATACCCTACCATTCCCCCTATGGGACAATGACCTGTCAGAATACCTATCATAGTCTTCAGGTTTTCCCTTTTCATGCCCAAAAGTAGATTTGTATCTGCTCTATCAAGTTTGGGCCATAGGACCCTTGATAATCTGCAGTCCGTTCTACTTTCCCATGCATGATTGGTTCTATCCCGAATTCACTCCCTAATTAACCTGAAGTAAAAGCCTAGAGGTGGTCTCACACCGCTTTCACTTACAGTCCTATCCAAAGCTGAGCCGTTCCTAGCTAATTCGTCAGCTACCTCATTGCCATTTATCTCGCAATGACCCGGTACCCAGCAGAGTCTGATATGGTAATCTCCCATCAATCTCCTAAGAGCCTTCTTACAATCGCCAACTAGCCTAGACTTAATAAGTGTCCTTTCAAGGCTTTCAGCGCCACCTGACTATCCACATACAGAGTTACCTCTGTATTCACTTCAATGTTCCCTGCAATCAATTCTGTGGCACTAAGAATACCTAGAATTTCCGCCTGGAACACGCTACAACTATCCGGTAGTCTATACGTCTTCCTTATGTTTCCCTCAACTAGATACACACCTGCACCAGTGCCTGTATCTATTTTGGATCCATCAGTGAATACCGATACGCCATCTGACCATTGGTTCCTACTCGGAATAATCAGTATAGGATTTTCCCCGAAATCGACCTCCGTGCACATATAGTCCGTGGATCCAGAGGGAACCAGGGCATGTCCACCGAGATCAACCTCGTTTAAAAGTTTGGAATGTTCTATTCTGACCAATCCTACAAGTCTTAGTTCACTAAGTCTAAGCAGGCTCCTTGCAGCCATTGCCATCATGAACTCCTCAATGGGTAGGAGATGCAGAATGACAAGTTCCGTCTGAGGTGTGCTTTTTACGGCACCTGTTATGCCAATCGAAGCACATCTCTGGGCTTTAGACAGAAGATTCCTACGACTTCCTATTCTCATTGCCTCCCACCATACCAGACATCCATACGTAAGAATTCGCCTCACCACCGAGGTGTAAATCCAATTTACTACCATCGATTTGAGTCCCCAACTCTTACCTATGGAGTTCCTGCATGTGTAGTAGGCGTTGACACCTCTCTTAAGCCTCTCCTGAGTGTTCCTCTTCCAAGATAATTTACTATCAAGAACACACCAAGATATTTTGCCTCTTTTGCCAGTCTTAGTTCAGTCCCCCCTAGTACCGGTAGCTTAAACTGCTCAATCTTGTACCTTCTGGTGAAAAGAACTAGCTCTGTTCTCCCCGGGTTGACTTCTAAACCCTGAGGACAGTTTGTTAAGTTCATACTGCATGACGTCGCTGATCGTGGAAAGAAATTTACCTGTGATCATTATAACCACGTCATCAGCAACGATTTTCCGCCCTCTTGCGTCAAATTGTCTTAGAATGACATTGACGGCTAAGAGCCATAGCAAGGGCGAGACAACTCCTCCTTGCGGAGTTCCTCTAGTCGCTATCTTCCTTATGCATGCATCTCCCAAGTTCGAATTAATTATTCGGCTATTCAGCATCAAAATAATCCATTCGATTAGGAAGTTTTGAATGCATAATGATTCTAGTGATTCTCTAATAGCCTCAATCTTAATGTTATTGAAAGCTCCTTCTATATCAAGGAATGCTGCCAATGTATACTCCCTATACTGCAGGCCGCGTTCAATTAACTCACCACATCATGTACTCTCTCAACAGATTTACCCTTTAGATAAGCGTGTTGAGCCCCCACTGATGATGTGGTTGTCAATTGTCGTCCTCAGATAAAGATCGATCAATCTCTCTAATGTCTTCAAAAGAAAAAACGATATGCTGATCGGTCTAAAATCTTTAGGTTTCGAGTGGCTAGCCTTACCCGCCTTAGGTATGAAGATTACCTTAACCTCTCTCCACCTCCTTGGAATATATCTCCTAATCAGACATACACTAAAAAGCTCAGTGAGAAGTGTTAGTGCCGTGTCACTGATGTTCTGCAGCATGGCTGGAAAAACACCGTCTGGACCAGGTGACTTGTAAGGTTCAAAGGTGTTCACCGCCCATGCTACCTTATCCATCGAGACTATGTCACCGACTACTTCACTAAGTTCCCTATCAGATACACATTCCGAGAATCCCAAGATTCGTCCTGCCTGTGCATCTGCCTCTAAGTTCCTACAGCCCGGAAAGTGAGTTTCCATAAGTATACTCAGAGACTCCGAGCAAGACTCCGTCCATGAGTTATCCGCACGCTGAATATATCCAGGAGCACTAGGATCCTTGGATAAGATTCGCCTGAATCTGGATAACTCATTAACAAAGTCGATGGACTCACAGTAGTTCCTCCATGAGTCCTTTTTTGCCCTCTTAATGTCTGCCTTATACCTATTAAAACTTTCCCTGTGGCTGTTCCAATCCTCACACTTGCGTGTCAGTTTCGCCCTATTGAACAACTTCCTGACGGTTGACCTTTGGTTCCTAAGTTCCTTGGTCCACCATTTAGGCTGTTCCCTCTTTCCCGGAAATATTACCGGACAAGTTAGTTCATAACTTTTCCTAACTTTCCCCGTGAAGTCCTCCACTAAACTCTCAACTCCCTCTGATGACAATTGCCATCCCGGAGCGGCGTTTAGTTCCCTAACCATAATGGCCCTAAAGGAGTTCCAGTCGGTTCTCCTGGAGTTCCTATATGGTTCTCTTTTTGACCTCGCGAAATTCAAACTAAAGGATATCCTGTTATGATCCGAAAAGGAACATTCACTGTCTACCCTCCAGTTCGTAATGTATTCGCCCCTAAAGTTCGTCAGTGTTATATCTATAACTGCCTCTCTATCTTTAGTTCTGAATGTGGGCACATTACCCAAGTTACAGATAAAAAGATTGTTAGTAGTTATAAAATTGAAAACTGACGCTGCCCCACTGGCAGTGATGTGCATTAGCATCGCAACAGAGTACCAAATATACGCTTCTTCTCTTTGCATACTCCGTTAGTTTGCACACCATATCACCCGGTGGGTTGGCCACATCGTAGGGCATATAAACGAAGGCGAGTGAAAGTTTCCTCCCGTCTCTATCCTCTCTTTTCACGACCGTTAGGTCTCCATTGCTAAAAGAATGAAAGTTTATAAAATTTATCTCATTCCTAACTAGTATACACGTTCTTACCTTATCCTCAGTGGATGGTACAAAAAGTGTATATCCTTTGACATTTAATCCACATACTCTGGTGTTGTTGATCCAGGGCTCTTGGATTAAGGCCACATCCACTTTGGAGTCGATAAGGTTCATCGCTAGTTCGATAGAGGCTGCTTCACAGTGATGCAAATTAATTTGCACCACTTGCAGCCTTGTTGGTACTGTCAGATTTCGGATACCGGAACCTGATAGTGCCCAGACCGAAATTAGCGATTCCCCCCATAGACTCCAATTTCCTAAGAGACTCCTGGTATATAGCAAACCTGAAGTCCCTTCCGCGGTTCTCTTTACAAGTCAGAGAAGCTACCAACTTCCACTGCCTTGTATCCAGATTCTCGTTCTAGTTAACCAGTACTGTCAGTATAGTTTCCACAGGTTTTATGGGTGGTGTAATCCACACTGTCACTACTGGTCTCAGGGCCAACTCAGATGCGAGTATCACATCCAGTTTCGCCTCTGGACAAAGGCTGCCACACTTGGCAATCGTGGCCTTGAGAAAGTCAAGTGATTTCTCATTACCACAATTAACAGTTTTGACACCCTTTGACCAGTTCGCGCCTTTGAAGGACACTTCATCCGGCCTTCCTTTCATTAAGGCGATCTCGTCGATGAAACAAAATTTCAAAATTTGTTTTTCTTTTAAATGTAAGTTAGACGAGTCGTTTTTGCGCTCGTGTTATAAAAACAGGCAGTTAAATTCCACAAATATGCCTAAGACATATTTGGCAGACGACTCGCTAACACTTCTCCTAATTTGTATCCAGGCATCCTCGACACTTCTACCTTCCTTAAAGCTAAATTGGAACTTGGAAGTACCCTCGTTGACGCCCTCCTTTAGTATATTCAACATAACTCTTTCCAATAATTTTTCAAGTACCGGAAGGAGGCTGATGCCTCGATAAGAGCGAGGATTGTTCCTCACCCATTTCCAAGCCCCAGGGAAATAACACTCATTAAACCGACTCCAGATACTCAGATATGGCTTTCAAGATGCTTTTACACATCACCCTAGTCATTACATCCATACCCGGAGACTTTCTGCTCTTGACCCGGCAAATACAATGGGATTATGGTCACTCACGCCCAATCGTCACACTGCCGTCATTAGGACCACCGATAGTATACAGAGGACGCTCATCGTTAACATGCATTTGCGTCAAGACCAACGATGAGCGATATGGAGTAGCACCGTATCCATATACCTTAGATAGGTCTCCAATGGACAGCCACACCTACAATATATACTGGTTACGAGTACCCTACCGAACTGCCCTTCCGCAGAAGTGCAGACCCCCATTCACTCCTAACTAACGTACAATTAATGTCCTTGTCGTCAACTATTATTGCAGAGTTTCCCCACAGTCAGTAAAAACTCGCATACCTCCCGGCAGCCCCCTAATAGAGCCATCACCAACAGAGCCAGCACCAATACCCGCAACACCGGCAGCACCAGCGTCAGCAACACCAGTGTCAGCAGCACTGCCATTAATATCAGCAACATCAGGGACAACATGACAGTGAAATACTGCAACTGACTGCACTGATGCAATGGACAATTTGTATACAAATTGCTATAGAGGATGTTGTATGCACTGCACACAAGTAACTTGTATACAATTTCAAGGCAGCTTGCTGTCGAGGAATACTCCCAAGATATTTCGCCGAGTCGGACAATTTCAGTTACGTTTCACATAGTACCGTTAATTTAAATTTCTCAACCTTTTACTTCCTCGTAAATAGAACAAACTCCGTCTTGTCAGAATTCACTCCCAACCCCTTATCAGTGGCCCAGGAGCACAGCTCACTAAGCGCCGACTGCATGACCTCACTGATTATGGGAAGAAATTTTCCCGCCACCAGTATGACCACATCATCAGCATATGCTACGACATAAAATGACGTTGACAGTCAGTAGCCATAACAAGAGTGAGAGCACCCCCCCTTGCGGTGTTCCCCTAGTCACTAATTTCTTTAGACATACATACTCAAGCTCGAGTTGATGATTCTACTATTTAGCATATCCATGTCATGTATGTTAAGATCTACCAGCGACTGCCTAATAGCTTCAATCGTTATATTATTGAACACACCTTCAATATCCAAGAACGCAGCCATGGTAAATTACCTATACTGAAGAAATATATATAAAATAGTGTTTATCAGAGCATTTAAAAAATATAAAATTGGATAAGAAATTTAATGTATTATAGTAGTAAGAAAGTATTTAAAATACTACTAAATAAATAAACAAAAAAATAAATAAAAAAGTCCTCGCTCTATTTTCTAGCAAAAATGAAGGCGATGTTTTTATCTTGAGGCAGAGATGCCAGATCGATTTCATTGATTTATAGTAATTAATTAGTATTCGACACGTATTAAAATATTTGAGTAAAAAAGAAAAAGTACTATTATAATTTAAGGTATTCGGGGTTCACACAGTAGCCGATAGAGGTAAATATAATGTAAAAGTTTAATATTGTCTTCTCCTGCCTCTACTACGAACTCGGAATAGCGATAAGAAAATTGCTGTGTGAAATCGACTTATAAATGTTTTTAAAGATGTTTTAAATGTTTTAAAAGATGTACTTATTTCATACTTATTTGTATTATTTATTTTAAGTTTATGCATAGAAATCTCCATAAAAAATCAGAAAATATCAGTACATATTAAATAGCTTCCGCTAGTTTCGGATTCGGTAGAATATTCGGCTTTTTGGCCGAATATTAGTGTTGGTTCGTTTTCGGCCATAAAATCAGTTTCGGTTGGAGTCTAATTAAATACATATTAATACTTGGAATATGCTTTTAAATAATTCTTACATCTCTTTTTATTCGCAAAATATCACAATTTTATTTACATTTTTATACCCTACACCACAATAGGTAGTTGGGGTATTATGCGTTTGTGCTGATGTTTATAACGCACAGAAAAAACCATCTAACACTCACCTTAAAGTATACCAATTGACTCAGAATCACTTTTTGAGTCGACCTAACGATGATCGTCCGTCCGTCTGGCTGGCTGTCCATGTAAACCGTGTGCACAAAGTACAGGTCGCAATTTTGAAGATAATTCAATGAAATTTGGCACGTAGGACTTTCATGACACAAGGACGAAGCTTATTGAAATTGGTTGTCCTCCCGGAATAGGGTTTTCACGATCATAATCTTTGTGCCAAATTTCATGAAGATCGGTCCATAATTGACCATAGCTCTCATATAAAAATCTCTTCTGAAAATCACTTTAACGTGCATAAATCACACATGTTAGTATCAAGCTTATATTCGACACAAATAAGTTTTATATAAGTAGAAATCACAGTGACAAATTTTATGAGGATCGCTCCATAATTTACCATAGCTCCCATATAAGCACACTTTCGGGAATCACCATAAAGTGCATAAATTCATATAAATGTTAGTATTAATGTAATATTCTGTATTCGTATATTTTATTTTACACTTAGTAAAAGTATCGGTTCACAATTACACTTAGTAAAAGTATCGGTTCACAATTGTCCACATGCCTAATATAAACCATGCCTATATAAGTTGTTCGGAAGTATCTATTATACTTAAATATCAATGAATTTATGTAAAACATAAAAATTCTTTTAAAATCGCGGTAATAATCGAATAAAAGAAAGTCTTTGAAGTTTAGTCGCTATTTTACACAAATTTGTAGTTTTTTGACAAATTTATGCTTCCTGTAAAATTTATTTTCATAACTAACCATTTATCTACCATAAAAATTAATTTAACCTATTATGGATCGGTGATCCCAAAATATTACTTTGTTATTAAAGTGTATGATTTTGTTTTTACACACTCACTATACTCATAAAATCTGTTACAGGTTTTGCATTGAGTGAGAAATTTATTTGTTTTTAGTATTTTAGAGTACCTGTTGGTAATACAAGTAAACATATTAGTTTTTATTATGCAGTGTGTGAATAACTGAATGTTTTTTGATAAAATTATGTTTAATGTTTTAATTTAATAAATTAATCGCTTTAACGTCTAATGCGTTACAATATGTTTTATCAACATACCATAAGTACCAATAGTAAAAGCTTCTATATCCACTTTATTTGTTTCAGCGAATAATAGTAAAACAAATATGTTACTCTTATTCGCCCTTTTTACTTTACATTTTTTTTTTTTTTAAATTTTAAAAAATTTAAATGGCGTAGTCTTTCGCTAACATATTGCCAGGGTGTACATCCAAAAGAAGCCTCCTTCGCAAAACATCCACTCGATCTACACCTTCGTGTAGAAAGCTAGAGTTCCCGAGTTCAGCTCCCTGAGTTTAATGGTCTCCACCAATATTAATTTCAGTTTTGTGTGGTACTGTACCAAATCCAAAATACAAGTTAGTATAACAAAATCGAATACATGTGACAAATGTAAGCCACGAAAAACCGTACACGATACAGTTAGACGTCTACAAACATTTTATCAATGCGGGAATGAGACGCAAAATTCTCGAAGGCCAAACAACAAAAACCCGCCTAACTGTACTTAAGAAATAATTACGGTGACGCGAGAGTTGTTCTCCAACCCAGAGCTACTTTGCGACTGCTTATTCGCTCTTTATTTATTCACACCTAATCTACTAAAGATAATAACAATACCAACCAATAACAAAAACACAAAAATACTCATCAATACGCACTCAAACTGGCAGACAAAGAAATTTGTGTGGTTTGAGTGTAACAGTACAAGTGTTTAGTGTCTATTACATATTGTACTTTTTTTGTCAAGAAGTTAAAAATTTTGTACACCGTTTATCGAAAACCACATTTTTTGAGGTATTTTGAAAATGGTTCGGATCACGAGAAATTATTGAACCGAAATATTTTGGGAATTAGTTTATAACATATCAACATTTAATTTTGTGAGGGTACATTTGCAACATTTTTACGGACTTTTGACTTTTGTTAATGTTGTTGTCATTTTTGAAGATACGAATATGAAATTTTTTGTGTAGGTGTATTTTGGGTCAGAGCATCATTATCCAATAAAACAACTATATGCAATTTTAGAGTGGTTACGGCCTTATTATTATTATATTGCAATTTTTCCTGGCATTGGCGGCTTATACGCTAATATTTAATAAAATGCGACATGAAAAAATTATAATATTATAATTTCATAAATACTTGAACTTGCGACAATAGAAATTCTAAAAATGTAGTTTTAAGTAAAGTGAATTTAAAATAATATAAGTCATAAAAATTTAATTTTCACCAGCAAAATGTAAAATACCAAATTAATTTTTACTTTTATGAAAGTAAAAATAAAGAGAGTTACATTGAAATGACTGATTTATTAAATAAAGCTGAACTAGGAGAATATTTTGTAGTATTAGATCGAAAAATGAAATTTTTTCAAACAAAATGGCGAAAGAACTAATAAGATGATCTGCATTATGTTTCTAAATAACTATTTCAATGGATCAAATACTATAATTAGTGTTATTGATATGTTTTACATGTATTACTAATACTATTATGTTAATCGAATAATTTGCCATTAATCGGTTATTAACCGATCAACTTTTAACCCCGAATAATTATTTGTAAACCGATTAAGATGAAAACCCGAATAATTAGATACCCTATTATATACGAATATTCGGAATCCTTATTGATAGGAAGTTAGTTTTTAGAAAGCCCAAGATATCGCATATATATATGTTTTATACATAAATTTACGGAGAATTTCTCTTAGGTGAACGCTAAATCGGTCCATAAATAGCCCAGATATCGCCAAAAAATCGAAGATACCTCCAAAACATTTTTGTTTTCGACTTTTTTAAGCCCCTATATAGGCTAACGACTTCGTTCTTGCCAAGAAAAATCGAAATATTATTTTGGATTTTTTTGCAGAAGAAATGAAGAAAATCGGTTTATTAGTATCCGAGATATCTGTAAAAACCCATTTTTAAACTTTTTGAAACTCTATATAAGCTATGGACTTCGTACTTAAATAGATCGGTCATAAATATTTTTCTAAAATTTCGGTTTTCTGAATCAACAAAATTGGTCTATAAACAACTTAGTTATTTGCAAATCTTTTTTATATTTAATTGCTGTTTTTCATATAGTTATTGTTTTTATGGGCAATGAAAAACAACAACAATAAGCTATATATTTGTTTTTTTTTCAACTTTTTTCAACAACTCAATCGGTCTATTAGTATCCGAGATATTGGCCAAAATGGGGTTTTGAACTTTTGAAGGCTCTATATAAGCTACGGACTTCTTGCGCAGATATGTCACAAATGTTATTCTCGAATTTCGAATTTTTAAATCAATCTAATCGGTCCATAAATTTTCAAGGGTATTTTGAAAATTTTTTTAATGTTATTTTATTTTTTTTTTAATTAATTTCATTTGATATTGTTGTTTTATCAACTTTAAAGTATATTAATTTTTCATTTAACATCAAACGCGTGTGAAGGGCATGTAAGATTCGGCACAGCCGAATATATCACTCTAACTTGTTTTTTATAATTTGGGTTTGGCGGTGATAAAGAATAAAAATTCACTTTTTATAGTAAATTATTCATAAGAAATAAATTAGAGGATTATAAACTTGATTTGGAAAAACATATTGATGGTTCTACCAATGATAGTGCAACCGATATGTGAAAAAATGAAGTTAATGTACCAATAGATTCTCAGCCTGGTGTAGAAAATATGATGATGGCTTAGATGATACATGCCATATAGAAGATTTTGATTTAAAACTGAGTTAAGAAAGTTACTTGTGTGAGTATTTGCGCGAAATCATTGTAAATAATAGAAAAATTTTGCTGAAATCAAAAATACATGCAATTATTTTATTTTAATTAACGTAACAATAATATTTTACATCGCAGTTATTAATAACTTTTAAATGTAAACAAACAGCGAAAGTTTGAGAGATTAAATAGTCGCGCAAACTTATAAGTGTTGTGCAAATGAATTTCCATAAAATTTTTGACAGTTCATTTGCGAGCGTACTAACTTTTACACATTGCGCAGTTTGTGAGGGTTTCGCGCGTTTTCATGACGATCCTCATTATTTTGGAAAGACTATTTCAGAAGGGTTATTTAAGTGTTTCTTGTACATTAAGTGATCTATCTCAATTAATGTAGGTAAATTTTTGATGTTTTAAACTATTGTTTTTGTTTTATTTTTTAATAAAACACTAAGGCAACATATAACGCTTGCATTATTTTTAAAAAAACTGAAAAAACGGGTGTAATTTACTCGAATAACCGAGTGATTTAAAAAATTTGCTCGATTATTCAAGAATTTAAAAACTACATATTCAAGTTATTTGATTAATCGAATAATAAAAAAGTCGAGTAAAATGAATACCCTAGTTATGGGGCTACACACTTTGTTCTTTCTCAGATCTTAATCAAGTCGGTCTATCAACAGCAAAAAAAAAAAAAAAAAAAAAAAAAATAATAATCATAATCATAATAATAAGTATACAATAAAGAAAATTATAATAATAATTTAAAACAAGTTGGAGTGCTATATTCGCCGAATCTTATATACCCTTCACCCCTGTTAAGAAATGTTATATGAAAGTGGTATGACTCAGTCTGTCCAGGTTCGTTTCGAAGGTCTGCTTCCTTTGAAAATAAAAACACAAGTATTTCCTTAGATGATAATAGAAATTCAGAACAGAGTTTTTATATATGAAACCTTAAACTATTTAAAACTACTTAATGTTACGAGGTGAAATACGAGGGTACGTTGAAACGATGAAATGTTGATACGTTATTACGATGAGGTGTTGATACGATGAAGCGTTGATACGATAGTGCGGTGAAAGGGAAAAAGGTAACTTGTAAAATATGGAAGAAAAACGGCTTTCTTATTAATAACACTGGTGCTTGTTCGGTTTTCGGAATCGGCAAAACTACTTGGCTCTTGAGAAGAATTTGGAAGTTCTCAAGTTCGGTAAATGTACAAAAATAATTACTTCGGACTCAAAAGAATGTGAGAGCTTTGAGTTTGGCTAACTACGAATCCGAAGTACGAAAATAACTACTTCGGACTCAAAAGAATTCGAAGGCTTTGAGTTCGGCTAATTACAATTGCAAACTATTTCGGACTCAAAAGAATTCGGAGGCTTTGAGTTCGGCTAAATACGAATGCAAAGTACGAATGTAACTACTTCAGACTCAAAAGAATTCGGATTCTTTGAGTTCGGCTAACTACGAGTTCAAACTACTTTGGATTCAAATGAATTTGAAAGCTTTGAGTTCGGATAACTACGAATGCAAATTACTTCGGCAGCTTTGAGTTCTGCTAACTACGAATGCAAACTACTTCGGACTCAAAAGAATACGGCGGCTTTGAGTTCGGCTAACTACGAGTGCAAATTACTTCGGACTCAAAAGAATTCGGAGGCTTTGAGCTCGGCTAACTACGAATGAAAACTACTTCGGGCTCAAAAGAATTCGAAGGCTTTGAGTTCGGCTAACTACGAGTGCAAATTACTTCGGACTCAAAAGAATTTGGGGGCTTTGAGTTCGATTAACTAAGGATGCAAAATAGATAAACTACGGTTAGTAACAACTATGACACGTGTCTATGTTAAAGAGCGGATGTCGGGTTATATTCGGACGGTACTTCGGGGTCATGCAGAAGAGCTGTGCGAACAACAATATCAGCTCGACTTTTGTCACAAAATTTTAACTATATAAGTCAAAAATAAAATAAACTAAATGGTAATTATAATGCGTACCATCAAGAATAACACAACAAAATGGAATGAAATAAACTATACTGTACATTAAAGGGGTTAAGAAAATAGCATTGTACATTAGTATGGTTAAGTTAAATAGAGTATAAAAGTGGATTTGTAACGGCATATGTATAAAAGTGGATTTGTAACGGCATATGTATAAAAGTGGATTTGTAACGGCACGTTACAAATATCTTATATTGAATGTAATTACAAATATATTTACCTAAACTATATCTGTGCAAACACTAAAAACTTTAAATAATTTGCATCTTCATATAAAATTGAAATATAATCAAGATTTTATAAATCCTTATATCCCTATATATATTATAAAAATGAGGAGTAAATTTGTTTGTGTAATAATCACGTCTAAATGGCTGAACTGATTTTCAATAAATTTGACACATAGATAGTGCCAGAGGTGGTTATAGGCTTTGTAAGATCTCGATTGGAAGTCACACCCACATCTTACGCCTACTTAAAAAAAAAATCAATTTTTTCAATTTTACACGTTACTAAAGAAGCTATTTACATGAAATTTGACGTACAGATAGTGCTTGCATTGTATAATATTATAGGTTATGTTGGATCTTGGTCAGATGCTACGCCCACTTTTTTAAAACTCTCAAACGGATGAACCAATTGCCTTAAAATCGGAACGGGGGGTGTAGTACCCCCCATATGAAGCAAATATTCATTGTGGCATATCTAAGGAACTATTACAGCGAGAGCCCTCTAAATTCGTGGGAGCCTTTATCCTGTCATATCGTATTGATGAAATAAAAAAAGGACGGATAGGTTCAGGGGAGCAAATATAAATTTTCTTATCTAAAGGACTATTACAGAGAAAATCTTAAAAAATTTAAAAGAAATTTTCATATAAGATTTCAAATAGGGTAAATAGGTCCAGGGGAGTAGTAGCACCCATATAAATAAATATTAGTTATCGCATCAAATAAAAGGTAGTAAATATAGCAAATTTAATACTTTAGAATTTTACAAAAGCTCGCACATATTTAAGGGAGATATAATCACTATAGTGCAGAACAAATATTTTATAAATGTAAGACAATATTAAATTAAAAAAGGGTGTGGTAGAAAATTTATGGACTGATTTAACTGATTTAAAAAACCGAATATCGAAAAATTATTTGTGATAGATTTATGCATGAATAAGGCCGATAGCTTATATAGGAGCTTCAAAAAATCTAATAACGCGTTTTGGCCTATAACTCGGTTATCACTGGATCTAAGTAGTTCATATCAACACAGAAATGAAAAAAGACAAATATGCCTTAATTTATTGTTGTTGTTTTTCAGTATCCATGAAAATAACTATAAGAGAGCAGATTTAAAAAACCGTAATTTTAGAAAAATATTTATGACCAATCTACTTAAAAACGAAGCCCATAGCTTGTATAAGAGCATCAAAAAGTCTAAAAATACGTTTTTACCGATATCTCGGATAACCATGGACCGATTTTGTTCGTTTTTTCTGCAAAAAAAAAAATCCAAAAAAATATTTCGAATTTTCTGGGCAAGAACAAAGTCGCTAGCTTATGTAGGGGCTTAGGAAAGTCGAAAATGTTTTTTAAGTATCTTTGGTTTTCTGGCGATATTGATTTATGGACCGATTTTGCTCATTAGCGTTCATCTAAGTGAAATTTTCTGCAAATTTATGTATGAAACATATATTCGATATCTGGAGCTTTTTAAAACTGAAGTCTTTATATCGACTTCCCTGTCAATAAGGACCCAGAATATACATATATACTTTTTGATATCCTGGATAAATATTGTAGAAATTACAAAAAAAAAAAAAAAAAAAAAATGATAAGCTTATATATATTTTTTACATCTGTGGTGAAGAGTATAAAAATATTTACTAAAACGTACTACTTTTTCAAAATTAATAATTTTCCGAATATATTCAAAAAAGTCCCCATTAAAAAAAAAAAATAATAATAATAATGGACTATTAATTTACACCAAAAGTACTAATTTTAAAAAAGTAACAACTTTCAAAAAGTACTAATTTTCAAAAAGTACCAATTTTTAAAATATATAATTCAATTTTCGTAAAACTTACCAAAAATACAAATTTTTCAAAATAGTTCCAATTCTCAGTAAAGCAAAAATTTTCAAAAAATACTAATTTCCATAAAAAGCTGCAAATTTTCAAAAATTAACAATTTCCAAAAAGGTTTTCCAAAAAAGTACCAATTAAAAAAAAAAAAAAAACGAAAAAAAAAATAAAATTTTGGAAAGCGACAATTTTCATAAAATATATAAAAATAATATAAAAATGGATGAATTTTCAAAAAAGTCCCAATTTTTTAAAAAGTGTAAATTTTCAGAAAAAGTACCATTTTTTTAAAGTAACTAATTTTCTAAAAAGTTACAAATATAAAAAAGTACAAATTTTAAACCGAAAAAATCTCAAATTTTGAAGTGTCAATTCTTAGAAAAAAGTTCCAATTTTAAAAAGGAAACCAATTTTCAAAAAAAAAATACAAAACCAAATATGAAAAAGTGCCAATTTTCAATATAAAAGGATCATCTTTCAAAAAAGTCGAAATTTTTGCAAAAGTGTAAAATATTAAAAATTTTCTGAGAGTGCAAATTTTCAAGAAAAAAAACCGTTCTATTTTTCAAAAAGTACTTGTTTTCATAAAAAATGCCTATTTTCAAAAAGTTACCAATTTCGTGAAAAGTTCCAGTTTCAAAAAAAATATCAATCAATTAAAAATCTGGGAAATGGAAATTTTCAAGAAAAACCTTCCATTTTCAAAAAGTACTAATTTTTATAAAAAGGTATAAATTTTCAAAAATTACCAATTTTCAAAAAAAAAAAAAAAAACTAATTTAAAAGAAAATTAAAAAAATGGACCAATTTTCAAAAAGAGAACTAATTAAAAAAAAAAACTGCCAACAAAAAAGGATACATTTTTTTTCTTATATTAATATTTAACGCAACCAATATCCAAATAATTGATATTAATGTTAAACTATTTTTATTATTCTATAGATTTACACCGATACCATCACTCCAATAAATCCAATATCGAATCCTACAAATGATTATCAAAACACTACAATACTTCAACCATCAACAGATAAATTGGATATTGTATATCAAAACTTCAAAGAAACTAACACTGTTATTGATGAAATTGATCAAAAACTTCAAAATCTAAAAACTACTTCAAATATGACACCCAACGAAAAAATTCACGAACTTCAAACTATATATGAACTTTTAAAAGAACAAGAAAAACGTTTACCAATTTATGAAAATCTTAATACTATGACTTCTGAACAATTCTCTAAAATGTATTATAGTATGATACAAACAAATTTACAACAAAATGAACAACCTAACATCGTTTTAGTTAATCCCGAAATAGTTAATGAAATACAAACTTCAGAATTTCAAGAAAATGTTGTGACTATAACGGATGATGATGACTGTTCACAAGCAACTATTTTAAATGTACCACAAGAAAATGGTATTGAATATTTAACTAACGAAAATTTACCACAAAATGGTGTTATAAGTGGTAATAATGATATGACAAGTTTAATGCAAGAAAGAGGAATAAATGACAATATGAATGTTATGGATCAAGAGGAAGAGTCAACAGCATATATTGAAACAATTTTGAATAATACAAAATTCGAGGGTGAAAATATTTGTGAAATGCAAAATGAAAATAATGAAGATAATTGCATTACTAATGAAAAAGTTAATTGTAATGTAAACAATGAAGTAATTGATAATAACAATTATGGACAATTACCCTGGGAGAGTGAACAAAGTGAAGAAGTTGAGACTCAACAAAGTTTAAAAGAAAATGTAGACCATAATAATCTAATCGAAGAAATAAATGAAACTGAAACTCAAGAAATAAATAACGAATTAAACAATAGTACAATTTTACTTAATGAAACTCTTGAGTTGGCCCTAACTTCAGATGAAAAAGAAGTTATTGAAGGTCATATTGAAGAACCACAAATTAACGAAGAAATTGCCGAAGAAGAATCACCGCCCTATGAACATATAACCACTAAACCAGTTAAAAGAAGCCGTATACGTTTGAGATCGCATGTACAACAAAAAAGTGAAGAAACTCCTAATAATGATATGGGAGAAAAATCAACACTTACAACTTTAGAACCATTAAAACCAATTAAAACTAGACGTCTTAGATTACCAAAGCCCAGTCAAAAAACTAATGAGAAGATCAACAACGACGAGTGTCAAATTAATGCTGATGTTATCAATAAACTTATAAAATCTGCAGAAAATTCTGAAACGCTGGAAAATTCTCCTAAGAAGGAATCTTCATTTTTGCAAGATGTAAAAGTACCTTCAACACAAAATGTTATATTAACAAAACGTTTTATGAAAAGAGCCAAAAATAGACTTGAACAGTCTCTGCTTAATGAAACAATAAAATCCTCAGCCAATACAGATATAGACACAAATGTCGAACAAAATATGATGGCTTTGCATAGTGAGGATAATGAAAACCTAAATAGAACAGAAAATATTGATGTAACACTACTAACACAAACATCAGATGATAGTAATTCATTAAATCCCCCACAAGACCCTTTAACGGTTGAAAATGATCGTGACATTAATATGGCCAAATTAGACAATGAGGCAACAACAACATCTAATGAAACAATTGATAAAACTTGTAATAAAAATAAAAAGAAATCTATTTCTAGTGAACCTGCAGCAAAAACCCACACAAAACGTCGTATTTCCTTTGAAAATCCTACATCTTCAACAACTTCTACTATTAAAGAACAATTTAATTTAGGTAATCCTCATGTTGTTCTTACCAAACTCAAATCTCCCTATTTGCTGGCAACATCTCAAAAAGTCATTCAAGCGGATAGTACCACTACTAATTTTAATCCAATTGTTACTTCCTCTTCTAACTTATTGGCAAATGATAAGTCTACACAAAAACGTCATAATTTTACCTCAGAACATGATTTGGATTCATCTTTAAAAGAAAATAAATATTTAAAAATTGATAGTTCTAAATCGGTTCGAAAAGTTAATTTCAATCCTAGAAAACGAACGTATTCGGGACAGAGTAATACATCAAAGGAAGGAGGTAAGTTTAAATAATTATTTGTTACTAAGTAGAGTAGAACTATTAAAAGACTGTATGTTAAATTTATATTTTGTATGATAGTCCTTATATCCCCCATTTTAATGTGAAGGTCAAAAGTTAAATTTTAAAATTTGTTTTTTAATTTATCGCGCTTATTTTTTAAGCTGCAGTTATTTTATATATTTTTTATTTCTTTATTTATTAAAATTATATAGACAATAAATGATATTATATAAACAAAGAAATGGCCTTTGACTCTAACAATGTTATTGATATCTATATAACTATATCTTATTTATTAATTTACATTTTTTTAAAAATAGAAAAATAATGTTTATATTATGATGACTAGGAACGGTGAGTGATGAACTAGGTGTAGATGTTCCTAATGTTGATATTCGCTTTGAGTTATATTTTTGACATGTATCTAGGATATGTTGAACAGTGTGATGAGAATTGCAAGTATTTACATATAGGATTATTTTCTTTGGTTAATAGATGTTGATGAGTGATGATCGTGTGTCCGAGTCTCAGTCTTGTGAATAATACCATTTGTTGACGAGTGGATGTGGATGGATATATATTTTTTACCCCCAGTTGATTCTTTTATATGAATGAACATATGATGTCCATTCGTTGGATTTAAGACTTTTGATGTAGACGAATAAAAGATGTTGTAGACCAATAATTTCGTGAGTGAGAAATGTTAGAAGGGGTTGTTTTTTGCGTTTCCTGCTATGTTGCCTGCTGCTTCATTTCCTGAAATATATACATGGATATTTTATTAAAGTATTGCGTATTTCCGAGATTAAGTGTCCGGAATTTGTTCGTTATAGTAGATAAAGTGGACTTACTATCGGTGCATATAACATATCGGCCTTTTTGTTTCGAACAATAATCAATAGCTAATTTTAAAGTAAGGGCTTCCGCTGTAAAGATATTGCAGTGAGAATCCAAAAATCCGTGAAAAAGAATGTAGAAATTGTGGTCGACGACTCCAAATGAGGTATATAAGCTGTTTTTTGAACCGTCTGTGAAAATAAATTTCCAATCTTTATATGGGATAGAATTTCTTATTGATAAGAATAATTATTTGTATATCGTAGATGCAGTAGAGTTTTTTTTTTAAGTTAAGAAGATCAAGAATAAAAGATGATTTTTTTTAACTGTCATCAGGGATCATTATTTTTTTTTAACAAAATTGTGCTAAGAAAACTTCTACCTAGTTTTCTGGAGTATTCTTTGCACCTGTGAAGTGGTGATTGTTTTTTGCAAATTCTATTTTGTTTTATAGTATTTTTCAAAAGTTTGAATAGATTACCATTATTTGATGTAAATAATTTTGGGATGAGTTTAATACTCATACTCGTATGTTCGTTCTGTGATTGATGGAAAGCCAGATTCTATCAGCATGTTTTTGTGTTTGTAGTAGGGAAAGCTCCTAAGGAGCATTTAATTGCGAAGTGATATGGTGCGAACGGTAATTCGTTTTTGGACAATGTCCGTAAATTGGAAGTACGTAGTCAATTTTAGATAGTAAAAGTGATTTGGTAATGTTTAAAATAGTGTTTGTGTGTATTGAGCATTTTTTCGAAGATAGAAACTTTATTACAGTGGTTTTTAAAGTTAAAGTTTTTGTCAAAAAAGACATCTAATGTTCAATTACGACATTATTGTAGTGGAGGTTAGGAGGGCTGCATAGTTTTTTTTTTGCTGCAAATGTGAAGAAATTTGCATTTATCCAATTTTAAATATCATCAAGAGAATTTGAAAATGCTCTTTTTACCCGAGTGGAATCATTGTTTTTGGAAAGAAATACCACATCATCTGCATATAATGAATGTTCAATAATTTTATATTTGGTGGTTATTTTCCTTTTTTCGTTGAAGGTCAAGAGGAAGAGTACTACCGACAATGGGGAGCACTGAGAGATTGCGTTATGTAGAGGTAACGTGTCCGATAGAGTTGAGTTAATGCGTACTCTGAACTTTCGGTTGATTAAGAAGTTTTTAACTGTCATATAAATTTTTTTTCCTATTTTCTAATTTTTAAGTAATTGAGGAACTACCAATACGATAAAATGCCCTTTCGAAGTCAGTCGATAGGATCGATACATGATTTTTGTGTGAATGGACCGGACCAATGTAGTGGTTTATATCGATTAGGGCATCTAATGTTGATTGTTTCCTTTTAAATGCAACTTGGTTATTGTGAATAAGATTGTTTTTACTGGCAAACCACATTAGTCTTTCTGCTATGATTTTTTCGAAAACTTTGCCAATGCCGGGTAGTGAGGAAGTAGGTCTATAGCTGCTGCTTTCTTCAATAGGCTTTTTGGGTTTTTGAAATGGTAGAATTATTACATTATGCCAGTTTTGAGTGTATATTCCAGAGTCAAATATGTTGTTGTAGAGAGATAATAGACGTTCTTTTAAGCAATGGTTAGGTTAATGTGTTAGGTTAATGGCTTTAGAAAGGACGTTCTCCAGTTCAATTAAATTGATGTTATTTTCTAATTGTTTAGCGTAATTTGATAGGCAGTTTATGATATATGGAAATGTTAGGATTTCTTGCTTGTTGTTTGAGAAGGATGAATGAAACTTACTGTCTTCTGATAAGTTGGACCAAAATTTGGCAAAATTATTAGAAATATCTTTTGAAGAAGTAAATATATGTTGATCCTTTATAATAAAGCGCAAGATGTTAAAGTTTTTATTAACGACTAATGTTTTTATGTCATTCCAGATTTTCTTGGTATTTGAGGAAGGGTTTATTGATGTTGTAAATTTTTCTAGTGATGTTGATTTTGCTAACTTTACTGCTTTTTTAAAAACAGCATTGGCTTTTTTGTAGGCTGTAAGGTTATCGTCCGATCTATTACGAACAAAAGTATGCCATTTATGTTGTTTTTGTTTTCGTTAATTGTTTAAATTGGTGTTATACCAGGGAACAGAACAGAAGGTTTATGCGGAGTTTGCTTGATTTGAGGTATTGATGAATTAGCAGCGAAACGAATTATTTTTTGTATTTTTGCGGCTTCTGAGTTAACATTATTTGATCTATTAATATTGATATTTTGACTGATACAACTTTGTTTAAAATGTAGCCAGTTGGCGTTTTCAGCTTTGAATTTCAGGAAAGGTTTACTTTTAGTTGAGTTAGTGTAACCTCCTTTTTCAACAGTGATAGGCAGATGATCGCTACCGTATAAGGCGTTAAGGGTATTCCATGTGATGTGCGGTGCAAGTGAAGGGTTACATAATGATACATCTACATGTGTTAATGTATTATGTGTGGGCAAGTGGATATAGGATCTATCATTGAGAACAATCAAGTTTTCTTGTAAATAAAATCTTCTAATATTTTATCTGTACCATTTGATTAGTTAGACCTCTTTATTATGCTCCAAGAATTAAAGTCTCCAAGTAAGATGCTATGTCTTTTAAATCTTTTTTAGTAAGCGGTTGATTTGCCGGTATATAATTTATGATATATATATATATATATATATATATATATATATATATATATATATATATATATAATCTTTTAGATTTATTTGCTTTTATTCCAAGTTTTTTATTTTTTGTTTTAAATTTGATTATAGTTTAATTTTTTTGTTTTCAACATCAACACTTATCAAAGATGTTAACCAAAGTATTAAACATGTTTTCTAAAATAAAAATCATTGAAAAAGGATATAAAGATTTTACTTTTAGTTTTATATTCTCTACAAATTCAATAAAACATGTAAAAAAACATTTAAAAAAATATCGTCACCTAAAATGCAAAAAGAACGTAACCACTGAAAAATCAAATGTTGGTTTTTTACTAGGTTATAATGTTCTGACCCAAGCTACATTTACACAAAAAGTTTCATAAAAGATTACATTAATATTAAGGAAATTCAAAAACCGTAACATCAACTTCATAAACGAAACAGTCGTAAAATTTGTTCCATTTGAGATAAATTTGATTTGAAGAGTATTTTATGCTTTTCCTATTTTTGGTTTAAGTCAACGATTAAATGTTTACTTAATTGGTTAATTTTAAAGCAAACAATTAAAAATTGTGGTTACGGCCTTTTACAATTTAAGTGACGATATACATAAAACGTAAATACATATGCATTTATTACACTGTTATATATTATTTAGATTTCCACACTGATTTAAGTGATGAAAAGTTAACTATAGCAGATGCAATGCAAACATCATCAACGTCTTCTATTTTAACTGGCAATGAACGAAAACAAGCCTTTGAGCCTTCTTTAACCCACGTAGTAACAACACATCATCATCATCATGCTGATGCTCATCAGCATGTACATAAAGAACAACAGGAAAATGAATCCGATTTACGTCAACAAATTGAAAATGTAAGCAATAAATCGGATTTACAGCTACAAATACAACACCAACGTCAGCAGCAGTCGCACCAACAGTACCAACAAAAAGAAGTTGAACAAGCAACTACAGCCACTATTTCCATTACTAAAAATAGCAACAATAATTTGCCACATAAACAATACCAGCAACAAGAGCAACAACAAGATTTTGAAAAGGAGCCTCAATCTCAACAATATGAAAACAACAATTCTAAAGAGGAAAAGCAAATTGCAAATACTTGTAATCCATATGTTAATATAGAAAGTAGACAAATACAATCTTCTACATCCTTTAATCGTATTGATGAGTGTGAAAGGCTAACTTCAAATTCAAGTGATAAATATTCTAATGGTAAATTATAGTTTTTCAATTTATTTTTATTATTATTATTTTCATAGAAAAAATATACAACAAATTTTGTTTTTAATTAAGTGCCTATAAAACTTGATAAATAGTATTTCTTATAAGATTTAAGATGTAACTTTTTCTCTTTTTCTAGAAACCCTTCTACTGGAGAAGAAGGAAAATGTTGAATATTCTGTATATTCTTCTTTGTATAATAAATTATCATCACATTCTACAAAATGTCAAATAAATTTTGAGGATTCTTCCGTTGATATCACGCCCATTTCATCACCAACTTATGGTGATGATACCATTGCAAGTCCATCGCCTGTGAGAAAATCAATTGATTTTCGTATGGGTGGTGAAATAGATGGTCGTTTAACATATCCACCCATACCATATATTGTAAGTAAAACAAAAAATGTGTTTTATAAAGTATTTTAGGTTATATTTATTTGAAATTAAAAAAAGTGATTTTATTATTGTGATGGCATAAAGAAAGAAAATTATTGGATAATATAATAATGGAATTCAAACTATTTTATTTAGGCAAAAATGTCTTGTGAAATTTTTGTCGCAGCCAGTGATGTCAGATGGATGGAATATTCCCTTTTTGAGGGAATTTTTGTAGAAAATTTCAAGCAAATGGAATTTTTTAATGTTTAAAATTTTCCTTTATATATTTTTATAGATATTTTTTTTTAAGAATAAATTTTTTTCTCAAACTTTGATGTCCACAATTTTCATGGTCATGAATTAGTTATATCCTAAGCAAATTTTTCCCCACATCTTCTCTTTGCTTCTCATTTTTCCATGTTTGTAGACGGTTAAAAGGGAAATTTTGTAATGAAATTATTATACCGTTATCTTTTCTAAAGAAAGATGTGTAATATTATAAAATGGTACCCTTATTATGATTAAATAGAAAAAAATGTGTAACCAGCCTTTGGATTTTTGGTGAAATTTTTAATTTTTGGTAAAATTTCGAATTCGTGGTGAATTTTAGAATTTTTAGTGAAATTTCGGATTTAATTTTGAAATTTGGATTTTTGGCGAAATTTTATATTAGTCAGAAAAGAAAATGCCATATAATTTTCCTACAAAACCCGCAACACATTTGCCACGATACTTGTTTAGTGTTAACATGTGTTAATCACTTTAAGAAGGAGTCTTGTCGTAACAATTGTTTAATTTTAATCTCTGTAATGTTTCTGGCTCTAAGTGGCTGCAATTTTATATGCGGATGAAACCTAAATTTTAGACTTTTTACAGGATTTCCTTACTGTCCGTAAATTGAAAACATTCACAATAAACATGTAAACATGAATAAATTGCGAAGTAGAAACAAGATTAGGTTAGGTATAACAGGCAGCCTCCAGTACGGGTTCCGAATCACTTGGGTCCTACTGGTCTTTTTGTATTACCTGTAAAGAAAAGTTAGAGATAGGGAAAGGAAAATAAAGTGGAATTGAATTAGAATAGAATAAAAGAATAAAAGAATGACAGTGTAATAGTGTTAATATAAGATATGAAGAAATAAAGTTTAGTAATCGTTGTAAAATTATTAGACAAGGATGCCGCCGAATGGATGAAGTCGACGCCAATGTCATCTCAAACATTTGCTTAACATGAAGCTTTATGTAATGTGTTTATCCTGAAACCAGTAAGTTTCTTACGAAAGTACTAATACCTCTTATGCTAATATTCGATAATTCAGTGAGGCTGTTACAAGCAACGGAGCGAATATTATCGAGTTTAGATCATTGACAAAAGTAGTAACAAAGTAATTGGTAGTATTGGAAAAAAAGCTTTGTATGCTACCGAAATCATGTCAGTAAAGATGAAGATTACATACAAATGATTTCCAAAAAGTATAAAACTTCAATAGTGCATATTTAATTAATAAAAAATCAACGTTTTCTACAACGAAGGCAGCATTTATATTGAAAATTATATATTAACATTCTTTCGATCTCACTCTTTACGTTAACCAATTTCTTAAGATAACCAATTTCTAAATGTTCCTTTAAAATTATTAAAATTTCTGTTAGGACTTTTTGCTTTCTAAATATCATTATAATTTTTCTTCGCAGTTACATGAAATTGATTTGGGAAAAATTGACATAAATAAACCGCTCTGTATAGACAAACTCAAGAAAACTATACAGTTAGATCCGCGTGTATTTAGAACTCACGTTAAGGTAAATTTAAACATGACATTATATTAAATGACACACTCCATTAATAATTAAAAATAAACTTAATCATGTATTACAGAAACATTTAATGACTTTGAGTAAAACAGTTGCAAAAACATCATCCAATTCCCTGGTACATTCAACAACATTCAATACCGCGAATTTATCAACACATGTAGATTCATCACCATCAACACCAACAGTGATTTCACCTTATGACCCAAGAAATCGTACACCTTCCGTACTGCCCATAGACATCCTAACACCATCTATGGCCCAACAAACTGCACTAACTCCATACAACCATATGAATGCCACAGCATCGAAATCATCACCATTATCGTCCTCGTCTTTTATACACACAGACATATCAAATGCTGTGCCTTTGGCTCTACAATATCACAGCACCTCACAACCCATCTTACAGCCGCAACAGCAGCAAACACCAAATATGTTTTTATATGGTTGCCTACAACGTTCGCCGTGGTATCAGAGCTTAATGTCTACCATGAAAATTCAAATAAATCAATCAATATCACAACTGGTACGTGCCCTAAATAACTTTCATCGTGAACGTCTCTTAAATCCTGAACTGGTATTCGATGTATTCAAAATTGATTGTGCCGGTGAACTATTGGAGATTATGCGTAATTTGGGTATATTTGTAGATGCAAATGGCATCATAAACGAACAGCGACATGTACCGTCATTTGGTGGACGTTCTTGTTGTAATACGATGCCAGTTAATGCTACATATAGTTTTATTCAGCAAGTCTTAACGCCCAACACACATTGTACATCGATGACAACAGCATCGTCGACATATAATGCAGCATGTGGCAGTGGTGCGACAATTTTTGGTCCGCTTAATGTCAACGAACCATTTGTAAGTTGCTATATTAAAGCTTCCGAACCGCAGCAACAAAAACATATGAATGACTGTTGTACAACTCATCATACACACCAAGATGACAATAATAATAATAATAATAGCAATTGCAATAGAAATTATAATAACAATAACAATAGTAATGGCAACAGCAACAATAACAATGGTGTCTATAACCAAAATAACAATAACAACAGACGCTTTGTTGATGGGTTTAAGAAACCTTATGATAATAATTATAATAACAATAACGGCAATAGCAATTATCGTTCAAATAATCAACGTTCTTCTTATAACAATAATCCACGTTTTTCAAAACCAGGTTTAAATTCTCCTTCTAAATTAAACTCTTCTCCACCAAATTCTCCCAGAGGAGGTTTTGAGGGAGGTAGTGGTAATAGTTATGGTAGCGGCGGTGGAGGAGGTCGTGGATTTGGAGGTCGTGGCGGTGGTGGACGTTTTAATAACAATAGACGATTTAATAATTTTAATAATAATGACAAATATAATAATGGTGGTGGTTCTTCTTGGTCCTCTGCTTCAGATTCGAATGACAATCGTTATAGTAACAAATTTGAAAATAATAATTCTCCTGCTCGCGCGTCTTCACCCATCAATTCATCCTATCAAACGGGTTCTCCTCTTGAAGCAGGAGCCGTCAAAAATACATCATCGCCACCAGGAAATAATAGTGGAACTTTTGCCAAAAAGAATTCATCCGATGAAGAGTGTTGGGACTCGGACAATTAAAGTGAATTAATAAGTAAATATATAAAAAGTTAAAGAATAAAGCTAAGCTATAATTTTTAACTATTTATATAAGGCATTTAATTTTCCATACCATTTCAGATGCAGTTTTAAAATTTAATATAAATTTACTATTTCTCTGAATTAATCAAAATGCACAAATCTAACGTAAATTGAATTAAATAGTTATTTCGTTTTTTATAAATATTCTCTTCTAAATATTTCTTTTATTTTAAATGAAAAAAGTAAACAAATTTAAATTTATGACGTGCTGGTACGTTATTAAAAAATGAATAAATCATTTCCTGTTTTTTTTTCTTATTTATTATTTTAATTACTTTTTATTAAAAAAGAACTATATAGTATTAGTTACCATTTCTGCTTTAACCATTTTAAATATGAATTTTTGTGAACTAAACGTAATTTTATTTTGTTATTCTTAAAAATGCATTTGAATAAAGCTACATTTTTTAAGTTCTGTTATAAAACATAAAAAAACTCAAATTTTTTATTAATTTGTGTGATTAATATGATATGAATATTCATATCACATTAATCACACAAATTAAGTTTGTTGTATACGTAAGTAAGTACGCTTAAAATACCTCGCATTCGTATAGAAAAAACTACTCGTAGACTTGACCTGTGTTCTCATATTTTTTGTTTTGCAAAAAAAAAAAAAAAAAAAAAAAAACTTTTTGCACTTTGCATTTTTTTGTAAAGTTACTTATTCAGCATAATTTTGTGTTGGTGAAATGTTTACATTTTTTTGATTTATTGTAGTGGTGTGTGCTGTCCAAATTAAGGTTGACTGCTGATTTTGCATTTTATTGCGTTCCAGATACATATGGCCGAAAGTCATTTTGCTCAGATATAGTTTTTGTTGGTTTTGTAGATTTTTTACATACACTTTAAAAAATTGTTAAAAATATAATGGTCTTAATATAGAAAATAAAGATAATAGCAAAATAAAATATTTTATCTGATCGTCTTTCATAGTTTTAAAAAGTTTTTGGTTTTTCAAAAAGTGCTTAGAAGGAAAGAAAGAGCTTGAAATAATTATAGAGTAATAACAAAATCTAATTGGTCTTGCAAAACCAATTTAATTTTATACTCAAATGTAGAAATCGTTATTTTTAAAAAATTAAAAATAATATAAATTAGAAAACTCCAATTCAAATAAAAAAACTCAGCAAAACTATTAAATATCCCCCTTTGAAATTGTTTCGTTAGCCTCTTCAATAACTATAGAACTTATCGGGACCAAGGGCATCAACTCTAAAGTAGAAGAACTATCCACAAACCATTAGGAAAAAAATATTTCATCATGTTTCTCTTCATCATGACTACATAACCTGTTTCCAGTCTCCAACATTCGAGGATTCGTATCTTTTTTGAAATGAGCCTTGTTTTTGTCATGTACACATATGGGCGTTAAAGTAGGTACGCTTTACATTTTTATAAAAAATTTTTTGTAAATGTTAACAAAATTAATCAACTAGACGTTGCACTGTTTTTTGAGTGTGGCCAAAAATAAAAAGATGACATGGTAAATTTTAGAAAAGTTCAAAGTTCAATGGTTCAAAGTGGAAATAAATTGAAAAATAGGCCAGTGCTAAAAGATTAATAACATCAAAAATTGTTTATAAAAATGCCTAAATATGCATAAATAATTTTTGCCATATAGAAATATGATTAGACTAATTTTTTATGAAATTCATAAGTTACGTTTGATTTAACGATTTTTTAATTTTAATCAATTGGCAAAGTTATTAATATTAAATAAATTAAAATTTTAATGGACAGTTAAAAAATACTAAATAATATACTTTTACGGAAGTTTAGTTTGGGCATGAAAATGCGTATTTTTTTTAAACTGTGCTTCTGAACTAAATTTGCAGTCTTTAAATAGGTTTACAAATTTAGTTCGGAAGTTTTTTGATTCCAAAAGGTCTTAAAATTTAGTGCCTTGGCATATACTTTCAAAGACTATAATTTTTATATAAAAAAAAATGAGTAAAAGAAAATTTAACATAAATAAATGAAAATAATGAATATTCACATATTTTTACTAAAGTGCCATTAACCTAAGTAAAATTCTAAGAAATTTTAAAGATTTGAAGCGTTTTTAAGAGTTGCAGATATTACTTTTAAATATAGATCACACAGTTTTTTATTTTTTAATGATTATTTTATATAGAGAGTATACAAAATTGTTCTATTAAAAATGTGTTAAAAAAGTGCGAATTTTTTAGATAAAAAGGACATGTTTACTCTTGGACTGATTGAAAATGATATCTTATTGGATTTATTGGAATACGTGTGCCCCTTATTTAATATTTAACATTATATATATATATATATAACAAAATGGTTACTCTCTTCTGCTGGCGTTATCTCACATATTATATCAGCGTTAATCTCAGTTGTACACCTGGGGTAATAGTGATCATATATCTGTTTAAACCTCCCTTTAGAATATCGAGTAAAAAACAAAGTGTGCATTGATTTTTTAAGTTTTTTAATTGCATTTAATTCGCTGATGTATTTTGCACATCTAACCTTAAAAAACTTTTTAATTGATGAAAATAAATAAAAGGTTGCAAATATTAATTATGTTACTATAAAGTAAATTTTTCAATGACAACAATACACACCAAAAAATTTTTTAAGTTGTATTAAATTGAAACGCGTATTTATTTTTGAGTGTCACTTGATTCCGATATAAGCTATCGTAACAGCAACAGATTGGTGTGCATTTTCACCGATTTAAATTAGCGCCTTGGGTGTGTCTCGAAGATTTATGAAATATTAAAGAAATCGCGATCTCAGGTCATGAATACTTTTTAGGCAAATTTTTTTGTTGAAACCCATTTTACGCTTAACTAAAACAGATAAGATATACTTATTCTAAATATAATTTTACATGAAATGTAAAAAATGCTATTATAAAATGTTTGAGGGCACATTAACGATATGTATCTCAAACGACTCATAATTGCAAGAGCAATAGACCACAATTCTTTATTTTGCAATACTTGAAACGGTGCCAATTTTCTAACAAAAAACTGCAAACATTTTAAATTTTGGCGATTTTGGTTTCACCAATTTTCCACAACATAATTTAGCGCTGGTTAACGACACATTGATTGAACTCAAGCTATCCTATTTTTACAAGTGTTTGGATTTTACATTAAAGGAATTGTATACATATGCTAAAACCCAATCCAAAGAAAAAAAAAAAAAATAATAAAAATAATAAAAATTGTTATTTTCAAATACTTCTTTTCGATCCTTTAAATTTGATTTCTTGCCAGTACCACATGGACCCATTCTTGGTCTTTAATTGTTGTTGTTGTTGTTTTACTCCACAAAGTGTTTTTAACATAATTGCATCAAAAGTCAGAATTAAAAACAATATTTGAGATTTAAGGTCGGTTGCTTAAAGGTAAGCGTAAAAATAGAATTCCCCATATGCTGAAAAAGTTTTTAAGTGCTGATGTTTCTGTGGAGATATCCAAATCAAAAGCATTTTTGAATCGGTGAATACAAAATTTGTACATATTTAAACTGTAAAAATGTTTTGTTCCAAAAACATAATACTTTTTCAGATCTCTACTTGAAAATATGGTAAATAATTGGTTTAATCACCAATTATTTGAACATACAATACTGTGCATAATATAAGCAACAAAATAGGGTTTACTCTAAAAGCTGATTTATTTTCCAAAGTATTCAATTTGCAACAAATCTAATTTTATATAATGTTAACATATTTAAGTATTAGCAACAATTTGTACATAAACGCCGGCAGAAGAGAGTAACCATTTTGTTTATGTTATGTTAAATATCAAATAAGGGGTACACGTATTCCAATAAATCCTATAAGATATCATTTTCAATCAGTCACAGAGTATACATGTCTTTTTTATTTAAGAAATTCGCATTTTAACATAATTTCAATAAAACTATTTTTTTAAATATAAAATCATTAAAAGAAAAGAATTTAAAAAAAACGTTGTTTTTCTAGTAATTTCCAAAATATACATGGCTTTCATGTATGTGTATTTTTTTTTGACAGTTCATTTTATAATAATTTTCTCAGGAGCGAATTTGACATTCTCTGACAGAAAAATCTTACATATTAAATTTTATAAAATGAAAGACAGGAAATCTATGCATACTTTGCTGATAACATTTTTTTTTAATGAAATGTTAAAAAATGATTATGATCGCGATTATCTTCAGCGTCATCAACTATATCTTATCCCTTTTAATTTGTATTTTAGTCATATTGATGTGGGTTACATACGAATTTTAATTTTTTAGATATTATTAAAAGTAGAATTTTAGTAATTTTTTATGACTTTGTATTTTGAACCTCTATAACGCTGATGCCGTTCTCTAAAAGTCATTCACGCGAACTGCTTTGTGTTTCGTTAAAGATAGCTAATATTGGTATTAAATAGCGTTGATGAGCTATTAAAAAAATTCTCAATTTTTTTTTACCTCAAAAGTAAACGACATTGAAGAAATGCCCATATTTAATTTGCTTGCGCCCGAAAAGAAGTGTAGTGCAACAATGACGAACATTTATTTTTTCCAAGTAAATGAGGTAGGTACCATCATCTCTTAAGCTGGAATTATACTAGACTGAGTTAAAGAAGGGAAGAAATTCAACTTGAAAATCAAGAACCCTTGTTCACTGTTAATTTAAAATATAAATGAACCAAATCACACGCCTCCTTACAGAGAAATAGGAAGTTATTATTTCTATTACTTTACCCACCGCTGTGTGAGTAAAGATTAAAATCTTAAAAGATTAGTAGCACAAATTTCTGTGGAAGATTGTCCCACAATAGTTGTTAAATAATTCGAAAGAATTCAGTATAATCTTCATTGAAAGCTAAGTTACCTCGTTCTGAAGAAAATATGTGAGATTGGTGGGGGTTCAGAAAAATAATGGCTTAAAATATCCTTCGGATTCCGAAACAATAAAATGGAGCTTTTTTTACTATCCTTAATTAGGAATTGGAACAAAGGACAAAAAATAAAAATAAAATAAAAATAAAAGAACGGCTAGCAATAACCCAAATTTTGGCTCAAATATTTCTTTTTGAAAATGGACTTATAAACAAAAAAGATGGAAAATACAATAAATTGGTGTCCGTCGTAACCCTGATTGATATATTTTTGCAATATCTACATAGAAAAATTTTAAAAATATTCTGTAAAAAGTCGGTTTCTCGATAAAGATCGTAGTTTTCAGTGTGGATTTAAGCATTCTTAGAGTACTACAATTCATAAAAAATCGAAACAAAAGCATGCACTACAACGAAATTTCGTACAAATGGATTAAAGCCTTGCTCAGATCGGCGCGAAATTACGAAATTTCATGCTGAAATTACGAATGAAATCTAGAGTGTGCATACTGGCTAGATGACATTGATGTAATTTCGTGAACAGCTGATACTTATTGTTTACATTTTAAATTGTTATAGGGGTAAATAAAGTATTTTGAAATGGAAACAAATAAGAAACAATTACTTACTAAATTGGAAATTATTAATGAAAAACTTGCTAATAAGAAATTGTTATTTCAACAATTAAAAATGGTTAGAAATGCAATTGTTTTTTTCTTCTCACGATTGAAACATGCAGTACATAGTTGAAAAAAAAAAATTTTTTTTCAAACCATGTACAGAGTTGCACGGAAATGGGCATCGTAATTTCAATGTAATTTCGCCAAAATTACACAAAATTATGTGATTTCGCAAGTGTCAAAATGTATGGGAAATTACGTAATTTTAACTTGATTTCGGTCGAAATCACGAAAGTACGTAATTTCGCGTCGGTGTGAATGCTCCATAAGAATAAATATAGACTGACAAACTAAAAAACTCTACTATATTTTAGGAGCAGGGGTGATGGCACCACCATATCCCACACAAAGCAAATATTAATTATCGTAATCTAAAGAATATTTCGGAATAATTTTTTTGCCTATTTTCACTTTTGGGATGAACATAGAACAGGAAGTCTAGTAGGAGATGTAACATCCATAGGAAGCATTTATACATATTACAGAGAAAGTCTTAAGATTTAATGGAAATAATTTTCTCATCAACTTACACAAATGAAATGAAAATGGGCTGTAATATCTAATGAACTCTAATCTAATCTAATATAATATAATCTAATCTAATCTAATCTAATCTAATCTCATCTCATCTAATCTAATCTAATCTAATCTAATCTAATCTAATCTAATCTAATCTAATCTAATCTAATCTAATCTAATCTAATTTAATCTAATCTAATCTAATCTAATCTAATCTAATCTAATCTAATCTAATCCAATCTGATCTAATCTAAACTAATCTAATCTAATCTAATCTAATCTGATCTAATCTAATCTAATCTAATCTAATCTAATCTAATCTAATCTAATATCTAATGAACTCTAACTAACAAAGAAAATCTTAACTTTTTTGTGGGAAGAATTTATCACTGAGAAGAAAATGGGGTGGATAAGTCTAGGAGGAGTTGCAGACCCCACCTCATACCACGTCCATAGTTTATGCCCACATTTGAAAACTCACAAAGATTATGTGAGCCTCGGACTTTCATTCTAATACTACATTTTTCGATTTGAGCAGTGGGAGTGGTTGTTACCTTAGGAATCGTAAAGATTTAAAATAATATTTTTTGGAGATTTTTTTTCATTTGTTTTAAAAGTGATCTAATATATGTATATGGCAAACTTTTATTTAATCAGGAATTTTTTATTGACGATAGATATATCATAATTAGTATATTCACTTGAATAATGTTTCTTCGATTAATTGGAATAATTCGAGTAAGAGAATATTTAAAAAAATTTTCTTTCTTAACTAGTCTTAAAGTTGTTGTTAATTTTTTTTTTTAACAAATTTTGCTTGAAAACAACTCTTGCAAAACAGTTGTTGTATAGAATGCTTAAAATCTAAAGTGATACCACGACTTTAGGTTAGGTTAGGTTGAAGAGAGGACCACACGACCTTAATTGTTGATCAAAGATGAATTATGGTCTTAACAACTTTCAACATCTTAATTGGATTAGTTCCTCTAAGTTCCTCTATATCCTGAAAGAAATAGAAATCAAAACATTTAAATCGTAAAGTGATAATGAAACACATTGGTAAATGTTGTGAAATACACTGGGGCATATTCCTAAAAACGCATTTAAAATTTTAGTTTTTCTTTGAGGTATATTCGTTATATATATTATATATATTATATTATATTATATTATATATATATATATATATATATATATATATATATATATATATATATATATATATAGTATATTTAAGGTAAGTTTCTGATAACATCTCTGTTTAGTGGAAATATTTCTCTTTTTTAATTGGGAAATTTCATCAGCTTAAAGGATGCCCAAAGAAACTTTGCTAACAGACCTGGAAAAAATTCAAATTAAATTTTTTCGCGATCAAGGCTGTTCTAACAGAGAACTTGGACGAAAAATTAACCTTTCGGAAGGAGTTATTCGAGGCTTTTTTGAAAAAGGGCAAAAGTACGGAGTGCGGAAACCAACAAAAGATAATCAAAAATTAACAAAAAGTCAAATTAATAAAGTAAAACAAGAAGCCATCCGCTATAAATTAAATGCTACACAAATAAAAAATAAACTTGAAACTATGTACTAAAATTACAATGAAAAAACGTTAATGTACATTTTAAGTTTTTTTTTGTTATTAATTCAATAAATAATTTAAAAAATTATTTGAAGCACCTTAATTACTTTTTAAGTCCCATTTTTGGTAAGTTAATTAAAAAAATTGATGTGCGTTTATAGGAATATGCACTAGTGTATATCCTTCTCTACATCTACATATACTCACTGTACTCACACCAATTTTGTTCAGAAAATACCTCAGTTCACTATGGCCTGTAATAATCCCAATATATCATCTCAGTTCGCATTTCTCCATATTAATAAAGACTTATTTTTGTCTTTTGGTTTCCAGATTAACTTCGTCTACAACGTGGAGAGTTTCGCCAAATTTCATCTGATTTAGTATTGAATTCCTTTTGTATTCTATGATAAATTGAGTTCAATCCTGGATGACGCTTTCACATGCAGTACACATTAAAACCCATTTGTATAAATATAAAGTGACTCGAATGCATGTAGAATCAGTTTGCGTTAATCATTTCGTGCAGAGGGAGCGAAAGTTAAAGCAGTTTTAAGTTGAACCTATACAAATTTTTAGAAATTAGAAGTTTATGTATAATTGTGGTAAAAATTACGCGTAATATCAAAACTTACTGAGTTATTCAAATAAAATTTATGATTTTAAATGCTTGACAGTATTAGTGCGGCATATTTTAGGGTTTCTTATTAAAATTTTAAATATTTTATTTATAATAAAAATCGCGATTTTTAAAAATTTTGCGAACAATGGAGATCACATCTGAGTTAAGTCTCCATATATAATACAAAAATATATTTTATTATTTTTTTTCTTTGGTTCATAAAATTTGTATCTTCTGAAAGTTTTTGATGCGTCTTTATATTTTCGTTATGTATTATAAACACCACCTATTTATGCCAATTATGATAAATTCCGTGCTTTCCATGCGATGTGCCTTAGCAAAATATGTTTTGACAAAAGTGTTCCATCAATTATCAACTATTAACGACATTTGACTTAAATTTAAGGTCTCGATCAAATATATTTATCGCCGTTCTTATATCTATATATCTAAGATTTGTACGAATTGCAATTTTCTATATGAAATTTTCAAAAAGTTCATAATTTTTTTTCCATAGGTTTGTGCTGGTGTTTGTAACGCACAGAAGGAATCTTTGGACTCCCACCATAAAATATACCGTTCGAATTAGAATTACTTTCTGAGTCGATTTATCGATGTCCGTCTGTACGTCTAGTCGGCTGACTGGCTGTTCATGTAAACCTTATGATCAAAGTACATGTTGCAAATTTTAAAGATAACTTGATGAAATTTGGCACGGTATTAGTATATAGTATTATTTTATTGAATTTCGATGCAAAAAGTCCTGTATAAGTATCAATCTTTGTATCAAATTTCATGAAGGTCGGTCTATAATTGACCATAACTCCCTTAAAACCGCTTTTCTGAAAATCACTTTAACGTGCATAAATCCCATACAAATATTAGTATCAAGTTAATATTCGATATAAATAAGCTTTATATAAGTGCCAAATTTTATGAGGATCGGTCCATAGTTTACCATAGCTCAATATAAGCCCACTTTCGGGAATCTCCCTAAAGTGCATAAATTCATATAAATGTTAGAATCTATTACGCTGATACTGTAGCCATATATTTTATTTTACTTTTAGTATCGCTCCACAATTGGCCGCAGGTCTAATATAAGATCCCATCCCGAATTTTATTGCACATACACAATGGTTTTTTGTTGAAGATTTTTTGACGATTTCAGATAGTCGATTTGATGATTTTGATAATTTTTTTTTTCTCAAAATTTGACGATTTTTCACCAAATTTATCTGACAAGTCTTGTGAGTTCAGTTTGTTTAAAATAGTGTTACCAAAATTATTAAACATTAAAGTCAGTTTCAGCCATGTTAAACATTTTTGAAATGGCCCATATAAACGTCATTGTAAAAAAGTGTATTACAAAATTTAAATCATTTGTAATTTTTAATTTGGGTTTGAAGGAGATAAAGAAACAATTCACCTTCTTATATTAAATTTTCCGTAAGAAACAAATTGGAACTTGATTTGGAAAAAAAAAAAAATATTGTTGTTCTAGGAATGAAAGTTCAGTCGATAGTTGTACCAATAAAGTATCAGCATGGTTTAGTGGGTATCACGATGATGGCTTGAAAGAAAATTGGGATATAGAAGCGATTTAGACTTAAAATTGGGTTAAGCAGTAAACTCGATGTTTTTTTATACTTTATTAAAATTAATTGTTAACATTTTTTTGTGTTATTTTTTGATTAAACACTTAAACTACACAGAATGCTTGATTTATTTGTTGATAAACATCGAAAAAAAGAACAAAATGTTAAGGTATAATATATTCTAATAACTCGAAAAACTTAAAAACATTACTCAATCGATTAATTTATAGACAGCATTTTCGAGTTATTTGATTAATCAAATAATGAAAAAGCTGAATATAAGCTTGCTTGTTTTTTTTTAATTAGAAATTCAGCTTTCTGGCGAAAACTAATTTTCTTTTTGTGAAAATTTAGATTAATTTGAGGAAATTCTTTTAGCGAAAACTTAGGATGAATTAGCCAGCTGTTAGCTGTTATCTTGCAGATCTATAATACTGTATAATAATGTTCTATGCTGAGACAGATATGGCCCCAGCACGATCAAAAACGGTCGAGTTTCTTTCAGCTATGAACACTTGTAGCTATTATTACATGGTACTGGCTTGCTAGTGCATACTCTAGGAGATTAGAAATCCCTTTTAACCACTATTGTAGAAGTTGCTTTAACGGAAGAAACAGTGGAACATTTTCTTTGTCACTGTCTAGTCTTGCGAATATAAGGGCTGCTGAGTTTGGGAGTCCATATATGCATGGATTATCTGATATATCTGCAATTGATGTCAGACGGATCAGATCTTTTATTCGTCTGTCAGGTTGGTTCGATTTGAACTTATTCACGAACATGTGAAAACAGATTCATACCATCAATCAGGGTAACACAACTAGACCAATAGGACCCAAATGAGCTGCCTAGTTTACATTTACAGCTGCCCATCTAACCTAACTTCATCTAGGTAAAAAAGTTTTTTTATGTGGTGAAAATTTGGAATTTCGAAATCAATTTTTGTTGAAATAAAGTTATTTTTTTTTATTAAAAATTATATTTTTTGTAAAAAATCATTTTTATTTTCGAAATTTAGTTTTGCTTTTACTAAAATTATTTTTTTTAACAAAAAAAAAAACAAATTTGGAAAGTTTATTCGAAAAAACTTTTATTTTTGAAAACTAAACTTTTGGGTGAAATTCTAGTTAGTGTGGATTTGCTGGTGGCATCATCGGTCCATTTTTCTACGATGTGGTTGCAAAACGGAATCCATACAGCCAAATTCTCTTATAAGTTACTTTTAGTTGTTCAGCTCTAAAACCTTTAATAATACGAATGCAGAAAATGTCATGTACAATATCGATTTGAAATTTTCCGATTGTTAAAATAATAAGAGATGAGGGTAATGAAACTTTCAGTATTCTCGAATTAATCTTGTACACATTTCACTATATCAGATTTTCTAAGAAGTAGCTAAAAATCTACTTTCGCTTTTCTACCACTTTAAATTTATTTTTACCGTGTACGAGTACACAATTTTTCTTAAAATTTATGCTTTATTCGCAAAAATCTTAATTCTTAGAGAATAAGAAATTTGTGTGACAAAAAATAATTTCAAAAATGCCACATCTTGGCAAATGACCATGCACTTAAGCATGTCTCAAACAATTAATGCGTGATCTTAGATCATGTATGTATTAAATTTCAATAGAAATTCCCCCCACACAAAAGATATATATATATATATATATATATATAAAAAAATACAATTTACTATTATTAAATAAAATTAAAAACTGTTTTAGATTCTGCTAAAAAACAAAACAAAAAAATAAATATTAAAATTAAAAATTGAGGTTTTAAGCGACAAAAAACTGCTTTAAAGACAATTTTTTTTAAATACATTACCACAAAAATTAGGTTAAAAAATTTGAAGTTAAAACAATTTTTAAATAATTTTTATCTACGTTGGCAAAAGTCTGTACTAAAGTAAGTTTATATTAAACGGTTTAGTAAGTAACTAAAGATCAGTTTTCAATTAATAACGATTAAGTAAAGATCGCGTAAATTATAACGGAAAAAAAATTACGTTGATAAAAAATATTAAAAAGTGGTAAGAATAGTGAGTGTATAGTGTCAAGAGAGGGTTGAAAACGGAAGTGAATTTGTTATAAAAAAGGATTAAGGAAATCAATTTAAATAAAGAAAAATAAAATTCTTAAAAAAATCCTTTAATTTAAAAGATTAAAAAGAAAGAAATTAATGTTTTAAATATGAATTGGGTATGTCGATATTTTTTAAATTTTTTATTATAAATATTTGGTAACATATTTTTGTGTTTCCTGCCTATAGTTTCATTTAAAATTGTGTTTAATTGTGGTGGTTTCACTTACGTCGTGCTTAGTTGCTGCCGAAGATGATCATAATACAAATGTGAATGGTGAAGAAGAATTGGTACCTTCGGAACAAACTATCGATGCTAATGATATGCCTGTTGTTAGGAAAAAGATGTCGACCAAACCGGTGGGAAAGGTAAGTTTAAAATTTTATTTATCATTTGTTTTATAAAATTGTAAAGTGTTAAATCTACACCAAATAGTTTCTAAGGATCTTGAATGTTTTGTTTTACTTTTTTTGGCCTAAATGAACATTTTAAATATTTTCTTAAAATTAATTTAAATTATTGTTTAGAGATATTATAAGAAAAGGCAAGATTTACTTTTGATCCCTTTTAAAATATGTTTCTATACTCTTACAATTAATTTAAATTATTGATTAGATATACTGTAAGAAAAGACAGGATATATCTCTGATGCCTTTTAAAATATGATCCTTTACTTTTTTTTATTTTGAAGCCTTAAAAAAATAGTCAGATTTCTTATTTTAGCCAATTTTAAAATTGGGTGGATCTTTCTAAAAAACAGAAAGCACAGAGGTGAAAGATAAATGGCAATAAATTAATTTTATTAATAATATTTTTCAAAAAAAGCTTTTTTTTATAAAACAACGTTTGAAGAGTTTTTTATGTGGCATTTTGTTATAAAAAGCTCTTTGAAAATTTGTCTCCTTAAGCTTTCGTAGATGAAACACATTTTTCTCTTGTGTAACTTACCACTTTCTCTCTTAACATTAAATTAAAGCATTATGCAACGAATCAATGTTTTTACTTTCTTTAGCATTTAAAACAATCTTTATTACCCAACCTAAGTAGAAATATAGGACCTAATACTGGCTTCCAATTGGCCCGCGACTTAATTCAAGGTATGATTAGACATTTACTTTCTTCGTAGCATTTGTTATATTTTTTCTCAAATAATTTTTAAAGCTCCTCTTATGGGACATTTGGATTCCCAAGCCTCTTCTGCTTCTAATAATGTATTGTTGGTTTTAAATAATGATAAAAATAAACTTGCTGATCTCGCTAAACCTGCTGAGGAATCATTAAGACGTTTTACACGCAATCCTGATGTGGTCGAAGATATTGTAGGTCAATTCCATTCGTTAGGTGGTGGTGTGACTCAACAATTACTTCAGCAAGTTTCTCAATCGGCTCCGGATATGTCTAAATCATTTGGTCAGGCCTTAAATGAAGCATTACAACATACCAGCACATTGGCACAAACATCTCCGAGTAATTTTGGTATAAGTCAACTGGCCCAAACTTTAGGTCCATCTAATCTACCAGGTAACATAGATTTAGGTCAATTGGGCCAAAGTTTGAGTCCATCGTTCATAGTGGGTGCCGCCCAGAGTCTATTAAATCCTGCTGCTGGTCAAGCTGCTCCTGATGCTGGGGCCCCTGCAGAAGCAGCAGCAGCTGGTGCTGCGGAAAGTGAAGCGGATGCTGGAGCAGGTACTGTTGAAGCCGAACCTCAACCAGAACCTGTAGTAGCCGAACCCGAAGTACCTGCCGCTCCTGAAGCTCCAAAAAATCCTTTTGATCAAATTATCGGTAGTGCTCTTTTACCTCCCATGGGTATGGGTCTACCACCCGCATTACCCGCTTTACCCTCTTTACCCCTTGGTATGCTAGGACCTTTGTCTGGCTGGAATCCTTTAATGGGTTTGGGTTCAGAAATATCGGAAGTTAGAGTAATGCCAGATCAATATTCACCCTACAAAATTTCACCCAAAGAAGTGGATCATCAGGCAATGGCTGAAATGAAACTAAAGGCCGTACTCAAGGATGCTTTGGATAAAAAAACCATACCCATTTTATGGTTCCATTTGCCTAACAAACACCATCTGCCAAAATCCTCGGAAGATTTAGAAATGGAAGCAAAACTGGCAATTTTCGAAAAACAAGTTATTGCCGAATTGAAGCAGTTACAAGAGCTAGCCAAGTTGGCCAATGAGGTGAAAAAAGCTCAACTAGAAAGTGGCGTTCAGCCCACCCCCACTTTGACCACAAAACTCAACCTGTACGAAATACCAATTTATGATATCACTTTGGGCGATATTGAGAAGACTCTTAAGGATGAACATGTTATAATGTTAATGCATACGATTGTTCAAAAGCAACACAAGGAATTTCATCGACACCACCAAGCCACCACTAAATATCTTACAGATTTAACCGGAACACCCATTAAGCGTCAGACGAAAACGGCTGAAGATGCTTTAAAAACTATGGAGAAGGATGATATGCTTAAAATGATGACTTATGCTTATCGCATGGCAGCCGCCAATGGTCATGAAATGCCTTGGCTAAAAAATGAAAAGATTACAGGTTTGGATGAAAAAGAAACCAGCAAAAACACAATGACCAGCCAACAACGACAATCAACTGAGGGTAATACCCAAATGAAAGACGAAAGACAATGGCTGGAGGATAAACAGCGACAAATGGCAATGGAAACAGAAAAACAAAGACAAATGGCTGATGAAAGAAAACAAAAAGCTTCCCAAAATCAGGTACGACAATGGGCTGATCCCCATATGATACAGCAGCCAATTGAAAGACAATGGGCTAATCCAAACATGATGTCACCACAAATGCCCCTACAAAGCCAAATGATAATGCCACAAATGCAACAACAACCAATTCCAGTTCAAAATCAAATGTTCGATTCCAACATGCAACGGCAACGACAAGATATACAAAGGCAAATAATACAGCAACAAATGTTTAATATGCAACCCCAATTTCCAATGCAGAGGCAATGGCTACAGCCTACAAATATGCAACAACCCATAATGACAAATCCCATGATGCAAAGACAATGGGCCGATCCCAATATGCAGCAACAACAATTGCCGATACAAAGGCAATGGACCGATATGCCAGAAACAAAATCGACCATTAAAACTGAACAAATGCCTGAACAAAGACAATCAGCCGACACCAAAATGCCTGAACAACCATCAACATTTAAAGGTGAAAAACAATTGGAACAAAGACAACGGATTGATACAAAAGCCCCTGAACAAACAGCTACTAAGACAAATGAGCCTACGACGACACAAAAACAATTGGCAGACGCCAATAAACCACAAACAGCAGAACGTACGGACACTTTGCCTGCAGTAGCTGAGGCTAAACCTCAGATGCCGGAAAATGCCGGTCAAGCCCGTTATAAAGGTAATCTTTTTGGTGTATTTCGTCATAATTTCAATAATTTTAACACAGATTCTTTTCAACACAAAACTCGTTCAGGTATAAAAGATTTATTTAGTGAGTTGGATGTCTTTGATCACGGCAAAACTAAAGAGAAAGAAGCTGCCAAACCAACAGTTATTAATTATTATTACAATACTGGTGGTAGTCGTTATCCATCAATTTATGCTCGACCTCCACTACCACCAGCTGCTGCTCCTCCACCAAGTTATGGTGGTGGTCACGCCAGGCCTCCTCCTCCACCATCTCCACCACCACCACAAAGTTATGCCGTTGCTCCCCAATATAAACCAGCTCCTGCTAGTAATTATGGTAGTGTTGCTCATGGTTCGAATACTTATCGTTCATATGCTGGTTATCGTACGGCTACGGGAGATGAAGAAATTGCAGCTATGTTACGGCAACATCAAACTATGCCGGTAAGTAATAAGAGTTTTTAACATCTGAAGTTTATGATTAATACATTAGGAAGCACAATTTACAAACACACATATGCATTCATTAATTTTCGTCCAGCACTTAAGCACGATAATGATAAAAATGGATCACTTTTAATTCATTTATGATATTTTAATATTATTCGAAGGTTGCACAGTGTCCCATTCAATAAAGGAAATGGAAGTAAATCTGCAGCTTCCGAACGGCTGATCCAATTTCACACAGTGATAGTAGAAGTGTAGTGGAGCTTAAGTTTTGAACTTGGGCTATATAGGTATCACGGGGGCGGAGTGAATTCTGCTAGCCGAGATCTACAAAAAATATCGTAGTGTGTATAGGATATCACTTTTAGTTTATGAGATATTGGGATTCAAAGATTAAAACTTTTACTTTTGGATGTATCTTGGTGAAGTTGCTTTTCCAATAGCGGGTCCATATTTCACCCGATTTTTTAAAAATACTTTTCATTTTACTAATAATAAATAACAAAATCGTATACAGAAAGAATTTTGAAAAAAATCTTTACGGAATCAAAAGTTATAAATGGATATAACTTTAATTTGAACTTTGAAAAAAAGTCAATTTTTTGCCAAGAAAGTAGTCACATTCTCTTTTATATGCAAATTCTTTTTAAATAATATATATAGTATTTATTTTTTTCTGAAAAATAATTAATACAAAATAGTATATTAATTTTGAACTAGATCTATTTTTCCATCAACTTTCAATTTCCGCCTTAATTTCTCAAATCACAAAGCTGGAATCAGAAAATTTTAATATTTTTTATATGATCTAATGTGTTTTTAATTTTCTGGTAATAGAAATTTTTGCTCCCCGAGATCGATTAAGAATATATAGCAAAAAAAAAAAAAAAAAAATCCCATTTTTAGAAAATTTTTGAAAGTTTTTTGAGAATTGCGGGATTTTTGTTGATAGTTGATTAGTTTCGAACTAAGCATCAAACAGCTATACAAAATATATATAATAAAATTTTCACTGCACAATTAAAAATGAATAACAACACAAAATCTCGAGTCAATTCTTTTTCGGTATGTTTTTGCATTTGGACCCGCTAAGGGAAAAAACTTTAAAAAGGTATGTCCAAAAGTAAAAATTTTAATCTTTGAAGCCCAATATCTCATAAACTAAAAGGGATAACTACACATGACACTATTTTTTGTAGATCTCGGCCAGCAGAATCGACTTATGTAAAAATCTTTCAAATCGGTTTAGATATAACGAATCAGGATCGCTTTAAATATTTGTAATACTTGAGGTGTCTAACTTTAGGACCCTGTGGATCCGTTCCCGTTATGTCTATATAGTCGGATCAGCCGTTTGGAAACTGCAGATTTATTCCCATTTAATTTTTGAAATAGGACACTGTGGGACGTTAACAAATATTTTGGGGACACTTCGCATGTTACAATTTAGAGTAACACTTGAGTTTCTAATGACCTTAATGACTCCTCCAGTTAAAAAAAAAGTTATCTTTGACAGATATGTGTCTTTCATTTCAGTCAAAATTTTTTGTTATTTAGTAATATGGTTTAACATAGAATTTTACTTTTCAAAATTTGACCAAGATATTTTAACAGTTCCGGAATGTTTTTAAATAGCAGAAAGTTTTTGTTTTTCAAAATATTTTTTTAACAAAATAAACAAATTAATTTCAATGTGTAATAATATTATCCGAAGAAGTCTGTTACAAAACTTTGGTTTTAACATGATTGAAGGATCTAGACCCGTTTAATATTTTTTTTTATCGAGAAGTCATTTTTGGAGCCGCAGGAGCTTCTGGTTCGGCTTCAGTAGCAGCCTCCGCTGCATCTTTCGGGTTTCCAGCTTCCGCTGCAGCTCCAGCAACATATAATCTAAATCTGTAACTTCTAATCGTCTGATTGGATTTATTTAAAATTTCACATAAGCGTAGAGGAGGAGTTTTAAGTTTGGAACTTTAAAGTAGCATAGTTTTGGTCTTATAAAAGATATTGACTAGTCTTTTTGAATATAATTAGAAATTATGTCAGATTAACAAGTGAATTTATTTGAGTTCATAGTTTTTCTAATTTTTGGAATTTAAGTAAAATTTTTATAAAAATGTGGTTTTTGAAAAACTATAAATATTGTATCCGTAATAAAATCCTAATAGTTAAGATATTCTAAGGAAATTTTTGTCGATTTATCATTTGAAATGATGGAGTGTAAACAAATTTTAGATTTTGGTAAAAAGAATCCAACAATTCCCAAGAAACATAAAAATAGGTTTTTTTTTTGAATTTTGTCCATAAAGTCTACATTTGTTACAGGTTCGGCAAAAGGCGCTGACAAACCCTTTAGAATACATCAGAGTTTCCGAAACTGCATTCCTTTTGTAGATCCATGCTTTGGGATTTTAGATCATGTAGGCTAAATTAAAAAAAAATCGATACAAAATAGGTCAAATTTGGCAGGATCTGTACTTGGCCCTATTGTGTAATTGAGTTCGTTTTAAATTTTGAAGATCATAATTTTTGCAATTTTCAATTTCAAAATCGTTTATTTTTGGACTCGAAAGAGATTTCGACTTCAATGGTTATTCGATTGATAATTACAAAAAAATCTAACAAAATCGGCCAGAAATGGTAAGAAAAAACAGAAAATTTTCTGAAATTTTGTGAAATTTTATGTAAATCCAACCAGATTAGAAGTTACTGATTTATTTCCAAAAATGTTTGATTCTGCCCCACTGTGCAATGTAATAGCATGTTTTAAATAATTTCATTTTAAGAACCCAAGTGACTTACCAATTTTGATTTTTGTTTCATCTAATTACCAGCTTTAGTTTCATTTTACGTTAACAATGTAACGATTGCTCAAGATATTTTGGTAGAACAAAACAAATTTAAAAGAAGGCATTCAAACTCACCTCTCATTTACTCACTCCAGCACCCCACTCATTGTATATTATAACGAATTCATTCATGGTCATAAGCATTTTTCTCTATTCTTCCATTCCCATATTATGTGTTTTTGATTTCCTCTCGTTCCCCAAAATCCCTAAATTCCCGCTAAACAAAATCCACAATAACAGGTGACGTTTTTTAGAAACTAATGCTAAGGATACCCACAAATGACGAACCTATACCCGCTATCACCACCACTACCACCAGCAACACGAAAACAGCCACGGAAAATGACATAAACAATGCAGTAGATCCAAATAAAATTCATAACAAAAGGTTAGAACATAAACAAATACAATTGAATGCAGAACCCGCTGCTTATATAATAGTTATAAGGAATAGTACAAGTAAGATAGGTAGTAAGTCGCGTAGAAAACGTTCCACAGAATATGCCACTTTAGAACCAATCGATGAAAATTCTTTAAATGCTTTGCGTAAAACATATAAGAATTCTTTGAAAGAAATTACCTTAAATCCTAATGAGACTCCAGCTGAAGCTTTAATGCGTTATAATGCTGAATCTATACGAGAGGCTTTAGCAAAGGCCAATCAACAGCCTATGGAAATATCAGCAGGAGGGGAACAGGAAGAGGTTAAGGAGGGCAATGTAGCAAATGAAGTAGAACAACAACCTAATCAGCCGCAGCACCTAATGCAACAACAACTGTCTCAAGGCTATGCTTTAAGTAAGAATGCTCAATATATACCCGTAAGTGCTACTGCTTCTAATCAGCTAAATAATGGACCTTATATAACTTATCCAGTGCATATGCAACAAACACCACCTTTATCCGTACCCTATAACCAACCAAATACAGCCTATGATCCCTCACTTAATCAAGAGGGGGTTTATAATAATTTTATTACGAAATATACTACTCCAGCAGAATATAGCAATAATAACAAAATAACAACACAAAATCCCTTTTTATCCATGTATAACTCCTTGGAATCTGTACCCTATATAGATGATTATAGTGAAGCTAATCCACCATATCAAATAGCAAATCATAATACTATAAATACGCCAGCAAAAGCTTCTAAATCTGTAGTGTATCAAAAATCCTATGTTCAACCTCAATTAACTTATAATCATTTGTCTACGCCTATAACAAAGTCTGCCAATGCCATTAATAATAAAAATTTGCAACAGATTTATACGACTGGCCATCATATCACAGATTATGGCAAAGATCAAACCTTTCAATATGATAACTTTGTAAATAAAATGCAAGGCCTAAAAAATCTTCCAAGATTTTACACTAATAAAAATAAAAATGGTCAGATTTCCAGACATCCCCAAAACTCTCGCTTCAAAGTGGTAAGAACCCAAGAATCTTCTTCGTTTGAAAACTTAATGACAGTCATTAAAGAACGTTTAGCCCAATGCTGTAATGATTGCAAAGACAAAATTTTAAAAAGTCTAGATGAGACCCTAAAACAAAAACATTATGGTAATAGCAATAAATTAAAAGCTTTGGAAATAAATGTTAAACCTTATGCCACTATAATGGATAAAACACATCCCATAACTTATCGCAAATCCAGCGGTAAGGAAGATTTTGAATATAAGCAATGGCTAACGGAAATGTCCGAGAAGGGTTATGATAAAAGCTATCTAACCAAACAACATCAACGAGAATATTTAAAAGATGGAAAATTAAATTTGCATATAGAGAATGAAGGAGATCATGAAACTGAACAAGATAATATATTTTATAGAAATAATCAATCGTATAAAAGAGAAACCACTGTGCCGGAAATAGAAGTAGAACCAGAAACAGAGGCCGAAATAATAACAGCTCCTATAGGAATTGAAAATAATATTGAAAAGTTAGAAGAACCGGAAGTTGATGAAGAGGAGCAGGAAGATGAAGAAGATGAACACGAAGAAGTGGAACTAGAAGAAGAGCCAGAAATTGAAACTGAAAAACCGCAAACAAATGAATCAAAAGATAAAAAATTAAGTAAGAAATTTGTTAAAGAAACTATTAAAAAAGAAGATAACGATAAAAAAGAAACTCAAGTTAATGGAAAAATAGTAAAAACCCAAAATTTAAACACCACTAAAAGCATGGAAACTGCTGAATCCACTACCCATAGTGTCTATGCTTTAAGAGGACAATTTCGGCCACACAATCACAGTCCTATGCCATTTGCTGTAAGGCAGGGAAAACAATTTAACAACTACAAAAATATTAACAAGTTGGGCAGTACCAATGCAATACCAAAATTTAATGATGGACAAGAAAATACTATAGATAAAGATGATAAACTAGAAGAAATTTTGGATATTTTACATGACCTCAGTAAACACAGTAAGGAAAAATTAAAAGAAACTAGTAAAGAAGAAAACTCAAAAACCGCTACCATGGCAGACCTCTCAACCACAACCTCTACAACAACAACAAAGCCCCTACCTACATCAACTCCAGCAAAAGCTTTAATAACTCCTTCAGGCATTACAGAAGTTAAGGTTATTGCAGAAACCTTAAATTCTAATACCACAAAAACCAAGGAGGAAAAGCCCAAGAAATTAAGTCGCAAAAGAGTGAGACTTTCATCGAAAAGCCGGAAATTATTAAAAAATTCTCCAGCGTATAATGATACAAAATTGGAATCTACAAAGAAATAATTATTATGATTAGTGAATAATTAAAAATAGTCATATTTATACTGATTTAATGTATTTATTTTTAAACCTTTTTTGTATGCCTCATTATTTCAAGCATATAATAATCATTTAGAAAAGGATTCCGCTGTAACATTTATCACTTGCAGTTCATATTACAAAGTTGTATGATGGTAAAGTAAGCAAATTTGAATAATAATAAGATAAAGTTTTATTAGGGATTTAAATAAAATCCTATATTATATTAATTTATTTGTTTACGTGCCAGTGATAAATGTACAGGTGAAATTCGTTATATCTTTCATAGGTTAAAGTTTGGAAGTGTGATTTCATGGAGAAGGAGGTAAAAGATTTTTTTATACTTAATGGTAACTAGAATTTTTATATTTATGTTTTAAATTTCTTGTTGTTCTAATGTTAAAACAATTCTTTTAAATCTTAAAAAAAGAACTCTTTTAGATTCCATTAATAATTTTTTTGTAAGCGTAACAGATTTAGTTCAGTTTGTTTTTAAAGGCTATAGTGATATCGCAGTTTGATCGTTATCTTTTTCCAATTTAAACTTCATCAAACTTCAAGTTCTTGATAGTTTTTGGGGCAATGCATTTCCAACAGAAATGCATTGCATGAAGAAAGTTTTATAATTACGTGTTATTTAATATTACATTATTAAATTTTTTTTTGCACCGAAACTCATTCTCTCTTTATACATATGCTTTTGAAAGTTCCCCTAGGCTACTCTTCATTATATGAGTTCTCATCCAAGTTCAATGTTAAGAGCCTTTATGCATTAATTCATATCGTTTTTAATGAAAAATAAATGTTATTTTCAAGATAAATGTACAACATACAGTGCTACGATTTTTTCTGAAAATTTACGGATTTAATCCCAAAAAGCCATTTTGGATACCTTGTTCTCAAGTTAAGCGTACCTCTGCTTGAACATTCTAAATCGAACTAAACAAACCACTATTTTAACTGGTTGCGCAATATATGTCGGAGCATTGTAGTGATGCAAAATCCCCCAATTTCCTTGCTTTTCCAGGTTTTTAAATGCCTGGAAAATGTTACCTGATCGTTCCCCAAATATTCTTCTTGCATTTGGTAGGAATACTGAAAACCAAAAGTCTTCTTTAAACTTTTTTAGCAATCTAGTATAAAACAATGTGAATTAAAGCATATAATAAATCGTTTGACTTAAAAAATATTTAATAATACACAAATTTGATGAAATTTAATGTAAAATTCATTAGAATTGAAGAAAAAAAAAAAAAAGGTCACTGAGGGCCAAATCGAGAAAATATGCAATTTTTGTCTAATCGGTCTTACAGTTTCATTATAATAAAATACTAATACTGCTGAACAGTCGAAATCAATCAAGTCACTACAACGAAAAATATAAACTTACAATGTTCCAACAGCTCCTTCAAAGAGCTCTTATTGTCGTTGAATAGACTTGATTTGACATATACAGTAATCACTTTACCTCTTGGAATGTTTCCAACCACAGTTAAGAAATATCTTTCAATATCGAAAGAATTTCAGACTGAAACATTTTCATTTAGAAGTCTACAAGATCTCCATATGTTTGTTCCTGTTAAGGAGACACCTGACCCCGTACCTGAGTTAATTTTTCGATTTGTTTACGAACAAGACATAGTAAAGGGAAAGTCATATGTGTGGAATATTTTAATATGTCGAATTAATTGAAAAATTTTGAATAATATCCTTTAATGATCGTTGTACCGTTTTTAAGGTAATTAATTGGAACTGAATCACGAATATTTAATAAAGTTTTTAAAATCCAATTAAATACTGAAAGATCCATCTTTGCCTACTATGGTTCCGATTTCCATAGAAGCTTTCACAGATTTCACAATTTCTGCTCCAATTGGATTTCTTTATGTTCAGGAAAAATATAATAGAATGATATTATTTAGAGATCGCTGTTCCTTTAAATTCATTTCTTGGAAGAATTGAACTGTTTTGTCACATTCTTTTCTGGAATAAAGAATGCTTTTAGACATTCTGTTTAATATTTGAATGCGTATTCCTCACAAATGTAGGAAGAAGGAATTAAATTGAGGCATAAATCAATTGTTGTCATTCTGTGAAAATTTTGATTATAATTCCATATTTCTTTGAAAGAATATGACATTAACTAACCGCAAAAATAAAAACGTAATGATATTGAAGGGTTTTGTAATTAATTTTTAAGTTGTATTTTTCAAAATATCTCAACAAAATGAAATCTCTTCCAAGCTTAACCTAAACATTTCATTAAAAATTTAATATAAATTTTGTAACATATCATTTCTAAATCATATTTTTTACATTCCTCTTAATTTATATTTCATGCATTATATACTACTATACTAAACAACATTTCATCAAATTCATACGGCCAGTAATCCAACATCGACATCATTTCCATTACCACCCTCCACCACTACCCCATCAACAGTAACGACAACATCAACATCATCATCATCATCATCATTTTCACCGCCATCACCGTCAGAAAGTTCAAATAATTCAGATCCCGAAGTTGGTTCACTTTTCTCCTTTGAGCCGCATATTTTACAACCCTTTATGGGTTTACATAGTGTTGATCGTGCCGATGATCCTTGGCATCATAAACCCTATAATCTCTATCAGCCCATCTTTACCGGAGGTGGTACATTTGAAGAGTACTTAAAGACAGGACGTTATAAAAGAGATCTTACCGATTCAGCATCCTCACCATTAGCAACGTTGTCGAAAAATCCCAATGTATTAACTCCGGATATGTTAGTGCGTCTTTTGCGTATTAAATCAAGTTTTAAAAAACAATATCCTGGACTCTATAAAACGATGATGGGTCAATTTGGTAACGATAAAACGACAACGATTAGTATAACACCTCCGGAAGTACCAAAACATGTTTCCTATAAAAATGTTGAATTAGCAGCGGCTGAAATAAATCCTTTGGAATCCTTAATACCCACTTATCAACAAGATTTGCAAAATATTTTACGAGCCCAAAAGCAAAAGGAACAAGAAGGTTCTCTAATAAATTCCTATAAAAATGAGTTTAATTTTTGGGGTAACCCACAAGAAGTAGATACAGCTAAGACACCCCAGGAGGAAACTCATATAGTTTCTTCACAACCTGAACACTTAAATTTAACTCCTCAAAATGAGGAGTCAAGTTTTTGGGAAAATCCCCAAGAAACTCTTAAAACATTAAGTGAAACACAATCATTTTTAGAAACACCTGAAAAACTTTCTCTTCAAGAACCTCAAAATTTTTGGGACAATTCTCAGGAAACACTAACAGAACCAAAATTGTTTTTAGAAAGTCCTCTGGAAAATATAAACGAACATACGAATATTAAAGAGAATAGCCAAGAATTTGTAAATGAACCCCAAAGTTATTGGGAAAATTCTCAAGAAATTTTAAAAACTTTACGGGAACAAAAAGAACTATTGACTAAGCCTCAAGATATTTCAAATGAAGAACAAAGTTTTTGGAAAACTCTAGACGTAGTTAAAGGCAAAGATTTAAACTCTTTAAGTGAAGAACGTAACATTTGGAATAGTCATTTAGAACCATCTGTGGTAGAAAAACGTAGCAGCTTTTGGGCAGAACTAGAAGCAGCAGAAGAAGAACGTAACCAACAACAACATCAATTGGATGATTCAGAACCTATTTTTGACTTTGATGAAGATTTTGAGTAAAAATATCATTATAAATTGCTATACGTATCTAACTCTTCATTATTTGCATTGTATTTGTAGTTATCTTGCATTTAATTAAGTATAAAAAAAAAACAAAAAAAAAAAAAATAAAAATATGTATATATAAATAAAAACTTATTTGTTACAATGTATTGGCTGTATTGTATTTATTTTGTTTTAAACATAGAACGGATTTTAATACTAAAAAAATTATCTTTTTATTTCAATCTAAAAACAGTCTTTGGTGTTCTAAAAATAATAAAAATTCACCATAATTTTTTTTATTTTCATCATCAAAATTTTTCATTTTGATCGATATAAAAAAAATATAATATAAAAAATATAATCATTAGAAAGCAAAAGAAAATGTAAGAATATATATCTATATATATAAAAATGGTGTAAAAAATTTATAATAATTCATAAAATGAGAACGGCTGGGCCGATTTCTGTAAAATTTTTTGTCAGTTGTTCGTATTTTCGAGGAGAAGGTTTTTACGGAAGAAAATTTGAAATTTGAAATTTTGTGTGAAATTATTCCTTAATGGCTTTCCAAATCAAACAACAGAAAGTTCTTAATGTAAATCATGGAAAATTGCGAAAAATGCGAAATGCGGAAAATTAGAAAATATCCCCGCAAAAGTTGGAAAATTGGAAAAATCGAAAATTGATTGAAACAAATCGAAAAACATTGTTCATCAAATCGCTTTCTACTGACTCCATTCAAATAAATCACATTGAAAATGTAAATATTTGTGTTGTATTATTACTCCAAAGTTTATCTGAAGGCTTAAAATTGGGACGAGGCGAAGTTCGCCGGGTCCGCTAGTTTGTTATATAATCAAGACAAACATAATATTGATATCAGAATACAAGTATTTGTATAAATTTCCCAAAAATATACTTTACACATTCATTGAGTAACAAAGCAAAAGTATACATAAGTTTAACTAAAATCGTTTATCCGAAAACTTTATAATTTTATTTTTCAATTATTATAAATATCTTTAATGTTTAAAATATTTATATTGGAAAATAAAAATCCTAAAAAATATTTAAGGGATTTTTATTTTCCAATATAAATATTCATGATGGTGAAAAAATAAATATCTTTTAAAATAAATATAAGTATGAAAGAATTTTCAAGTTATTGCTTTTTTACCCAAACTTTTGTTTTTGTTTCAAAAAATATTTTCTAGTATTTTATTTATTTGAAATTTGTATGTATTGTGTGAATACATTTTAAATATTTTTTCATTCAATGAAATTGTTGTTGTTGCTTAGATTTTTTTTCAACCGATGAAAAAAGTGGAAAATCATTTTCAACTTTTGTAATAAATATCACAAAAGATTTTTTTATTTCGATCAAAAACAAAAGGATTTAATTATTGATAGAGAATACATCCCAGTATTTCCGAGAAATTTTAAACTTTTCATGTATCGCTTTCCCGGGAATATTTTAGGCGTCAATTTAAACAAAAACTTTTAGTATTTTTTTACGAAAATTAAAGTAAAAATAGAGCTGGAAACTATATTTTAACAACAACTTCATTATGTAGTTTTTATGTACAATTCATTAAATGTAGAGTTTTTCATTTGCCTGGTCTTTTTCCGCTCGCCGGAAATCGGAATTGATTTTTAAATTTCCCGGAATCTCGGGAATTCCCTCCAAAAATTAATAATTAAAAATTTTAAAATATTTATAAGATTATCTACCTTATAAAGATTTCTAAAGCCCTATTCTTTCCATGTTTATATCCCATTTCTATGAATTAAGGTTCTTCTTATACAAAAGTATAATTAATTTTATTTTTATGCTACACTATTAATCTATAGCTAAAGTAAACCTGAGCTCAAAAATTAGTTTACATCATGTCCAGAATACTTTATATATATATATATATATATATATATATATATATATATATATTTATTTATTTATTTATATTTTATATTTATTATATATATATTTATTTATACATAAAGGATTAAATATTTCTTGCGTTGACGTTTCCTTCACGTCAGTTTATTTCCTTAAATTCGATTAAGCTTTCATTGGTATTCTTAACATTGGTTTCTGTTTCAAAACACTTTGAATATTTAAAATTGAGTACTTTACCTAACAGGTAGGAACGAAATCTATTCAATAAGCGAAGAATGGTCGTGCAAGTCTCCTTTTGCTCGAATTGTACTAAGAAAATTTTCCAAACAGTCTTGAATCAATTTTCTCGCTAAAATTAACTTTGTATTATAATTTTCTTCCAGGTATTTATACAATGCATTGTTATTTTGAATTATTCCTCTTTGGAATAGAAGCAAATTTCTACCAACTCGGGAAGGAGACAATTTATCAGCAACACAATAACAATAATAAATATGTTAATTTTGTATCTATGATAGATAGGGTATAATTGTTGAATGATGTGGAAAGTTAAGTGATTTAAAATAAATAATTTTATTTCCTTTACTATGGGTGGTCAATAATAAATATAAATAAAGATATTTAGTTATTAACCTTTGTCGTCTTTAGAAATTCAATTCTATAATGATGAAGAATACATTTGCTATGACAATATCTTTCAGACATTGGGATGGCACTTCTGCTCAGCCTAGTATTTGTACCCTTTTTAATAATATACTTTGGGTCAAATTGAGCTGAACATACAATTAGAATTTTCGGCAATCCTTCATATCTTATGTTACAACCACTTTTGTTGGGTAATGTTGGAACTTGAAAAAATACACATTTGTATTTTTGTTGAAGTGTCCTATGTTACAGTAGTTACTGAATATGCAGCTCATGTTAAAAAATTACGTACTTTTTTTTATTTGTTTACAAATTTATATTTTTTTATTTATTTTTTAATTTAACAAAATATTTGAAAACAAAAAGTAAACAAAAAACTAGAATTTTGTTAAATTGTAAGGTAGCACACACAGAATACAAAGAATGGAAAGAAAGTCTCTTTCGTACAACAACAACATTTCTCTCTCCTCACATACAAGTTCTGGTGTGAATTGAACACAAAAAACATTCCTTTAAAATTTAAGGAAAATTTTTTCACTAGCGCAAAATATTTGTATTATTTTTTCACACACATTTATTGCATTTTAACTCCCGTAATATTTTCCACAAACCGAAAAAATATTTTTTTTGATATTTTTGACATTCCTTTTTTGTATATTGAAATTTATATTGAACGAACAAAGTTGTTACTTTTGGTATTAAAAACAAAACAGAATTTAAAATAATTTTAAATTATTTTCATATTCATCAACAAAAACCAAAAAATGTAATTATAGTTATATTTGTGAAAGTAATCCGCATCAAAAAAAAAAAACGAAAATTTATGAAAATCTGCGAATGTATTGTGATTAATGATATTTAATAATTTTTGAATACTCTTTTGTGCAACTATGTGAGATTTAAAGGTTAGGTTTTTTTGCCAACAGAGTTTTTTTTTTTTTTTTTTTTTTTTTTGTTGACAATCCTTCCATTCTTTGTATTCTTTTGGCACTATCTTATTATTTCTATATCATGGGTTTAAATTTAAATGTAATAAACTGTTTATGTTATAAATATTAAGAATGATTCTAATTGTGATAACATTTATGTTGTATTGTGCAATTGCGGAATTAGCAGAATATTATTTAATAATCTCACGTTTATTTTACATTATCATGACAATATATCGCTCATTTGCTGCAAGAACTTCATGTGAGATTTAAGTCGTGATATGTGTTATCGCGGCTTTTGTTATGTGTCTCAATTCTTAATTGTTTAATTGTTTAAAAGATAACAATTTTACATACATTTATCTTTAATTTGATTACAATACAACAAAATCCGATACACATATGTATAATATTTTGTATTCTCTTTCTCAAATCTATTTCCCTACTTATTATTGTGTTATTTGTTAAAGTATTATATGAAGAAAAAACAAATTTTTTTAAGTAATAACTTTGTGAATAAGTGTATTATTTTTAAATGATTTATAATATTGTAATTTTCGAAAAAATGTTAAAATGTTCATTATTTTATTTTATTTTATTTTATTTTTTGCTTTGCTCTAAATAGTTTTTTTTTTTTTAATGAAAAATGTTGGCTAAAATTTAATTTTTTGTAAACACGTATTTTTATATATTCCAGCATCAACCTTAAAGTATATCATTCGACTTAGAATAATTTTCTGATTCCAAGGTAAATTAATCAGCTAACGATATTCAACCAGCTGAGATTATTTTTTGGCAGCAATATGTGTTCTAAAATCTGTAGTGACAGATTGTTGTTTATGTTTACAATCTTAAAAAAAAAAAATGTGTTTACTTTTGTGCTATTTCTTGTTATTACCTCTTTTATTACGTGAAATGTCAAATGTATTTTTGTTTTATGTAAACAATCATGTGATATGACAAAACTAAAGTTGTCATAAGAGATTTCAATGCAAAAACAAAATTCATTGAGTTTTTTTAATGTTGTAGTTGTTGTAGAGTTGTCTTTACTTTTCTTCTTGTACCATGTCTGATTCCATTTACGATGTCCATCCATCTGGCAGAAAGAACAAGTCGTAATTTTAAAGATAATTTATGAAATTTGGAACATATGACTATTTTTGTGTAACGACGGAGCCTATTAAAATTGGTTATGATCGGCCCATTATTTCACCTAGCGCCCATGTAAATATTCCCCCGGAATAGGGTTTTAATACTCATTAATGCCTTATTTATGTCACTATTTCAATAAAATTTGTTACAAATAAATTTTATATAAGAGTAAATCAGAATTTCAAATTTCATCGGTCCATAATTAAGCACATCTTCCATATAAGACTAGAAAATCACTTTAACTCTCATAAATGCCAGTATTATATTTGACATAAATAAACTTTATATAAACAGAAATCATAGTAGGGATTGGTCCATAATTGACTATAAGTCTCATATAAGAACATTTCCCAAAATCTCTAAAATCATTTTGAGACTCAAAACCAATGGTGTAGTATATCGTATTTAGGGCTTGATAGTCTTGTTTTTATTGATAAATAGAATTTTTTATTTTTTGGTGAAAAATCGAATTTTTTAGTGAAAAATCAAATTTTTAGTGAAAAATCAAATTTTTAGTAAAAATCAAATTTTTAGTAAAAAATCAAATTTTTAGTGAAAAATCAAATTTCTAGTGAAAAATCGAATTTTTAGTTAACGCAAAAACGACTCGTCTAACTTACATTTAAAACAAAAACAAAATTTCAAAATTTGTCGTTTTTGCGCTCGTGTTATAAAAACAGGCAGTAAAAATATATTTTTTTTTTTAGCGAAAATTCGAATTTTTAGTAAAATATCGATTTTTTTTAGTAAAAAATCTAATTTATAATGAAAAACCTAATATTTAGTGAAAAATCGGATTTTAGTAAAAATGTGGATTTTTGATAAAAAATTGGAATTTTGGTGAAAAATTGTAACAAAAAATTATTTTTTTTTGTAAGAAATCAACAAATTTTTAAACAAAATAAATTTTAACAGAATTCATAAATATAGGTTTCACAATGTTATATGTAATGTTATTTTAAATTTCCATATAGATTTTCAAAAAATTTTAAAAAAATAATATATAACACAATAAGTCAAATAATATTCTTAATGAGTTGGCTAGTTATGTTATTTTTAAATTATTCGAACTTAAAATTGAAAATATTTTTAATTTGATATCAAATCAGATTACTGGGGGTCATAACTTTGGAAGGATATTAAAAATTATCCTGTTTCCCATTCTGGAGAGAAGCTTCTTTTTCAAAAATTTTGAATAATTTTCAATGGTAAATGTTGCGACCTTTTGAAGATAACCGATGTTAATAAAGTCAAAATATTTTAGAAGCTGTCAAGTTATAAGTTCAAATGTAATTTGTCAAGTTGAAAACAATTTGTAGTTATATAAAAAGTAGAATATATATATATATATATATATATATATATATGGTCTCAGGCTAATAAATATCTAAATAAAAATCATGACATTTTAAGGTAATTTAATATTAATTAGAATTAAAAAATATGATTTTTATCCAAAATTTTGAATTTTAAAATCCTAGTGCCAAGCAGTACCAAGGTTGTATTTTTCATAGTAATGGTATTATTAGATTCCCTGAGATCTTTTCTAAACACATTCTTTCGGCCGCTTAAAAATTCGTAGAATATAACCCTTTACTGAAAATGGCCCTTCAAACTCATTAATTTATACTGCAAAAACTTGCAAAAAAATTTTTTTTTTGATAGAAATTAATAAAATAAAAATGTAATTTAAGTTAATTATACAAAATTGTTAAAAAAATCTCATTTCCATTTTCATACTTAACAATATTAAAACATAAGAAAAATGTATGCATATTTACACACCTACTTATGTACAAATAAAAAACCCTTCTAATTTTACAATTATTTTTACAAATACAAAATTTGTTAGAAAAAATACAAGAAAAATTTCATTAAGAACAAGTTACTAAATTTCATAAAAATTCAAAAATGCGCATGTATCTTATTATGACGTGTGAATATTAAAAATAACTCATCACTGTATTAATGGCAAGTCAAAAAAAAAAAAAAAAAAAAAATCATTGTATTTATATTCAATTACAAATTATGAAAAATAAATTAAAAAATAATCCTTATGGAAAATTACATTCGGAAAAAAAAAATTATTTATATACATTCTTTCATGGAATTCATGATATATAAAATAAATTTCACACATTTATGAAATTATTAAGCATCAATAAATCAAAATATTTCGCTATTAGAATATTAACAAATTTACTTCAATCATTTTTAATTAACTATGTATCAGCACACTTAACAAAATCAGACAATGTTTTTCATTACACATTTTCTTACTTAATATTAAAACACAAAAACACGCATAAATATGATCCGTTTTGTATTTTTAAAAATATTTGTAAAGATGTTGGTTTTCAATTTTATAAAAATATAACAATATCCCAATGAACATTTTCTTTCAAAAAGTTAATTAAAGAATTAATTATTTTAAACTTAAATGTCTATATCATTTTCCTATAGTATAAAACTAAGAACAAATTACCCATGACCATACCTAACAAACTCAAACATATTTTTTCATTAAAGTCAAAAACTTTATACAAGTTTATTTTATGCATATGAAAAAAAAGAAAAAAAAAATCCCAAGTTCATTGAAAAACTACTAATTTCCATCTTCATACTTAACAAAACTAAAACATAAGAAAAATTAACAAAAATTTGCTAAAAATTATTCAAAATATATTCATTAGTTTTGATGATTCATAAATATATAAAAATATTTCAGTCAGCCAGCGTTCAGTTTAATATACATACGAGGGCGGATCAATAAGTTCGTGATTTTTCGAACTTCCCTTATAGTTATATGAAATGCAACACTATTCCCATCAAGTACCACCTGTTAATAGACCACTGTCAAAATTTGAGCAAGTGTCGTCATTTACTTTGCGTTTAGCAACTGTTCAAAACATAGAACCTCGTGTATTTTTCTAAAAATGGAAAAAAGTGAATTTGGAATGCTCATTAAACATTATTTTTTGCGGAAAAAAAACCATCAATCAAACCAAGGAAAAGCTCGATAAATACTATGGGGACTCTGCACCATCGATTTCAATGGTAAAAAAGTGGTTTACTGACTTTCGTTGTGGTCGCACAAATACAAATGACGCTGAACGAAAAATCCTATTTTTTACGCAAAGTAAATGACGACACTTGCTCAAAATTTGACAGTAGTCTATTAACAAGTAGTGCTTGATGGGAATAGTTTTGCTTTTCATATAACTACGAGGGAAGTTCGAAAACTCACAGACTTATTGATCAGCCCTCGTATCAACTACATGAAAACAAATAAATAAACATGTATCTTATTACAACATATTAAATATAAAAACACCAATACTATTCCTTATACACAGAAAAAAAAATTGTGCATAAATATAAAAATATAAGAATATTGTCTTAAATATTAACACTTTTTTATATTTTTTGAAATGAATCAAAAGTCACAAAGACTTAAACAAATTATTTAAATTTTCATTTATTTTTTCAATTAAAGTAAATATTTTATTATTTAACTAACTATTATAGTGAGACCGCACAAATTTTGTGTGAACCTTTATACTATTATATCGCATTGATGAAATGAAAATAGGTCAGATAGCTCCAGGGGGAGAGGTAGCCCCTATACAGAGAAAATATAATTTTTTTTCTCATCCAAAGGACTATTACAGTGAAAATCTTAATAACATTTAAAAGTAATTTTCATATCAAATTTCGAATAGGATGAAGAGATCCAAGGGGAGTAGTAGCTTCCATATAAAATAAATATTAGTTATCGCATCAAATAGGGTAGCGAAGCGCACCGTTAAAAGGTAATAAATAACAAATTTAATACATTGGAATTTTACAAAAGTTCGCACATATTTTTGGAAGATATAATCTCTTCGGTGCAGAATAAATATTTTATAAATGGAAGACAATATTAAATTAATTCGGCTGTATTCGGCAGTACCGAATCTTTTATACCCTTGACCACCTTACCGACAAATAGTAAAATCTACGCCTCAAATTTTGTGGGAACTTTTATCCTATTATACCGCATTGATAAAATGAAAATAGGTCAGATAGCTTCAGGGGGAGAGGTAACCCCTATATAGAGAAAATATATTTTTTTTTCTCATCTAAAGGACTATTACAGTGAAAGTCTTAATAATATTTAAAAGTAATTTTCATATCAAATTTCGAATAGGGTGAAGAGATCCAAGGGGAGTAATAGCTCCCATATAAAGTAAATATTAGTTATCGCATCAAATAGGGTAGCGAAGCGCACCTTTAAAAGCTAATAAATAACAAATTTAATACTCTGGAATTTTACAAAAGTTCGCACATATTTATGGAAGATATAATCACTTCGGTGCAGAACAAATATTTTATAAATGTAAGACAATATTACATTAATTCGGCTGTATTCGGCAGTACCGAATCTTTTATAACTTTGACCACTACCGACAAATAGTAAAATCTACGACTTAAAGTATGTTTTCATATTTCATTTATATTCAGCGTTATCATTTTAGCGTTTTTCGTGCTAGATTTAGCGCTTTTTAACAATTCAAAAGTCACACTTTTTTCCGTGGCTCGTTTTACTTTAGACACATGTCGATTAGGAACATGTTTCTAAGTCCTTATTAACTAATAAAAAATAGTATCTTAGAGTTTATGTAAAACTTTAGAGAATTATTATTTTTAGTAAATCATAGACATCTATGAGTTGAACAAAATTTTACTAGCTCATAAGGCTAGTAGAATTTTTGACAAAAGTATATAATTTTTCGACGTTTAAAATTGGTAAAAAAAAAAATTCAATGTTGTAAAATATTAATACTAAATTTTATGTCATGACTTCATCACATTATATTCTTTAAAATACTTTATATTCATTATTAAATGTCTTTTCCCAAGATAGAGTGTGACTTTCCAAATGAATTTAAAATGTAATCAAAACATTTAAGATTTGTTCAAGACAAGAGATATGTCTTTTTCACATTTTTAATTTTTTAATGATAAAATTTTAACTTGTCAATATTTTACAAAGTTTTCATTTCATACAACAGAAATAAGAATTTTTCTCACCAGAAAAAAAAAACATTTTTTACCATAGAACATTAATACTATTTTTTATTAATTTTCGAGCTCACCAAAAATTAAAACGATTTTTTCATTACATTTCGAAATGCCAAAAGATATCTTCAGATTTATTTCTTTTAAAGTGGTCATTTGAGGTGTCTATTCGTTTTTCCATTCCCATCGAATAAAGTATTTATTAGCAATTTTCTAGATTCTTTTAAACACGTTCCTATTTATTTTAGGAATTACCTTTCTTAGAAAAAATTGGACTGATTAAATCAAAGGTTTTGCACAAAAATTAAAAAAAATCTAATTTTTCCACTTACTTCTGTAGTAAAAACATCAATTTTAAATTTGATTCGAAATACAAGCTCGTCAAATTTACAGGTTTTAGTCAGAATTAGTTAGAAATTGTCAGAAAAACTGACTAAAACTTGCAAGTTTTACAAGTATTGGAACAGAGCTATAATTCTCTATTTTTGCTGAAAATATTTAAAAAAAAAAACAAATATGGACCTTGTAATATTTAAGTTGTTACACTTAATAAAATTTAGATTTTAATTAAAAAAAAAAAAAAAAGAAAATGGGCCAAAAATCAAAGGACCTTTTCCTGTGCGTTTTGGTTACAAAACGCTGTTTATAATTACAAAAATAATCTAAATTTTTTCCAAACTAAAAAAATGTAAACACAAAATTAAACTAGCATAGCAAGCGTTGCTTCCTTAAAAAAAAAATAACAACACACTGACAGCTTCCGACGACTACTAAATTTATATACATATGTTTATACAAAAAACAACAACACTGAGTCATTTCAGTGCTTCTATTTCCAACTAAAAAACGTTCAACCATCCATAAAAAATGATTGTGTGTATATACTCGCATATACAATCAACAACTACCCAGCAAAAACTTTTTGGTTTTCGGTAAGAACAACTACTTATTAAAGTAGTTTCTTGGTAATGAGGCGTCATTATTATTTGCCTACTCTGTATTACATTAATAAGTACTAAATAGTATAATAGCACGGTAATACTGCAATCACGTGGATGAGTTGGCTAGAGCGCCGGATTAACAATCAGAAGGTTGTTGGTTCAACCCCGTTCTGAAGCTGTAAGTTTTTTATAACAAAATGTCTAAAAAGATATTTTAAACTAAATAGAGTTTTTGTCGCTTAGGATGCTATGTGCGAGATGGTGTACTGAGTAAGACGTTAGTAAGTAAAAATGAATGGTTAGTTTGTGTCCGAGTTCGAGTCTCACTGACGGCAAAATTTCTTTGTTTTTTTATATTTTTGTTTTCGTTTGAGTACATATTTTTTAGTACCCCTAGAGTCAAAAAATAACTACATGAATTTGTAGACAAGTCGAACAAAAATAACTAGTTATTCAGGCAAAAAATAAGTAGTTTATTTATGTTTCCAATTATACCTGCTAGCTTACCAGGAAAGCAAAGTTTTTGCTGGGTACTGCTGACTTATACAAAAAACAACAACACTGAAAGTCATTGCAAAGCTTTATATATATGTTTGTGTGTATATATTTTGAATAATTTTTTCAGATTTTTGCCTATAACTCGGTTGTGTATGGTCCGACAGGTTAATTAAAAAAACCCAAATTTTAGAAAAATATTTACAACAGATTGTAACTAATTCTGAAGCTTATATAGAAGCTCCACAAAGTCCATTTTGACCGATATCTCAGCTACTAATGAATCGATTTTGTTTATTTCTTTCGAAAAAACATTAAAAACAAGATTCCGAATTTTCTGTGAAAAAAGGGGCTTAGAAAAGTCGAAAACAAATACGCTTTAAAAGCCTTTTCGATTTTTTGGCGATATCTCGACTATTAATGGACCGATTTTGTTGATTTTTATTAGCGTCATTCATGATGTATAAAACATATACATCCGATAACTGGGCCTTTATAAAAACTGATTACAACAGACAGACGGACAGACGGACATCGTTATATCGACTTCTCTATCAATAAGTATCCAGAAAATATATACTTTTTGGGGTCTTAGATAAATATTGTAGAAATTATAAACGAAATGACAAACTTATATATACCCTTTACATCTGTGGTGGTATAATAAGGATATGGTGCAAAATTTATGGACCGATTTGACTGATTTAAAATTCGAAAAAAATATTTGTGAATAATGAGGCCTATTGCTTATAAAGGAGTTTTAAAAAAATCTAATAACGCATTTTGGTTAATACTGGATCTACTTAGTTCATTTCTTCAACACAAAAATTCCTAAAAAATTTCAGACTTTTCTGTGAAATAATGAAGACTCTAGCTTACATAGGTGCTTCAAAAAGTCTTAGTTTATTGTTGTTGTTTTTCAGTATGCCGGTTGTTTATGAACCGATTTAGTGGATTAAAAAAACCGAAATTCAAGAAAAATATTTATGATCGATCTATATAAGAACAATCTCCGTAGAAATGTGTTTTGGCCGATATCTCTGTAACTAATGGATCGACTGAGTTCATTTTTGCAACAGAAAAATTCAGAAAAAATTTTCTGATTTTGTTTTGTAAAAGCGAAGCCCTTAATTTATATAGGGGCTTCAGAAAATTGAAAAACCGGAGTTTTAAAATTTTTGAACCAGGTCTTTTTGAGTTTCAATTGAAAATTTCTAGGAATAAATTTCGAAGTTTTGACACTTTATATATCTATGTTATCAGTAGGCTTGACGAACGCCATTTAAATAATTTTTAAGTTGAAAAAAAAAACCAAAAAATCGGGGTTTTAGACATATCTCCGATATTTATGAACCGATCTTGCTGATTTTCAATAGCAAAATTCGTAAAACGATATATATGTTGGTATATATATATATATATATATATCAGCAATCGGAAATTCATTTGAGAAATTTCCAATTGAAATTTAGCAAGATCGGTTTATAAATGTCGGAAATGTGCTTCATAAACGCCATTTCCAACGACGGAGGAGCGGTCAGAAGGGCATTGTTCTATAGATATCATTTCTTATAAGGATCCAGAAAATATAAACCACAGGTGTAAGTACCTTTTACATCTGTGGTGAATAATAAAAATAAATATTTGTTTCGGTTTTTATAACTCAGACATTTGTGAATCAAAATTGATCATTTTTATGCACTCAGGGGACGAATGTTGAATTTTCACATACACACGAAGTCATGGATTTGTTGGGAAATACTTACTAAACAATCCTTCTGTGGTTAGATATCTGAAAGTCACAGGTTGGATTTGGTGCATCATCTCATCAGTTGCAAGCTTTAATTCCTAGCAAATGGCATTATCAAAAGAAAAGCATATCGAATAGGATTTACAAAAGCTTTGATTTTACTTGTTCCACCGGTAGTTTCTGCTAGATGGGGCTAAAACAATAATATGTGTGCTAGAATTGGATCGATCGGTTATAAACCGGCCAGTCCAATTTGAAGGTCCATATTAAAACGAGGGCTTTTTTTTTATAAAAAGTCGATGTTTAAATTTTTACTTTGATTGCTTATAGAAGAAGAAAGAAGTCATAGTAGGCTAAAAAAATATATGTTAAAAATTTCTGCTATTTATTCTGAATTAAAAAGCTTATATTGTTCTTTTTTCGCAAAATATTATTTTAAAGAGTTATAGCGCAATTAAGATTTTAGTTACTTTTAAAACCTTTTTTAGGACAAAAGTCAAAGTTGACTGACTGGTTTACGACCGATCGACCCAATTTTTGCACACATGTTACTTTTTTAGCTCCATATACTAGAAACTGCCGGTGGAGCAATCATAATCAAAAATTTTGTATTCATGACTAGTCTAGTACACATAAAGCTGTCACATTTAATAACCAAGTATAACAATTGTGTTTTTTATTTCGAATTTTTTCCCCCAGTGTAGGATATGAAAATGATATTATAATCACTAACTTGCACTTCAAGAAGTTTTTTTTTTTTTTTAATATACACCTACATAAATTTGATATTAAAAAAATTGGTGCCGCATTTAACCATTTTTAATATTTTATTTACGACCAAAAATTAACTTAAAGAAAATACTAGCTTATGGCAAGATCACATTGATTTTTTTTACCTGTATCCATATAAAAAACTTGCTGAAAGTTAAATTTTTGATACTTCTTGTCATGTCTCAAAAGGACAAAATCAGCATTTGAAATGTGGTAGCATGAATACAAAATATATATCACACATTCATAAGATATTTAAACATTAAAAATTCTTAAGACAACAACAGCTTTTGTTTGTAATAATTAATGAAATTTATTCTCATTTTCATAAACGCCTGTTGTCATAATTTCAAATGTTACTTGAGGACAAAATATTTTTTATCTTTGAATTATTTATTTTTAATAAAGACCTTTTTAAATAATAAAATATAACAGCAAAAAGTCTGACCATATACCAACATGCCTACTTAATTAAAATAACTGCAAAAATAATAAGTAAAATAAATATGTAAGAAAAAAAAAAAAAACTTTCCAGTAATTTGTGTTTAACACGATACTAAACGTTGCAATACAACGATACTCCAAGGAGTTGTAAATAAAATGGAGGCATAAAATAAAAACAACAAACACAGTGTTTCCACACAGTAGGACATAGATATAAGTATATTTATTAGGGTATCCAATCGATTAATCGTCATTCGATTAACTCGATTAACTGTTCGAATAATTTAAAATTGTCTATTTTCGAATTTGTGTCGAATAACCGAAGTTTTATGGTGTTATAAATTAGAATAATTTTTTCATTTTTTATTATAAATTTATGTCAAGCACACCCTTTCTTAAATGTCTGTTACATCCAAGCAAATAATTTTAAGGCTAAATATAGCCCTTTTTGATTTTTAAAATTGCCTTAAAAATGGCTAAAATGTTATTATTTCAGCAACGAAGAAAATAATTTCTTGTTTGTTAATGCTAATTTTTATTTTTACAGAATCATCCATTTAAGGATAAAGAGTCCGTAAGGATATTCGTGGGGGCTCGCGAAGAAATTATATAAAATATCTTGAGTACACAATTTTTTTAATATAAATATTATTTAGAAATTGAAATAAAAATTCCAATGAAAGCATAAAACAATTTAAAAATGGAAAAATATTTTTATACAAAACATTTCCAAAATTAAGACAAGATATGTATTTTTTTCTAAAATGAGTTCTTTTAAGAATAAACTAGCACCCCAGCAAAAAATTTTTGGTTTTCGGTAAGAACAACTACTTATTAAAGTAGTTTCTTAGTAATGAGGCGTCATTATTATTTGCCTACTCTGTATTACATTAATAAGTACTCAATAGTATAATAGCGCAGTAATACTGCAATCACGTGGATGAGTTGGCTAGAGCGCCGGATTAACAACCAGAAGGTTGTTGGTTCAACCCCATTCTGAAGCTGTTAGTTTTTTATAACAAAATGTCTAAAAAGATATTTTAAACTAAATAGAGTTTTTGTCGCTTAGAATGCTATGTGCGAAATGGTGTAATGAGTAAGACCTTAGTCAGTAAAAACGAATGGTTAGTGTGTGTCCAGGTTAGAGTCTTACTGACGGCAAAATTTGTTTGTTTTTTTTTTTATTTTTGTTTTCGTTTAGGTACATATTTTTGAGTACCCCTAGAGTCAAAAAATAACTACATGAATTTGTATACAAGTCGAACAAAAATAACTAGTTATTCAGGCAAAAATTAAGTAGTTTATTTTTGTTTCCAATTATACCTGCTAGCTTACCAGGAAAGCAAAGTTTTTGCTGGGACTAGAAAGAAAAAATAATGAAGGAACCCGTGCTTTGCTTCGATTGAAAATATTATGCTTGATAAAGTCTACAATGATCGAATAATGAAAGTTATGTCGTCCAAAGGCACAACATAAAGAAAACTTTACAATGAGGCAGGAAAAACAATTAATTAAAAAGATAAATAGTTCATTTTAATTTGATGAAACTATTCTTTTTTATATGTAAATATATTATACCAAGAACTTTTTTTTATAATGCTAGGAACACAATTGCGTCCTATGAACGTACTACGTAGGAGCGTACTACGTTGTCAAATTAGAACATAAACATTTTTGCACAAAATGAAAATATAAATAAAAACTGAAATAATTTTCTTCATAGAAAAAAATTATTATCTCATATTTTTTCAATTAACATAGTTTTTTATTTTTTCATCAAAATTTAATTAATATACGAGAATTCAAGCAAAAATTAAATAAAAGAAATTTATGTATTAAATTGTTTCTGTGTAGATTTAATAGAAATATTGGGTCATATAAAAAGTATCCGGGGATTTTTGTCACTAGATATCACACATGTTTGAAAGGTGATATTTCAGGTTACATTTTTGGTGAAGACAGTTCTTTAATTCGTTGTTCGCGTAAAACTTGTATTGATTTGAAAATGAGTGAGTGAAAAATCTGAAGAAATACGCTATGAGATGTTTTTCACCATAAGAAACGAAAAAAAAATCTGCTAAAACATGGCGAAAAATGTCTAAGTTGTACGGTAAGAATGCTGTGAGTGAACGTCGGACACAGGAATGGTTTGCTCGATTTCGTTTCGGACATTTCGAATTCAAAGATGCTCATTGCTCTGGTCGACCAGCAGTGTTGCCAGAAGGTGAGAAAAAAAGGCTAAATTGTATTTTAAAAAGGTCAAAACAGACTAAATGCTCTAAAAGAAAAAAAAGGCCAGGAAAAATTTATTTTTTTTAGAAACTTATTTTTTCTCGTTCTCATTAGTTTTTTAAATTTTTCTATATAAATTGTAATCAATTTATAAAAACCATTCAGCAAAAGAACTAAATGAAAGAAAAATCATCAAAAAAAAAAAAAAAAAAAATTCCCATATATTTCATATGAAAAATGAAATATTTTTGTAAAGTGATTTTTATCCATTTATGAATTATAATTCCTTTTTGATTAAGCATTTCCAAATTTTTGGGTGATTTTTCTTATTAATAAGTTCATTTATTATTTTCATAAATATTTTATATTAAAAAAAAATAATTATCGATTTACTAACTCCTTAAAATTAGTTTAAAAACACACTACAACCGGCGTATACGTTGAACCGTATGAACGTGGTATGTTGAAATAGATTTAATTCTATTTTTTTTTTACAAAAAGTATGAACGTATTTGTCATTTGAAAAACCGCCACGGCGGCTTGTCTTCTTAGATAAATATATCCTTGATGTATAGCTCATACGTGGTAGAGAAAAATCCTGCCATGTTACACTCTAGGATAGCTTCGGTCCTAGAGAGCGTAACAGTTTGGCAGCTATATATAGGTGCACCATTGCCTGGATTTGTATGGGGTCTATAATGGGAGAAAAGGACCTTCGGGGCCTGACCAGAGACTTAACACAATCTGGTACTACGGGAACCAGTAGCCCCTGGTGCGGCAACACTGATTTGTCTCGGTGTTGTCGCACTGGACTGGCTGTTGGAGAGGCCCTTCGGGGAGTCAGGTGGTGGTTGTTGGTTTAAACCTAAATCGCAGGAAGGGGTTTATAGTCCCGATGTGGTGTTGCATAGCAACACAAGTCGCCAATAGTGCGGCAGGAGGTTAGACAGCTCCAACTTCTAAGCAAGGGGGAGTGGACTTATCCAGACAATGAGTCTCTCAAATTGCCACCTATGTGTTCCTGACAGGTACATGGGTGCGTTGGTTGGCGCATTGTACCTCACCCAGTGGTAAGACCACCGTGGGATTGAGCCGTCATGGCAGGTGCCCACGTTAAATTTGACACATCTTGTCATTTGAAAAACAAAAATAAGGAAAAATAATTAAAATATTTTTAAAATAATTTTTTTATTATTTGAAAAGAAAATTCAAACGAAATAAATATAAAAAATAATAAACAAAGAATAACAAAGAAAATTTCACAGTTTATTTAGTTTTTCTAATATTTATTTCAAACAATTACAATTACAATTGTGCACCGAGAAAACATGTACTATCAGCTGAATTCATTGCAACTACTCGTACCAAATTTTTCGTTTGTCAGTGTCGTGTTATTATTTCACCGGGATAAAAAATGTACTTGCGACAGCCTAATTTGTTATCACATAAATCGGTTACTGCTACCGATTTTTTCGATCTCTATACATAAAAATTTTAATACAATTATTTAGAAAAAATATGTTTATTTTCAATAAATACTAAATATAAAAAATGTTACGATTATATAGAATTTGTACATATCTCTTAAATATATGAATAGGTCGATACTTCTTGTTATTTGTTATTTCCTCTCCCCCCAGAAGCTAGAAAATCATAAAATACAATATCATGAAAATCAACGATATTCTTATATACAAAGTTATACTCACATATTAACATGCTGGATCCGCACCATTCCAAATATTCCTAAGGCACGACCATGGGCAAATTTTTATTAGAGACTTAAGATAAAAAAATCATTAACATAAAATACATTTTAAAACACATGTTAACTTACTTTTATTATATAATATGTTCTTGAAGATATTATGTTGATGTTTTGATTTTAGTTCTTAATTTTAATGTTTAAATATTTATTTTCTTACTTTTTATTTTTATTTTTATTTTTATTTTATTTGTAAAATATTTTTTTCAATTTATTTAAAACTGCCAGAAATAATCTACCAATTATTCGATTACTGGTAAAAATATTTGTTGGTTGAGAATTTCGTATTTTGTTTTTTATACCATAATTTTAAAATAAATTTTTCAAATTTGTATGATAGTTTATTTATTACAGTAACTGAAAATTTAATTATATATACGAGTACAATTGTTATAATCTGAAATGACTGTTGAATACAACCACCAATAATCAGAACAAAAGTATGAATTTTCTGTGGTTTTCTCTACCGAATGCATTTTAATTATTATTCTTTGATGCAAAATTTATTTATTTATTTATTTGATTAAATCTATGGATATGAATCCTTACAGACTACTATATATTACAAGATTTTATATAAAGGCATTATTAACGAAATTTTTTTTTTTTTTTGTTAAGACATATTAAGTATTTAAAAACACGATAATATTGCGTTTAATTACATTTACATTAATAGAAAAATCGATTATACAATTCATTGAAATTTTTGCATATTCTCCTCAAAGGATCATCATCGGCATAATTTGTTTTAACAACAGGAAGGTGAAAAGGTATTAGGTGTCGGGTAAAACGTCGTGGAATATTAAAACTTATGTTACGAAGTCGGAGAGGACATCACCATTAATCAAATTAATTAAAAATGCCACATTTAGCATAGTCCTTCGGCTTTTTAAGGTAGGTAGTTTAATTAATGATAACCTCGCAGTATAAGAAGGAAGATTCCCAGAATAACGACCAAATGAGCTCCTCAGGCAGAATAAGAGAAACTACTTTTGAACAGATTCTAATCGGTCTATGTGCATATTAATTTGAGGATCCAAAATTGGTCTTACTAGGGATGTGTATAGTTGTTTCGTAACATTGGCATCTGTAAACTCTTTAGGTCATCGTTTAATATAAGCAAGCCCACCACGAGCTTTATTTATCGTCATTGTAATATACTTGTGGAAATCTAATTTGGGACCAAGATCCAGAAATTCTCCAACTAACTCTAGTTGATACCCGTCCAGGAAATAGTGTAGCATTGAAGTGCAATTTCTAGAAAATCGCATGTGCTTGCATTTTTTTAAGTTTAGCTCCATTTGGTTATATTTACACCATGCGTAAAAGCTATTTAAATCCTGCTGCAAATACGTCCCATCTGAAGATAATTTGTAGCTGAGATACATCTTAACATCATCAGCGTATATTAAAGCATTACAATGCTTCATTACAAGCGGCAAATCGTTTATGAAAAGCGAAAATAGCAAAGGGCCTAGGTGACTTCCTTGGGGAACACCGGAGCTAACAAAAATATTTTTGGAGATGGTATTATCAAAAAGAACGTATCTAACCTGCAGGTTAGATACGACCGTAACCAGCACAAAGCGTTGCTAGTAAACCCTAATAAATTCAGCTTAGTGAGAAGTAGGTTATGGTTGATTTTGTCAAAAGCTTTGCTGAAGTCAGTATAAATAACATCCATAAGTTGGCCATCCTTAAAAGCTTGATTTGTTAGAGTTGTTAGTTGTAAAATATTTGTTACAGCAGAACAACCTTTCCTGAAACCATGCTGGTATTGTAATAGCATTAAGGATAAACTATGGCTGAGAGAGTCTGTTAAGCATTTTTCAAAAAGTTTAGGAATCGCACTCTATTTTGCAATGCCTCTATAATTCGTTATGTCCAACTTGTTTCCTGATTTAAATATCGGTATAATAAAGGATTTCCTCCTAAATTGGGGAAAATATCCGTAAAATGGTTGAACAAAATAATTTAATAATTGTAGGAACTCCAATTCTCTTATAACAATGAATTTTAAGCAATTAGTATAAAAAACATCTGAATTAAAAAAAATGTTCTTTAATAACAATTAAATTTTAGTTTAATCTATGAAATTTTTATAACTTCAATCATTTTCCAACCAATACAACACAAGGACATTCTTATGACGAAATTGTGTACCTAGCATAAAGTGGTTTCAATGGTCTTTCCGAATTTTTACCATAAACTAACATCCAGTGGAATAAAATTATTAAAATTTGCTAGAATGGTGTGACTTCTTAATGCTGAGTACACAAAACTTTTATTTTGAAGAGAAGTTTGGAGGCTATAAAAATAAAATTTGCTTAAACAACTTTATAATTTAAAGACAGAAAATCCTTTCAATATAAATATCGACAAAATACCAGATTTATTAAAAAAAAAAAAAATTAAAATGTAACTCATGCGTTAAATAAAATTTTATATCATCAGATTTCAAAGCATTTCTGTTGAAATATATCAAAGTTTATCCGTTTGTTGTCTCCGAAGCCCAAAAATTATTAGAACGATTTTCATCAACATAAATTTTTACGTAAAATTATTTTTTTCACTCTTTTGAGAACGCAGAGAATATATAATATGCATTATCCGAAAAAGTCTCTTCATATTAATATTATTTAATATTATTTTTAAATTATGTTATCTAACATTTTATCTGATTTTTAAAGTAGTCAAGGTTGTAGTGGGTTGCGCTTCCATTGCAATATCAAAAGGAGATCGCGATGCAAGATCTTGTGAGAACGGGTCGTCTAGATTATTTACTGCGGCGCTTCATTCTCCAAATAAAAAATCACTTAACTAACTTTATTTATATTATTATAATTATTTTCTAATATACTTCATTAACTATAGAAATTATTTACGAATGTAATAAAAAAAAAAAATCCTTTAAATGTGAAAAATCACACACAAATTTGAAAATGCGTAATCAAAATGGAAATTTTGTCCAAAAATTATGAATAATTTTTCATATAAAATATATTCCAAATATGTTTTGAAATTTTTTGGATGATTTTTTTATTACAGCCGTTTTATGGTTTATTTATAAATTTATTACAATATCTTCAATATCTTTAAAAAATATGAAAAACTAATGAGAACGATAAAAAGTTTTTTTTTTATTAAAAAAATATTAGTTTTTTTCTGGCCTAATTTTTTGGAACATTTAGCCTTTTTTGCTCTTTTTTAAATTTCATTTTAGTCTTTTATTTTCTCACCTCCTGGCAACACTATTCTAAGGTCCCAATAAGTGTAGGTTTTCTTGTGCTTAGCAATATGTTACACGTTCTTTTTTCCCTGTATTTATTACAAGTTTTTAAAATATTTCTTTTTGTTACGTTTTTTTATATATTTTTTATTATTAAATAACTTGAATTAGAAATTTTTAATTAAATATCATTTCATTTTTATAATTTTTATATTAAATAATTAATTTTTTAAATTTTTTACAGAAAACAAGACACTTTTATAAAAATAGCATTGGTGCATTGAGTCTTAAATATTTAACTGTGGGTATGATTTGTTTTTTAAATATATGTATATAATTTGGGACTTATTTCATTAGTTTTTGAAATTATTTCATTTGGATTTATCCGATTTTTTTTGGATTGATTATAACATTATGAAATAAAATTTAAAATTTGGGTCTTAATTAATTTTTATGTGTGAAATAATTTTGTTTTTTATGGAATTTATTTTATTAAAAATATTTTGGAGTTAATCCATATTTTCAATTTCTACTTCTATAATAATGTTATGTACTGTGGCTTATTTATTTTTAAATAAACCGGTACTTTGATTGCAAATAAAAGAAGTTTAGTAGTTTAAAAGTTTATTTTGTTTAAAATGTATAACAACAACATTTTAAATAGTTACTGTGTGTTCTAATACACACACACTTAAATTATACACTTTAATAACAGGAGATGACTATGGAGACATCAACGTGGATCACCGACAATTTTATGGGTCTATCCTCATCATCGCGTTCCATGGCAACCACATCCATATTGTCCGTGACTGCACCTATTCAAACAATTCCTGTCAATGTGCCTTCATGCAATATCTACATCATCCTTATTATATGGGCTTACTTAATTAATTATTTATTATAATTAGTTTTTAATACACTATTAATAATGGAAATTAAAAATCTTTCAAAAACGAAAAATCACCAGAAAATTTGCAAAAATCACGGCTCTCTTCAAAACATTGGGGGACATTTTACATATGAAATATAATCCAAATTTGTATGAAGATTTTAGCCTTTTCTGACCTTTTTTAAAGTCAAATTTAGCCTCTTTTTTTCTCATCTCTTGACAACACTGCTGCTAACTACAATTGTGTCTCAAAATAGCTAATAAGGACAACCAAAAATATGCTCGAAAAAAGTGTTTTATGTGCATAAAAAATGCTCTAAAAGTTGGAGAATATCTCCTTAAAATTAAAAAAATATACTCTTAACATATTATTTTTGTTGCTAAATTTTAAATTATCTATTATTCATGCTAAAAATAAATTGGTTTTTATTAGCAATTGCTAAAAAATATTTTCTTTTTGCACTTAAAAAAAACATTTATCGGGAAATTACAAAATTTCTATCAATTTATACGATGAAAGATATAAGAAAATCGGATTTGTAAAATATATGTGACAGTAAAAAGAAAATTTTACTAATGGTAAATTATGTAAAAAATTCTATTGGATCAAAATATGCAAAATTTTTCTTTTAATGTAAAATATGCAAAATTATGCTCTAACGTATAAAATATGCAAAAATATGTCATTTAAATTGCTAAAATATGCTATAAAATTAAGATATTCCATGAAAATAAGGCAAAATATGCTATTAAGCCCAAAATATGCAAAATATGCTGTTACCAAAATTCTTAAAATTGTCTGAAACGGTTAAATAACTAACAGTTTGGTTTGCATATTTTTGGTTTCCCTGCTAATAAGTAACCAGTTAGTGGACAGTCAGCCCTAAAACTGTAGGGTACATAGTATTGTTGACAATTATTCGACATTGAAGTTGATCGAATATAATTTGATTTTTTTTCAATTAATCGAATGAATAAAGAATAAAATATATGGTTCGAATAATTAATTACAAGTTTAAAAAATTCAAAAACTAGTATTTTTTAAATCAATTCTTGTTTTTATTAACATATAACAAATCTAAAAATAACAATTCATTAACATGGAACAAACAAATATCCGGAAATTGAGATCATATTGAAATTACAAACAAATTATATAATAAAATTAAATTTCTTTTAAAATTATCATTAATTATCATTATCATTATCATTATCATTAAAAGAACATAATTAAGCATTTTGCCTTTAAAACGATTATTGATTTTTTTTATAAAAACAGAAAAATTTTTTTAATTACTATTGATATAGCAAATATAGTTTTTCTGTTCTTTTGAGATTTTTCAAAATAAAATCAATATTGCTAAAATAAATTTTTTAATTTTTTTCATATTTTTTATTGATTGATTGAGTTAACCATCGTTATACATTTCAGAATTTTCGGTTATTAAAATAATTTTTGAAATAAATACATAATAAATAAAAATTTCGCAAAAATGAAGCATTTGCATATACTTTTGTTTCACTTTTGGTTGCATATTTAAAAATATCAAAAATTAAAACTAAAAATTCATTTTGAAAAATTATTCGATTAATCGTTAAAAATTAATCGAATAATTTTTTTATTCTAAATTTAAAAATTTTGTTCGTTCGAAAAAAAAAAAAAAAAATAAAAAATTTGTTCCTCGAATAGTCGAATAACTTCTATTGGAATGTACATACATTTAACTAAGCATTTTAACATGTGTGTTATAATTTTTAAATACATACTCGTACATACACACACAAAAAGGTAAAGAGAATAAAATTAATTTTGCATATAAATTGCATGATTTCTTTTGCACTGTGAAAGTGTTAAAATACAATTTGCAAAATTTAAAAATGACATTAACATGAAACTATAAAGTAAATTGTACTTTCAGTCACGAATATATTAGTAAGAGAATGTATGTAAATTAGTGACCACAAAAATCTTGGAAAATATTTTTAGAATTAAAAATTAAAAATGCAAATTTATTAAAGGAAATTTGATACTTTGCTTTTAATAGCATTGTAGTTGAGGGTATTTTTTTTATTGTTTGAGAATATTTTAAATTTAAAAAAAACTAATAATAAATAAATAAGTACACTGCCTGCCACTTGAATAAGGAATCAATTTTTTTAACTTTAATTAAGTATATCTCCTAAACTAAAGTTCAGAAAAAAATCATTTTTTGCGCAACCAAATTTCAAAGTGTTGGCTTTAGTTACCTGAAGAAATAAAAAATATAAATATTTTGTTATACTAAAATTATGCATTTATTTAAAGACATGTATTTCTGTGGTACTTTTTCGTGTGTCACTTGAATAAGGAATATTTTAGAACTAAGCAAACTGTAATTTATTTTTAAATTTTAGGTTATAAAAATGAAAGTTATTATCTTCTAGCATTCAATTAGTAATGAGTACTGCCACCATTTTTGGAAATAACCTCAAAAATGTGATTTGGCATCGACTTGTATAATGACTCTAAGTAATTTAGCGAAATTGAACTCCAGGCTTCCGTTATTGCATCCTTTAAGGATTCTATCATCTCAAATTGTATTTCTCCTTCATAAACTTTTCTTGCAAGCCAACTCCAGACATTTTCCATTGGATTCAGGTCTGGTGAATATGGGGGCCAATCCAAAAGTTGAACACCTTGTTGATTAATGCATTTTTTTACTGCTCTGGCGGTATGAATCGGAGCGTTGTCGTGTTGGTACGTCCAAGGTATGGGTCCAAAGAAATCATTAAATTTTGGAAATGCTTCCTCCAGAATGTTTTTGTAAATCGTTGCAGTCATTTTGTTGGATACAAAACCAATTCTATGGTACCATAATACGAAATGGCACCCCATACCATTATTCCTCCCTTTCGGCTGTGTCTGCGGCTCCAAAATAATTCCTCCTTATTTAAGTTATGGAAGTAATAGTTCTACCCGTCGGGAACATCAATATTAAACTTTTTTTCATGGGAAAATACAACTTTAAACCATTTTTCGGACCATGTCATTGTATTTTTGACAAACTGTAAACGTTGTCATCTGCGTTTTTCATTAAGTGGTGTTTTTTTTGCAGTTTTCGTCGGACTATGGGCACGACTTTAAAATACGGTGCACTGTTCTTAAACTGGCACTGACTCCACTTTTTTCACATATTTTCGATACCGAGATGGCAGAATTTGATGCAATTCTAAGAATTTTTCGTCTTTCTTTTGGAGTTGTTGCCATTTTCTCCCGCCCTTTCATGTTTTTTCCATATCTTTCCACGTTATTTACATAATTGTAGAAAACTGTCTTTCCTCTATTAATTTTTTTGGCTATTGGGACCGGATTCTGACCCTGAGATTTCAAAATCAGATTTGTTTCTTTTTCAGAGTTATTAAGAGCCTTACCACGTCCCATTTTGAATAAAAACTATTTAAAAACTATCAAATTAAAAATTCTCTATCCGTTTATATTGAAAGAAATTCAAATCATAGCCTTCCTGATTAATATTAAAAGAATTCCTTATTCAAGTGACACACGAAATAGTACCACAGAAATACATGTCTTTAAATAAATGCATAAGTTTAGTATAACAAAATATGTTTATTTTTTATTTCTTCAGGAAACTAAAGCCAACACTTTGAAATTTGGTTGCGCAAAAAATTATTTTTTTCTGAACTTCAATTTAGGAGATATACTTAATTAAAGTTAAAAAAATGTGATTCCTTATTCAAGTGGCAGGCAGTGTATATAACAGGATTTTTTTTATAAAGTTGTTAGAGAAAATATTTTTAAATCATATTGAAAATTGGTTCATTTTATATGAATCTTAAACGTTATAAAATTAATATTTTTGATTAGCTTTCAATTTTATAATTCTTTACGTAATTCCTTTTTCAATTTCATTTGATTGCTCTGTTGACTAAAATATATTAAGAAAAAGAAAAAAAAAAAACTTTAAACGGCTTAAAAACTAGTAGAAAACAAAATTTGTTCTTGCTCTTACTCGTAATAAAAAATCCATCTATAAAAAAAACCATAGGGTACTGAAGTAGAAAAAAAAAACTTCAATCTCACAAATCACAATGAATTATTGTCAAATTAATCCAAAACGAATGGCGTGTAATATAAAATTTACCAAAAATATCAAGCAGAAAACTGAAAAAATACTCGTATTCATATAGAAAACGTAACGTACAAGGTAAAAGACAAAATTTCATTCAGGTGTGTAAAGCCATCCTGTTGCATTTAATTTATATAGAATTCAAACAAACATAAATCGCAAGGAACAAACAATTGTTGAAAAAGAAAACTTATTTGTAAAAAAAAAAAAATCTAAAATCGACACTACGAGGGCGGATCAATAAGTCCGTGAATTTTTGAATGAAACACAGTTTTTTTTTTTTGTAAAACAAAAATTTATTTTTCAACATAATCTCCTTTTAACTCAATACACTTAGTCCAACGTTTCTCCAGTTTTTGTATCCCTTCAAAAATAGGATTTTTCGAGATCCTTAAAATAGGCATTTATTTGGTCAATAATTTCATCGTTGGAACTGAATCTCTTTCCACCGAGCCATTTCTTTAGGTTTGGAAATAGGAAGTAGTCACTAGGGGCTAAATCTGGAGAATATGGTGGATGAGGTACCAATTCGTAGCCCAATTCATAGAGTTTTGCCATTGAGACTGCACACGTGTGCACCCGTGCATTATCTTGATGAAAAAGAACTTTTTTCTGGGTAATATGTGGTCGTTTTGTTTTTAAATCCTCATTAAATCGGTTTAATAAGTTGGCATAATATTCGCCGTTTATTCTTTTTCTCTTTTGAAGGTAATCGATGTGGATTATACCACGTGCATCCCAAAAAACTGTTGCCATCACCTTATTGGCCGACAAACTTACCTTGGCCTTCTTCCGAGCAGGTTCACCCGGTGAAACCCATTGTTTAGACTGCTGCTTGGTCTCCGGAGTACAGTAATGGACACATGTTTCATCCACAGTTACAAAACGCCGCAAAAACTCATTCGGATTGCGGTTAAACAATTCCAAACAATCCTTTGAAGTTGTCATACGTTTACGTTTATAGTCAATTGAGAACAAACGCGGCACCCATCTTGCAGACAACTTTCTTAAACCCAGCTGATCATTTAAAATCGAAACCACACTGCCATATGAAATGCCTATAGCATCAAAAATCTCACACACTTTTACTCTTCGGTCGGCCAACACCATATCGTGGATTTTTTCGACATTTTCGTGTGTACTGACCTCAATTGGTCGTCCAGAACGTTCAGCGTCATTTGTACTTCTGCGACCACAACGAAAGTCAGTAAACCACTGAAATCGATGGTGCAGAGTCCCCATAGTATTTATCGATCTTTCCCTTGGTTTGATTGACGGTTTTTTTTTTCGCAAAGAATAATGTTTAATGAGCACTCGAAATTCACTTTTTTCCATTTTTAGAAAAATACACGAGGTTGTATGTTTTGAACAGCTGTTAAGCGCAAAGTAAATGACGACACTTGCTCAAAAATTTGACAATAGTCTATTAACAGGTGGTACTTGATGGGAGTAGTGTTGCATTTCATATAACTACGAGGGAAGTTCGAAAAGTCACGAAAATATTGATTCGCCCTCGTAACACATATACATACAGGAAAAATTATTATTGTATAAGAAAGATGTAGTAAATGTATAATATTAAAGTATCCAGCCAAACAAAGGTAAGTACCTTAAAAGGAATTACATTTTCAGCACTTCGAAATGAAAAAAAGAAATACAACGAACTCTCCAAATATAGATAAAAATTCAAATATTTTTTTATAAATATTTTTGCAAAAAATTCAATAAAATAATTCTATTATATATATTATAATTATATTAATAATTATATATATATATATATATATATATATATATATATATATAATATATATATATATATATATATATATATAATAATAATTATGTTATTTTCAAAAAAGTTGCATAAGGATGATTCCATATCAAAATGGACAGAAAACAGTTATTTTCGGATTTGACATTTACGATTTCAATGAAACTCACTACAAAAATTGGCTATTGGAAGTATTTCTTAAATCATAAACTTTTAGGCTCAGGACCAAAAATATGATGTTTTGAAAATTGAAGAAAGCTAAAAATTTCACAAAGATTTTTTTGTATATTTGTTCCAGAATCTAATCATACAAAAATCTTTGAAATCGGTTTAAATATAACGAATCAGTATAGTTTTAAATATTTATCATACCGGAGGTTTCCAAATTTGGGCACGCCGCCGGTATGTCTAGTTCAAAATCATAACTTAAGCCCTACTACACTTCTATTATCAATGTGTAAAATTTCATTGAAATCGGACCCACCGTTCGCAAACTGCAGATTTATTTCCATTTCATTTCCTGAATGGAGCACTGTGCGACAGTTCCAAATTTCATGACTCCATAATTAACCATAGCTTCGATATAAAGCCCACTTTTTAAATTTGCAGCCCTTTTTTAATTTATACTTTTTAAAAAAGAGGTGCTCTTTTTCTACAAATTGATACGTTTTAAAAATTCTTATTTATTTTAGTTGGTAAATTTGTTTAAAACTGTTATATATTTATTTTTGAAAATCCTTTTGTTTTAAAATTGTTATTTTTTTAAATTGATACTTTTTTTGGTACTTTTTAATTGGTACTTTTCTAACAGATATTTTTTTTGTTTATTTCCTTTTGAAAACTAGTATTTCGTTTTATAGGTATGTTTGCACTTTTTTTGAAATTGGTTCTTCATTACAATATTTTTTTCCAAATTATGACTTTTTTATTTATTTATTATTAATTTTGTAAAAGCCGATTTATAGGTTTTTAAGTTAGTACTTATTTTAAAATAATAATTTTTTTTGAAAATTTGTATATTTTTTTAAATGGTACTTTTTTGAGAGTTATTTACTACATTTTTTTAGAAAAGTTATACATTTTTGACATCTAAAAACTTTAAAGCTAAACACATTTTAACCCTTTCATGCACAATGTTGCAGAAATTTTTGCATTTAATTTGGAATTAGTTTTGAAAATTTTTTTACTTTTATCGTGTTACTAGATATGTTACATATACTATTTTAGGACAAAATTTATCTAATTTTTATAATTAGTGGATAACTTATAATAATTTGAAAATAAATACCTAAAAAATTGGGGTGTAAGAAAATTTTTCGAAAAAAAATACTTTTAGTTTTCTTCAAAAAAAAAAAAAAAAAAAAAAGTAGAAAAGAAACAATTTTGCAACAAAAACTATTTAAGACTTTGAAAAATATATTAGGACAATAAAATATATTAAAGCAAGTGCTTGAGAACACATTCCCAGGAATAAAAATTAAAAAACATAAAAAAAGACAAATGAAATCATCTTGGACTTTTGTATTGACATCTATTATTATTTAGATCTATATCTTTGTCCAAACACTGATAAAAATAAATTGGGCATCATAGGGTTAATAGATTAATTTGTTGATATAGTAGTCTCTGGTGAAAATTTTCCATCTTTAACCTTTGATGACGATACATTTTCTGTTGAATCTATTTGCAACCCACAGTGTTTTTTTAAATAGTTCTGTAACTTGTGAACCATTGGAAATATGTCGATAAAATTTCAGGTGGCCAGAGGCGGGGTATTTTCGAGTTGTTTTGAAGGAGTACAGATTCCTAGCGGATCAGAATGGGACTGGGCAGACCTTCAAAGTTGGTCATCTCGGGTATTTTTTTTAATCGGTTAAAATTCATTTATAATTTGACAGAAAAAAGAATTGCTATTATAGATAGTTCTTGTAAATCACTACAAAAAATACGCTTATATGTGTAGGTTATTTTTTTTTTTTAATTCAAGAGATATTTAGGTCGAAATAATTGAAATATTTATCAGATTCCCCAAAAAAAAATTCTTAAAATATTGCTTTAAGTGTCATATAAATATATATATATATATATCCGATAAAAAGTTACATTAATCTGAAGTTGGAACTTTAAAAAAATTTCATATATTTTGTGTTTTTTTTTTAATAAAGGTGGCTAAAAATATTTTTTTACTTCTAAAATTTGTTTTTTGTTATGACCTATATAACTTGTCTAATATTTTTGAAAGTAATCTTAATATAGATGCCCATAAAGTAAGCCCGGATACTCTTGAGCAAACGGTCTCCCCACAAGCCCTCTGCAAACTTAGTCAAGTTTCCACTTTTTTTTTTTAATTTGTTTGTAAAATTCTTAAAACACAAAGGTGGAATTAAAAAATATATATATGTTAACTAAATACCTCTATATGTTCGGTAAACACACAAAAAGTATTTTTTGATGGAAGCCTCTTATAATGGCAGGATGATCATTTGAATGAAAAAAGTAAATTTTTGAAACATATTTTGTCTGGGTAGGGATTTTGGGTATTTTGGTACAAAAAATGGAAGTTTTTTTAGTTTCCTAATTTTAGGATAAGCTTACCTATACTTTGCCGAAATTTCATTGGAATGTCTCTACTCGTTTAAATTTTATTTAGGTCCAAGTATTAACATTATTTCTAAAAAATATACTTAAAATTTAAATTTCAAGTTTTTCTGGTCATGGTCTGAAGAAGTTTGACTGTATTTAATTTATTTCTACTAGATGTTATTCTCCACAATCTTACGAGTAAATGTTAAAAAAATCTGAGGGCGAATATAAGTTAAAAAAAAAACGATTCTTAACCAAAGCGAAGAATTTATTTCGACCTAAATTAAAAAAGATAACCTACATATGTACGCGCATTTTTTTGTGGAGATTAACAAGAACTATCTATAACAATAACAATTTTTTTCTGTCAAATCATAAATGCTTTTTTTTGGCGATTTTTTTTTTAAAATTACACACTCGAGGTAACCTGCTATGCTCGTCCAAATCAACTCGGAAACAACTCGTCTCTAGCCATAAGTTACAGAATTATTTCAGAAAAAAAGCGTTGTGGAACCAATGTGCAACTTTATATAAATTGTAAGGAATGCGCACGAAAAAATCCGTGCACATTTTAAGGCTTATAACTTTTATTGTACGTGAATAAATTAGTACCGTTAACTTGTTTACATTTGCTATTATTCTCAGTAACTATCTGCAAAATTTTGTTATAATAGCATAATTAGCTTTTCTTAAAATTAAAGTTTAACAAAATTCATGCAAACGAATAATTTAAATTTATAATCAAAACACAAGACGACCACATAATCAATTCCTAGAAGTGCAGGTGAGTTGGGAAATTAAGTTTTTTGAGTTATAAAAAATACAAAGGAAAGAACTCTGGTAACCGAAGAAATAGTTGATTTACAGACTGTAAGATCGCAGACGAAATAATATGAATTTTAAGAGGAAATCTCCATATTTTTCGATGGAACGTGACTCATTCTTTAAATTGCTCTGTATCTTTTATCAGAAAAATTAAAAAAAGCTAACCTGGAGACCTGTGAAGTAAAAAAAATTGTTGAATCAATTTTTGGTCTGACAAGACATTTGTACATGCGGGGGAAAAAACACTTTATTCATAGCAAATGGCTCTTTTAATAGAGAAATGTATGCAAATGAGTACCGTCGTAAAAGATTTCTTGTTATCGTTAGAAAACACAACGAAGTCTAATTTGTTTGGCCTCATCTATGTTCTCATTATTACAACAAAGAAGTAACTGAGTGGTATCAAACAAAAGGACGCCAATTCACTAAACTATTCAGAACTCAGTCCATTTGAAATGTATTGAATCATGGTAAAATAATATTTAAAGAACACTTAAAGCTAAATAAAAATTTAATAGAGCTAAAAATGAAATCGATCCATTACAACAAAAAATTAACCGAAAGCACAATAAAGCTCATATTTAAATTATTTAAGAAAATATTAAATATTTTATTTAAAACGAATAAAAAATTAATTTTTCTTTTAAATTTAAAACTTGAATATAACATTCTTAAAAAAAAAAAAAAAAAATTTCAAAAAGATGTATCCATTGGTTTTTTTTTTCTTTATAAGCTGAATATCGTATGCACTAATTTTTTCGTGCGCAGTTCGTATTATATCATTTTTATCCCTTTATTTCACTATGATAATTTTAGGAATTGTTTTTTTTTTTATCAAACTTAAGCTCTAACGTTTATCTACTAATTTTTGTTGCTCCATTTCTTTCCTATAAATCAAATATATAATTACATACTTAATCTATATTTTACCCAGATAATTAAATATATTACCCAAAGTGCAAAGTCAGACTACTTCATAGATGTCAAGTTTGTATAAATCATCAAAGACCGGAAGTTCATGCAAATGCATGGTTTTTTCCTTTACTCCTAGAACATATATCTTTGCGAATTAGAGAATTTGTTTTAAAATAGCATCGATTTGTTAGTGCATATTTATTCATATTTTGTTGAAAAAGCATATTTTGCATATTTTGCCATAAATGCATATTTTTGTATCATATTTAGTGCAATATTCCAATTTAAAATTTTTTGTGTAAAACAAAAAAATAATTCTGTAGATTTTTGATAAAACGACTTAAATTTACATTTCAAAATGTTCATAAGAGCTAAAAAATATTTTAAAATGTTAAAAATACCATGGACAAATTAATATGTTGTAAGCCATTTCTCCAAAGCTAACAATCACAGAAGGACGTTGGTTATTGTAAAAGGTGCATCATCAGAAGGTTCCTTATTTATCTCCAAATTACACAGAATAAATAATTTCGTTTCGGATAAGTATTGCCCTAAAATATTCGACAAAACCATATCACTGAAAAAAGTTTTTGCTATATCAGCCCTTGGATAGCCCAAAACATCATAAAGATAAATACATACTTTCAGGGTCAAATTTCCAGTCATTTAACTTTAGACATAACAAGTTCGTCTAATATCGAGTTATGTATATTAAACATTTGTTTTGTTTGTCATACGTTTTTGTAAAACATCGAGCATTGATTAATTCCTTTTAAGGAAGCTGCCAATAAGATTATTTTGTTTGAGAGCACAATAAGCTGTATAGAGCTACCTTTAATATCATTTTAGAAAAGCCGATCTATCATTAAGACCACACCAATCGAAAGAAGTGTTTCCAATACAGTTGTTACAATTTTAGATTCAAACGAAGAAATAATAAAATCTTTCCACATCATTTAAAAACGCATCCATCACAACTGTTGATGTCGAACGGTAATTTATGCGTTTGTGCTGATGTTTGTAACGCATAGATCGAGTTATCTAACACTCACCTTAAAGTATATCAATTGACTCAGAATAACTTTTTAAATCGATCTAACGATATACGTCCGTCCGTCTGGCTGGTTGTCCATGTAAATTTTGTGCATAAAGTACGGGTCGCAATTTTAAGAATAATTCTGTGAAATTTGGCACCTGGGACTTTTATGATACAAGGGACTTTTATGATAGAGTTTAAACACTCAAAAATACCTTAAAAATAATAATATTTTCAGTGCAAAGAAGTTCTCTGCAAGTATCAATCTTTGTACTATATTTTATGAAGATTGCTCCACAATTCACCATAGTTTCCATATAAACCCTTCTTCCGAAAACCGCTTTAACGTGCATAAATTCCATACGAATGTTAGTATCAAGTTAATATTCGACACAAATAAGTTTTATGTAAGTAGAAACTACATTGCCAAATTAATAGTATTAGTTAGTATTTTATATTTAGTAAATTTGGCCACAAGTATAATATAAGTCCTCTGTCCGAATTTTTATGCTCGTACACAATGGTGTAGCGTATCATATAGTCGGTCTTGACCGAGTATATCTTTCTTGCTTTCTCTTTCTTTAATATGAATTAATTTTTTTTAATAAAAGTTAAGAAATAAGTGCATATTTTATTTGTGTTTAGGGCATATTTATTTTTTTAGCGATATTTTTAAGCGCCTAGATCACATGAACTTCCTGCTCCTGATTATCAATATTACATTTTACCAGATTTATTTTTATTTGAATTTTGGACATGCTTTTTCTTAAATATTAATTTTACTCATTTGCTGATCATTTTAATTATATAATTAAGAGTTTTAAGCAAATTTAATAAATATTTATTGCCTTAACATTTTATATTTATTTAATTAAATAAAGCTCTTAATTAATAAAAATGTTTATACACATTGTGCACAGACAAGTATACATGTCTGTATACAAATACATGCACTCTTGTTTATTAACACAATTTTGTATTTAATGTTTGTACATACATATGTATGCAAAAATTGTTGTTGTTATTATTATAGTTATTATTTAAAATTTATGACATTTCAACATGTCTGCCGGAAGTTGCAAATGACTTAATTTACCCAATGTTTATGTTTTTTTTTCTGTTGCAATTTTTTGCGTTTGCAAAAATATTTTTAGAAACTACGTACTCGTATATAAAACAAAATTTATTCTTACTAAGAAGGCAAAAAATGTAATAAAAAGAAAATTAAAAACGAACTGCATGAGTTCTAGTTTGTTTGTGTGCATTTTTAACGGAAATCAATTTAATAAAAGAACAACTGTTACAAATATGAAATGTCTTGTTTCTCTTTATTATATTCTTGTTGTTGCAGTTGTTTTATTAAGTTATGAACTTATAACATGACCAGTGTTGCCAGCGTTAGCTTGGAAAAAGCTACAGTTTTTTGTCAAAAAAGTTACAATTTTCCTAAAAATTTATATTTTCGGAATATGAAAAAAATAAATACGCTTTTTCGATTCAAAACTTTGAAGTCAATAATAAAATAATACAAAAGATATTTTTTCTTTAGTCATAAGCAATCAAACAGTTGTGATGATCTTTTATAAGTTTAGTTAACAAAATACAAATACACATCGTCTTTTTATATTGTTAAATAATAGCATCTTCAGCATTATTCAGATCGAAGGCATTTTTACAATAATCGTCGCCACTTACATTAGGATTTAGCCCTAATGTCATGTTATCGAAGAGTGCATACTGTCAAATCTACTTGCAAATAATTCCTTTTAAATTAAGAAATTTATTTAGTAAATCTTTTAATACCAAAATATCATGCCTCTTAAGGGTTAACTACTTTTATGATTTAAAAATATTTTCGTTGAAATCAATTTTTATTTTTCAATTTATATAACAGACACTATTTTTTTAAGTGTAATAATTCATTTGGATCTTTTTTTATAAGACGAAAACACCACAAAATTTTCCATGACAAATAATTTAGTTTTAACCCAGCAATAACTTTGCTTTTCTCGTAAGTTAGCAAGTAATATTGGAGAAAAATATAAATTGGTTACTTTTTGCCTGAATAACTACTTATTTTAGTTCGCGTTGTCCCGAAAGTATTAGGTAGATGTGTTAAACAAATATATATAAAAAAAAACAACATAGTTGGTCAAGCCCGACCATATGATAACCTACACCATTGTGTATGTGTATCAAAAATTGGAGAGGGGTCTTGTCTAGAGTCCGTGGACCCGATATTTGTATTCACCGTTGTGTATACTTCTATTAGATATATGTTTACATTATATTATGTTTTTTAAGCCCTTTAGGGTGATTCCAAGAAGTGAGCCTTATATGGGAGCTATGGTTAATTATGGGTCTGGTCTATCCTCATAAAATTTGACATTGTGTCACATGTTAACCTGATGCTACTATTTGTATGGGATATTTGTTTGTTAAATTCAATTTCTGAAGACGGATTTATATGGGTCACATGTTAACCTGATGCTACCATTTGTATGGGTTATTTTCCTGATAAAGTCATTTTCTGAAGACGGATTTATATGGGAGTTATGGTCAATTACGAACCGATCTTCACGAAATTCGGTACACACATTTATGTTTATATAAAACTTCATAAAAATATTTATATACATAAAGGATTTATGATCATTAAACTCCTATTCCGGGAGGACATTTGCGTGGGGGCTAGGTGAAATAATGGACCAAACATAACTAATTTCAATAGGCTTCGTCCTTGAAAATGTTTTTATGTGTGTACTAAACTTCATTAAATTATTTTAAAAATTATTTTTACATGGACGAATGGACATCCTTAAATCGACTCAGAAAGTGATTCTAAGCCGATAGGTATAAATTAAGGTGGATATTAGACAAATATTTTTGGGTGTTACAAACATCAATGTGGTATAGGCTTTTGAAAAACTTATTTCCCCAAGAAACTCATATGATTTTTTTTATTTCAAAATTATGTAGAAAAAGAAAAATTATGTTAGCGAAGCCGCATTATTTAGAGTTAAAAACCTTACGCCCAGCCGAAGGCCGGCTATTACGAAAAAATTTGTATTATGCAGAAAAATGACGAAATATTATAAAATAGGTTAAATGAGTTAGGGATCTCAATGAGTTTTTATGTTTTTACTCTTTTAAATTTTAAAAGTGAATGCTGTTTTTTTATTGAAAACATCGCTAAAATTTCTTTTTGTGTAATTTTATAAACCCAAAATGTAACACAAAAAACGGAATAATTTCATCCGTCACTAACAGCATAAGATACTAAGAAGTAAATTTTGAGTAAGACGCGAAAAACTTGTTACTTGTTCCAAATTTAGATATATATGTCTGTGATCTATCATGATATCTATGGTATAATTTTTACACAGAGTACTAAAATATATAGTAGGGATAAAAAGTTACGAAGAATGTAACAAATGTAACCAAACGGCAACACTGAATATGACATTTGCAGTTAAATAATTGAAACAATTTTTGGTGTAAGAGTGTGTGCTAGCTATAGTGAGTTTGGTATTTCAAGTTAAACTTTAAATTTATATTCCTCGCGTACGTTTGTTCATATAACGTCTTTTAGTCATTCATTCGGTGTCGTATAACTTTAAATACTGTTTTATAATATAGTTGTTCTCCTCTTTATACCTATCAGTTGTAAAATACTTAGATAGTATAATTATAAAGTTATTTCGTTTGTAACATATTTTGAAATAAATAAAATCCATATGAATTTTTTAAACTAAAGAGTAATGCATAAAGAGAATGCTTCTAAACCATTACAAAGTGGGGCAGAAATGAAAGTTTTTTGAAATCTTTAATCTCTAATCGGCTGGTTGGACTTACATAAAACTCCATAATTCCCGAAAAAACCGGTAAAAATCCCAAAAATGGGATTTTTTTTTAATTTTGCCCATATTTGCCCACATTTGTTACAGATCTGGATAAAATCGTTAGCAAACTCTTTGAAAGACATTAGATTTTCTGCATTCTGTTTGTAGATTCAGACTTTGAGATTTCAGAACATATAGGCTAAAGTCAACATTTTTATATAAAATAAGACAAATTCAGGATGGTCTGTACTTAGTCCTATTATGAGCTTATTTTTAATTCTAAAATCATCTCTATAAAGATACTTTTTAGAAAAGTATAAAATTATTATATGTTCTCAATGAAATTTTTATTTGGGAGAAAAAAGAATTTAGACCACAAAAAATCATAATTTTTGCAATTTGGAATTCTAAAATCGTTTACTTTTTGGACTCGGACGGAATATCGATTTCAAGTTTTTTTTATTTGATAGATCATTTTGTTCTTTCACTAATTGGGTAAAAAATTTACAAAAAAAAAATATTGGGATAAAATTTCCAATGCAAAAAACATGAAAACTATAACAGATAAATAACATGCAAGCATGTTTTTGTAGGTCTTATCGATCGTTGTAAGAAATATTTGTAATCGGATAAGAAAAAAACAAATTTTTTCAACATCTGAGGTATTCTATTGTGATCCTCAATAGTTCCGCTCCTGAGGGGTATGTGGGGCCCCTATTACAAACTTAAAATTATATGCTTTTCTGCTAGACCTATGTGTAAATCCAACCAGCCAGAGCAGGTCGTCATTTGATATTTTTAAATGGACGATACAAATGTCAATATAAAGAGTAAAAATTAATTAAAAACAATTAAACTAATTTCGCAACAAAAAGCTTAAGAAAATTTAAATTTTAAACAAATTCACCAATATGTTAAAATTTTTACATTTTCTCTTTGTGCCGATCATTGTTTTAAATTATTACTATTAAATTTTGAAATATTTCGAGGTATAAATTGATATTTTTAAAACCGATATCATGATAGCTTAACATACTTGTCAGTTTAGAAATTTTGAATGTAGGGTATTACTAAAATTCATCACAACTGTTTACAACTTGTTATGGTTAAACCATTAAATACGATGTGTTTTGTTCTACAAGCGTTGCATTTCATGTTACTATTGCACACCTATACTATTTTACGTAGATATGTATGAACGTTGACTTGACATATCATGTTACACAAGTGGTAAACAATAACTGTCATACCATATCCACACATACATATTTATACATTCATGTAAAATAGGTGTCCGTCATATGAACTTACAAGTGTACAAGAACAATTTTATGAAGCATTTAAACAATAATAATTCTATCAAGAGTTTGGTAGCATGACAATTTCGGTTAAGACAAATTGTTAATGAATTTGAATGGTAAAATTGAATAAATTTAGTTAAAAGTAATTTACAACTAGTTGGAATACAGAACTTTAAGTTTTGCAGTTTTCTGGAAATACACAGATAAAAGTAAAAATGAATGTCAATTACAAAATTGCTTATATCAAATAAAATTTTGTTTGATTTTGCTTCCCTCATCAAAATGTTAGTATTAATTAAGTAAAATAATTGTTTTTTTTTTCTATAAATTTCAATTAACTTTTTTTAATCAAATAAATTACAGGTATTATTGTTTTTTTTCTAAAATTTAACTAAAATATTAATTAATACAATTTAAAAACTAATTAAATATATAACAGTGTACAAAAATGCTTTCGCCAATAAATATATATAAATTAGTTTCATATTGTTTATTTCAAAATTTTAAATATTATTTAAATAATATTTTACAATAAAATGTATGTAATTGTAATAATATATAATAGTGATATACATATGCAGTATCTAAAATTGGGAGTGTGGCCTTAAAAATAATAAATTTATTCTTATTTCACTAGAAGGTCCCATAAAAGCTCTTATTTTTGCGGAATGTTCTAATGAAGGGAATAAACAATTTATTCTTGATAGTCTAAATAATTACTGTGTATTTACAGATTATACGAAAATTATTTTCCCAAGTTAAGTAAAATGCACTTTGATTCGCAATATATATATATATATAGGCCTTAAATATTTCTGGCATCAATGATGGGAGAGTCTTAAATAACAAGAAAAAAATAACAAAAACATTAAAGAACATCAAACACAAAGAAACGTGTACTTACCGAATAATTAAGGAGTGAGATCGAAAAAATCTTAACGTATATAAAATTCAATAACTTGGAAACGGTTGAGAGTTTTGATTTTTATTATTTATTTGATATTATATTATAGATCGCAGAAAAATATAACTTTTATAGCTCTACCCACTACTTATAAACTCGTGGACCTTTTTATTTAGAGATTTCATAGTTGTTACAGTCACTTTTTTGGGACACCTTTTTTGTGATTTTCAATTCTCTTTTCCCAAGAGCCCAATATCTCTCCACTGGTCTTAGCTTCGGAGAATTTGTAGGATTAACCTCTCTTTGTACAAAAACTATAATATTGTTTTGGTACTACTCCAGAGGTTTCTTACCGTAGTAACATGATGCCAAACCGGGCCAAAAATATATGGACACATTGTGCTCTCCTATGAAAGGATGAAGCCTTTTTTGCAAATATTCTTTGATGTATATTTCGGTACTTATAGAGCCCACTGTAACAAATGACTTCTTTTGCCGCAACTGCATTAAGCTTATTATACCTGGAATTTTTTAGAAAATTTTGTCTGGCTTTGGGTTCTAAACGTATCTTAAACATTTCCTCGAGTATTAGCAACATAAAAATTTTGACCCGAAAGCTGCAAAAATCTGCCAGTACATACGTTTCGTCGCCCATTATACAACATGGGTATTTTTTATTTATATATTATTCTTAGCTTCTAAATTTTTTGCAGCATTCCTCTCTGGAAATTTTTGGACTTTGTATATTTTCAAGCCAGCATTGACTTTAACTTTTCCCACCAAGTAGTCAGAGAACTGAGCTAACTGGGCAGATTTTTTACCAGGTGTATGTGGAGCTCTTTTCCAATTTCATGTGGATCTTTTTTTCTTCCCTAATCAGGTTTCCTATAGTCAAATTATTCTAATACTGTTTAATAACATTGGAAACAGTTTGATGGCAGACCTTTAATTCTTTGGCCAATTTTTTGTGGGACCAATTTGGTTTTTTTTGGAATATACATATATATATATATATATATATATATATATATATAATATATAATATATAAATATATATATATATATATATATATATATATATATATATATAAACGCCATTTCAACCGGCAAATGTTATGATATAGTTATCCTACTTTATGATATTATTATTTAATTTTGTCATATTATTATTTCATTTACTAAAATAAAACATATTAATAAAATATTATATATTATTATATTTTTCGGTTCATTTATACAAATATATATATATATATATATATATATATATATATATATATTTACATATTATTTGTTCATTAATTATATTCATTTGTACCATGTGTTCAAAAGATATATCTTTTTAACTGAACCCTTTAATGATAGTTAATTAATATCTTATATTGCTTGAATCACACCGACTATAACCAAACCTTACCTATTTATATTTATTCATATATAAACTAAATGAGAATTACAATGAAGTTGGAAGATAAATATTAAAAACAAAATATATTTAAAAGCAAACAAGTGTTGAATTTTCCCACTAAGTTTATGAAAAGGATAAGTATTATATATATTTGAGAAATTTTATAATTATGGAAATTAAATTATCAATATGGTTTAAGAACAGAATATGGTTTAAGAACAAGGAAAAAGAGTACAAATATTTAATGGTTGTAGAAGTAATGACATCTATGTAAGCTAGAGACTTATTTTTTCACAAAAAAAATCTTAAATTTTTTAGGAAATTTTGTGTTGAACTCAGTGGATTCAGTATTAACCGTTATATATTAAAATGCATTATTAGATTTGTTGAAGCTCCTATATAAATCTATTACAAATATTTTTTTCGAATTTCGGTTTTTTAAATCAGTCAAATCGGTTCGTAAATTAATTTCTCCCATACACATTTGAATTTAATATTATCTTACATTTATAAAATATTTGTTCTTCGTTGAAGTGATCATATCTTCCTTAAAGATATGCGAACTTTTGTAAAATTCCAAAGTATTAAATTCATTATTTACTAGCTTTTACCGGTGCGCTTCGCTTCCCTATTTTACGCGATAACTAATATTTACTTTATATGGGAGCTACTGCTATCGCTTGACCTTTTCATCCTATTCGGTATTTGATATGAAAATTACTTTTAAAACTTTTTAAAACTTTCACTGTAATATTCCTTTAGATTAGAAAAGTTATATATCCTTCTTATTTTCATTTCATCAATGCGAGATAAGGGTTCCCACGAAATTTGAGGGATCTCACTGTAATAGTTCCTTAGATATTTGCTTTATATGGGGTACTACACTCTCTTCTCCGATTTTAAGGTAATTATTCTTCCGTTTGAGAGTTTTAAAAAAGTAGGCGTAAAATGTGGATGTGACGTCCAATCGATGTCTAATATAGTCAACAATCACCTCAGGCACTGGTACTATCTGAGTATCAAATTTCATGAAAATCGGCTTAACCTTTAAATGTGATTGACAAAAAAAAAAAAAAAAAAAAGAAAACGAACAAATAAACAAACAAACTTACACCTCTTTTTTATAATATATATAGGAATTTATAAAATCTTGATTTTGTTTAAAGTTTTTAGTTTATACATAGATATAGAATAGGTAAATATATTTGTAATTACATGCAATATAATGTATTTATAACACATCTCAAACTGGTGAAGGTTATATAAGATTCAGCACAGTCGAATATAGCACTCTAACTTATTTTAATTATTATACACTGCCTGTCACTTGAATAAGGAATCAAATTTTTTTAACTTTAATTAAGTATATCTCCTAAACTAAAGTTCAGAAAAAAATAAAAAAATAGTTTCCTGAAGAAATAAAAAATATACACATTTTGTTATACTAAAATTATGCATTTATTTAAAGACATGTATTTCTGTGGTACTATTTCGTGTTACTTAAATAAAGAATTCTTTTAATTATATCAGGAAGGCTATGATTTGAATTTCTTTCAATATAAACGGCTAGAGAATTTTTAATTTGATAGTTTTTAAATAGTTTTTATTCAAAATGGGACGTGGTAAGGCTCTTATTAACTCTGAAAAAGAAAAAATTCTGATTTTGAAATCCCAGGGTCAGAATCCGGTCCAAATAGCCAAAAACATTAATAGGGGAAAGACAGTTGTGTACAATTATTTAAATAACATGGAAAGATATGGAAAAAACATGAAAGGGCAGAAGAAAATGGCAACAACTCCAAAAGAAAGACGAAAAATTCTTAGAATTGCATCAAATTCTGCCATGTCGGTATCAAAAATAAGTGAAAAAAGTGCAGTCAGTGCCAGTCTAAGAACAGTGCACGGTTTTTTAAGTCGTGCCCATACATAGTCCGACGAAAACTGCAAAAAAACAACACTTAATGAAGAATGCAAATCACAACGTCTGCCAAAAATACAATGACATGGTCCGACAAATGGTTTAAAGTTTTATTTTCCGATGAAAAAAAGTTTAATATTGATGGTCCCGACGGGTATAACTATTACTTCCATGACCTAAATAAGGAGGAATTATTTTTGAGCCGCAGACACAACCGAGATGGCGAAATAATGGTATGGGGTGCCATTTCGTATTATGGTACCATAGAATTGGTTTTTGTATCCAACAAAATGACTGCAACGACTTACAAAAACATTCTGGAGGAAGCATTTCCAAAATTTAATGATTTCTTTGGACCCATACCTTGGACGTACCAACACGACAACGCTCCGATTCATACCGCCAGAGCAGTAAAAAAATGCATTAATCAACAAGGTGTTCAACTTTTGGATTGGCCCCATTATTCACTAGACCTGAATCCAATGGAAAATGTCTGGGGTTGGCTTGCAAGAAAAGCTTATGATGGAGGAAAACAATTTGAGACGATAGAATCCTTAAAGGATGCAATAACGGAAGCATTGAGTTCAATTTCGCTAAATTACTTAGAGTCATTATACAAGTCGATGCCAAATCGCATTTTTGAAATTATTTCCAAAAATGGTGGTAGTACTCATTACTAATTGAATGATAGAAGGTAATAACTTTCATTTTTATAACATAAAATTTAAAAATAAATTACAGTTTGCTTAGTTTTAAAATATTCCTTATTCAAGTGACACACGAAAAAGTACCACAGAAATACATGTCTTTAAATAAATGCATAATTTTAGTATAACAAAATATGTATATTTTTTATTTCTTCAGGAAACTAAAGCCAACACCTTGAAATTTGGTTGGGCAAAAAATTATTTTTTTCTGAACTTTAGTTTAGGAGATATACTTAATTAAATTTAAAAAATGTGATTCCTTATTCAAGTGGCAGGCAGTGTATATTTTTAGTTTTTTATTTTTCTAAATTGTTTTTTAATGGTGTCTTTTGGGAAAAATGTCTCAAGCTGATTTTAAGCTACTAAACTTTGTTTTTTGTTTTTTCTTAAATCTATATATATTTTTCTGGAAGCTAATTAAAATTGCTTTTTGAAACTGTTTTTTATTTTGAAGAAAAGTTCATGACACTAGAGATCGCCAAAATCAAGTAGTATTAAGTAGAAATTTTATATTATTTTTTTAATCAACAAGTATTTAGTACAATAAACAGCTCATAAAATCTTAAGAAAAAATATTTCGATAATTTTTGACCAATTGTACTTTAATATACATATGTTTTGCAGGATTTCCTGGAAAAAAGTTTTATTTTTTTCATCTTCTTTATAGAAAAAATTTGTATATTATTTACATATTCTACAGATGGATAATATTAAATTTCAGCAAAGGAACTTAGGAAATTTTTATTTTTTGTTCCAAAAATGAAATGACTTCAGAAATTTTCAATACACTGTATTTCGGAATCGAAAATACCTACTCTCAAAGATCTTTTGATTTTTAAATCAGAAAAAACTCCCAAATAAAATAAATTCGAATAAAAAAAACTTCAGATGAACTAAGTCCCAGAAGAAAATAAAAAAAACTCCTAAATTAAAAAAAAAAAAAAAAATCAAATAACTTTCAACGGGAAAAAATAAATAATTTCCAATATTTAGGAGTTTTATCATAATAAAAAACAAAATAAGTACTAAATTTAATGAAAAAAACTCTCAATGAAATAAGTTCCAACTAAAATAAAATAATTCGCAGTTTAAAATATCAATTGGAGTAATTGTAAACTTGTAGTTTATAAGGTTTATTTTTAAAGCCACCTTTGCTTAGAAATTTTAAATTTAGCGAAGCCGGTATTTTAAATACCACAATGGAGGAAAACTCTAACACAGGCCGAAGGCCTGCTAATCGGAAAAGCTTTCATTAACGAAGTCTGTGACTAAATTCCATAGTGGAGAAATCCTTTTGGAAAGTTGAAAATTTTCCAATAAAATTTTATTAGAAGTTATCTCATTTGGGTGCTATTTCATTTATTTGCTGGGACTTATTTTATTTGGGGGTTATTTCATGGTACCAATAAACCATACGAAATTTAGCATATGTATCTCAATTTATCCCACCATCCGAGGACATTAAAGGGTTAAATATATAAAATTAAATTTTTCTGCAAAATTCTTGTATACTAACATTAGGATAAAAATGCTTTAACATAGTTTTTCTTAACTTACAATCTTCTTTATTGTTAACGATTTTCAACCGTTTTTAATAAAAAAAAAGAAATCCTGCTAAAAAATTAGATATTTATGATAATATATCCAATAAAGTTAGCTTAGCTTATTTTGGTAATAAGTCTGTATCTCCTAAACTACTGGATGGATCAAAGATTTCAGACAAATCATCTTGTAGTCACCCTGTAATAATACAAGATACGTTACAGGGTGTTAAATTTGACCACCTCGAGTATGAAAAAGTTTAAAAAATCTGCTCTTATTCTCTTTCCTCAAAATTTAATCAATAAAAAATATGTTTTTTTTTCACATATTTCGAAATACAATATTTATTTGAGAGTTGTATCCTACGTCCAAAATTGATAAAAAATGGTGAGATTTCACCATTCGCGTGAGATTTTTCAAATCTGAGAATCAGTTCTAATAACTACACTAAACTAGTTCTTGTCTACTCAAAAATATAGACAGCAGAAAATAGTAAAATTTTTTGGAGAAAACCTAAAAAAGTCGGGGCAAAAAATCGAAATTTCTAAATTCAAGCGCAAATATTTTGACTTGATTTGTAGATATTAAAATTTTTTGAAACGTCTTCATACTCGAGGTGGTCAACTTTGACACCCTGTAGATTATCTTGTATTATTGCAGGATAACACAGGATTATTTTTTGGGAAGGCCTAGGTCCTTCTCTACAACCCTCACAACCCTCGATCCGTCTAATAGTTTAGGAGATACAGATGTATTACAAAAATTGTGAGCCGTTAAAAAACTAATTTAAAAGAGGCATCTAGAATGTTGATAAATATCAACAGACGGACAGACATAGTTAGTAGGATTCCCCTATCTATATGGACCTATAAGGGTCCATAAAATTGTGATATTACTTTGAAAATGAAATTAATTGGAATTTCTAACAATTTAAATTATACTGTGGCGTATGAGCAATAATTAATTATTGTTTGAATTTAATATTACTCATACGTTCATGTTTATTTACACGGTTATAACGAACACTGGTTTAAAATTGATTTTACCGAAATTGTTCATAGAAATAACTACGTTTATAACGAACACGGTTATAGCGAACCTTTTTCTATAACGAATACATTTTTATTTTCCCAAGAAGAATATTTCATACAAAAAACTACGTTTATAACTAATTCCCACAAATATTAGTTTTAGATAAATAACTGCAAAAATTTGTTTCTAACAGAAATAACTTTTATTAATTTTAATTTAAATAATTCATTCAATTAGAAACTGTTCAAATTTGCACCTCTCACCAAAATTATTATATCAATTACTAATAACAGTAAAAATGTAAAACCGAAAATTTTTTTTGAAATAAAAAAATTTATTAAATCAATCAAGTAGATAATTGTGTTTAGGTTTCAATGAAACTTAAATAGACAAGATACCAAGAATGCTGATGAAGTGTTTAGTGGCATAGAAAATACGTATTCCATTCTGCTGATGTTTAATTATAGTTCACAAACTCTGCTTTGGTACTGCCAAACAGAGACAATAAGGCAAATTACGATTGCAAAGTTGTTTATGATTCTTCGAGCCGGATGTTGGCTTACGACACTTCTGTAACCAAATCTATAGCAGAGTTTACGGCGCTAGCTTCAATCTATCTCTTTCTTGTCCCAAACGCCTGGCGGTGCTAATTGAGTCTCTCAAATTGCACTCAGTGCAAGGTTTCAATGAGCCCTAAATAGATTAGATATCACAAATGCTGTTGAAGTGTATAGCGACGTAAAAAATAGGTATTCCATTCTGCTGGTGTCAAATTATAGTCCATAAATTCTGCTTTGATAATTTGGCAAATTACGATTGCAAATTTGTTTAGATTGAATAAATTAAAATCTTAAATGGGGAAAAAATAAAACAACTTAAATTGTTTGAAAAATATTAATTAAATTGTGATGTAAAATGAAACAACTGTGTTAATTGAAATGTAAGGCAGTAATTTTTTCTCTGTGTAGCTGTTGACCTTTTTAACATAACGCGCACACATTTATTGAAAATATTAAATACAGAGGTTTAAGAACTAAGTATTAGAAGATCTCTATTCCTCAAAGAGTAAAGATATCAAAACATGCCAATTTCAAATCCTCGTTAATAAATGAGAACATTTAATTAGTATAAAAAATATAATTAATCTCAATTTTCCACTTGTCAAATGACTGATGAATGCGAAAAATATTCTTCTTAATATATTGAAATTATTAATACATATCTAAAAATTATAAATACAGCCCATTTTTAAGGGAAAGAAATATGCTTTAACTATAAATATTAGTTTCGCAATGAAATACTTATATTTTGTTAACAATTTTTTTTTGGTATTTTACGGATATAACGAACTACGTTTATAATGAACTAAGTTTGTCGGTTCTTCCTAGTTCATTATAATCGTGTTCAACTATATTAAGAAAATCTGTTTAACTTTATTAATATTTAATCAAATCGATTAAAGATTCTCTTCTCTTGGAGATTATTTTTTTTTTATTTACATATAAAATTTTTTTAAATTCCTGCATTCTAAGCTAATCAATTGTTTAAGTAAATTTATATGGTTATTTTCCCTAAACTTTTAATTGAGTTTAAAATTTTATGAAAAAGTTTCATTATAATGATAATTATAACGATAAGCAAGAACTTTTAGAAATGCGTGAAATGAAAATATATATGAAAAGTATGAAAAAAGTTAAAGATAATGATATGGATGGAGTGTAATTCATACTTAAGATGAAAAAGAAAGGAAGGAATTGTATAAAATATATTTAATGTGTGTAGATATTTAAATATATAAGAACCACTTAAAAATAACTACATACATATTGAAATATGTGAGTATGTGTATTTATTTTGTTTAAATATGTATGTATGTATGTACGTATGCATGTATGTATGTATGTATGTATGTATGTATGTATGTATGTATGTATACTTAAAATGATTATCAAATGAACGCATTGTCAGAGGTGTAGTTGCGAGAATGTTTTATAAAACAATTTGTTTGTGTATCTTTAATAATAATAAAAAAAAAAATATAATTAGCATATAAAAATATAGGTATATATATCATATCGTCACCTAAAAAGCAAACGCCATAACTAATTAAAAAGGAAACTAAAATAAATCTGCATAAATTACAAAATTGTCTCGGCATTTTGAGAATGTACTTTTATTTGCACTTGTTGTCTCTATTTGGCAATACCAAAGAAAAGTTTTTGAGGAGGTAAATTTTTAGTACTAGCTGATTTAATCTATAACCACAGTGCACAGTGGTTCCAAAACTTTTTCTTTTGGAAATAATTCTGTAACTTGTGAACTGTTGTACATTGTCAGAACTGAGGTGTTTTCGAGTTGATTTGGTGCCACGGGTCACGGAGGTAGAGCGTAAACCAGCAAAGTTGGTAATCTGAAGTTTAAACTTGAAAAAAAAAATTATATTTTTGGAGTTATTTTCTAAAAACGTATTGTATTTTTTTTTCTTCCGGACGAAAAAAATTTTTTTTATGGTTTCAAAAGAAATCCTAAGGTAAATGTGTGTAAATCAAAATCGTGGGTGCTTTGGGTAACGGTTTTCCCCCAAACTCTATCCAAACTTTGTCAATTTTGAAAAAGTTTTATTTTTTATTTTTTGAAATTGGTTTAAAGTTTCAACTTCAGATTAAAATAACTTTTTATAGGATAAATCTATTTATATGATTCTTGCAGCAATGTTACTTAGAATTTTATAGGAAATCTAGTGGATATTTTCCGAAAATCTTAGGACCCAAATTAAGGCCCCCAAATTTAAAAAAAAAAACTTAAACAAACGATCCCAAAATTGAGGGTAAATTGTGCTTCGACCTAAATATTTCTTAAACTAAAAAAGATAACCTACACATGTGAGCAGATACTTTTTGGAGAGATATGTATAATTTTTTTATATTCAAAACATAAATGAATTTTTGGCAAAATTTGCAAAAAAAAAGAAAAAAATTACATACCAGAGGTAACCAACTTTGGAGGTCTAACCCCTATCTCCGTGACCCGCTAGGGATATGTGCTTCTCCAAATAAACTTGAAAGGATGTGATAATGTGAAATTTTATTTAGATATCTTCAAAGGTTCACAAGTTACAGCATCCGGCAAATTGCATTAGGCGATTGAGTTTGTTGTTGTAATAATTTAAATCACTAGAGTACTTTAAAAAGTTGAAATACTTTGAATAGTTTTAAATAGCTCAAAATAGTATATTTTGCAAATTTAATGCAATTTTTAAATGCTTTCCTAAACATCTCACCCTTTTCAAGTATATTTTTTGAAAATTTTACTACGCTCGTAATTTATGTTTTTAATAATATAATATAATTTAATATTATAAGTAGGGAAACCACAAATATGTTTTTTTTTATACGTTGAATGAAGCCATTGATAAAATATTTATCTGTTTCAGAACAAATTAAACATTTTGGCATCGATTTGTAAGTGCATTTTTTTGGCATCTTTTACCCTTTTATTCCATTTTTGCTTACAGTGATTTTTAGAGAATATTTATGGCATATATTGTTATTTTTAGAACATATTTAACCTTTACAAAGCATATTGTGATATTTTGAAGATCATGAGTAGCTCTTTTTTTTGACTTGTGATGTAGAGAAAAAAAAAATAAGAAATCCGAAAATATTTAGTATTTAAAATTAATTCTAATGGATGCTGCTGAAGTTCGCTAAAAATCTCAGAGTAGCATGATTTTTAGAAACAAGACATTCAGTTTTAGAATCAGGCTAATTGATCTTTATCAAAGTCGTTTTTGAAATATGATATAGGGCACGTATTAGCCTTTCATTTAATTAAGTAAAAACAATTTATTTATTTTTATTTATTTATTTATTTATTTTTGAATGAAAGCTATGTTTGAAAGCTATAATTTTGCCTTATTCTATATCATTAAAATATTAATGAAACACTTTGTTTTATTGAAAAAAAATTTTTGTTTGAAAATATTTTTTTAGAGCATATTTTCGCGTTTTTAGAGCATATTTTTCATTTTTTATTGCATATTTAATGCGCATAGAACATTTTTTTAAGAGCATGTTTGTGGTTTCCCTGATTATAAGTGTATAATACTTTAGAGTATCTTTTTGTATGGCAATCTGTGCAAATTGCGCATAAAATATTAACTTTCTACGTAAAAATAGCATTTTTTATGGTTTGTAATTTCAGTTTATATGCGGTTCATATACACATACGCATATTTTACTTATTGAATGAGTGTGTGTATGTCTGTATTTCATGCCCAGTTGGAAAAAGAAGGACTAATGAAATATTATATTTTTTTAGGATTCACAAAGCATGTCACTCACATTTCAACACTATTTCTTTTTTACACGGCGTGTCATTGGAGGCAAGGCCTTTCCTTTTCCCTTCCAAAAAAAAAAGCGAGAAAGCAAGGACTCTTTAATAAATAAATATCCTCTCTTATATGCAATGCTATTACGAAAGAGTCCGAAACTTAATTCAAAAAAAAAAAAAAAAAAAAAAAGACATAGGGACTACCTTCATTACCGACGCTTAAAATAGGACTAAATGATTTTGAGCATTGCAAGTCACGCAACTAAAATTATTTCTGTTTATAATGAGAAAATTAATAAATGAGTGATATATCTTCTATATCGCATCTAATGAAAGAGAAATAAGAATTTGTATCAGATTTTATTAAATAAGCCCAGGCTTTATTTGAGGAATTTTCATAGAAGGCAAAGTGAAAGCATTCACAAAGATCTGCAGATATGAAGCAGTAACATATTTTCCTGCTGGGTTTCCTGCCTGTGTGTTTGAGTCATACTATTTGAACAATTTTTAACTCATTCCTCTTTTAAACCTTAAAATTGTGGTAACAAAATTTTATGTAACATATGTGTCATGATATATTTTCATTTTTTTTTACTCCCACACTCTTTCTTTTATAGATTTTATTTTATTCATTCTTCGTATGCTTATTTTTGTTTTTGTGTCTTTCTTTTTCTAAAAGGATTTTCTTCCTTTACTAAACATTTGAATATTTGATTCATTCATATACATTTTTTACTCTTAACCATTGTAAATTATTTTGTTCTTGAGTTATTTGTTAATGTTGCTGCTGCAGCTTCTGCTACTGCTGCTCTATGTACAGTTTAAAAAAAGCAATTAAAATTAAAGGCATTATATGGCATTAAACTTAAAAATTTATTTATGTTTTTAAGTTGAAATATATGACATATTAAATATTACATATGATGTTGCAAAAAAATTTATTCAAATCATATGTATGTATGTATATGTATGTATATGTATATAAGTATTTGAAGTTATATTTTCCACCAAATAAAATCCTAATATATTGAAATATGTAAATAGTTTTTAATAAGTTTAAATATAACATATTTAAACTTTAAAAAAAATTGAACTTTATTTTAAATAGTCATAGGTTTGACTATTTAAAATCAATTTCAACTTTCCTTAGTATTCGGAATTGTAATGTAAATGTTATTTAAAGTTAAAGCCTATTCCACTATTTAAATCTACTTACTAGTTTCATTTAACTTAATACTTTTGGCCTTAATTAAATATAGAAAATAAAATATAAATGAAATATCAAATTATCCTTTATTTATTACCTCCAGCCATATTAAAAATAAACTAAAAAAAGCAGCTTTTCGTCAGCTAGCTAAAAAGCGTAGTTAGTCAGAACTTTTCACATACTACGTTATAGCTCGCTACAATAAATAACTGTCTACAATAAACTTATCATTACATCCAACGTCATAATACCGATGGAAGATAGAAATTAGTGTTAAGCTGAAATAAAGAGAAATGGTATGGTAATCTTCAATATATCGGCAAATTCTCTTTTTTCGTTTACCTTTAAGAAACTGACTTTCTCAAATACTTCTTTTTTTAATTCTAATTTTTTAAATTAGTTGTTGAGGCATTTATGTTGACAACACTTCAGGAAGCAAAAATACTAAAAATTCAGGACCTGAAATGGTTCAATGTGGTTCAAAGTTAAAAAAAAACAAAAAAAAAAAAAAAAAAAAAAATAAAATTTGAAAATAACAAGTTTTTCTTAAATCTTTTTATGGTTGTAATCGCACCTTTTAGGGTACTTATGTGACTGACTAGTTCAACATCACCTAGTCCAAACGACAAAAGATAGAGGTATGACATATGGATAGGGAATACAATTTCTCGGACTTTTCAATTTCTCGAGAGAGGGAAAAATTTTTTCTTACTTACCACGATTCCGTTTTAAAAGTAATAGTTGTCATCAGGGTAACCAAAAATATGCAAAATCATATTTTTTTTTGGACTTTAAATTAACAAACTGTTAGTTCTTCATCTGTTTTAGACAATTTTAAGAATTTTGGCATCCATTTCTTATAGCATATTTATACATATTTTGAACCTAACAGCATATTATTGTATATTTTGGACTTGGCAGCAAAGGGTATATTTTTCGATTTTATTAAATTAAAATTTTGAAATTAAATTAAAATTTTTGTAAAAAATTGGTTTTTTTAGAAACAAATAATATTTCATCTGTAATAAAATCTTTGTTAGTTAAGACATCTTAACGAAATTTTTGGTGATTATAGAAATTATAGAAATATATGACGCGATTGTGTTTTTGGTATTACAACGAGATCTTCTGAAGGACCCAAGCTAATTTTATCTAAATAAAACAAAGTAAATAATAAATTAATTATACCTCCATTAAGTAAGGAAGTGTAATCAGCAGGTAAAGTAGAAAAAAAAAAGTGGAATGATATGAAACAAAAAGGCAATTGTGGGTGTAACAAAACAGAGATGATAAATGTGATTTTCAGTATTGTACTAAATTGAATAAAAGATTGCAGTTATTGTGCCGTAATTGTACTAGAATGTTAAGAACTTCTTCTGTCCAAAACTTTACAATATTTCTTGATCAGAATATCTTTAGAAAATTTCCTTTGAGTTCTCAAAATTAGTAGCATTATTATTTTAAAGAATATGAATGTTGAATTTTTCGAGCTATTATTAGAGTCTATATGTACAGTAAAATAATATATGTACAGTAAAATAACTACAGCTAATATGTACAACATTGCTGATTGCCAAGTTCCTGGAGGATAAGTTAGGTCGGCCTACCAGTAGTCTGGCGTAAGCTTCCCGGTAGGAGTCTTATGAACCAAGGATATTTTTTCACACTTTAAATGAATTTATTAAAAGGCCTGTTGTGAATTGTTGTTTATTACTCTCAAGTTTGTAACACAGAAGAAAATCTTGATTAAATTCCAAAAACTAAAAAAGTTATCACAAAAAATGCCCACAGTGAAATATATGGGAGAGTATTGAAAAAACTAATAATCACGTTTACCTGCAATGAAATATAAATTGAAAATATTAAAACTGCATGAATGATAGATCTGCGATAAATGAAAAGAAAATTATTTAGGGCCAATAATACTTAGTTTTCAAGCAATGACAGATGTGCCCCTATGGCGATTGCTCCCGCTTCTACCCTACATGAACCTAGAGAAAACAAGTAAGAAAGATATAGTCGGTTAAGCCCGACCATATGATACCCCACACCATTCTTATATTTCGTGGAGGGGTCTTATGTTAGACATGTGGACAATTGTGGACCGATACTTTTACTAAGTGTAAAATAAAATATACGAATAACAGAATATTACTTTATTTAGGGTGATTCCCGAAAGTGGGCTTATATGGGAGCTATGGTTAATTATGGACCGATCTTCATGGAATTTGGCACAAAGATTGAAACTTATACAAAACTTCCTTCATTAAAATATTGCTATATTTAATGCATTTATGATCGTTAAACCCCCATTCCTTGAGGATAACGTATGGAGGCTAGGTGAAATAATGGACCGATCATCAACGATTTCAATAGGCTTCGTCCTTGTGTCATGTTCTACGAGCCAAAATTCATTGAATTATCTTCAAAACTGCGAACTGTACTTTGTGCAAAAGGTTTACATGGACAGCCAGCCAGCCATCAGCCAGCCGTCCAGCTAGACGGACGGACGGATATCATTAGATCGATTCAAAAAGTGATTCTGAGTCGATTGGTATACTTTAAGGTGGGCCTTGGATGACTTTTTCTGTGCGTTATAAATGCCCCAACCATCTATAGTGGTGTGGGGTATAAAAAGGGTACATCTACCACTAATGATGAGATTCTATGAGCTTCAATTTAAAAGTAGTTAGGAAAATTACACCAAAAGTTTTAAAGTAAAAAAGAAAAGCTCGTATAAAAGTTAAACCTTGCTAAATGCTAAATAAAGCATATCGAAAAGTCACTTCAAAAAGAAAAAAATTCTGGTCTAAAAATATCTAAGTGATTAAACATTTTTGTGCAAAAATTTAGTTGTACTAAAAACAAGGTATCCAAAAATTGTCTAAAAACTTTTATTTAAGATTAATTAAAAATTTCATTAAAAAGAAAAATTTTATAATTGTACTAAATTAATTATTCATTGGAGTATTCATATACTTCTGTAGAGCGAATTGTACTGAAAAAAGTACAATTGTACTGTAGTTATCATCCCTGTAATAAAATATTTTCATAAAAAAATATTTTTTCTTTTGTTTAGGACCCAAAAAAGAGCAAACAACTTATTACAATAAATAAAATAAATAATTGATTTATACACACCCATATATACATTTGCAATTTGCAATCAAACTATTATTAAAATAGGTCTATTTTGTGTAGAAAAACAAAATGAAGAATAATTTTTGTAAAAAAAATTTGTTGTTATTACTTAGTTCTATGTTTGTTGTTATGCTTATTGTTGTTACTTTTGATGTTTTAGGATTTGAAGTGCGAAGTAAATAAGTTGAAGTGCAAAATCGCGTGAAACAATTCAATTATATTAAAAAGATATTAGAAGTCTTCTATGTCGTATAAATTTTGTCACGTAAGATTGCATTTAGAGCCAATTGGTTACACGAGGTTAAAAATATTATAATTCAATATGAATTTATGTTCAAAACATGACTATAAATTTATCATAATTTTTTTTGGAATGATCTAGAAGAATGTTGAATAACAAAATACTATTTTTTAAACTCATAGCAAAAGTTGATTATACCCTACACCACCATAGGTGGTTGGGGTTTTATGCGTTTGTGCTGATGTTTGTAACGTACAGGAAAAATCATCCAACACACCTTAAAGTATACCAATCGACCCAGAATAATTTTTTGAGTCGATTTAACGATATCCGTCTGTCCGTCCGTCCGTCTGGCTGGATGGCTGGCTGGACGGCTGACTGGCTGTCCATGTAAACCTTGTGCACAAAGTACAGGTCCCAATTTTAAAGATAATTCAATAAAATTTTGAACGCAGGACTTTTATGGCACAAGGACGAAACCTATTGAAAGCCTATTGGTTATAATCGGCCCATTATTTCATCTAGCCCTCATACAAATGTCCCCTCGAAATAGAGTTTAAACATAAAAAATGCCTTAAAAATAAGAATATTTTAATGAAATTCGATGCAAAAAAGTTCTGTACAAGTGTCAATCCTTTTATCAAATTTTATGAAAATTGGCCCACAATTGACCATAGCTCCCATATAAACCTCTCTGCCGAAAATCACTTTAACGTGCATAAATCCCATATAAATGTTAGTATCAAGTTAATATTCGACATACATAAGTTTTATATAAGTAGAAATCACGATGATAAATTTTATGAAGATCGCTCCATAGTCTTCCATAGCTTCCATATAAACCCAATTTCTGGAATCAGCTTAAGGTGCATAAAATCATTTAGATGTTAATATCAATGTATTATTCTGTATTTGTATATTTTATTTTACATTTAGTAAAATTGGTCCCCTTCCCGAATTTTGATGATCGTACACAATGCACAGTGGGGCAGAATCGAAATTTTTTGGAAATAAATCTGTAACTTCTGATCGGCTGGTTCGATTTTCATGAAATTTGGTATAGGCATAGCTCCCTGTCAGGGGCGGAGTTAAGGTGGCTCAAAGTTAGGTTAAAATATACATTTTTTGTTTGTTTTGTTATTTTAAATTCATTAATAGAAATATATGAATGCTTAGAAAAGGATAAAGATTTACTTAAATTTGGGAAATGTGGCAACGCTATTAAAAATAAAAAATTTTTATTAATTATTTTTATAAAAATATTTTGTGTATATATATTATTAAAACTATACAGAAATATTCATCATTTTCTAAGTAATTATTCACGCAAAACTAAAGGCAAAAGTTGCAAGTTTGTAAAAATATTTTCATATATAAAATAAATTGGAAATATAAAAGTTTAAATGCGCATATTTCTGAAATGAGGCATGATATTGATTTGAATCTTTTTGAAAAAGATCGGAAATTATATATGCTAAAGGATAAGCTTAATTTGGAATACATATTTTTAAAATTTCTTTCGCTATTTAGAAATAAACCAAACAAAAGGCCCAATTTGGGGTTTTTGGAGAAAATACAAATTTTTTAATTGTAATAACATATTTGTTTATAAAGATATCTTAATGAAATTTTCAAAAAATGTGGATTTTATTAATGTAAATAAAAGCGCGTTAACCAAATTTCTATCAGAGGTAGGGTTTTCCTGAATTCCCAAAAAAACTAATCAAAATTCCCAAAAATGGGATTTTTTACATTTATGGCTATAGAATCCACATTTTTCCGAAGGCCCGTAGATTTTGATTTAAAACTTTTAACAAAATATTGAGGATTCTTAAAATATATTCCGCTTGTCGATTCGTGCTTTGGGATTTGAGAAAAAATGGTCTAAAGTCAAAACTTTCATATATAATGGGTCGAATTCGGGAGGGTATGTACCATGACCAATTGAGCTATTGTTTTTTATCTTAAACTCATCTCTATGAAGTTGCCTTTCAGAAAAGTGTAAAATTATTATATGCTGCTAAAGAAAATTTTATTTTAGATAAAAAAGAGTGTAGATACTTTTTCGGCTAAAAAAACACAAAGTCGTCTTTTTTGCAATTTTCAAATTCAAAATCGTTTATTTTTGGACTCGGTAAAGATATCGACTTCAATTTTTTTTATTCAATAGATAATTTTGTTCTTTAACTAGATAAGAAAAAAACTAATAAAATCGGTCGGAAATACTAGGATATATATGAAAAAAAAACTGGACTAAGAACATACAAAATTATAGTACTTAAAAATTCAAACGCAAATAACTTGAAAACTATAAGAGATAAATAGGACATGTAGGCATGTTTTTTATAGATCTTATCAGGGCCTACAACAATATATAAAAATATTTGAAATCGGACGAGAAACAAAAATTTTGCAAGCGATTAACAATTTTTTATGTCTTTGAGCCCTCCGCCCCTGGGGGGGTTTGTTGTGCCCCCCTTCCAAACATATCATTGCACGCTCCTCTGCTACGCCTATACCAAATTTCTAGAAAATCCAACCTGCCGATCAGAAGTTACAGATTTATTTCCAAAAAATTTCGATTCTGCCCCACTGTGCAATGGTGTAGGGTATCATATAGTTGGTCTTGACTGACCAATTTTCAATTCAATTTTATTTTAATGTAGAAAAGAAAAAAACAAATATTATGACGTTATTTTTATATAGAAAACATTAAATATTTGTAATGGTCAATTAATAAGTTAACGATTTTATTGCTTTTAAAAGCCAAAAATTTTAGCAATAAAATATTTAAAACGAAATTGTTAAATAAAAATAGCACAAAATGTAAAACATTACCAAAAATCTAAAACAATAATTAGCATGTCGTGCATTTAAATTTATTTAAAAAGAAAATTTTTTAAAATATTTTAAAATACTTTAAACAGATTTAAATTATCCTTGAAATTGTTCAGTAAATTTAAAATATAACCTACAAAATCAATGATTATTTTAAAATTAAACTCTAACATAACCTTGTACAAGTACTAACTAAAACAATTGTTTAAAAGTTGCGTGTAAAATTGTAAACAAATATTAAAAATATCAAGTTTTGTTGAACGAAAGTATTAAATTTTTCTAGTAAAATTTTGATTTTTTTTTTCTTTTCAGCCTAGACTAACTTTAAAACATTGAAGTAAATTACGATGTGTTACATTTTCATTACCAACTCATTCAGACAATCGACAATGTCAGTTAATAAAAACGAAATAAAAATCAACAAAAAACACAGTTTTAACGTATTGATTTGTTTTAAAGGTAAAAATTTAGTTTTACAACTAAGCCAATTTATTTTTATGACTTTAAAAATACTTTTCAAAAAAAAAAAAAAAAACTTTTGTTTCATTTTTATTGTGTTTATCGAACGACAAGGTTAAAATTTATTTAAAATTAAACTTTAATTAGTTTTTTGTAAATTTTGAATAAACTTTTTAAAATATATATTTTTGTTGTTATGGGGACTGGTAAACGAAACAAATTATAAAGATTACGTTTTTTTTTTTTTTTGTTAAAAGTTTAATATTTTGTTAAAGTTTTAATGCTATTTCAAAATGAGCGTTTGAATTACTAATCATAGATTGATTAAGTATTTTTATTCATACTCGTGATGTTGATGTTTAACATATAAAAAACAGGGAAGTAAACTTATCGAAAATAAACGAGAAAAAGTTTTTATTGAAGTTTTTTCCCCATCAATTAGATGAGTTCGAAATAAAACCCAGCAAAATTAAAAGGAAAAGTTTTTAATATTTAAATATTGTTGGCTCTTTAAAGAAATTAAAAATTTCTTTTTACAGTGCCTATACTAAAGCCTTACTTACAAATATTACTAAAAGTTTTCATGCAGCCAAATACTTTGTGTTGGGATAGGTAAGCAGAGCTTAAAACTATTGAGTTTAATTCATTTTTATGAAATGTTTTCATAATGAAAGTTAATAGTTATGTCCATAATCCAGCCCTCATAATAATACACAGACTAGCCCATAGTCTATTCAATAGACTAGTCAATTGTCCATTCAACAGAATAGTGTACAGTCTAGTCCACAAACAAGTCTACAGTCTGTTCTAAAGACTAGCGTATAGTCTAGACTTTAGACTAGAGTATAGCACTGACTATAAACTTGTTTATAGTTTATAGTCTAATCCATAACTATTCTATAGACTAGTATAATCTAGTCTTAGACTAGCTTAATATCTAATCAACAAACTAGTTTAAAGTCTAGTATATAGACCAGTTTATAGTCTAATCTATAGATTAGTCTATAGCCTAATCTATAGACTAGTTTGTAGTCTAATCCATAGATTACTTTATAGTCTAATCTATAGAATAGTTTATAGTCTAATCTATAGATTAGTTTATAGTGTGATCTATAGACTAGTTTATAGAGCTTAGACTTTAATCAGTAAACTAGTTTATAATCTAGTCTATAGACCAGTTAAAAGTCTAATCTATAGACTATTTTAATCTGTTATTTAATCTGTAGACTATTTTAATTTGTAGACTAGTTTATAATCTACTCTATAGACTAGACTATCGACTAGACTATAGAAGAGACTGTAAACTAGACTATAGTATAGCCTATGGACTAGTTTATAGTCTAGTTTATAGTCTAATTTATAGACTAGTTTATAGTCTGTTCTATAGACAACTTAATAGTCTAGTCTGTAGATTAGTTTATAGTCTAGTCTATAGACGAATTTATAGACTAAGCTATAAACTAGTTTATTATGTAATCTATATACTAGTTTACAGTTTAACCTACAGACTAGTTTATAGTCTAATTTATAGACTAGTTTATAGCTTAATTTATAGAATAGTTTATAGTTTAACCTACATATTAGTTTATAGTCTAATATATAGACTATTTTATAGTCTAATCTATAGACTAGTTTATAGTCTAATCTATAGACTAGTTTGTAGTTTAATCTATAGACTAGTTTATAATCTAATCAATATACTAGTTTATAGTTTAATCTACAGACTAGTTTATAATCTAATATATAGACTATTTTATAGTCTAATCTATAGACTAGTTTATAGTCTAATTTATAGAATAGTTTATAGTCTAATCTATAGATTAGTTTATAGTGTGTGCTATAGACTAATTTATAGTATGGTCTTTAGACTAGCTTAGAGTTTAATTAGTAAACTGGTTTATTGTCTAGTCTATAGAGCAGATAATAGTCTAGTCTAGTTTATAATCTGCTCTATAGACTAGAAAAGACTATAAACTACACTATAGGTTAGTCTATAGATTAGTTTATAGTCTAGTTTATAGACTAGTTTATAGTCTAGTATATATACCACTTTATAGTTAATATATAAACTAGTTTATTATCTAATCTATACACTAGTTTATAGTCTAATCTATAGACTAGTTTATAGTCTAATCTATAGACTAGTTTATAGTCTAATAGACTGGTTTGTAGTCTAGTCTATAGATTTGTTTTTATTCTAGTCTTTAGTCAAACGAACAGTTGATATTTCGGTGCTGAAACTTTGGCACATGACTTCTGTCCTATTTTTTTATAATTAAAAGTTTTCCTTCAATCATATATCTAATCTAATGATCATGTGTTAACTAAAAAGTATCAAAATAATTTAAATGACACATCATTAACAATATTTTTGATTTCAGGTTTTTTCTCTCTTTTTTTTTTGTTAGATTTTCATACAATTAACTTTTAATGATGCAACATTAAAACTCTGTTTTTACAACACGTTTCTATAACATTTTGTAGAAAAGGAAAATAAAGAAAAAAACTTATTGATATATGAAGCCAGTAATCGATTAAATGAAAAAACGTGTAAATTGCCGATGAATATCTGTGAATTTGATATACATATTTCAAACCAAGGTTGTTGTTTTTTTATATTTTGTTTTCGGTTCTATTCCATGACACGCACGACTTTCAAGGCCTGAGGGATTGAAATGGTATAAATAATAAAAAAAAAAAATAAATAAAAAATAAAAAATAACTGCAAGACAAATTGCATTTCATTCATAAAAGATTATTTTAGTTTATTTTTTTTTTGTTCCTGCTATTACACAGCTGTTGTTGTTGGCAACATGTTCTCACTTTTTCTTTATAGTTGTTGTTTTTGTTGTCGCTGGTGTTATTATTCATCAGCCAAGCGTTGTCGTTGTCGTCATTATTATAGAAAGTTCATCATGGTGCAAGCTTACAGATACGTTTAACTATAATGTTTCCTGTGTTGAATATTCTGACGTGCTGTTGCAGGGGTTCTTTTTGTTGTGTTCAGTTTTTTTTCTATTATTTTGAGTTTCTTTTTATTTTTTTACTTTTTCGTAGGTGCAACCATCAAGCATGGGAGTTGTTTTGTAAGTTGTTTTCTTTTTTTTTGTTTATTATTCTTTTTTGTAAAGGAAGAAGCGAAAAAATGTAAGAAATGAGAAAAGAAAATAAAAAAAGTTTATATTTAAGAAAGGAAAATATTTACATCCTGTGCAACTTGCATACATTCACCCAACCATACATCCATTTATCCATGTGTTTGTATAGTATTTAGATATTCAATTTAAAGGATGAAGGATTTAAAAAAGAAAATTAATTTTAGGAAATTAAATTTAGCGAAAAATAAAAGAGAAAAAAGAAGGAGTGATATGTTCTTTGTAAAGAGTTTTTAAAGGCATTTTTTTTTAAATAAGATTAGATTAGATGAAATTTGGAATTATTCATGTCCATAAAAAAGTTAATACGTGATAGAAAAAAAGTGAAAGTAGGTTCTTGTTTAACACATCAAATTTCATCTAGTCCAACGGTTCTCAAACGGCGGTCGGCGACCCACAAGGGGTCCGTACGGACATTGTAGGGGCGTCGCGAAGACCTTTTGTTTAAACATAAAATTTAATGTATTTTTTGATTGGTATTAATTTCTTTATATATATTAATGTGTAGTAATTACTCAATAATTTTCGAGTTCTTCAGATTATTGAGATTTCTGTATGTGCTTGAGTTCTGTGGCAACAAGAAAAAATTACATAACTTAAGATATGAAAAAATCGTGTTTTTTCTATTTTTGAATTTCATGCTGTATCAATGTTTTTGAAAAAATCTATACAGAAAAATGTTTGTGCATAAATATAAGAATTTACTTTCATTGATTTTAGTTCATAATATTTAAGAATAATGTCTTAAATATTAACACTTTTTTATATTTTTTGAAATGAATCAAAATCAAACTTAAAATAAAATAAAATAAATTTTTTAAATTTTCATTTATATTTTCAATTTGTAAAAAAATTTTTGAAATTTTCTCCGGAAAATTTTATGTTTTTAATGATTTTTAGCTAAATTATGAGAACAAGATGATGTGCTGCAGAATGCGAGCGAAGTTATGCAAATTTCTGAACATTATTTTTTTTTTACAAATTTTCTTTGGAATTTTACTATTTTAAGATGTTTGTTGTTATTATTTTCATGTATAACTATTTTCATTTACCTAACAAAACTAAACCAAAGATTTAACAAAATTTTTGCTATTTTACTAAAATTTTCGTTATGAACAACTTAATAATATCTATGAACAAAGTTTTATTTTCTATGAAAAAAGTTTGGGAAAAAAATCATGTTCGATTCATAATATTTATGAAAAAAAATTTTCAAATATATGATTTTTTTTCTCTGTGCAGCAAGTATTTCAAGAAATATTTACATTTCTCCAGTGTTGCATGAAAGTTAAAAAATATAAACTGCTTTCCTGAAAAGCTTAAGAACTTCTTATGTCATTTTTATTTGTTGTCGCAGAATTTTGCCATCATCATGTTAGCTTTTATCAAAAATGTTACTGTCAAAAACACTACCGAATCATAACAATCTTTCGTCAAATATTCTTCTCAGTCTCAAATATTTTTTAAGTACGAATTTTTTATTTAAAATTTATTGTTATTCCTTTTTTTCAAATTAATAAAATTGTAACATGTAAAAAAAAACTTTAAATAAAAATGAATTAAAAAAAATATATAAAATTTTTAACTATCTGAAGTGAAATGTTTTCTGTAACGTTAAATGTTTGGCAATGATTTGAAAATAATTGGAGAACTAAAGATTTTTTTTAATTAACTAAAGCAGTTACTATTATATTATTTCAACTCTGACTCTCAAAAGTATTTCCAAAATTCTTGTTGAGGAATTTGTGGACTCAATTAAAAGAAAAATTTAATATTATGTTCACACACATTAGTTATACCCTACACCATCATAGGTGGTTGGGCTATTAAGCCTTTCTCCTGATATTTATAAGGCATAGAAAAAGTTATCCAACACCCACCTTAGAGTATAGCAATCGGCTCAGAATTACTTTTTAAGTCGATCTAACGATGTCTGTCCGTCCGTCTGGCTGGCAGGACGGCTGGCTGACATTGTAAACCTTGTGCACAAAGTACGGTTTGCAATTTTAAAAATAATTCAATGAAATATGAAATTTTATGATTCATTAACGAATCCTGTTGAAATTGGTTACGATCGGTAAATTATTTCACCTAGCCCCATACAAATATCCTAGCCCCCATACGAATAGAGTTTAAACACTCAAAAATGTCTTAAAAATAAGAATATTTTAATTAAATTCGGTGCACAAAAGTTCTGTGCAAGTATCAATCTTTGTACCAAATTTTATGAAGATCGGTCCCAAATTGACCATAGCATCCATATAAACCTCTCTTCCGAAAATCACTTTAACGTGCATAAATCACATACAAATGTTAGTATCAAGTTAATATTCCATACAAATAAGTTTTATATAAGTAGAAACAACATTGCCAAATTTTATGAGAATATTTCCATAATTTACAATAGCTCCCATATAAACTTACTTTCAGGAATCGCCCTAAGGTGCATAAAATCATCTAGATGTTAATATCAACGCATTATTCTGTATTTGTATATTTTTTTTTACATTTAGTAAAATTTGCCACAGTTCTTGACCGACTATATCTTTCTTTTTCGCTTTTAGGTTTGTTTTATGTTAATAAAACTAAAAATTGATTTAAAAAGATCTTCTTTTTGCATTTTCTTTTTTATTCTTTATTCATTCGATTAAACGTAGAAAATTCAAATTTTATTCGATCACACGAGTAATTAAAAAAATTATGAAATTTTATTCGATCAACTTCAATGTCGAATAATTGACAACCCTACTATGTTTATTAAAAGATATTCAATAAAAAATTAATATTATTATGAGAAAATATTTTAGGATACATAAAATATAACTATGATTTTTATTTAAAGAAAAATTTTGAAAAAGTTAAACCACCCTAATGTAAATACATAAAAACTTAAAGCTTTTTGTTAATTTTCTTGTCAACTTAAATTTTAAACTGTAAAACGATAAAATGAAAAAAGCTAATATTTCTCCCACAAAAATACAACATACAAGAGTACGGGAATACAAAAATCTGAATTGTTTTCCCAGAAATAAAACATCAAACTCCCTACAAAGATATCTTGGATGATACCTTCCTAGAAGAAATTTACGCAATATCTTCCTTTTATTATTTGAACGAAAATCATCAAAGAAACATTTTTGTAATGTTGTATTTTTTATAAGTTTAAAGAAAATTAGCTATAAAAAATATATAAAATTTGAATTTTTTTTTATTATTTTTACACTCAAACTATCTCCCTTTTTTCAGTAGGGTGATTATCATCTTCGCAATAAATGGATGATATCCCATTAAGATCGTGTTGAAGAAATTAATACAATACTTTCATTTTTCAATCAAATTTTTTTTTTCAATTTTCCAAACATTTTTCAAAAATTAAAAAAATATTGAAGAAACTTGTTTGAATATTTTATGTGAGCATGCTTTACAAGATGTAAAAAAGTTTTCTTTATTATATTATTTCAAGATTTATTTAGTGATAAATTTTCAATATATTTATTAAATTTTCCAGAAGATTATTTTGCGTTATCTACTTTTTTTTTTCCTTAGTTGATTATTTATCAAATTTTCCTATTTTCTTCCAGGCGTATTGGTTTCTTATTGCTTAAATGTATCGCCTGAGACGCACAATCTCTCCCGATGGGGGAAATTTTCGTAATATGAATTTGATTATTGCCGCAATAAATTTTTTCTTCTAAGCAAAACGAATTCGTATCACTTTAATATTATTTTGCATGTAGGACTGTTTTGAAAATTCGTAAGTGAATGTAATTTTGTTTTTCAGCATAATTGAACGTTTTTAATTTTTTTTTAATGAAAATTTCCTGTTAGTAACAAAAACAAATCATTTTTTTATTAAATTTTGTTCAAGATTTTTTATTGTATATTTCTATTTTTTAATTATTTGACAATTTACATAATCCACACGCAGAGAAAAACATGGTTACAGCATTATCACCACAACAATATTATGTTCTAATTGTTAATTTTCTTGAATTTTAATAACTCTGTGTTCATGATAATAATGTTTTTATTTCAATTTTATCATTGAATGTCAATTCTCAATAAAAATTTTAATATGGTTGACTGCAAAAATTATATGGTTTTAAATATTTTTACCAGAGACAAAATTTTATTAATATGAAAAATATCATTACTTCTACAACCATTAAATATTTACAGTATTTTTCCTTGTTCTTAAACTATATTCTGTTTTTAAACCATATTAATGTTGTTATTCCCATGACAATAAAATGTTTCAAATAAATATAATACTTATCCTTTTCACAAACTTAATGGAAAATTTCATAAGTTGTTTGTTTTTAAATATATTTTGTTTTTGATGTTTGTTTTCCATTTCATTGTAATTATCTTTTTGTTTATGTTATGAAGAAATATAATCAATCAATCAAAAATATATCAATCAATATAAGATATTGATTAACTACCATTAAAGAATTTAGTTAAAAAAAACATATCTTACAGTTGAACCACATATGTTGATACAAATGAATATAATTAATGAACAAATGATACTCGTATGGAAACATTTATATTTTTTTTTTATTTTGGCTAAAGAATACTTTTCTCCATTATTTTCAATAAAAATTTTACAAAAATAATAATTTTTTTTATTAATACGAGTACGTTTTATTTTAATATATGATAAGATCGAATAATAATATGACAAAATGAAATAATATAATAAGATTGGATAACTATATGATAACATGGAATAATAATACAATAAAATGGAATCATAATATCATAAAGTTGGACACAATGGAATCATAATAATTATTACTTGTAATCATTTCTAGTTTTATTTGTGATCATATGTTTCAATCATAATATGTTGCTCTTAGATTATGATCACTACAACTATACTTTTTATCTGCATGTACTAGAAGAAATTCTGAGCTGTTTCATGTAAGACAAAGAAGTACATTATTCTCTCAAAATAACTCTAATTTGCCCAATTTTCGAGTACGGAAACGCTTTTCGATAACAGTGGGATCCCGCGTGCTCGCAAATTTAGAATACGGGAACAAAGCTATTACTTAAGCGTGAGCTTTTACTTGCATGTTTTTTAACTAAGTTTGCATTTACAGGCGCGGATCCAAAATTAATTTTTCAACTAAGAAAAATTAAATATGAAGAAAAATTTACAATAGGAAAAGGAAAATTGTTATAACTAGAAAAAAGAATGATGAGTTTATCCCCAACTTTGTCTATCCAAAAATTTGCATTTTATTTCGAAAATTTTCAAGTAAATAAATAGGTTTTAAAAATCTTAAAAAAAGATTAATTGAAAATATGCTTAATTTTGTAACTAAAAATCATTAGAGATTTTGAACTATTTTTTGGAAAGTTCCTGGATAAATTCTGTTATTGTTTTGCTAATTTCTTCTTTTTAAGATTTTTTTGAAAGTTGAAGAATCAAGCTTGTTATCCATATACACTATATGTATATATATGTATATGTTTTGGTCCAATATTGAAAGAAAATTTTTTTAATAGCATGAAATTAGAACTTGAAAAATGAAATTTTACAAGTTCTAATATCTATTATAAACTTTTCTAGACACAGAAGAAATTATTAACGTATATTTTACAATTAACACAGTTATTTGCATCTAAATTTAATAATTATATTCAAGTAAATATAAAATAAAAATAAAATTTAAGTAAAATTTAAATATAATTTTATTTCTCACTTTAATTTTTAATTCATTCAATCATCTACTTGATTGCTTTGATCAATTTGTTAATAGGAAATATTTTTCTGTTTTTAATTTTTTAGAGTTTTTAGTAATTGATATAAACATTTTTGTAACAGGTGTAAGTTTAAAAAAGTTTTTAATTGAATAAATTATTTACTAATATATTTGGCGATTGGTGACTTTTTCTGTGCAAAAGGTTATGCAAAGATGTAAGATTTTTTAAAGACTTTTGTTCGAAGCATAATAAGATTTTTTTTCTTTTAAATTAAATAAAAATTTTAGAATTTATTCGACTTTATATGGAATGATTTACTTAAACTTTTTATACGTTTTGTATTTTTGCCTCAGGTATGTTTCAAATAAAGCATAAAGTGATTTGCTTAAAAATATATTAAAATATTTCGATAAAGTTTTGAAATTTTTAAATAATTTTTTGAGTACTTAAACGATTTGAAAGTTTGACGTATCATTTTATTGTAAATGAAATAAGATTTAAAATTCTATATCTTTAGTGTTATTTTGAAATAAGAAAAGCAAATTTAATTTAAAAAATTTAATAAATTATATCTTATTTGTAGTAAATATAAAAGTTTTAAATAAAGTTTAAAAGCTACGTTCTTTTGCTTTCTTCATTCAATTAAATACAAAATTGACTTAAAATTTAGGTAGTTATGAGATTTTTAGTGCACCAACTATCATTAAAACGTTTTTTTGAAATATCTCAAAATTTACAGGGTATTTCGAATTTTTGAAAATTTGCTACTTTTTCGGGTTTGACAATTTTGTTGTTTTTTCTTAAAATTTCTTAGTTTTTACAAATAATGAAAAATAATGTAGCAAAGCTATTATTAACTGAAATCAAATAAAAATAAAGTATTTTATTTTTGTAAAAAAAAACTATCATTTTCAGTACGGTTCAATTTATCAGATTAGCTCCAAACTATTGCATTAATAAGTTTTTGATATTAAAGAACATAACTAGATCTATTTAAGTATAATTGATATTCTAAGTATCAAAACATAGTTCAACCTTTCAGGTCATTCATTTTAATTAATTTTATTTAAATGCATTTATTTGTTTGAAATGCTTTAGACGATAACAAATTAATAAAAACATACATTTTCAATCTTCCCTTAAACTTATGAACCGTAGATTCATAAACATTTTTGTTTGTATATCAAAAAACGAAAAAGGAATAATGAAGTAAAATATCAAGTTTTTTGGTGGGAAAAAAAAATACATATATAGTTCAAAAGTTATATATAAAATATTGTATCAAATTTTTATGTCACTTATCAACGTAAATGTTTAGCCATTAAATCCTTTTTCAAAAGAAAAAAAAAAAAAAAAATTGCCCTCGTCTGGCACTTAAGTATACACTAAGGGAACAGTATAAAATCAGGCCTTAGAGTTGGTCATATTTTTTATACCTATTTAATTTTTAATCAACTATAGTTATATCTACTTATCATGATATAAAGAAACAAGACATAGATTAATAAGTAGATATTTATGTGAGAGAAAAAAAAAACTGATTCAATTGTCAAAAACCTAATTCATGCAACAACAAAATACATGTAGTCATATATAATTTGTTTTAGTGTTTTGAAAAAAATTAATAATTTTTTTTTTTTTTGAAAATTTAGTTTGAAGTGCCTCTCACATAAACTTCTAGTTGTATTCTATGAAGCAAGGTAACACCGTTCTCTCTCAGATTTTTTTTTTTTTTGAAGTTTAAAAGATTTCTTGAAATATATTTTTTTTATAAACAAACGAAAAAATAGTTGCTATATTATAACAAGGGAAAATTATATTTTGGAAATTGTTATTAAAATTGTGTAATTTGTTTTGGCAAAAAATTGTGCCACTTTCGCTAACCTATTAAATTACTGCAAATATATCTTAAAAATGTTATTTATAGTATTTTTAATTGAATTTTAACCTTTGTGTCACCTTAGACAAAAGTATTGAATATATTACAGTAGCAGCATTTAATTTTTTGTTATTATTTAAATTTTGGTTATATAGAGCAATAAACGTATCACTAAAATAATGACTATTAAGTCACTCGTACATCGCATAATGGAAGATAAAGTAATAGATTATAAAAATGTACAAACATTAACATTTTTATAACACTGGTCAACACAATTCTTGTTTTCTTTATTTTTTTTCTGTTATTGGATATTTCTATGGCCCTGACTATGAATAAGTAATACTGAAAGATTTCTAACAGTTTTACTTTTTGGAATATACAGTTTTATTATTTTCACAAAAAATGAATACATATTGTTACGTTTTTACCTTTTAAAAACGGTTGTTTATTTCCTTTAAATAAACTTGTACTTTGATTGCAAATAACAGCAGTTTAGTAGTTTAAAAAAATTGTAACGACTCTTTATTTTATTTAAAAATATACAACAATACAGTTTAAGTAGTCACTTTGTGTTTTAATACACACACACACTTAAATTACACGCTTTATACAGCACACTTTAATAAAGTACAAGATTATACAGCCAAGGCAGTTAATATGTCTTTACTTGACGACGCTTCCAATTAGACTGACTGAATGCTGTTCTCACGGCCAGTTTATATACACTGTATTACCTACTAGATATTTCTTGAAAGCTCTATTTTTTTCTACAATGTTCTTAACGGACAAACTAGAGCTTTTGATGTTAATGTTAGCAGCTTAAACATTTAGTGTTGCCATACTTAAAAACAATGGTGAAAGCTTTTTATTCAATGTTGTACGTTTAGAACTATGTTAATAATTTTTACAGCTATGTTAACTGCTGTTAACATAAACGGAAATGTCTGGAAGCATTGAGAAAGATTTAAACCGGCCGTTAAAACCGTTATATTTGAATTCAAGTACAATTTCGTAACAATATGTTAACAAAATTTCTATCGAACACTATCAAATGATCATTTATAAGATTTCCTTGAATGAACGACTTTAAGTAGATCTCGTTGCAAACTCCAGCAGTAGTCTGCCATCATATGTGAATGCCAGCTTCCCTGATAACTCTTTTCTATAGTCCGAAGATTCTGATGAAATTTTTCACCCTGGTCCTCACTAAAATCAAACAGATTTTGTGGAAATCGGTCTAAATGCGAGTGAAGGAAGTGGATTTTTATGCTCATGTTACACCCAAGCCTTTGCAAGTTCGATAGCATGCACTCAACAAGCTCGACATGGTCGTCAGATTTCTTACTCATAACCAAAGCAAATGAATTCCAAACTTTGGATTCGACTTCAATCATTGATTTGACAAATTTAGCATCTCTTACGAGTTGCTCAATCTGTGGCCCCTCAAAAATACCAGCTTTCAATTTTTCTGTACTTTCTGTACATTCACCACTTTTGTGAAGCGCCTTCACTTCACTGTTTCATTATGCTGAGTTTAATATGAAATGGCAGTCTTGACTAACTAAAGGCACGTTTATAACATTTTTTGTACCAACTTTTAACTCTTCCTGCACTGGCCAAACTTTTTGTGACCAATGGTGTTGTTTATGTACCCCCCTTGTTGAACTTAAATTTTCAGACCAACACAAATGACCCAGTTGTGGTCTTGATACGTAATTTTTTCCATAACCTTAGAAAAATTTGTGTATTCTTCTCATAAAGTCATCGAATGTGCAATAGTTATGGATCCATACCTGTTACCTTTATGAAGAAAAACACACTTTAAACTTCTTTTCCTGCTGTCTATGAAAAGACGCCAATCACTAGATTGGTAGTTTTTTAAACCCATCTATTGCAAAATACCAAAAATAAATCTTTCTCTTCAGAAAAATACGGTAAAATTTTTTTTTTTGGGTACGATAAGCAAATTTATTTTTATTTTAAACGAGATGCTAAAATTTCAGAAGCTACTTTCAGTAACTTCAGATCTCTTACTAAGTCATTTAGTTCTTTCTGATTTAATGGTTAAGGTTCTGAAAGGCAAAATTTGTAGTCTGGATTAGAGTGTGCACAGAGATATGAATCATCAGAAGATTTAGATGTGCTGGTACCTCTCGTGATTTTTATTGAGGTCGTTGAGCAGAAGATAAGTTAGGTTATGATTTGGATTTCTAAGGTTAATTTCGTTTATTTTCACAACGCAGAAGTAGCAGTCGTCATGATGATTTCGTGGTTCTAGCCAAACGTTATTGCATCTCTTTTTTCCACTGGACCATAATCGTAGGCATATCACACATTTCTGGCATACAATATGAGGAACGCATGGCTTGTCCTGTTTACACAATTTTATTTTAAAATATTGATGATATGCAGTTTTCGATATTTTTCAAATATATATTTACCAAAAATATAGCAAAAAACATCTGGATTAAGTACACAACATCTTCCTGATGAAGACATATCGAAAACAATAACAAAATATATTTTAGTGTCCAATAAAAAACGAAAATCTAAGTAAAATTAGTAAATGATTGTAGTTAGCTATAATTGAAAAACAAAAGCTTTTAGGGAAAAATTGCTGTCGTATTTAAAAAATACGCGTCAATTTGAGATAGAAAAAAAAAAAAAAAAATCACAGGAAGCAAACAATTTTCTTTGTTTTGTTGATCAGTGTAATCGATTACTGTCTTTATTATGAATATAAACCTTAAATTGAAATGTGTTTTCTTTTTCTTTATTTCAATTCATGCATCAATTGATTGAAAATATATCCCTTTAAAATTTAATAAAAAAAAAAAAATAATAATAATAAGAAGATGTGGTAGCACTATAAAATAATAAATCGCCCCAACATCAGAAGGCTAGTATGGCGACGAAAAAAGAGGACGTTTCTATCTCTATTTCTTTGTATCATGCAACTTATGAAATTTATATCTACTTAATTTTGTACTAAAAATATATGTAAATTTCAAAAACAAAAATAAATTATCAGAAAATATTTAATTAGTTAATTAAATAGTTTAATAAATACAATAAAAAAAAAAAATTATTAAAATTCAAAATATTGTTTACTGACTTTGTCACGGAAATACGTAAAGGAAAATAATTTAAAGGTATTTTCCGTTATGAAAGTATGTATTTCATTGACGATTACTTTGAAAAAAATCTCAGATATTTTCTACAATTGAAAACATTTTGTAATTAAATCATTTTAAAACACGCACCCAACACGTACGTTTTGTGTAGTACAAAACTCGTTTGACGGTCTTAAACTAACACGTCTTATACCTAGAACATCAAATGGAGGAAAAGGCGTTTGAAGAGAAAAAAAAGAAGGTGTTTCAAACATTTAAATTAGTTAGTAGTTAGTTTAATTTAAACGAATAAGTTGTTAATATGTATTTTTATTTATAAGTGTGTTAAGGTGGGTGTATGTATGTGCGTGTGCGCGTGTATGTGTGTGTGTGTATGTGTGTGCGTGTATGTGTGTTAAAATCACACAAACCCATTTTCCACAGGGTTTAAGTGTATGTAAATTTTTATGTAAATTAATGTGTAACAGAGAAATAACACAACAATTAAAAGAAAAAAAAACAAAACAAAGAATTACGTTTAGGAAAAACAAAGGAAATTAAGTGTTTACACTAGAGTAGATTTTTCTATGAATATGAACAAGGCTGACAAGCTTTCAAAGCATTAAAGGTTTAATGCCGTTTCTTTCGGACTTGTACTTATTAGCTTGTAGTTGCTGTTCTTTGCCCCTACTTGATTAAAATATAAAAGTGAAATTTATTTTGTGATTAACTCAATTAAATTAGAATGAGAAACGAACAAATAAGAAATGCTTTATGTGGGTCAACAAGCCTTTTGAGGGGATCTAATTTCAATAAACATTTTAGAAAATAAAACATTTTGTGATAAGAGATTTTTGTCATTTTCTAAATTTGAGCCTTTAGTTTTCATGTAAAAAATCGATTTCTGATGGAAAAATTTATGTGATCATAGAATTTTGTTATTTTAATAATTGAATGTTTTTGTTAAGGCTACAGTTAATTTTAGGTTTTAATATAAATATCGACTTTTTATGAAGGATTTTATCATATATATATATATTTTTTAATTTTTAGTAAATTTTCATTATTTTTTTCAAATGGAAGCTTATTTAAGAAACTACAGCCAATTTAAATTTTTCATATAAAATTTTCTTTTGATAGAGAATTTTATATTTTTATACTCACTATCAAAAATGATCGGGGTTATATTGGATTTGTTATTCCGTGTGGAATATATGGAAATATTCTTTTAGGACACCATAAAGTAAATTCTAAGACAACCTAGCTATGTCTGTCATTCTGTGTCTGTGTTGAAATAAGAATAGGATTCAGGGCGGACCCCTAAGGAAAATGAAACTTGGCTTAAATTTTTGTCTTACAAAAAGTTTTCTTGGTATTGAAAATGGGTAAAATAGGTTCAGAAATGAAAAAGTTAGGGGCAAGTATGTCAAGATCAAATCTCTTGATGATAGTATTTCTTTTAGTTTTTCAAATACTATTTTTGCAGGTTTATCTAAATTAATTTTCTTCTTATTACTTGATTGGTTTCGGAACACTCGTCCCACTTCCCCTCTTAAGAGGTTTGTCAAAGGTTTTGCTAATGACAAAGCGGCGATAATAACCGGATAATCCAAAGAAAGATCGAAGATCTTTTAACGTATTAGGGTATGGGAAATTCATGATAGCCTCGACTTTCTTTGGGTTTGTCTGTACACCTGGGCAGGAAATGATAAACCCTAAAAGTTCGATCTCATCCTTAAAAAATTCACCCTTATAAAACTGAACTTCGTGTAAAGTACAGAATACCTGAGTTATAACGTTAATGTGTTGATCCTCATTTGGGCTAAAAATATTTATGCCATCTATATAGACATAACACTTAACTCCAATATGAGAATGAAGAATTTCATCCTGCGCGCGTACGAGTGAACACGTCTTTACCATTGTTAATAGAGAATTCTGTTTTCTCTATATCCTTGGGTTTTAAAGGAATTTGGTGAAACCCACTTTTTAAATTGAGTACTGTAAAATATTTGCTTTTCCCCAATTGAGCAAGTACCTCGTTAATCTCCTGCAAGGGGCATTTGTCTTTTCTAGTGACCGTATATAGTTTATGGTAGTCTATCTCCATTCGAAACTTGTTCTCTCCACTTGCGTCGATCTTCTTGGAACAATCCATACCGGTAAATTGTTGGGAGATTTTGAGGGCCTGATAATGCCGTCTTACAACGAAGTTTTCACTTGAGATTCGATTTCTTTTTTCAAGCTCATAGGATAAGGGTAATTTTAGAGTAGATTGGGTCTTCAGTTGTCGTTTGTATTTCTCCTAAAATTTTTGTGATATACGTCAGCTTTTCGTCCGGGGCTGAAAAAAGGTTAGCATATGTTGAAACAGCCTTCTTTAGCATGTCTTTTTGCCGTTGCATCATATGATTAGTTCGAATTGAAGTTATGTTAATGCCGTCTGATGGAAATTCCTTTTAGAAAATTTTCCTTCCATATCCTATTTTCATATAGTTATTCTTTGTGTAAATTATAGCGTTAACGTCTTTGTGTTATTTCCGATGATGCCATGGAAGGTCTTTAAATCTGGCATTAGAAAGAATTATATTGGTACATCCGTTCGACCAAATAGAAAACTATTAATATAAAAATGGATTTCTACTTTCCCTGCAATCGAGTTTGTGCAGAAGTTTTCTCTGTTTGGAATAGATTATTTTACGAGATCTGGTCGTATGTAATTTTTATTCGAATCAGTATCTATTAAATATTTTAGAATTTTTCCGCTGTTCATCCTACATTCAAAATATGGAAGGGTGCACGAATTTAATCTAAAAACTGAATTTCGTCTATGTTATAATGGTTGTAGTCATTTTTGTCGTTCTTTTCCTTGTCCATATAGTCACGCAAAGTTTGTTGAGATTCGCCCTCGACTTGTATCTGATCTAGGTATCTGTTAATGTCATCTGTCTCTAGTTTTTCTACAGAATTTCTTGCTTCAGCTTGTAAAAGATGTAATTTTGTGAATCCTAACACTCTGATCAATGTCCATTGGTTTTACACAAGAGGTCTCGGAAGTGGATAATTATTATATTGGATGTCTTTAGGAAAAGCACCTTGATTTTGGTATGTTTGAACCGGAGACTGTTTCTTTGGTCATTGTGGTGCTGGAATGTGTGCTAATTCTGGGTGAAATCTATGTGAAGTAACATCATGATGATTACGTTGGGGGATAGATATAAAATTCTTTATTGATCTTATATTCTGCGCGTAATTTGTCCTAAAATTTTGATTTTCTAATTTAAGGCATAAATGTGATGCCTTGGGCAAATCGACTGGTTCTCTCTTTACTAGAAGCCTTGGAAGATCTCCTTTAAGGCCTCGAATAAAGGTATTGTCCAATATCCATACAACTGATTTTGTTCAATATCAGAGATAAGTGGTTATACACCCTCTGGTAAAATTCTTGGACTGACTCTGTACCCTGAGTCAAAGAGTTCAGTTGGTATTCTAGAGTTCTGACATCCCTTTTGTCTGCATTATGGAGGGGGAGACAGCGGGAAATACTTTCACAGTTTAGTGCAGCATTATAGGATTCCACAATTGCATCGGCATATCCTACTATCTTGTTCCTCACAACACTCAAAATTCTGAAGTACTTTGCAGTCCCTCTTAAGTGTTGATATATATCTAAAATCCTTTCTATCGACTTCGTATTTATTTTATTTAATTTTATTTCTTGTTCACAACAATTAATTTAAAGAATATTTTTTATTCTTTTATAAAATTTGAATCACTAATTTTTATTAGCACTTTTATTATAATAATTTCTTTCCTTACAACAATAAAATTAGTTGCATCCTTTTATTAGAAGGTTGTTAAGTAACGGCTGCTGAATTTCTCAGCTGCTTTTCCTCTGTGCTCTATAGAAGGTACAGCTACTAAGTGGTCTCTTTTCTGCTTTCATTTTTGGAGATCAACGGTGACGCGACGTGCTGTGTTGCAGGACGGTTTATGCTTTTCCTTTGTCCTTGGGTTTGTGGTGAACACGCGACAAAGTAACGAGCTAATATTGTAGGGCGAGTTTCATACTATCCAATTATTAGCCAATTAACTTTCGAAAATGTGTGGCCCTACGTTGGGCGCCAATTAAGCAAAATCTTTGTTTTTTTTTAATATTTACTTTAAACCGCCATTGGTTTAAAGTGTTGTTTCTTTATTCACTTACAATTATTAACTAACTTTCTTAACAATAATTATAATAATTAAACCTTTCAAAAATACATTTTTTGGTAAATCAGAATTTTAATTCCTTTTTGCTAAAAATATAAAGTTAACGAAATGGTTAAAATTTGTTATATAAAAAAATTTGCATAAATAAATACTTATGTCTTATACACTGGTGCATATTCCTATAGATGCATTTAAAATTTTTGTTTTTATTTGAGATATATTCGTTTCTCTTAACTAAAACAATGTTGTGTTGTTACTATAACTCGTGATCAGGGCTGCTCTAAGAGAGAAATTGTATGAAAAATTAACCACTCGGAAAGAGTAATTCGAGGCTTTCTTAAGAAAAGCCACAAAAACGGGGTGCGGAAACCAACAAAAGGTAATCAAAAAGGCAAATTAATAAAAGAAGCCAACCGCAATAAATTAAATGCCACATAAATAAAAAATAAACTTGACCTTCCTGTCACTTCCAAACATGTTTCACACATTTTGCGAAGAGGTGGTAACAAAAAAAATGGAAGAAACCAATATATAAGCCAATGTTAAAACAGCATCATCAGGAAAATCGTTTAAAATGTGCTCGCAAATACATGAAATGTACAGATGAGTGAAACAAAGTAAACTTTTCTGATGAAAAGAAATTCAATTTGAACGGTCTCGATTCATATAATAAAATCTGTGTTAGATAAGATATCCTAACGAAATTATCGGTGATTGTTAACTTTATCATTTGAAATGATAAAGTGTAAAAAAATAAAGCATTTTTGTAAAAGTTATCCAGCAATTCCCAAAAAAAACCGGAGAAAATTCCAAAAATGGGATTTTTGTTTAATTTTATATAATAAAGTCCACATTTGTTGCAGGTCTGGAAAATGCCGCCCACAAACTCTTTGGAACATATTTGAGTTTCCAAAACTGCATTCCTTTTGAAGATCCATGCGTTGGGTTTTAGAATATATAGGCTGAATTCAAAATTTTGATACAAAAAAGGCCAAATTCGTTAGGATCTGGACTTAGTTCTATTGGGTGATTGGACTAGTTTTCAAATTTTAAATTATTACAGTGAAGATTTCTTTCAGAAAATTACAAAATTTCTATATATTCTTAAGGAAAATTTTATTTTAGAGGAATAAAAGTGTAGACATTATTCCGGCAAAAAAAAAAGATCCTAATTTTTGTACACAGAAAAAAGTTTGTGCATAAATATAAGAATTTACTTTCATCCAATTTAGTTCATAATATTTAAGAATAATGTTTTAAATATTAACACTTTTTTACACTTTTTGAAATGAACCAAAAGTCAAGAAGACTTAAAATAAATTTGTAAAAAAATGTTTGAAATTTTCTTTGGAAAATTTTAGGTTTTTTAGTGATTTTTAACTACATTATAGGAACAGAAGAGAAGCGCTTTTCATCAAAATGTTGTGCTGCGAAATGTGAGCGAAATTATGCAAATTTCTAAACATTATTTTTTTTTAGAGATTTTCCTTGGAATTTTGCTATTTTAAGGCGTTTGTTGTAAATATTTTCATGTATAAATATTTTCATTTACCATTTGCAATCAAATCTAATAAAACCAAATCAAAGTTTTAATAAAATTTTTGCAAAATTCCTAAAATTTTCATTATGAACAATTTAATAATATCTATGAACAAAATTTTATTTTTTATGAAAAAAGTTTGGAAAAAAAAACTCATGTTTCAAATACATGAATTTTTTTCTGTGTATTTGTAAAATTCAAACTCGTTTATTTTTACTCAGGGAAGATATCAACTTCGTTTTTGTCAAAATTGCCGAAACGGATTTTCGTTTTGATTTACAAATCAGATTCAAAATATTTAATTTTATATTTTATTTGTAGCATACTTTTTGGAGCAAAAATGAAAATTGTAAAAAAATTTAAGTAATTTTTTATTTTTTGTATAGATCATTTCGTTATTTAAATAATTAAAAAATCTAGCTAAATCAGCCGGTGGACGACATATGGAAAAAACTGGACCAAGATCATTTAATATTGAGACAGTTGAAATTTCAAATACAAATAATTCGATAACTGTAAGAGATAAATAACACACATGTTTTTTGCATAGGTCTTATCAAGAGTTTTAAGAAGATATAAAATATAACTTTGAAATCGTTTAAGAAACAAAATTTTCGCCCCTTATCTCTGCTCCAGAGGATACTGTGGGTGCTAGCTTCCAAATTCCCCTGCTGTGCCTATATTAATTTTATGTAAATCCAGGCATCATATTAGAAGTTACAGATTTATTTCAAAAAATTATCGATTCTGCCCCACTATGTGATATAATAGATTCGACTAAACCGAATGTAACATTCTTACTTGTTCCAATTGCAGGCTCTTTTAAGGTACTTTAGTCAATTTTAGTTTTTCAGCCAATTTACTCGTAATACTTTAAAATTTCACTTTTCTCGTTACAAAGTCCCTGACTTAACCTTCTTTAATCTTTATATTCTTATGCTATAAACAAATTTGGTTTTCACGGTAAAATAGTGTGCGTGACTTTAGCTTGTAGAGATTCAAATAATACTTTGCACTTATAACACTTAAATTTAATTATTGAAATTAATTTAAAACTTATAATATTTTGCCATGTACCTGAGAAACAAAACCATTAAATTGAATAGAAAAAAAATTATAAAATGCCATTGTTATGGCATTAGCATAAACTGAAGTTCTAGTACTAGTAGCAGTAATATTTAGTTTTACTAGTATTAGTATTCGTAGTACTTAGTTTTTGTACTCCAAACAGCAGTGGCAATAAGAATTGTAAGTAGTGGATGTTGTACGATAAAATATAACAGAAAAAAAAATAATAATGAAAAAATAACATTGTGTTGAGGTAATAATAAAATATCCACAGCATGAATTTAATGCAAAATTTTTATTATTGTTATTATTATTTTTTTTTTTCTTCATAAAACTCATGGCCTGGCAAATTCATTTCATTTGCCTTAGGTGCGGTTTGATGGTACTTACAAATGCTGCTGCAGCTGTAACGCAGCCTTAGTAGCTACCGCATACATTTTAGCTTAAAAGTATGAACTTGAGAAGTTCATACTTTTATTATAAGAGTGCTGTATTTTTTCTTTTCTTTTTGCTTGGCTTTTATTTTATTTAATTTTTCCTTTTTTAGGTAAAAGTAGTTGTAGAAACAGAGTACTTTTAAATTAACATAAATTTTAACAAAAAAAAAAAAAAAAAAAAAAAAATGAAAAGAAATGAAAGTCGGAAATAAAAAACAAGTTGAAAATTTATACGTTCACTCAGTTCCACTGCAGCAACTACGACAAACTATATTTGAGTGTGACATCAAAAAGTTTTAAAGAATTTTAAACTTTTATTTTGTATATAAATATGTAGTATTTTTTATTTTTGTTTTACTAAATATATTTAGTATACATACATTTGCGAGTACTTTTGTGTTGTGTGCATTTAGGCTTCCCTTGTCTTACTTTTTCATTTTACTTTATATGTGCATTTATTTTGTCTGTGTGTGTGTTGTGTGCATTTAGGCTTTTTCTCCCCTTTGCCAAGATTAAAGAATGTGGAAGTGGAAGAACAAAAAGTTTGCTGTTGTTTTTTTTTCTACGTTTCTTTAAGATTGTCATTTAATGTTATAGAGATTATTATACAAGGCTTAAAATGTTACAAGGGAAGTATTCTAGGGGGCAGTGAAGGAGATGTTGATGAAGATTTAAAATAAGTAAATCTAAATTTTTGAAAATTATATAAATGAATGAATAGGTAAATGGGTCCGCAGTAAAAACTTTTTGGTTTTCGGTAATAACAACTACTTATTAAAGTAGTTTCTTGGTAATGAGGCGTCATTATTATTTGCCTACTCTGTATTACATTAATAAGTATTCAATAGTATAATAGCGCAGTACTACTGCAATCACGTGAATGAGTTGGCTAGAGCGCTGGATTAACAACCAGAAGGTTGTTGGTTCAACCCCATTCTGAAGCTGTTAGTTTTTTATAACAAAATGTCTAAAAAGATATTTTAAACTAAATAGAGTTTTTGTCGCTTAGAATGCTATGTGCGAAATGGTGTAATGAGTAAGACCTTAGTCAGTAAAAACGAATGGTTAGTGTGTGTCCAGGTTCGAGTCTTACTGACGGCGAAATTTGTTTGTTTTTTTTTTATTTTTGTTTTCGTTTAGGAACTTATTTTTGAGTAGCCCTAGAGTCAAAAAATAACTACATGAATTTGTGGACAAGTCGAACAAAAATAACTGGTTATTCAGTTTTAAATGCTATTTTGTTTAAAACATAACGAGATATCTTTCTTTAAAATTTAAACAATTATACTGTGTTCGAAAATTAGATGACCCATTTGGTAAAACTAAGTCGATGAATGTGAAATTTATGGTGTTAACCATTTTTAAAAGTTAGTGGGGAGAAAATAAAATTTTCGAACAAAAAAAAAAAAAAAAAAAAAAAATCAATTTTTGACCCCACCGCCTCTGATTTTGACAAAATTTGGTATACGCACTTATTACATCAATACAAAATTTTAAGTTCTTCAAAATGTCCAAATTCGTTGTAAAGCGTGATCCATTTCGAGGTTTCCTACTTTTTTAAAGAAAAAAAAAAAAAAAAAAAAAAAACAGAAAATTCAAATTTAATGGGGAATGTTTATTATCATTTGAAAGAACATTCTCTGGCATTTATTTTTTGAAGACTATGTCTATCAAATGTTGGCCGTTGCCAATTTTCGATGACTCGTTCGAGCATTTCGACTGGTAACTGGCGAATGACACGCGTGATGTTTTCCTCCAAGGCCTGAATCGAAGCGGGTTTGTCCGCATAAACTTTAGACTTTACATATCTCCACAGGAAAAAGTCTAACGGTGTGATATCACACGATCTTGGTGGCCAATCGACCGACCCAAAACGTGAAATTTTGTGCTCACCAAAGTGTTCTCTCAATAAATCCATTGATTGATGCGATGTGTGGGAAGTGGCGTCGTCTTGCTGAAACCAAATGTCACCGAGATCACGAGCTTCAATTTCATGCATCAAATAGTCGGTTATCATGGCACGATAACGGTCGCCATTAACGGTTACGTTCGCACCGGCATCATTTTTAAAGAGATATGAGCCGATGGTTCCACCGTCCCACAAACCACACCAAACCGTTGTTTTTTTCTGGATGAAGTGGCAGTTCTTGAATCTCTTCAGGTTGCTCTTCACCGCAAATGCGGCAATTTTGTTTGTTTACATACCCATTGAGCCAGAAGTGGGCCTCATCGCTGAACAAAATTTGCCTCGAAACGTCGGATCTTCTTGGAACTTTTTAAGAGCGATGTCGCTTTGGAAGGTCGAGCGGCTTCAGTTGTTGCACAAGCTGTATTTTGTACGCCTTTAATTTAAGATCTAGACGTAAAATGCGCCAAGTCGTTCCATATGTCAGTCTGAGTTGCTGCAAACGGCGCCGAATCGACTCTCCACGGTCTTCGTGTACACTCTCAGCTACGGCCGCTATATATTCTTCACAACGTGCTGGACGTGGTCTATTCGGTTAAATATTATCCAGTAATGAATGCTGGGTCTCAAAATGGGTGATGGTGTTGCAAATAGTACGCACAGTAGGCCGATTATGTTGACCATAATTTGAACGAAGTGTACGAAACACATTCCTCACAGAACGTGAATTTTCGTAATAAAGTTGTACGATTTGTAAACGTTGTTCAGACGTAAGTCTTTCCATTATGAAATGCCAAACAATACTAAACAAAAATAACATGACAGCATGACACGACTAACACGTGATCTGTCAAAAAAAGGCTATTGAAAAAAGTATCTCTACTTGAATCACCCATTACGAGTAGTTTAGTTTTTATCGCGGCTCAAAGTTTACTTTTTTTTTAGAATTTTTTCTTTACATCCACATATCTTCGGACCAATTTGTCCAATTTAAACAAGCTTTGGCTCAAATTAATGCCTAATAAATCTAGTTTCTAATTATTTTTCTAAAAGTGTCATTTTAGAAAAGAAATAGATAATGAAATCAATATTCGTCCTTGTATCAAGGATATTTAAAAAATCATATCTTCCATTTTTATAATTTTTCTTTAAATGTTTCTTAAATATATATATAAAATTTAGAGTGGGACCATGAGGGGATGCTGAGAAAATTAACATTTAGTAAAAAAAAAAATTATTTATTTCAATAATAATTTGATAAATTTTAATGTTTTTTTTATTAGCGATATACTATTTTATTAAGTTGAAAAATTTTAGAAAATAATTATATCTTGGTGCAATAAAACAAATACCTTTAAAAAATAATCCTGGAAACCAAAGATTCTTATTATAAAAATGGAAGATATGATTTTTTAAATATCCTTCATACAAGGACGTATATTTATTTCAATATCTTTTTATTTTCCAAAATACCGTTTTATAAAAATAATTAGAAAATAGATTTATTATGCATTAATTTGAAATAATTTTTTTTATTTTTAAATTGGACGAATAGGTCCTAAGATATAAGGACTTCTAATTCATATATTTTAAAAAGATTTCTGAAAAAAGTGAACTAAATTTTGCATTGACATAGTGAGCCTGTACATCGAATTTCATTGGAATAGCAGTTGGTGATGTTCGTCAGGTGTTGGAAAGTTTTTGTTTTCGCCCAGCGCTCATTTTTGAGATATTTCATTTTATAAGGCTAAAAGATTAGTTAGGAAAATTAAATTCTTTTGCTTAAATTTAATAAACAATTAAGATTTTTTTGAAGTACAGGTTCATAAATTCTTATCAATAAATATATTTTAAATGTTAAATTACAAAACTTTAAACTAACAAAAAATATCATTATCTAGTGTTACAAATGAGCAACTTTTTAAATAAAAATATAAATACATAAAAAATCGGGCTAAAATTTATCTAATTCATGATTGCAGTATATATTCTAATGAATTTTATTTCCAATTTTCTATTTTTTTGCTACTTTGATAATAAAGTTTAATCCCAAAAATTTCGAAAATGAGCGCTAACTTCGAAAAACGTCTGTCACCATTAAATTAGCTTTATCGGTGGGGTGCCCAGCTTGTTAAAATTTGCGAATAGCACAGTATTTTTAAAAATTGTCTAGTGATTATGGTTTTGAAAATTTATTTAAAAAGCAAAAATTGTCGAAATGAATTTTCGTTTTGATTTACAAATCAGACTCAAATATAAAATAAATATTTTATTCGGAGCATACTTTTTGGGGGCAAAAATGAAAATTGTAAGAAACATCGAATAAAATCTACAGATTTTGTTAAAAAAGAAAAAAAAAATAATTATGTTATGTTTTCTACTTACATAAAACTTGTTTGTGTCAAATATAATCTTAACACTATTGTTTGTGTGGGATTTATGCGCGCTAATGCGATTTTCGGAAGAGAGGTTTATATGGAAGCTATGCTCAACTATGGACCGATCTCTGTTAAATTTTGCACGTTGACTTATATTTGCATAAGTTTTATTTTTTATTAAAAAGTTGCTATATTTAAGTTATTTATTCTAGTTAAAACCTTATTCCGGGAGGACGTTTGTGTGGAGGTTAGGTAAAATAATCTACCGACCATAACCAATCCAATTGAGTTTGTCCTTGACCCAACTTTAAAGTTAAAGTTTACATGGGCAGACGGAAGGTCAAACGGACATCTATAAATCGACTCGGGATTTGATTCTGAGTCGAACGGTTTAATTTAAGGTGGTGATGATTTTTTCTATGTATTACAAACCATCATGTGCCAAATTTCATTGATCTATGTTTAAAATTGTAGTTTGATTACAAGGTTTACATGAAATACTGACGGACAGACAGACGGATATCGATAAGTGGCACAAATTCGTATCATTTCAAATGAATTCAATATAAGATTGTTATTGAAAGATGTTTACGATTTCATATAAAATTGTAATGAACATCCAAATATTTGTTTATCGGCGCAAGTAAATTAGTGTCAAATTTTATATAAACCAACATATTTTTGAATAAAAACATTATGTATAACATTATTTTTCATTTGCTTAAAATACTTCTTTTTTACAACAATTATTTGCAAAAATAACAACCGAATCTCAACTTTTTATTGCAATTAATTTGAATATATTTTTAATAATGCCGTTTGTTTTAGTTTTTAAGCACAAGAAAACGAACATTTATTACTACTTATTGATGAAAAATTACTAATGTCTTTAATGTGTTTATTTTTGCTGGGATATAAAATTTTAGAAAAAGATGTAGTTTACATAAATTTATCTTAAAAATAAAAAAAATGTTCTAAAAAATGTTCAGAAAGCTAAATTTCGGTTAATCGGTTATTCGACACAAATTATTCGGTTTAATTGTTATTCAAAATTGGATGATTTTGAATTATTCGAACAGTTAATCGACCAAAATTAATCCGATAACCGAATGACGTTAATCGATTGGATACTCTAATAATACCCCAAGCACCTATGCGCAGTGGTCCCAAAATACTTTTTTTTTGGAAATAATTCTTTAACTTGTGAACCTTTAGAGGTATCTACATAAAGTTTTACACGATCAGAGCTGAGGCGCTTTCGAGTTGATCTGAAGGAGCACAGGTCCCTAGCGAGTCATGGAATTAGAGGGTAGACCTCCAAAGTTGGTTTCAACGGGTATGTAATTTTTTAAAAATTCGCCCAAAATTAATTTGTTACTTGAATGTAAAACAATTTTACATATAGTTAGTCTTCATAAATTTCTGCAAAAATATACTTACATATGTGGGTTATCTCTTTTAGTTTAAGAGATATTTAGGTGGAAGGAAATTTTAACCTCATTTTTGACCTAGTTTTTTTTCAAAGCTTTTTAAACTTGTGGGCCTTAATTTAAGTCCTAAAAATTTTTGAAAATATCCTCTAGCTTTCATACAAAATTCTAAGTACTATTGTTGCAAGTATTTCATAAATCTATATGAATTTGAAACTTTAAAAAAAAATGTTGTGGTTTTTGGTGTTACTTTCCAAAAATGTGGTAATATTCTTTTATTTTCAACATTTTCTTTGCTCCGGACCATAGAATTTTTTTTAATGTTTTAAAATAAATCTTTAGTTAAATGCGTGTAAACCAAAACCAAAGGCTCTTTGGGCAATCGTTTCCCCCTAAGCCCTATTCAAACTTTGTCAATTTGGTTTTTTAATTTTTTTTAATTCTCTAAAATCAATGCCTACATTAACAAAAATCATATATTTGTTAAATAAAAATGAGTTTCAACTTTTATAACGGCTGGGTGATGACTTAAAAAAATTAACTTTCAAAACAAGATTTCCCTATCTAGATTTTATCATTATTTCTCAATAAAATACTTAAAATAAAAATTTTAAGTTTTTCGGTTCACGGTCTGGAGAAATTTCACCGCATTTAAATTATTTCTATAAGCTGTAATACTCCACAATTGTTTTTCTTATAAAATTTTTTGGTACCATAGCAAACGATAGAACATCGAGAATCATAATTAGTGAAAATATATTAAACATGGTTAAATTTCTTTAGACTATGACCTAAAAAATGAAAAATCTAGATTTTAAATATAGTTTTGAGAAATAATGTTAACATTTGGATCTAAATAAATTTTAAACGAGTGCAGATATTCCAATGAAATTTTGGCATAATACCGATAAACTTGTTTTAAAATCAGAGAATTAAAAAACATCTATCTTTTCTTACTAAAATATCCCAAATCTGTGTCCGAGAAAACTTGTTTCAAAATTTGACATTTTTCATTAAAATGATCACTCAGTTTTAAAAGACGTGGCTCAGAAAATGTGTTTAACCAACATATGGGATATAAGCCAACATAATTATTGTTGATCTCGGCTTAGATATTTGAGAAGTTTACAAATAAAAAAAGAAAAAAAAAAAGAAAACAATTTTTTCAAAATTGACAAAGTTTTGGCTTGGAAGGAAACTGTTGCCCAAAGCGCTTCTGAGTTTGGTTTACATGCACTTGCATTGAGATTTCTTTTGAAACCATTACAAAAATTCCGGAACCAAAAAAAAAAAAAATATTTTAAAACTTGAAGAGCATTTTTTTGGGAAATAACCCCAAAAATTTTTAATTTCTTTAAAGTTTCAAATTCAGATTAATATAACTTTTTATCGGATAGATATATTTATATGATTCTTGCAACAATATTATTTAGAATTTTGTATGAAATTTAGTGGATATGTTATAAAAATTTTAAAGTCCAAATTAGAGCCTTCAATTAAAAAAAAACTTTAAAAAAGAAGGCCAAAAATGAGGGTAAAATTTGCTTCGATCTAAATATCTCTTAAACTAAAAGGGATAACCTACATACTTAAGTATATTTTTTTGTAGAGATTTATAAAGATTAACTATATAAAAAATTGTTTTACATTCAAATCAGAAATTAATTTTTGGCAAATTAAGAAAAGAGAAATAATAAATAAATAAAATTGCATCCGAAGTGAAGGTCCACTCTCCAAATCCGTGACCCGATAGGGACCTGTAATTCTCCAAATCAACTCGAAGACACCTCAGCTCTGATCATGTGAAATTTTATATCTCAAACGGTTCACAAGTTGCAGAATTATTTCAAAAAAAGAAAAAATATTGTTTTTTTTAGGATCACTGTACTATGGTGGTGTTGGATATAAAAATCTACAAAATAATAACAGAATTTCACTTTGCGTCGCTGTTAGAACATTCAATGTTTCGATTTTCTTGGTTTTGACTTAAATTTGCATCATTTCAGTTTGAGTCGCAATTCTCTTTTCTCCATTAATGGCGCAGACCGGAGTCAGTTTTTTTTAAAGCATAACTCAAAATATTGGAAATTTTTAACAAGTTCTATTACATAGACATTCACTGTAACATAGTGCAATTAACAGTAACATAAAATATACTATAGTATAAACGAATAAATAAATAAATAATTTTATATATTTCCCGCAAAAGTGCACAATTAAAAAGAGCACAATTACTTAAATCGTTACCATTAGTAACTGGTCCACCAACTGTATATTTATTCCATAATACTTTAATTACTCAATCTTCTCAGTTACAATCCAATACATATATAAGCCAAGCCGCTTAGTAACTATATACCATCCAATTTTTCAAATAAATAAGTAAATGCTATCATAAAAAGAATAAAAAAAAAAAAAAATAAAACAATTCCTAGACCTTGTTCTCAGCAACACCTTAAAGAAAATCATAGCAATCCATATAGACACCGCAGGATTCTTCACTAATAAGGACAAGTGCAAGTTTACGAAAGACAAAAAGAAAAAAAAAAAAAAACAAGACGAAAAATGAAAATAAAACTTCTGACAATGTTTTTTACTTAAAAAGATACTTAGAGGAAAATTGTAACCATATTCATTCAAACATACATATGAGTTTATTCTTATAAGTGTATGTGTGTATGTGTGCGTGATTAGTGTAAGTACAAATGAACATTTTTACATGTTGTTTTCACTCTAATTTAAGTGATTATCATAATTTAACATGATACTGTTTGTATATATCTCTCTGTTTATAGGTATATCTCTTAGCCTGACACTGCTTGTCTTGGTATGTGTGTGCATGTTTTGGTAGGTTTTAGGGGAAATCTTCTTAGTTACATGGTGATGAAATAATCTACCATCTAACCAAACTAAATCTCTAAGGAGCTTGAGGTAAAATGTAGATGTTGGTTGAATTTGAAAGAAGTAAGAAAGGTATGAGCGAATGAATGAATAGATTTTATGGATGTTTGAATAAATGAATGAATGAATGAATGAATGTTTTCTAGGTAAATTATAATAGAAATGGTTACCTAACCTTTAAGGTAAGTAGTTAAGTACAAATGTTAACTTTCATGTACTAGATGACATGAAATTCTTGCATACAATTATACAAAATACACAAATACATACACATGTACATAAATACACATACATACATATATACATACATACATACATACACACATACATACAGACATACATGATATGCATCTAACTAACCAATACAATCACTATAATACGAGGGTTGTTAAGAAACTTTTAGAATTTCAAAGAAGATATATTTAGGGAAAATGTTGCAAACACTTTTCTTCCTGTCCCCCGCACAGTGGGTTGTTCCATACAAGGTGTTGTAGTAGAAAATTGAAACTTGCTACGCATATTATTTTAGACTCAAAATTAATACATACGAAATTTTTACAAAATCGGTGCAAGGGCGTGCCTACCTCCCATACATACGGAAATTAAAAAACTAAATTTCTTTTAAAATACTGGTCAGAACTCTATCAAAATTTGTGCTACAGTGAAAAAAAGCAATTGGAATGTATGTATGTATATGGATGAGTAGATTATTATATTTGTTTTTTTAGAATTTTCGATATTCACCCATTATTTTGCGTCATAAATGTGGCAACAACAGAACAGAATTTTATGAGTTTTACAACTTTGAAAAAATCATATGTTCTACAAATCCATCATGGTTCAAAAATGCTTGCTAAGTTCAAAAAAATAAAAATTAAATTTGTGTCCTTATTATCTTACTGGAGTGACTTTTTAGAGAAACAGATTTTCGAATAGTTCGAATAGTTGGAATATTGAAAAGATTCCGAAAAAAACGTTTTTTTTTTTTTTGCAAAAGTAATATTTTCATCAAAATACTGCATTTCTTTAAAAAATTCAACAAATCTTATAATATTCAAGTTAAAATTGTTTAAATACATACAATTAAAGTAAGAAAATAATATTTTTAATTACACGGAAAAATATTAATTAAATTTATTAAATAAATTTGTAAATTCATTATTTTTGAAAATTCAGCAAATTTTTTAATTGATATAATTATTTTGTAAATTTAAATAATAAAAAACGAAAAACTTACCATTTAAAATAAATATTCTATTATTTGACAATTAAAATAAAAAATATATTTTAAATGTCAAACATTTGTGGTTAGGTCCATATCTTATTCATAGAACCCAACAGGACCAACACTAAAAAAAGGAATTATGTCTAAATAATAAGCGGTAGATAAATGTTTTCAATTTATCGTAAAATATATTATTAATTTCTTTGGTTTTACTTTAGATGCATCATCATACAAAGATGGTTTTCTATAATTGCGGCTGCCTAAAATGGACCTACCTACTTCAAAAATTTGTTGAAGACAATTTTTCATACAGGTAAAGATTGTTAAAATCTTGATATATTATAATAATAATAATAATAATAATAATAATAATAATAATAATAATAGTAATAATAATAATAATAATAATAATAATAATAATAATAATAATAATAATGATAATAATAATAATAGTAATAGTAATAATAATAATAATAATAATAATAATAATAATAATAATAATAATAATAATAATAACAATAATAATAATAATAATAATAATAATAATAATAATAATAATAATAATAATAATAATAATAATAATAATAATAATAATGATAATAATAATAATAATAGTGATAATAATAATAATAATAATAATAACAATAATAATAATAATAATAATAATAATAATAATAGTAATAATAATAATAATAATAATAATAATAATAATAATAACAATAATAATAATAATAATAATAATAATAATAACAATAATAATAATAATAATAATAATAATAATAATAATAATAATAATAATAATAACAATAATAATAATAATAATAATAATAACAATAATAATAATAATAATAATAATAATAATAATAATAATAATAATAACAATAATAAAAATCTCAATAAAGATAAATTAATAACATAAATATATTTTCATACAAAGAAAGCATTTTGCAATGGTGCAAATTCACTTAATATTTGAATTGTCTCAATAAATATTTTAATTAATTTTAATGAAAGTTAAACTTAGTTATGAAAGTTAATGAAAGTTAAATTTAGTTAAAATTTTAATTAAATAATAGAAAAATCAATTAATTTCATTTAATAATTTTGATGATTGGAGCAAAATCAATTAAAATTTTAATTATTGTTAGCAATTTTATAATTAAAACACATTTTAATTTTTTTTCTATGTAAATTTCATACACTTAGCAAAAAATTATTTTTTGCGCAACAAAATTTCAAAGTGTTGGCTTTAGTTTCCTGAAGAAATAAAAAATATACATATTTTGTTATACTAAAATTATGCATTTATTTAAAGACATGTATTTCTGTGGTACTATTTCGTGTGCCACTTGAATAATCGAGAAGCAGCTAGAAGGTAATGCAGTGTATATAAATTGGCCGTGAGAACACCATTGAGTCAGTCTAATTTGAAGCATCGTTAAGTAAAGACAAATTAACTGCCCTGAAGTTGGCTGTATAATCATGTGTATTATTCAAGTGTGTGTGTGTTTTATAACAAATAGTGACTATTTATTGTACATTTTAAATAAAATAAAGAGTCGTTACAACTTTTAAACTACTAAACTGGTTTTATTTGCAATCAAAAGTATTCGGTTTATTGAAAAGCAAATAAATCACAGTTTTTCAAAGGTAAAAACGTAACAATATTTTATTGTGTACTTCCGTATGTACGTATAAGTAACGCATAATTCCGCTGAGGTGTTTTTTGTATAACTTTTATTTTTGAAAAATTTCCAAAAATTCGCTGTTGCAGCTATTTTAAGATTTTTGGGGAAATGAAAGATTGATATTTATTTTATACAATAAATAAGAAATAATAGTAAAAGTGTGATACTAATATGATCTTTATGCAATTAAAAAAAAGTCTTTTGAAAAGTGGATTTTTTTCCTTAAAATCTGCAGGTTCATTGACGGGCAGGAAGCAGATTAAAGCCAAATCGATCTAAATATATTTTGTAATTTAAAAAAAAAAAAAAAAAAAATGCTGCATGTAGGTTGTAAATCTAAATTAATTAAAAATTTCTTTATTAGCCATTTCTGAAGCCTTATCTTTTGAAATATATAAAGAAAAAAATTATAATAGTAACAAAACTTTTAGAAGAATTTTACTATGTTCTTGTAAAAAATAGACATTTTTCATATTAATTTCAGAGTGCTGATTTTTCACGGCTAGACTAATTGAGGTAATGAAAAAAATTTTCAGCATATTATTTCGATATTTTTCCCTGATATACCTCAGTACTTATTCTCGGAAAACGAAACGAACAAGTTAAGGAATCAAAAATTCAAAATATATTTTTAACTATAGGAGATAATTTTCCTTATTTTGCCAAAAGCTTTACAGAAATATATAAATCTTTAAAATCAGACTTGATATGTAGAAGTTAAATTTTTTTTGAAACTTTTACATACTCGATATGGTCAAGTTTGACACCCTGTATCTTATCTTGTATTATCTCATATTGACCACAAGATGAGTTTTCTGAAAGCTTAGGTCCTCCTTTACAATTCTCCTATCCTCCTATCCATTTCAATACGATCTGACAAGCAGTTAGTAAGGAGATACAGATTTATTAACTAAATATTTGCGATTGGCCCCACTGTGTAACATGTTATTAATGAATCTGTTAATTATTTTCCGAGCAAGGACATGCCTATCTTAAATATATACTGAAATTAAAAAACGGTATTACGGCAGAAATACAGGTCAGACTTTTACCAAAATTTGTCGTTGTAGTTATATATATTATCAATGATTAATCAGTTTTTATTTAAATAGGAACAAGAAAACACCTTCCTCCCAATTATTCTGAAATTGAAAAAAAAATATATATATATTTACAGCTAAAATACTGGTTTGAATTTTATAAAAAGTAGAAGAACGTGTTGTAAAAAATTCAGACTTGGTTAAAATATTACTTTGGACACATATACAAAGTTTTGAAAATAGAACACGCCTGCCTCCCACATATACTAAAATGAGAAAAAAAGAATTTTCTTCAAAAATACTGGTCAAAAAAGTATCAACAATTGCCATTTGGAAATAGGGTTTTTATGAGTTAGACAATATTTGATTTAATAGGAGCAAAGGTATATTAACCTCCAACAAATACTGTCATCTTACAATATTTTTAACTTCTGCATTTACATTTTCTCTTCAGTAATAAATTAATTGGCCTAATTAACACGTTATGTGGTACAAATTTTATATTTTTATTAGTTTTCAATATTGTATTAAATTTTAAAGTAATATCGAATTAATTAATATCACGAAATATTTTAACATAAAAATTATTAGATTTTTGAGCAATTTTGAGTAAATTTTGAAAATTGGTTAATTTTAATTTTTTTTTTAGTGATGGCAAAAATAGAAAGTATTTTTTTTGTATTTATTAAAAATAATACTAAGTTACAGAGTCAAGCTAAATAAATAAATAAAAGAAAAATTTTATATTTTTTTTCCTTTGAACTCATTTAATTTTTGTATTAAAATTTTAAAATGATCATGCTATATTGAGTACAAAAATTATATTTTTTTTTTCTTAGTTTAATTAATTTTTTATTTCAATTTAAAAAAATAAATTACGTTAACATTAAAAATTCTTTAAAATTGCAGTAAAAACGGGAAATCACACTGAAAAAAATTTGTGTATAAATATAATAATCCAATAAAACTAAACCAAAGATTTAACAAAATTTTTGCAAAATTCCCAAAAATTTTCATTATGAACAATTTAATAATATCTATGAACAATATTTTATTTTTTATGAAAAAAGTCTGTTAAGAAAAAGTCATGTTCGATTCATTATATTTATGAAAAAAAATTTCAAATATATGACTTTTTTCTATGCAGACACTTTTTCAATGAATCTTTTTTTTTAAGTTGTTGCAAAATATAGGCACCAATTATTTTTTAATGTGTTAAATAACTATAAAAAAATTACATAAATAGTAAAAACTAATTTTTTATATCCTTCATCAATTTTAAGTAATTTTTAGGTTTTAAATAAAAATTTTGTTCACAGGAAAAAGTTTGTACATAAATATAAAAATTTATTTTCAATGATTTCAGTTCATAATATTTAAGCATAATTGCTTAAGCATTAATACTTTTTTATATTTTTTCAAGTGAATCAAAAGTCAAGAAAATCGAAAAAATTTTTTAAATTTTTATTTATATTTTCAATTGGCAAAAAAAAAAAAATTTTTTTAATTTTCTTCGGAAAATTTTCAGTTTTTAATGAGTTTTAGCTACATTTTGGGAACAAAAAAAGAAGCGCTTTTTATCAAAATGATGTGCTGCAGAATGCGAGCAAATTTCTAAACATTATTTTTTTTTACAGATTTTCCTTGGAATTTTGCCATTTTAAGGCATTTGTTATTAATATTTTCATGTATAACTATTTTCATTTGCAATCAAATCTAATAAAACTAAATCAAAGATTTAGCAACATTTTTTCAAAATTCCTATAATTTTCATTATGAACTATTTAATAATATCTATGAACAAGATTTTATTTTTTATGAAAAAAGTTTGGAAAAAAAGTCATGTTCGATTCATAATATTTATTTTCAAATTTATACATTTTTTTCTCTGTGTACATTTGAGCAAAAAATAAAAAAAATTTCAAAACATTATATATAAAAAATAATGGTTTTAATTTACAAATATACTAAAGTATTAAAAAACCTAAACTTCGATATATTTTATAAAAAAATGAATTTTTGACAATTTTTTTCCTGAAACAGTTGAAAACACTTTTTTTTTTTGCTTATTAACATTTGCTGAAATTTTCTGATTTAAGCGAACTCTCGTTGCCACAAAAATATTTATTCCATAAAAAATTCGTCTAAAATTATTTGAAACATATTGTTACTTTTCTAAAAATGAATGTTTGAAAAATATTTTTATTTTGATTTTTATCTAAGGGACAAAGCACTGTGCCCCATAAGTTGCATATGAACATGAACATGCATTTGTTTGCTTCGTTCATTCATTCTTCTAATTATTATAACCAAAAAGTAGTTGCAGTTTTTGCAAAGAAACAAACACAAACACAGATTGAAACTTAACGAAAAAAATGAAAAAATGTAAGAAAAAATTTGCATAATTTCTGGGACAAGTGCCAAATTGTAATGTAGTTTTTGGTACAAGTGCATGGTAAAATAATTTATATGTTTTTGTTACAATACATATACAAATACACACACACACGTATATACAAGAGAAATACATAAATACTTACACATATATACATATGTATATAAACAAACACGTGTACTTGTGCCTAGAGTTACAAACTGTCACATATGCCCTATCGGAAAAGTTTCTAAAATACTCTTATGTATCAAGATTTCCAAAAACTTTATTAAATATTCTTGTAAAAAAATAATATTAGCAATTTATAAAATTTAAAAATGCCTTTTATTTTTGCCCTCTAGTCACTTTTTTCCATTTGGTTTCTTTTTATTCGAAATACTTCATGCATGTTTAAATGTTCCCCTATGAAAAGTTGTTCATATGTGTTTGTATCTTATATATTATTGCAGATGTTGGCGATGTTGTTGCAGTTGTTGCTGTTGTGTCAGGTGCAATTATCATATTGCAAATGGAAAAATAATAAAAATGAAAAGAAAAATTGTTCATCTATTTCTTCTTTTTCTATGGCATTTTACATTTGTTCAGTTTATGTTTTTTTTAAATTTTAAATGTCAATGCTTTTAGGAACAAAACAAAAATTATAACAGCGGCAGCAGCAACAAAAATTATTACAAAGATGACCTAGGCTTGGAATAGTCACATAATGGATGCATTTTAAATAAAAGAAAATCTTAAAAAATTATAATAATCTATATATAAATATAAAAAACTGACTGATTCAACATCGCTCAGTCCAAACGATACAACTTAGGCCTTAGGTTTGTCCCTCACCATAAACATTCGCTAATTAGGAATTTTTAGAAATTCGTATATTTAGGGATTAAAAAAAGGGTAAAACGGGTACATTTGGTAATTTTATATCTTCTAAATTAATGTGGTTACAAAACAAAATTTAATATCCATTATTATTCATTTAAAAAATAAGCAGATTGGAGTCTGGTACTTTTTTGAAATTCAGTCCTGTTAGGAAGAAAATGAATAAAACTGTATATTGGTACTTTTTTGTTACCTTATGTATCTTTTAAACTACTAAACACAGAAATAAAATTTATATCATATGTGTAACTTATCGAAAAATCGCAAACACAAATTTGGTACTTTTTGGAAATTCGAACGTTTAAGGGCTAAAAGTCGTACCTACTTTTGGTATTTTTTTAAGAAAAAATTTTTTCTATTTATTGACACATGATATATATATGAATATATAATTAAGGGATCTCCCAAAAATGTTCATTGTAAAACAATTTTTGTCACATCCATGGGAAAAAAGTACCACAGAAAAAATTCAGTCGATTTTGATTAAATTTGAAAGAATGGTTGATTAATTTAGTCACACAAAATAAGCTAATCGAACGTTATTTGGAACTGGGGCACAAGGACGTAGATAAGACCAAATTCGAGTAAATAGTTTGGTACTTTGTTTTGAAACATTAATTTTCTTAAGTAATTAAAGGCAGATTTGAATCGTTTAAATCATATATGTAGCATGAAAATTTAAACATCCAAGTTTAATGGATCTGTTCTAGGAGAAAAATGGAACTTGGTACTTGTTTGCTTAGAAGGGTACTTTTCTAATGTTTTCAATAAATAAAAAATACCATTTTAAAAGCTAGTTAAAATGGTTGTGAGTGAATAAGGAGTCAAGGAAAGTAGTGCTTAATGGTTAATTTCCCCCCCTAAAGGTACCAAATAAGGAATGGTACTTTTAGGTAGGAATACGCAAAAGGGTATTTCGTGTACTATAAACATAGTGAATGAGAACAAATATGAAAGAACTTTTTGCTAATTTTTCGTTTTTCTATTGGTACTTTTTTAATTTTCTATAATATTAAACCTAGAAGCTTGAATTTAAAGAAATTAGATTTTAGCAAGTGGTAATTTTTCGTTCTTCGAATAGTAATTTCTTAATTTTCTATAGTATCGAAGGTGGAAGCATTAAATCTAATGTATAGAAGTATGAAATTTAGATCATAGGTCTAAATAAAAATCGGGATAAAAAAGATAAAAACCGTGTACATTTTGTAATTGATATCTTTCAATCTATAGCTCTGACAAAATATTTTACTCACATCTTTCTTTGGTATGTAAAGAAAGAGCTACTTATTGGAAATTCAAACCTTTATGGGGAAAATCCATTTGGTGGTACCTTTTCGTTGCTCTAAATATCTCCTAAACTAATAAAAATGTAGAAAAACAAATTCAATCGCATTCTTCTCCGCTCAATGGTACTTTTTTTTTTGGAGCTCTATGTATCTTTTGAACAAATATTTTTTATTTTATTTATTTTTAATTATAATGTCTAATTTCAAGTGATAATTTTACATTTAGGCGCCAAAGAGGAGTAAAGTCAATGTGGTGGTGAGAAAAAAAACAGGCGGGGAGTGGTTGGATAGTACTTGGGGAAATGACACAGTGTAATTATAAATTTGGCATATTGGAAGAGCTAAAGGATTTCACAATTTGAGACAACTACTATCATATCAAAATGCGTAATGTATACAACTAAGCGGATAGCAAAGTGCACCGGATATTAGATAGTCTTAAATAAATTTTTATATATTTAAAATTATTCAAATGAATGATTCTATTGATTATACTCCGCTATAGTGAAAAATCACTCAAGAAATTACATAAAGCACAGTGGCGCCGATTGCAAGAAATTGGTAATAAATTTGTATTTCCTAAACGGACAGAAAACACCCTTTTTCGGATTTGACATCACCGACTTCAATTAAATTAACTACAGACATTGATTATTGGAAGTGTATCTAAAATCATAAATTTTTACATTCATGGGCATTTCAGGTCAAAAAATATGATGCACTTGTATTTGTTTAATTGCTAATAATTATGGTAGATCTCTGGTTTTAGTTTAATATTAAAGACAAAGATATTACCTTTATAACCATATGTATAAAGTTTATATATATATATATATATATATATATATATATATATATAAATATTTGCTAAAAATTTTGGCGATATCTAAATTGTTCCATAAAACAGTCACTTTGACGAACACTTTCACGTTTTTATATTCGTCCAAGTTCATACCCAAACATAACAACCTTCAAATTTATACGTTATCTAGACAAACAACCCATATGACCATAAAACTCAAAAATGACGATAAATACGCGACTTATATAGAATTTAAAACAGTGGTCTTAAAATACATCTCTTAGGCGGCAATTTACTTCATACAATATTGTTATAGATTTTTCTATAACATTAAACTAGTAAATTGATACATGGAGTAACAAATGCAAAATCTACTGGAATTGGTCATGATCGGTCAATTATTTCATTTATACCCCATATAACTTTTTTCCTCACAATAGTGGTTTAAATATATAAATATCTGAATTATATCGTATTTATATAATTTCAGCACACATAAGTTTTGTACAAATCAATCCTTAATTGATCATATCTTTCATGTAGGTTCCGTTGCCTAAAAATTACTTAAAAGCGCATAAAGTCCACATTTATGTTAACATCACATTTATGTTAACATCTGGGATTCCTTTCTTGGCAGAGACTTTTCCATATCAATTTTAACTGCTCCAGAATTAAGTGCTGGTTCAGTTGAGGTTTATACTGACGGGTCCAAATCTGCTGAAGGGTTGGAGGTGTCTATATTCCCATTTATAGGGCAAACATTTCCTTTAAATTGCCAGATTGCTGCAACGTTCTCCAAGCAGAGATCTCGGGCGTAAATAGGGCGGTGAACTGGTTAATGTAATATAGGGTATTAGGATATCCAAATCTGTACAGACAGTTAAGCCGCGATTAAATAACTCTCGGGTGTCTTTCGACATCCACATTGGTACATGAATACCGGACATCTCTGTACTAGATGTTGAGACATTCAAACCTGGAGCTGGTGTGGGTTAGGGGTTATTCAAGCACCCGGGGTAATTTTATTGCCTTCTTCGAGGTGAAGATACGGACCAACTGGTTGGAGTACCGCTTTCGACCTGCAGATCAATAATTCTGCGGAACTTCTCGAGGATTGCACAAGATAGATAGACAAATAAATCCACATGTTCAACCTCGAGGCAAATATGGCCCCATTTTAATGAATCTCGATCTAACTTCATCATGGAACTACCTAGGTATCGGGTAAGAATTATGGTAGCCATTATTACAGGTTTGTTACGGGATTGCTGGTTACGACTTTTAATGACTTTTGTAGAAGTTGTTGGAATGAGGAAAAGGAGGAAACGTGGTGTATCTTTTATGCCACTGTCGCACTCTTACTGAGATCAGGACTGCTAATTTTGGAAGTCTGTTTGTGCATGTATTATCAGATCTTTCTGATATTGACATTAGATAGATCAATTCTTTCATACATGGGTCGGGTTGGTTCGTTTCGAACGCTGTTATGGACACGTGAGTTAGCAACACATGATCCCTCAGGGTTTCACAATGGAACCAAATTGGAACCAAGTGAGCTGTCTCTTATTGATTAGACACCTGCCCTCGGAACCTAAACTAAGTTTTGTACAAGTATAGATCGCTCCACTAAGTTTCATAATGATCGGTCCATGGCTCCCATATAATTCACATTCCGGAAAAATACTTAAACGTTCATACATTTTACATTAATGCCAATATCGAAATAAAATTTTACTTAAATAATTTTCATATACGTATAAATTATTGTAACAAATCTCGTTCCACAATTGACCATAGGTCCTATATAAGGCCCCCTCCCGATAATCATTTTAGTGCCTATACATAACCATATATGGTCGTTATTGGCCAACAATTCTTGTTTTTATCATCTCCTATTTGTTTTTATTTAAAATTAAAGTATCAGAACACTTAAAAAGATATTAATTTGTTAGTAAAATTGTACTCACTGCTATAGACAAAATGTTATAACTTCTGATTCCAAATTTGATTATAAACATCATGATTTTTTGACATGAAAATTAATAGATCCTTTTTCAGGATATATTATAATAAATGATATTTTTTCATTTTATAAGTCCTTGCGCCAGGAAGATGTTTAAGTTTTATGATTTTATGATAAAGAGAAATATCATCCCCTTCCATTGTTACTAGTTTTGTTAAAATCGGATATTGCTTACAAAAGTTAACCTTAAACTTTGTTCATTTTTGACAAAAATGCCCTAGGTGTCCTATTTTAGAGGTCCATAAAACATGAACTGTAAACGATATGGAACTGATTCATACATTCATACGCAATAAAATGCACCTAGTCTCGTGCATTTAATGAACACCCCAAATCTTAAATAATGAAGATATAAATTTTTTGAAACTGTAATTTTGGGTCAAAATTTTTTGGAAGATCAAATATTAAAATCAAAATACACAGTACAACAAGAATAAAAAATAAATAAATAAATAAATAAAAAATGCCTGAATAATTCCAATGCAAAATAAAAGCGTACCAGTAGTCTAGCAAAACCCCAAAAGATTTTTTCAATTTCGGTTTTATGGCCTCTTTAAGTTCAAAATTTTTCGAACCCTCTGTTTTTTTTTTTTTTTAAATGAGATGAGAAACCAAAAACATTAGAATACTTTAATCCAAATATTACTACATATTGTTGTTTTATAGACTACTAGCATCTTTTTTACTATATTTTTACCAGATGTCATACCCTTTCTACGCCCATTTTTGTCATAAAATATTGTTTACTTTATTTAACTTGAAATGATGCTTAAGCTACTGAACCGATTCTACGCCCACTTTTTTTTTTTAAATAGGATTGCTTTGCTTTTTAGTAAGCAAATTTCAAAACTCATTAAAATTTTGATAACAGTAGTAAAATAATATCACAGTATAACAAAAATGGGAAAAAATGGGGCATGGTAGCCATACAAATTAAATTTTATAATATACAATATTTTCTATTCGTTTGGATGTAAAATTTTATGTGAATTGTGTTATTATATTTTAGCTCATAGTTTTTTCCACAACATACTTGATATAGGTGCTAATTTTCATTTGAATTTTCAAAAAAAGAATTGTTTATAAAAAGTTAGCGTGTCATTTTATTAATACTCGAATTATATCCTATATTTCCTTTCGAAGAATGCATGATATATTATATACGAGTACATATGTGCAAACTATTAGTCAAATCGTTAGAATAATGTGACTGCAAATGTATTGTAAATAACCTTATTATGAAAAGTGGGCGTAAAAGGGGAGGGTAAAATACGACATAACATTTAAGGGAAGCTCTAAATTCTATAAAATAACTATCCATATATATTTTGTTATTAAATGGTTTAAATATTTGTTGTTATATATATATGTGGTCAAAAGGAAAAACTACATAACTTAAGTTATGTCGTTTTCCATTTTTTTAATTTTTAGAATTATTACGTTTTATTACATTCATTGTGTTAATTTTTTACAAAAACCTGTCCATTAATTTAGGAGATATTGGTTTGCATAACAATATAATACGTTTGATTTTACTTTTTTCGAAATGTAAAAATTGTATAAATTAACATATGCTTTTCTCATATTTCCGGTATTAAAATTCATTATTGAATTTAATATACTTATTTAAAATATGTAGATTTTTAACATATAAATTTTATTTTCCTACTATTTTTTGAATAGAATGAGCACATAATTTAAAATATTGAAGAAATATTCTAAAATTCCATTTTGGAAAAAATTTATAACTCGACATATTATTTAAAGAATATATTAATTGATATATTTTTCCACAGCCAATATACATATAGATTTCAGAAATATACCAAATAATTTTTGTACAAATTGCGAATATTTTTACGCGGTAGGTAGTTGAAATTGTATACATACGGCTTTTAATTTCAATTTAAAACCTAAAAAATGGTCTACTGAAAAGTAATAAAAACCAATTATGTAGTTTTTCCTTTTTGCCATAGATATTATTGAAGCAATCTTTAATAAAACAAAACAAAATCTTTCGCATAGTGTTATTAACATTATGCAAAAAAAAAAAAAAAAAAAAAAATAAATGAAACTAGTTTTTACAATAATAATTTTACAATTTACAAAGTCAGTCTTTTAAATCCCTCCTATATTATACAAAATTTCTTGCCTCTGACAAATATATTGTATTTATATCTCCTAAAAAATTTAAATTTCATCCCTTTTATATGTAACAACTTCTTTCAATAACAATTACACAAAACTAGTTCTTTACAAATCCTTCAAACTTCCGCCTTAAAAACAAGACCTAAATGCAACAACATACATACAGAGAAAAAACTTGGTTGCGGCATGATCACGACAACAATGTTATATTCTTATAGCTATTTTTCATCGACTTTAATAATACTGTGTTCATGATAAAAACATTTCCGTTTAAATTTAATAATTTAATGGTTAACCTCAATTAAAATTTTAATATGGTTGACAACAAAAATATTATATTTTAAAAATATTTTTACCAGAAACAAAATTTTATTTGTGAAGAATAAGTGTTTATGTATTTATTAAATGTTCGCGAATAAAATAGTGTATATTTGTAAAAATAAATTAAATAAATGCAAATAAAAAAGGTAAAAACTTAAAACATTCAAATGACATTTTATACTATATTAAAAATTCAGATAATCAATAACATAATTCTACTAATTTCATTTGGATTCAAATCTCTTTATATTCACTTTACATAGTGTCTACATTAGACAATTTTTTATCAAGACAAACGTCAAACTTAATACGAATTTGTAGAAGGTGGCAACAGTTCCACCAAAACAACAATACGGCGTATTCATTATTGTTTTTTATATATGCAGTTTGACAACTGTAAACCATAAATAATAATCAGCTGTTTAACTAAGGTTATCTTGTATATATTCGCACTGATTTGGACGTTTGTTTTGATAAAAATTTGCCTAATGTAGACACTAGGTTAAGGTTTTTAAGTACACCATTAGTGCTGTACAAGTACTGAATATAAAGTACCGAGTATTTGCCTCTTTTTTGGGTACTCAATACTATAAAGTAGTTACTTGATATTTTTAGAGTTTAATTTTTTAATTATGTCGTGTTAAAAATATAACGGTTAAAATACAACTCTGTGTATAAATACAAAATTAATTTTTAAATATATGAAAATAATTTTATTGATTTTTGTTAACGTTGAATTTTAAATTAAAGTTTCTATTTATTTTATGTTTTATATAAATAGATTTACGAAACTTTATTGTAATTAGTTAAATATATATGTTTTATTAAAAAAAGAACCTCAAATAGCAATTATAGTTGAAATTAAAAAATCCATTAAGTATAAAGTAGTATCGAGCATTCGAAAGAATTAGAATTTGTCAAATCAAGAAAAAAGAGTAAATCGAATTTTATGTCTACATTTACAAAGAAAAAATAACCAAGTTCCCATGTAAATATTGATATGTAAGTGATTAGCATGTAAAGAAATAATATGTAAATTAATATTTATATCTAATAAATAACTTTGTCAATTTTTCTCTTTTGTAAAATGTGTAATGGACTTAATAAAAAAATTATAAAAATAATATTTTATTTATGTGTTTTATTTTAATAAATTTAGTAGAGGAAACTTATAACTCTTGAACATAATGTGATAAAATGGAATTATATTATGATACAATCAAATTATAATATGAAAAAATGGGATTATAATACGCTTAAATGAAAACATGATGTGATTTAAGGGAATTATAATATGCTAAAATTGAATAACAATATGATAAAGTGAGATCAAACTATAAAAAACGCAACATTATGTAATAAAATGGAATTATAATATGATAAAGTCGAATCATAATACGATAAAAATATACTGTTGTATTATAAAATCGCAGACAATTTGATATAATAAGTTGATAATATTATAAAATCGAATCATTAAATGATAAAACTGGAAAAATATGATAAAATTGTATCATAATAATGATTATTATTCATAATTATTCTAATTTTTAACTATAATCTTATATTCCAATTATAATATGTTGCTCTTAGATGATAGTCACCACAACCATATTTTTTCTCTAATCTAAGAGTAACATGTTATGATTGAAACATAGGGCCATAGCTAAAAATAAATGTTATTGTAAATAATAATTATTATGATTCCATTTTATCATATTGTGTTTTCATGTTATGATTCGAGCTTTTCATATTATAATACCATCCTACTATATTATTATCCAACTCTATGCTATTATGATTTCATTTTATTATATTATTTCATCTTATCGTATTATGATCCCATTTTATCATATTATTATTTCATCTTATCATATTATTATCCCATTCTATTATATTATTATTCTATTTTATCATATTATCATATCTCATTATAATATGATTCCATTTTATAGTATAATTATTATTCATCTATTAAAATAAAACACATTAATTCAATATTCTTATTTTTATAGATTGTTTATTGAGTAGATTAAATTTGTTTCAAAATAATAGATAAAAATGTTTATTAACCATAAACAAATATTTACATATTATTTGTTCGTTAATTAATTTTATTTATTTATAATATTATATGTTGTGCAAGATGATACATGATATTTTTTATTAACTAAACCCTTCAAAAGTAATTAACCAATATCTTATATTGATTGAATCACACCAAATATAATAAAAACTTGTGTACTACTGTTTATTCATGTATAAACTAAATGAAAATTATAATGAAGATAGAAAACAAATGTTAACAACAAAATATATTAAATAACAAACAAGTTATGAATTTTTAACCATATTTTTAAAAACATATTTATTTGTAACATTTTATTGTTATGGGAATAATAATTTTAACCAAAATATGGTTTAAGAACAAGAAAACAAATTTGTAAATTTTTAATAACGATATTTTTTATATTAATAAAATTTAATTCTGGTAAAAATATTCAAAAACATAAAATTTGTGTAGTCAACTATATTAAAATTTTAATTGAATGTAAACATTGAATGATAAAACTGAAACAAAAACATTATTGGCATGAAAATAACATTACTTAAATTAATAAAAATCAACAATGAGAACATAATATTGTTGTAGTGACAATGCCGTAATCATGTTTTTTTTCTGGGTGTAGTTATACAAATATTTTAAATATAACAATTATCCATTAATTCTTACTGAAATATTTATTTATGTTGCATCCATATATATATATGTGTGTATATAAGTGTTTCTTATTCCACAATTACCATTTTAATTTGAAACCATTTACATTTTATAAACCAATCTAAATCCAAACAAGATGAAAAATCCTTTTAGTATTTGTGTGTATGTGCGTTGTACATATCCATTTAGGAAGAGTAAATGTAAAATAAAATTCCAACGAAGAGATGACTGTAATAGCAATTAAAAAGGCATAGGAAGTATTTAATCTTACTTGAGCTTTAAACTAAAGGTAAATACAAAAACAACAACAACACAAGCAGCAAAATATACAACAATAGAAAATATAGTCACCAATGTGTGTAGAAAAACATGACTTAAGGTCTTCTACTATGGACAAATATGTGTTCTGTAGTAAGATGTAAGTAAGATGATGCCAGATGTTTTAAGTTTGGAAAGAAATTGCACTTTACAACTTTATTTTATAAGTAATAATTTGGAAATTTTGTTTTTATTTGAGATATACAAAAGTATCTGGCATTCCGTTGTGAGAAAAAAATTCATATAAACTTAATTTTTAGTAGTAATATAGAATCTTTTTGTTTTTACCTAATGTATATGTTTGAATCTTCATAAAAATATATTAGGATTTCCCTTAAAATAATTTTTGATTTAATAATTTACGATTAAATGACGACAAGCATATTAATATTTTTTCTATTGAAAATTGTTTTATTGTAGCTAGGATTTCAACAACAATAACATGTTCCTTAACCAAACATATTGCTAACTTTTCTCTGCGTGGTCTTTTTTTTCTCTGAAATAAAATTTTCCTTAAGAGCATATAATGATTTTATACTTTTCTAAAAGGTATCCTCATGGAAATAATTCAAAGATTAAAAACGAGCCCAAATACCCAATATGCCTAGGTACTGATCCTGCCGAATTTTACCTATATTGTATCGAAAGTTTGACTTTATCCTATATGTTATAAAATTCCAAAGTATGGATCTATAAACAGAATGTAGTTTCAGAAACTTTGATATGTTCTAAAGACTTTGCCAATGACTTTTTTAGACCTGCAGCATAGCCAAAATTAAAAAAATCCATTTTTGTGATTTTTGCAGATTTTTTTTTTGGGAATTTCGGGATTCCTTAAAAAAAAAATAATATATTTTTTTACATTTCTCTTTTTTAAATTATAAAGGAAAAAAATACTGAAAATTTCACTGAAATATCTCAATTAACAAATATTTTATTTAAGATTTAATATTTACACTTTCCAAAAACTTCTTTTTTTATGGAGTAATTCCATTTTAAATTTAAAAAATTTTGACCCCTGCTTACCGATTTAGATAAAATTTGGTGCATGTATAGAGCAGGATACAATGGCATGTAAAATGAATTTTTCTCATTTTTATTTTGAGAACTGTGGCAACTCTATAACTTTGAAAGTGATTAACATATTTATTTAAATGGCCAAACTTTTGTTATATAAAAGATATCAAAATAATTTTTTATGCAATGGATTTGTCAAAGCTTGTAATTTAAAATGCGATATAAAAATTTTGATAATAATATTATTAACATATTTTTTTTGTAAGAATTTTCTTTAGTAACGTGCATCTAAAAAAGTCCATCTTTATTTTGTTTTTAATATTTTTTGGTAGGAAGCCTTATTGGTATACTTGCTACAGAAATTTCAGAGAGGTCAAAATTTTTAAATTTAAAATGGTATTACTCTATTACAAAAAATTTACTTTAATTCCAATAATCAAAAAAACTATGGATTCCAATTTTTCTAAATAAAAAATTATGTTGTCTAGCTGATGTAATTCTTCTTCTGTAATTCTAACCAAAACTTCGCACCTATCATATTAAGAGAAATAAATCCAATAAAATAATAAGAATATTGATCAATATAAAAATAAAATGTAAACATTAAATTAATTCAGCGAAAGGTGATATCAATACCTTTCCCTGAATTAAGCACCATTTTCGAACCCTCTTACCCCAATGTGCGTTGCTTATACAAGTGTTCAAAAAGACGTTAATGATCGGGAAAATTTCTAATAACTTTAATGTTTTTTTATCTAGTTGGATAGATACCCAGCAAAAACTTTTTGGTTATTGGTAATGGCAACTACTTATTAAAGTAGTTTCTTGGTAATGAGGTGTCATTATTATTTGCCTACTCTGTATTACATTAATAATTAATAAGTACTCAATAGTATAATAGCACAGTAATACTGCAATCACGTGGATGATTTGGCTAGAGCGCCGGATTAACAACCAGAAGGTTGTTGGTTCAATCCCATTCTGAAGCTGTTACTCTTTTATAACAAAATGTCTAAAAAGATATTTTAAACTAAATAGAGTTTTTGTCGGTTAGGATGCTATGTGCGAGATGGTGTACTGAGTAAGACGTTAATCAGTAAAAACGAATGGTTAGTGTGTATCCAAGTTCGAGTCTTACTGACGGCAAAATTTTTTTTTATTTCTGATTTCGTTTAGGTACATATTTTTGAGTACCCCTAGAGTCAAAAAATAACTACATGAATTTGTGGACAACTCGAACAAAAATAACTAGTTATTCAGGCAAAAAATAAGTAGTTTATTTTTGTTTCCAATTATACCTGCTAGCTTACCAGGAAAGCAAAGCTTTTGCTGGGTAGTTATGTCTAGATTACGATTCTTTCACATTAAATTGCAAAAAAAAAAAAACAATTGATAATAGCAAAATTAAAAAATAAACTGTGAAAAAGTAAAAATTTCACCATATAAATACGCCCTATAAACTTTAGGGTCCATGCTTCACGTATTGGCGATATTCTGTGACTAATATTTTGCATACTATGTTTTTACAGCAGAAAGAATTATACCAAGAGAATTTATGGTCGAAGTTCGAAAGCCGACTTTTTTTGGAGCCTCAAATTTTGCAATGAAAATATATAAACATTTTAAAATGTATGCCTTTTAAGGGTCAACCATTAATCCAGACTTTCACACTTTTGAATTTCATTACAATTTTATACATATTTTTATAACAATTTTTTTTTTACAGCTGTAACTGTGACAAAATAACCTTAAAAAGAAAGAAAATTAAAATAATAAAATTACAATAAGTTCAGAAAAAATAACAACATAAACCAACAACTACTTGAAAAATAAAAGTTTTTTGTTTTTATAGTTAAAAACAAATCTTGTATTAAAAAAAAAAAAAAAAATAAAAAAAATAAAACAAAAAAGGATCTTTAGTTTATTTTAGTTTGGTTTTTATTGGGTTGCAGCAGCATCTTACTACCTTAACGTTTGTTGAACTGCGTAAGTATTTGTTGTAAAGTTAAAACATAAATTTATTTGTTTTTCGTTTACCAAAAACTATTGTTCTTTTTTCTGCACACTTTCCTGTTAAAGTTAACGTAAAAATAGAAAATGAATATTATGAAAACAAGTATTAAACACATGTGGCATGAATCCTTTGTTTTTGTTTACAACTTCTTTTCATTATTTTCACAAGGATGACATTTTGTAGTTGTTGTTCCTTTTGGTTTGACAGTGGTAAAGAAGAAAGCAAAATGGGTTAAAATATAAAGGATTTCTCCCCTTATTATAGTAAGTTTTCTAGTTTTAGTTTTTTTCTTTTTGGGAGAGATAGATGATCCTTATATTATCTGAAATTATATATACACATTAAAGTGCATTGATTTGTATGGAGACAAAAAAATGTTGCAAATATATCCTCCTAAAATATAAGATTGATTTTTTTAAACTCATCCCCAAAATATTTCGGTTTAATTATTTCGTTCACGTGACCTGAAACATTTTCAAAATACCTCCAAAAATATGGTTTTCAAAAAACTGACAACATATGATAGATGAATGACATTCAATACATAATGAGTAAAAAATATTAAAAATTTTAAAAATAAAAAAAAAAATTTAAATTAGTTTTCATTCTCGCGAAATTAAAATTTTAGTAAATTTTTTTTATGATTTTATTTTAAGTACTATTTTATTAAAGTTTGAATATCTTGGACATTTTCCATCGTAATTTAAATTTTAGGGCATAATTGGAAAGGTCTCATTCAATATTATATGTAGCCTTGCGACTGAACAGTTTTTCATCCTACCACAATTTCCATAAAAACCAAGCAAATTCGTTTGAAAACTACCACAACATAAAAAATCTCTTGAGATAATTGACGGAGTTTTTAAGAAACATAAAAAGTCCGGCTATCTTTACATAGCCCGTATTCGGAGAAATTTTTAATTAAACAAAAACTTAAATGTCTACGGAACTATGTGGCAGCAAAAATAAGTTGACTATTAAGTTAGATCTCTAAAAATATATTCTAAAATATATCAGTATCTAAATCTGTTCATAGATCCATATCGGTTATAGTTCCAATAGTTCCAATATGTGATCATAATGAGGGTCAACATTGGGCAATTTTTCTTACACCCCATTTACACCTACTCTTGAAATTTTTATCAGGTACTTTGTTGTATTTTAATGACGATATTTTTCAAAATCTAATTAAATATGAGATTTTAGTAAAATCTCATTAAAAACTAGATAACTAATAAAATTAAATAGATTTTATTAAAATCTCATTTAAACTGAATCTTGTGCATATGTAAATGGCCTATTAGAAAGAATCTTGAAAAAACGTTTCAAAAGTTTAATAATATCATGTTTAAAGTTTAAAATGTTATTTTAAGTTAAATCTTTTTTATGAAATCGCTCAAAATCAGTAAAAAATATACTTTTAATTACATATAATATGACAAACATTTCACTTCAGAAACACAGGATATAGAATTTAATTTTAAGGTATAGTATTATTATTATTTAGTTTTTAAAACAACCCTATCTAGCGGCAACCGTATGCCTGAGAGTTATATTCCAAAATTTTTTTGCTATTTTATCGTATATTCTTGGAATTTGTTAAGTTCATTTATTCTTTGGGGATATTTTCTAAAACAGATAATGTGTATTGAAAATAAACAGATATAAATTCTTAATTTATATATCTATGTTTTTTGTTAAACATACCAAATTTCGATTCAGCCTACCATCCTACCAAACCAAAAAAATAGTACCCAATTTGGTACAAAAATCCCAAAATGGCAACGATGTATTCCCGTAACCTTTTAGTTGCGCAAGTAATATTTTGGGATTTCCGGTCCATTATTGGTTAAGTTAATTTTTATATAAAATAAATGGTAGTTAAAAAAACAAATGTCACCAAAAGCATACATTCATCATAAAAATTATAAATTCGTATAAAATAGTGACTAATTTTCAAAAATCATTTTAATTCGATTATTATCGCGGTTTTAAAGGAACTTATTATATTTTTTGATAAATTCATCTATATTTAAGTATTATAAATACTTCCATGTGACTTATTTAACATTTTGGGAACTGAATGCATAAAATTAACCCTCTTGCAGTTAAAGGGTTAATTACTTGTAATCTTTAATAGTATCAGGATATACCATTCTAATGGTACAATAAAATCCACACGCAGAGAAAAATATAGTTATAGTAATCATAATCTAAGACCAACATTTTATGATTAGAACATATGATCACAACGAAAAATAAAAATGATTTTAAGTAATCATTAATATGATTCCATTTTAGCATATTGTGTCCAATTATATGGTTTGTTTTTTTATGTTATGATTCTAATTTTATATCTAATTCAACAATCTTACTACATCATTACCCCATTCTATCAGATTATGATTTGATGTTATTCATTATTATACCACATTGTCATATGATTCCATTTTATAATATTGTTATGCCATTCTTCATATTATTATTCCATATCATTGTCCCATTTTATCATATAGTTATCCAATCTTATCATATTATTATCTTATTTTGTCATATTATTATTCCATCTTATCATATATTAAAATAAAACGTATTAATGAAAAATATTTTTATAAACTTTTTATTGAAAGCATAAGAGAAAAGTGTTCATTAGTCAGTATATATATATATATATATATTCACACATAAACTAAACGCGAATTACAATGAAGTTGGAAAACAAACATTAAAAACAAACAAGTTATGAATTTTTCCACTAAATTTGGAAAGGATAAGTATTATATTTATTTCAAAACATTTTATTGTCATGGGAATAATAATATTAATATGGTATTTTTCATATTATTAAAATTTTGTTTCTGGTAAAAATGTTTAAATATATAAATTTTGCAGTCAACCATATTAAAAATTTTATTGAGTGTAAACATTAAATGACAAAATCTAAACAAAAATATTGTTATCATAAACACAGAGTTATTAAAATTCATAAAAATTAACAATGAGAACATAATATTGTTGTAATGATAATATTTCTTCTCTGCGTGCATATATATTGAGAAATGTTCAAAATATATAAAATTATATGTCTGAATAAAAAAACTATGACAAAGAACGTTAGTAATATATTAATATTTTGCGACTGCAAAAAGAGACATGACAATTATTTAAATGAATACTTCAGATCTTAGTATGCCTCTATTACAATTTGAAGTTAATTTTCTTTTAACGAAAATTTTGATAATGATATTGAAAGAAATATGTATTCATAGAGGTGTTTTGTAAATGGTTCAGGCTACGTAAATTTAAACAATCAGATGTAATATTTTGGGAATAAAGTAAGAGCAGACCAATCTTCATTTCTAGAGGGGTATATAATAATGTCAAAAAATATTAAGTGCTGAAATACAAGCTGGCGGATTTTTTATATCAAGATTTGACAACTAAAACAAAAATTTAAATTTATTTTATTTCCACAACGGTTTCTCAAAAGCTCTCATTTTTTACTCTCTCTCTGTCGGTGTTGCCGTTGCTGCAAAATAAATCACGTATGTTTACATTAAATTTATGTAAGATGGAAAGAGGGAGAAAGCTTTGCTTTATATTTTTTATGTATGAGTTTACCTAGTGTCTACATTAGGCAAATTTTTATCAAAACAAACGTCAAAATAAGTGCGAATTTATACAAGGTAACCTTAGTTAAATAGCAGATGATTATTTTGGTTGTTACAGTTGTCAAACTGCATATATAAAAAACAATAAAGAATAAGCCATATTGTTGTTTTTGTGCAACTGTTGCCACTTTCCATAAATTCGCGTTAACTTTGACGTTTGTCTTGATGAAAAAATTTTCTAATGTAGACACTATGTTAAGAGAGGGAGAAACAAATTTTTTATACATGTAGTTTTGTTGTTGAATAAACAAAAAGAAAATGTATGTAAAAAGCACTGTTGCAATATTTGACAATTTTTTATTGAAAAACCTTCATAGTGCGATTTGACGATTTTTGTTAAAAAAATTACGATTTCCAATTTTTCCTGTTTAAATCTGATTTTGTATTGTAGTAGATAGAGAGAGAGAAGGATATTGTTCTAGGATATAGAATTTTAAACTTTTACTTTGAAATTCGTTTGTAATTTAACTAGTATTGGTGAAACAAAATTTCAGTGCGTAAAGAAAAATATTTTTTTATATACATACAATAGTTTTGATCATAGATAAAAAGTTTAAAAATGTGTTAAGTAGCAATTTCTGTAATTTTTTTTTCAATTGAGTTTATTTTGCCGTAAATTAAAATCACCGGGCCATTTGATTTTTAAACAATTTTTATAATGAGTCAGTAGTAATTTTAATTGTGATTAAAGAAATATAAAAAATGTTGGCAGCTCGCTATTAGTTTACGAATTATGGATATCTAAAGTTTTGATATATTTTTCTGAATATCTTAATTAATACATATGCAATTTAAATTATATTAATACTGTTTAAAAGTTCAAATACCTTTTGAATGATATATAATATTACCATATTCATTAAATCCTTGTGAGGATTTATGCAATTTTAATTTTTTATTGATATACGGGAATATACAAAATTTTGTTATTTCAAAAAAAGTTTATTCGGCGAATAAATATAGGAGAAAATCCCTGAGTCAGGCCAAAGGCCATCTACACGGAAAAACCTTTATTAAGGTTAGAAGGAAAACCGGGCCGGTAATCTTAAGTTGTTCCCATATTTCAAATTTTATATAATTCGAGCTAACCTGCAACCGTTGTTTTGCCATATAACTTATTTCTAGTGAATATTTTGGTTTTTAATTAAAAAATGACGAATGTATTGTAAGTGTATGGTTTTACCGTTTTTGCTTTATTTTACGACCTAAATGTTTAAATTTATAGCTTTTATAGAGCATTCAGACCGACACAAAATTACTTACTTTCGTGATTTCGGCCGAAATCAAGTTGAAATTACGTAATTTCCCATACATTTTGACGAAATTACATTGAAATTACGATGCCCATTTCCGTACAACTCTGTACATGGTTGGAAAAAATACTTTTTTCAACTATGTACTGCATGTTTCAACCGTGAAAGAAAAAAAAAAACAATTCACAGCCGATCTTAAATTTAAACACAAATCTTAAAATTAGTTATTAAAGTGATTTTGCAAAATGAAACCTATTCTTTTTACATTTTTAATTGTTTCAAATTAATAATTTCCAATTTAGTAAGTAATTGTTTCTTATTTGTTTCCATTTCAAAATACTTTATTTACCCCTATAACAATTTAAAATGTAAACAATAAGTATCAGCTGTTCATGAAATTACATCAAATGTCATCTAGCCAGTATGAACACTCTAGATTTCATTCGTAATTTCGGCATGAAATTTCGTAATTTTGCGCTTTAGTTCCTTCAAGACTTGAAACTATCATCGGATAATTAATTAAGAGGACGTGGGTATGGGGAGCTTTTACCCTTTTTGCCCTATATTATGCCCTAAATATTGGAATTTCCAAAAACTGCATATGTTTGAGTTACTTTCACATGTTACAGTCTCTGCATGCCAAATTTAAAGAAAACCGGTTGGTTAGTTAAGAAGATATAGGGAAAGGGAGCTTTCTGCCCTACTTTTCGTCCTAAATAATAAAAATTATAGTTTATAGTTCCTTTTATATGTTACACTATTTGCCTGTCAAGTTTTAAGCAAACCGGTTTATTAGTTAAGAAGATGTAGGGAGGGGGAGCTTTTAACCTATTTTACGCCCTAAATAATAAAAATTATAGGCTATAGTTCCTTCTGGATATTACACTATTTGCCTGCCAAATTCAAGCAAATCGGTTTATTAGTTAAGAAGATGTAGGGAGGGGGAGCTTTTATCCCTTGTGGCCTATTTTATGCCCTTTACGACCTATTCTCATAGCTTACAAATAAACATACAAAATTTCATAAAAATCGGTCAAGCCGTTTCGGAATAGTTCAGTTACAAACACTGTGACACGAGAATTTTTTTATACATATTTAGATAAAACAATGCTGGAAGTTTATTTAATAAACAAATAGTTAACATTATTTTTTTTTAATATAAACATAAATAGCCAAAAAGATATGCATTTTAAATTTTACGATTTTTCTTGACGACTTCAAAAACATTGTGCCGATTTTGACACTTTTTTCGTAGAATTTTGACGATTTTATACTATAATTATCTGGCAACAGTGGTAAAAGGCTGTCTTCGTCTCACAAAACAATCACAGCCGCCGCTTGCTTGTGTTTGGTCTATAAAGTTACCTTTGTAGGTATTTAAAAAAATAACACCTAATTTTGAATTAAGCTTTCAAGAAACATAAAATGTCAACATATGCAAAAATATTACATGTCAGTATGAGTTTCAAATTTAAATTTTCTTTTTCAAAATTCCAAACACACACACACACAAACGGAATGAATGAAACCCTTAGCATACTTACACGTTTAAATGTGGTTTATAAGATTCACATAAGAGTAGAAAATTAAATTTTGCTACATACATTCAAGCATTTTAACCTTGTACAATATTTTTAAGAAACAAAACCTTAAAACTAAAATTATATAAAAAAAAGTCAATGAGATAAATTAGTTTCGTATTTAGGGGAAATGTATAAAACGTAGATCTAATTGCATGCAAGAATAAGTTTATCTGCAGGCAATTTCTTTAAATGTGCAAAAAAAAATAAATGATTCTAAGAATAAGTATTTATAAGATTTTTAATTTTATTGTGCATTTAAAACAAAACTTTTAGTTGTGGTATATAAAAGGTGTCATTTAGCTTGAGTTAATGAGCAGCTACATTCAGTTATTAAATTATTTGTATTATTAGTTAGTTAATTATCAGGGAAACCACAAATATGCAATTGTATGTTTTTTGTGCATTGAATGAAGTCATCAGTGTTGCCAGGAGAAGAGAAAAAAAGAGACTAAATTGAAAGTTAAATTGAAAGTTAAAAACTGTTAATTGACCCAAAAAATAAGGCCAGAAAAGTTAAAATTAAAAATAAAAAAAAAAAATTATTTTTTCTTATAGTAATAAATTTACAAATAATGGCTCAATGAAAAATCGCCCATAAAATTCCCATACAAATTTGGGTTATATTTCATATGAAAAATGAGAAAGAAAGATCTAGTCGGTCAAGCCCAACCATATGATACCCTACAACATTGTGCATGTCCATCATAATTCGTGGATGGGTCTTATATTAGACATATACTTTTACTAAATGTAAAATAAAATATATGAATACGTAATATTACGTTAATACTAACATTTATATGAATTTATGTACTTTAGGTTAAATCTCGAAAGTGGGCTTATATGGGAGCTATGGTAAATTATGGAGCGATCCTCATAAAATTTGTCACTATCATTTCTACCTATATAAAACTTATTTGTGTCGAATATAAGCTTGATAATAACACGTGTTATTTATGCACGTTAAAGTGATTTTCGGAAGAGATTTTTATATGAGGGCTATGGTCAATTATGGACCGATCATTATGAAATTTGGCACAAAATACAAAACTTCCTTGCATCGAATTTCATCACAATATTGCTATATTTAAGGCATTTATAATCGTTATACCTCTATTCCGGGAGGTCATTTGTATGGAGGCTAGATGAAATAATGGACCGAACATAACCAATTTCAATAGGCTTTGTCCTTGTGTTATGAAAACCCTAAGTGCCAAATTTCATTGAATTATCTTCAAAATTGCGATCTGCACTTTGTGCACAAGGTTTACAAGGACAGCCAGCCAGCCAGACGGATGGACGGACATCGTTATATTGACTCAAAAAGTGATTCTGAGTCGATTGGTGTACTTTAAGGTGGGTGTTGGATGATTTTTTCTGTGCATTACAAACATCAGCATAAACGCATAATACCCCAACCACCTATGGTGGTGTGGCGTATAATTACCCAATGTTTTGAAGTGATTATTTGTCATTTTCGAAATATCATTCCTTTCTGGCCAAGCATTTCCAAAATTTTGGGTGATTTGTCGCATTAAATTTTTTTGGTTCACTTATTTGCAGAAATAGTTTCGATTACTAATGAAGTGTATTAAAAAATAATTAAAATCATCGACTTAGTAACTCTACAAAATTTGTTAAAGTACTTTTAATTAGGAGAATAAAGCGTCGCAGGCGAAATTTTTTTATTAGATATAAAAAAAATATCGTTTTTGTGAGCGAATACATACACAAAGATGTCGTAACAAGAAATAAAATCTCCAAAGTTATTTAGAATATATTTTAAATTTTAACACGACAATATTGCGTTTAATTACATTTACATTAATAGAAAAATCGATTAAGCTATACAATTCATTGAAATTTTTGCATATTCTCCTCAAAGGATCAGCATCGGCATAATTGGTTTCAACAACAGGAAGGAGCAGAGATATTAGGTGTCGGGTAAAACGTCGTGAAATATTAAAACTTATGTTACGAAGAAGGAAGTTGGAGAGGACATCACCATTAATCAAATTAATTAAAAATGCTACATTTTAGTATAGTATAGGTAGGTAGTTTAATTAATGATAATTAAATTAAAGGAAGATTCAGGCAGAATAAAAGAAACTGATTTTGAACAGATTCTAATCGGTCTATGTGCATATTAATTTGAGGATCCCAGACAATAGACCCATACTCCAAAATTGGTCTTACTAGGGATGTGTATAGTTGTTTCGTAACATTGGGATCTGTAAACTCTTTAGGCCATCGTTTAATATAAGCAAGCACACCACGAGCTTTATTTATCGTCATTGTAATATGCTTGCAGAAATCTAATTTAGGATTAAGTATTAGTGAGAACCAAACAGTTTTTGCTGAGACATCTTCATAGAGATCATTTTAGAATTAAAAACAAGCCCAAACATCTATATACAGATCCTACCGATTTTTACCTTCTTTATATAAAAAATGTTAACTTTAGCATATACGTTTAAAAATCTCTATGTGTTCCAAATAGCTTACCAATGACAATTCCAAACCTGTAATAAATGTTGACTTTATGGAAAAAATTAAAAAAAAATCTATTTTTGGATTTTCGTCATTTTTTTGGAAATTGTAAGATTCATTTCAAAAATCTTAGATTTTTCTACGCTTTACGAATATTGACTTTATCATATGAAAGCGTAAAGCGCATAATCGCGGAATCCAAACTTAAAACTGCTACCCTCCTATACTACGCCTATTAGAAGTTACAGATTTATTTAAAAAATTTCGATTTTGTTTTAATAATGTAATGTGTTTTAATAAAAATGCCATTTTAGCTTTGTTAAAGGATAATAATTTAAGAAATTTATTATTATTATTTTTTTAAATTATTAACCTTTTTTAAAAACATTTATTTTACTTTTTTAGTAGTAATTATTAATAACTTTCAATTTTTACCAGAAACAAAATTTTATTAATATGAAAATATCATTACATATTTTGTTTTCAAACCATATTACTATTATTATTCCCATGACAATAATTATTATTATTCCCTTTTCAAAAAGTGGAACAATTCATAAATTGTTTGTTTCTAAATATATTTTGTTTGTTTTCCAACTCGATTGGAATTCTCATTTAGTATATATATGAATAAATATAAAAAGACAAGGTTCGTTTATACTCGGAGTAATGCAAGCAATATAAGATATTGATTAATTACTCTTAAAGGGTCTAGTTAAAAAACATATCTTGCATTTGAACCTCATATGATGGTACAAATGAATATTATTAATAAACAAATAATATGTAAATATATGTTCATGGGCCAAGAACACTTTTCTCTAAAACTTTTAATAAAAAATTTATAAAAATAATAATATTTTATTAATGCATTCTATTTTAATATATGATAAGTTGGAATAATAATATGAAAAAATAAAATAATAATATGATCAGATTGGATAACTATATGATAACATGGGATATTGATAAAATGAAATCATAATATGACAATGTTGTATAATAATATAATAAGATATAGAGTAATATAATAACATTAAATCTTAATCTGATAGAATGGTATAATGATATAGCAAGATTGTTCAATATATATATGAAACTAAAATTATAACATGAAAAACATATCATAAAATCGAATAATCTTATATATATAGAACGGTGTAGGGTATCATATAGTCGGACTTGGCCGACTATAATTTTCCTACTTGTTTTAAAATTATTTTCTTACACAAGAAAATCATTCATAATAAATTGTTTTTTAATGAGTTTTGTACATCCAATAAATCTTCTTCAAAAATGTTTTTTTTGTTTTAAATCCTCTCTCTCTCTCTATTTCATATTTTGTTTTTGTTCTTTAAACAAGTTAATTATTGTTATTTGATAATGGCGGTTGAACAATTGGCCTCTAATTATTATTTTCTACAACTACTTCTGCACAGTTCGCTGGCAGTTTGTTGTTTTTAAAATAACTAAAACAATTTGATTAATTACTTAATTCATTAAATTGACCACCAAATGACGTTGAATATTTAAGACTAAAAATAAAATTTTAATGAATATTTCTAACAATTTGTATAAAATATTAAAAACATTTATGGTAAAATATTGTACTGAGGAGATTAGGGACATATTACATATAATAACAAAACTCATCAATTTATGATTTCTTAAAATAAAGAGAAATAAAAGCAAATATAATTAGGTGAAAAAACATGAAAGCACATTATATGTATATATATATATATATATATGTATGTATATTGTAGTGTTATTAGTAGGATCGCCATGTAGTGATATTAGGTTGAAGAATGTTATAAAGTTATAATTGTCGTGTAGTATTATAAGACAAAGTTTTCCCTATAGCCCAGTTCTATATGTATCCAGCTGTATGGGGAACAGCTTAATTGTAGGCATTCAAAGGAACTGCCAAAAGATGAGACTTCAAATAAAACAAGGCAAGTATGCCAGTATACGTTTAAAATTCAAGTCTGATTTATTTTGGTTATTGTATATATATATATTATATATATATACATATATATATATGTATATATATATATATATATATATATATATGGGGTACATATATATATATATATATATATATATATATATATATGGGGTACATATATATATATATATATATATATATATATATATATATATATATATATATATAGTATTTAACGAAGAGAGAAGTAAATATTCAATAACTAAGATTATTTTTTAAATTCCTATTCCAGTATCATTTTGTGATATTCTATGTACGTGCGTTTTGTCATTTAGTTTCTTACACCAATAAATTTTTGAGGAATATACTGACATTTAGCAAAGCTAAAATCATAGACTTTGGGAAATTATAAATAAAAATAAATCGATTTCATTAATATTAAAAGAAAATACTAAAATTACACCGTGCTACTGTAAAAAAAAAACACCTGGAATGTAACATAGTGTATTTTGTAGATAGTACTTTGTTTGTAGTAGATTTCACAGGTCAACACTAAAAAGGAGTCGTGAAAAATGTGTTGCAGATATTGTAGGTATAGTCATTAGAATCACCAGAAACATTTCGGTTTTTTCCATTTCTTCACATTTTTAACCCATTGACGACCAAATAAAATTCATCATACTCGTAATAAAGAATTTTTAGGTTATATAAATTTCAAGGTAATAGGTAGAGCAAATTATTCAAACATGTTTTATAGACAGGAAATGGTGTTAAAAAAAATACATAGACGCCAGAAGTCTTCAAAGTTGTAAAAATCAAGAATTTCTCAGTTAACCCTCTTAAAACCATGGAAAAATGAAGTATAAGGTGGAATAGATCTCAAAAATGATAAATACGAAAACATCAAAATTTTGAAAAAATAAAAATCCAAAGTTAAATAATAAAGTCAACAAAAAAATTATAAAAAAAGTTTCACCGTGAATAATTCTGCGTAGTTCTTATTCCTTAGACTAAATATAGTGTAGAAATTAAATGAAAAATTTCCATTGCATCACAATTTTAAGAGTTATTTCCAAAATTTATTCATATTTTTTTTTTCTTAAATTAGGACTAAAGAAAGTATTATTATTGCTAAGAAGCAGCAATAGGTTGTCATCATATTAGAATTTCTTGATATAATCTTTCAGTAAAAGCATTTTGGTGGAAAAGCTCCCCTTGTTCATAGCTTATTGCTTCCACATTTTTTGGGATTCTGAAAGTTTTAAATATTTCTAGGGGCTATGTAGGGTAAGTAGGAGTTATGCTTTACACTTTTGTTGCACTATTCCTTCTCTATAAAACTCTTATCCCTAATTGGCTTTAACTATTACCTAAAAATTTCTTAGAGGAACATATTTCATTTGGTCATCAATGGGTTAAAAGTGTGACGTGATGGAAATGTTTCATATAACTTTTTTCACTATATTTAGTCTAAGGAGTAAGAATTAGGTGCAATTATTCACGATGTATTTTTTTTTATAATATTTTATTGACTTTGTCATTTAAATTTGGACTATTGTTTTTTACAAACTTTTGTTGTCTACGCATTTTCTGTCAGTGTAATTTTAAAAATTTGTAATTTTTGGGATCTACATTAATTCTTAAAACTTCATTCTTTTAAGGCTTTATGAAGGTTAATTCAGAAATTCTTGATTTTTCCAACTTTAAAGACTTCTAGGGGTTATATGTGGCAAGCTGGAGACTTAACATATACTAAATTTTTGTAGCACATTTTCTTATCTATAAAAAACGAGTGAGATATTTTCTCTGCCTATTAACTAAAAAATTATATAACCTAAAAAACCCTTTTATTCTTTGGTCAATGGGTTAAAATTGCGACGTGATGGAAAAGTTTCATTAAAATTTCTACACTATAAAAAACTTAATGAATAAGAATTTTACTGAATTATTCGCGACATATTTTTTTTACGATTTTGTTCACCCATGTTATTTTATTATACTATTTTTAGAATTTTCGAGACACTCCCAAAAATATTTTAAAAACACCGGTTTTTCATAACGGTTTTAAATTTTCTGAAGCCTCTATATAAGCTAGGGACTTCGCCTTTGCAAAACAAAATCGGAAAATTTTGTTTGAATTTTTCTATTGAAGAAATGAAAGTCGGTCCATTAGTTACAGGGATATCGGCCAAAATGCTTTTTTGACCGATATCCAGATCCTAAGTAAGCTACGGATTTTGGTTCTTATATAGATCGATCATAAATATTTTTCTAGAATTTCAGTTTTTTTGAATCAATCAAATCTATTTTTTTTATATAATGTCTGCTTCCCGTATATGGAAAACAACAATAAACTAAGGCATATTTGATTTTGTAAACTTCTTGAAGCACCTCTGTAAGCTAGAGACTTTGCTCCTTCACAGAAAAATCGGAATTTTAAGAATTTTTGCATTGAAAAATGTACTATTCCAATATTAACCAATTATAGGTTAGAATGCGTTATTAGATTTTTTGAAGCTTCTAGATATATAAAATATGGACCTCGTTTTTGCATAAATCTATCATAAATATTTTTTTCAAATTTTGGTTTTTAAAACAGTCAAATCCGTCCATACTTTTCTTAATTTAATATTCTCTTACATTTATAAAATATTTGTTTTTCGTCGAAGTGATTATATCTTCCTTAAAGATATGTAAACTTTTGTAAAATTTCAAAGCATTAAATTCATTATTATAGCTTTTAACGGTATGCTTCGCTTCCCTATTTGATGCGATAATTAATATTTACTTTATATGGGAACCTATCCACCATATTCGAAATTTGATATGAAAATTATTTTTAAAACTTTCACTGTAATAGTCCTTTAAATGAGAAAATTTATATATTCTTTGTAAGAGGGCTACCTCTTTCCCTGGACCTATCCGTCCTATTTTCATTTCATCCATGAAGAGTATATATAATTATTATTATTATTATTATTATTATTATTATTATTATTATTATTATTATTATTATTATTATCATAAGAGAAACAAATTTTCGATTATCACCATCAAAATTTCGCTGTGAAATATGAAATTAACTTGGTTGATACACTGAAATTGAAAAACTATATCAAAAATTCTTAAATTGATTAAATTGTATAACATAACAATTATATGTACAATAATTTAATTATAATTACAACTTTGCGTTTCCTTTAGAAAATATTCTGATTAGATTGTAAATTATCAGTAATGTTGGTTTCTTTTTGCCAAAAAGGCATTTTGTTATGGTTTTTTTAGTCATAAAGTCAATTTTTTTAGAACTGATATTCAGACTAAACAGAATTATTATAGAATAAAACGGATTTAAAAAAATATATTCTGAAATTTTTAGGATAATTGGACAAGGATAATATTTAAAACTTTAAAAATCAAAGGTCAAAATTTGGAATATTTGAAGGTTTTAAGAAATAAATAACGAAAACATATTTATTTTTATCTGGATTTCGATAAGAGTTTATGGAAAGAGCTTTGTTAATATGAGCAGTAAAAAAAGCAAACTTAACCCTCAAGTGAGCTTGGGGGTCTGTATTTTTTTAAACGTAAGTAAAGTCATGCTAAATCATCAAAATTTCTCACAAAAATCATTGAACCAAAATCAAGATAAATAAAATATTTTTTCGTGATGCTTTCCTTAAAAATTTTAAATATTTCAAATTTTGACTTTTGAACTTTTGACCTTCTTATTTTATAGGTAATTCTTGTCCAGTTTTCTTAAAAACTTTAGAGTACATTTTCTGAGATGTGTTTTATCCTATTGTGTAATAATTTTGTTTAGTCTGAATATTTGTTAAAAAAATGACTGTATAATTAAAAAACTGCATAAAATGCCTTTATGTTTATTTTTATAAGTTTGATATAGGAATTTTGAAAGAGTCGTATAAAAATCGAAACTATTAACCAATTATGGAAAGGTTTTTAAATTGTTCAGGAGAAACAAAAACATATGTTTTAGTAATTATGGTTAAAATTTAATTAAAAATAGTAATTCATTTAAAAATTTCTCGAAAAGTTCAAAATTTATTTGTACACTCCTTACACAATTGGTCTAAAACACATTAATAGTCTAGGGAATTTGTAAGTACTTGAACACTTTTTAACCGATTTTTTCTTTTTATATCTTGTTTGATATATAATTGTGTATGGATTGCGATTTTTTAACACTTTGCTTGTTATACTTTTCTCTTAGGGATCAAAGTATTACCAGACACTACCGAAGTTCTTTCTTCTGAACCGTAACCAAACCCGTAGTTAACCGACCGAGAGCCGAAGAATTTATTTTGTCTTATTATATTTAGTATATAGAGTAGCTCATACGATTCTAGTTAGCCGATTGAGAGCATAGTATTTAATAGCTAAATATTTCTAAAAACTTCGGTTTATTCTCAAGTGCATCGTTCCAATCTCGATTATTTATATTTAAATTTATATAAACTAAATGAGAATTATAAATTCTCTTACTGTATTGTCACTGATAAAGTAATTACATTATGTTGTTATGTTGATGGTGTAATATTTGTAACTACACGTTACAATATTATAACACAAAGAGCGCAAAACAAGGCTTTATTAAAACTTCACCAATTGTGTATGGTTTCTTTACTTATGCTATTAGCATTAATATATTACACGAAGTTCCAATAGATTCTTCTCCAACCAAATGACATTCACCTATAGAATCTAACTTTGGCATAATTATATATGTCAAAAAATAAAAAAATATTATGTAACCTAATTCCACACACAATTTCAGATGCTACGGACCCCCATTTGGGAAATATTGGTCTAGTGTATATACCTTTTCAAAAGCGTAGAATCTTTTCTTACTAATGCCATTTAAAACACAATATATTTTCGAGACAAACATTTTTAAAGCCGCGAAATCACAAAATTCGTTCTTTTGGAAACAATTCGCGATTTCGGAGGTATACTGAAAAAATGGTGTAATAATGTACTCACACAAACCTACAAACTTAACATAATATGTACTCCAACTGAATTATTTTTTTTTAATGTATTTAAAATATATTAAACATTAACTTTTTTTTTTGATTATACCTGGTTCAAATGAAGTAAATCCTAAGCTATTATGTAGCCTACTTATATTTGGTTTAACCTTTAATTATTTTCTTTTACAAAAAGAAAAATAAAACTTAAAAAAGATCTCAAACCTTTTCAACTTAAATACTTTTAGAAATAAATTTCTTGTCTATTAAATAAAACAAAATCAAGCCAAACAACAACTAAACATTGATATAAAAGTATCCTTTAAAAACATTTCAAAAATGACTAACTTTTCTTTCATGTATCGATAGGTGTATGGACTATGTCCATCTGTCTATCTGGTCTTTTGACAAACTGACAAGTAATTTTGAACATGTGTGTTATAAAAATCCATTATCAAAATCACACAAGTTCCTTGAATTTTTTATTTTTTGTTTTTGATACTTAATTACTTTTATATCTAGAACTTTCACGTACCTACACACATATATACATACATACAAAAATATGTACATACTTTTTGTTGATGTATTGTAATATTTGAAATTGTTATTGGGCTACCTGCGTATGAGCTCTCTGGCCAATTAGTTTAATTTCTTCTACTTTTTTCCATTATAATTGTTCTGGCTGGAAAAGAGGTGGCTAGTCCTTTATTGAAATATGACAAAAATAAAAAAAGTTTTGTGGTTTTTGTTGTAGTTTGTTGTTACAATTATCTGTAATTGATTTTATTTTGAATTTACTAATGAAGGTTTTGTAAATGTATAGAAAATAGAAATTGATTCTAATCATTGCAAAAGTAAGAGATGGAGGGGTTTAGGCGTTTTTTCAGTAATCTGATGTTTTTTAGTCGCTTTGGGAATGTCACATAATGGACTTTTTTTTGTCATATAAAAGAATATATATTTATAATGATTTTAAGGTAATTTTTTTTTGAAATTATCATTCATTTCATGAAAGAACGCCCAATAATTTTTTAGATATTCATATTTTGTTAATATTCGTCATACACATACCCTATAGAGCCATTAAAATATTTTAATTTTTATTATTTTTATACATACCATTCGACCAAGGGTTATTGTTCCGTTTGTAACATATCGAAAGTTTAAAGTATATATATTCTGGGACTTCATGAAATACTAAGACGATCTAGCTATATTAGTCCGTTTATTCGTCTGTTGAAAACACGATAGGGCTCTGTACAGATCACCTAGAAGAAACAAATTTGGCTGAAATATTGACAAGATTTGTTCGATATTAGTCTATTTGAGGCAAAATCGGTTTATGAACAAAAAATATTATGGGCTCAAAACCAATGTCCGTCGCACAGTGGGGCCAATAGCAAAATTTTTGGTAATATGTCTGTATCTCCTAACCTACTGATCGGCTCGAATTGAAATGTATGGAATAGTCTTAGAGGAGAACCTAAGTTTGCAGAAAAATTATCTTGTAATCACACTGTAATAATACGAGATAAGCTACTGAGTGTCAAATTTTACCACCACGAATATGTAAAAGTTTCAAAAAATTGTAAAAAAAAATTGACAATTCTCTGAAAAATTCAAACAGTTTCAAAAATATTGGAAAGAAGAATATATATTGAAATTACATATATTTAAGTAAAAAAAATGTTTGTGTTTGTTTAACAATACGAAGGGCTTATTTCTTATCAATTATTCTTGTAATACTGCAGATATTCTCTTATAGAAAGATCGTTAAAAATTCCGGTCTTTTTTTTCGAAAGATTTAGGAAAAATAATTCAATGTGAGTAACCATTGTTAACATGTCGTTCTTCCAAGAAATATCATTAAATTTTTCACACGTTGTCTCACCTTATAGGATGTAATCCGCCAAAACGGATTCCATATTATTATAGAAGGTCTAGTCGTTGAAGACTGAAAAACAAAGGGCCTGTATCAAGGAGGTAAACATTTCTGCATAAAACTAAGTCAAAAGGCATTGTTTTTACCTTTTTTTAATTTTAAATTATATATACTTAATGCCTTTATAGATGCGTTCTCTGCTTTGTATTAAAGTCTTAACTTTCTGGGAAATAGGTACAAAGGCGTTTAATTTAAGAAGCATTTACCCTTATTTAATAACATCGTATCATCTATTAATTACTAATTACATGTCATAAAATAGAATCTGCCAAAACCTTTAAATAATAAAATAAAAAATTCTTTAAACTGAAAAATAAAGTTTGAGACAAAGATTTGACAAAAAATTCACACGGTACCACGTTATACACAATATTGCAGTTATTCAGAAATCACTTTTTAAGTCATTTTTTGTCAAAAATCTTCCGCACTGAATGCAATTTCTGAAACCTTTCAGAAAAATTTTGTTCGAAAATTTTATAGTTCTTCGAAATATTTGAATATTTAAAATGTTTGTATATTAGCTACGATTGTCAATAAAAATCGCAATTTTTTTTAGCGTTTTGTGCAATAGTGCATATATTTTTCATTTTGTGGTTAGCATTAATGAATGAAAAGAAACAATAAAAAGAATTTGAGATCTATGATCATTTTAAGAATTTTTAACATTTGCAAAAAAGGTTTTTGCATTAACTCCTCCTTTTATAAATAAAAAATATTTGCTTTCCAGATAATATAATCTAACTGCACCAAATAATATAATCTAACTGTTACAATGGGTTAAAGGTCTGTTAATGTACTCCTGAAACTTCTAAAATAATATCAACTTATTTTTTCGGGATCTGGAATGTTCTATGTGTGACTTTTTTCTAATAAATAATGATCTGTTATATGTGTCAGTTCGTAAAGAAAAATTGTTGCAACTTCTGCTACTATTTTGAATTTTTTACACTATAACGACAAATTGATTTTAAATATCTTGAAAAAAAATAAAAAAAAAATAACGAAAATTAAAACGCTCGAGGTGTCCAAATTTAGAGGTTCATAGAATAGAAACCGCTAGCGATATGGTGCAGGTTAATAAGTCATATGAAGTTTATAAAGGAGTTACAAAAAATGTTTTACTGTGGCAACACTGCATATGAGTTACATTTTAACTCTTTTTAATTTATATTGAAAGGATTTTTCCATTTTTAAATTATAAAGCCGTATAAGCAATTTTTCTTCTCTGAGAAATGAAAAGTTTAGTGTACTCAGCATTGAGATGTTGCACCATTCGAGCAAATTTAACAATTTTATTTCACTGGATGTTGCTCTATGGTTAAAATTCGGAAAAAGTCGTTTCAATACGACTTTATAAAAAGTTCTTGGCATAGCACATTTATTTACAAAAAATAAAAGTAGGATTGCATGTGAAAAATCTACAGTTTCATCAAATTAAAGTGAACTATTTATTTTTTCAATTAATCGTTTTCCCTGCCACATCGGAAAGTTTTCTTTATATTGCACAGTGGGGCAGAATCGAAATTTTTTGGAAATAAATCTGTAACTTCTGATCGGCCGGTTGGATTTTCATGAAATTTGGTATAGGCGTAGCAGAGGAGTGTGCAATGTTACGTTTGGAAGGAGGGTACAAAACAATCCTTGCAAAATTTTTGTTTATCGTCCTATTTCAAATATTTTTATATATTGTTGTAGGCTTTGATAAGACTTATTAAAAACATGCGTACATATGCTATTTATCTCTTATAGTTTTCAAGTTATTTGCGTTTGAATTTTTAAGCACCATAATTTGGAATGTTCTTGGTCCAGTTTTTTTCATATACATCCTAGTATTTGTGACCGATTTTATTATTTTTTTCTTAACTAGTTAAAGAACAAAATTATCTATTGAATAAAGAAAATTTAAAGTCGATATCTTTACCGAGTCCAAAAATAATCGATTTTGAATTTGAAAATCGCAAAAAAGACGACTTTTTGTGTTTTTAGCCGAAAAAGTATCTACACTCTTTTTTATCTAAAATAAAATTTTCTCTAGCAACATATAATAATTTTGCACTTTTCTGAAAGGTAACTTCACAGAGATGACTTTTAAAGAAAAAACAATCCCAATAACTCAATTGGTCATGGGTACATACCCTCCCGCATTCGATCTATTTTATATGAAAGTTTTGATTTTAGACCATATTTTCTCAAATTCCAAAGCACGAATCGACAAGCGGAATATATTTTAAGGATCTTCAATATGTTGTTAAAATTTTTAAATCAAAATCTACGGGACTTCGGAAAAATGTGGATTCTATAGCCAAAAATGTAAAAAATCACATTTTTGGGAATATTGATTAGTTTATTTTTTTTTCGGAATTCAGGAAAACCCTACCCCTGATTTAAATTTTGAGACTAAAAATAAAAAAGCTAAATTTATCCTCAAAAGGGCTAAATTTGCAACACTGCTTGTATGGAAAAACTGTTGTTTTTTTTCTAAAAAAATATTAAAAATAGTAGATCACCTTGCCACAGTACGGTTAATATTGCAATTTGTGGTGACGGTATTGCTTTTAATCATATTAAAAGAAAATTTAAAATCGAAGTGTTAAAAAAATTTCAAAAATGTCTTGCAAAAATTACAATTGCATTTTTAAGCAAACAATTTGACTTCAAATTATTGCTCTTAAAGAATTCTCCTCCATTGCCCTTCATTATAGCTTTGTATCATTAAAATCCATCTACATTGTAAAGAGTTATTATTTAAATTTACGTACTTTGTCGGATTTTTTAACTTTTTTAAAAGTGAAAATCGTGAATAAATTCGCGATTTTTTTAATTGGAAAAAATAACAATGAGAAAGACTAAACGGCTAAGCGTATCAAATATGAACAAAATCTGATGACCGTTTGATAAATATTGCCTTTTTTATAGTTCTCCCGTGGAATGAACGATATGTATTTTTACATAAAAAAACTACTAAATCAAAAGGTCATTATATAAGGTAAAATAGTTCATTACTGCAATAAAAAAAAAAAAAAAATAAAATAATCGTACTCCTATCGAGGTCTTTAAACTGCATTACAATATCCTGCAATGTACATAAAATATAATTTGCAAATAAATCAAGGACATATGCCAAATATTGTTGAAGGATATACATTAAGGTGGCCCCAAATGAAAAGTTATGGATGTTCCAACTTTAATTTTTATTCTGGCATTATCTCTATGCTTGAACTTGAAGACATTTTAAATGATACCGAAATTTAGAAAATCCGAAAAAGAAACTTCTTTTGAATTGGTGTATACAAACGTATGAGTGATATTTTAATTATAAAGAAATATCAGCCCGTCATATAATCCTAATTAGCATTAACGCAGGCAGAAAAATTCTATGATGAAAACGTTCTGATAGCGTTCTCATGATGGTAATAGCGTCATGAGAGCGCGCTGATATAGTGCTAACAGAATGCCGAAAATTATAACCCCATTCGACGGTCCTATGATGGTTGATTATAGTGCTATAATGTCGGTAATTATAGCACTTTCATAATGCTCTCATGATGGTTGTTATAGCGCTAGCAAACCGCTTCAAATCATAACCCTGTTAGACAGTCTAATAATTACTTTACAACGTTCTCATGGTTGCTTGAATAATACTTTAAAAGTGTTTTTAGAAAAGAAAAATACTTTAATTTTAAAAAAAATATATGGGCTATTATCAAAAAAATTTCGATTTTATGCCTTTAATTTTTTTTCTTTTTACATAAACTAGAAGTTTAAGTATAATTCTCGTAAAAATTACATATAATATCAAAAGCTGCTGAGTTATTTAAATATAATTTACAATATTTTGCAGATCGAATATCAGTTATTCCTCCATATATCCTGGATATTTTATTAGAGTTTATTACAAAGAATTGGTATTTAATATTATGATCTTTTTTTAAACCAAGTGAATTTATTTTGACCCATAAAATTTGTATCTTTGAAAATTTTTTGTTGTACCCATTATGGTCGATTTCGTGCTGTTCAGCGATGTGCCTTAGCAAAATCTGTTTTAAAAAGTGTCCCGTTTTCAACTATAAAAGACATTTTACCTAAATTTATGGTACCGATAATTTATATTTATCACCATTTCTATATCTATATATGCAAGATTTTTACAAATTGCAATTTGCTATATAAAAATACAAAAAAAAATACACTGGTGCATATTCCTATAAACGCACTTAAATTTTTTTTGAGGTTTATTCGTTTCTCTTAACCTAAAACAATGTTGTGTTGTTACAATAACTCGCGATATAACACGATATTGGTGATAATTTCAGTGGGATATTGCTGTAAACATAGTCGAGAAAAATTTGCCTAAAAAGTTATTGCAAACAAAAAAAATAAAAAAAAATAATAATAAAAAAATATTAAAAAATTTTAACAATTTTAGTTGTTTGTTTCACTTAAGGTAAATTTCTAATGACAACATCTATTTACTGAAAATATTCTTATTATAATTGAGAGATTTCATCAGCTTAAAGGATAACCAAAGGAACTTTTTCTACAGATCAGGAAAAAATTACAATTTAATTTTTTCGTGATCAAGGTTGGTCTAACTAAGGAAATTGGATAAAAAATTAATCGTTCGCAAGGCGCTATTCGCAGCTTTCTTAAGAAAGGGTAATACGGAGTACGGAAAGCAACAAAGATAATCAGAAATTTACAAAAAGGGAAATTAATAAAATAAAAGAAGAAGCCACCCGCAATAAATTTAATGCTACACAAATCAAAAATAAACTTGACCTTTGAATTTTTTAGACAAACCTATATTTATTTAAACAACAGAGCAATGAAGACAATAAAAAATAACTCTTATACCAAATATGATGTCATAAAGTTAAAAAATTAGTTCCAATCTCCAGATGATTATTTTAAGGACTGGTTGAGAGGGTAATGTTTGAGCAATTGATACTCTATTATTGTTACTGCAATAATAGTCAGGAATTTACAAGCCTTCAATAATTATAAATTATAATTAGTCGTATAAAAATTTAACAAATGATATCAAATAATTGAAGCAATTTTCATACCCTTAAAAAATTAAAACCTACAGCCGTATTAAAAAAAAAAAAAATAATCATTTATATTTAAAGCTAAAATTCGCTAATACACAATTTAGCTCTTAAAGTGTTTATGAAGAAAATCGTATTTGAAAAATTGTTTACAGTCTACATTAACTAATAAACTGTTTTTTTTTTTTGGTTTTTTTGTTTTTGTTTATGTAGACTCATTTATATTGTCAATGTTGTCAATAGTTAGAATAAATTATTCGTTAACTGTTTTATGCCATTGCGTTAGTATGTTTTTCATGACAAATAGGTTTCTTATTTTGGAAATTATGTATAAATGAAATTCTTTTATTTAACTTTTGTTGGTTACAATTAAAAATATCCGAATAACGAATATTCACATATCACATATCACTATTTCACATTTTGTTTTCTTTACATTACTATTGTTGAAATTTTGTGAAAATTTAACTATTTTAATAAGTTTTTCTGTTAAAATGCGTAATTTTTAACCGGGAGTTGACACATTAATGATAGTATATATCAATGCTCTATTTGAATTTACGTGGAAACAGCAAATAACGAAAAAGTCGCACATACGTGATTATGGCGAACATTTGATTGGTATGCGGGCAGCCGCAATTTTGGTATATTAATCCAAAATAAAAAAATACACTTTTTCTTATTTATGTTTATGATTTTATTACAAAATTGTTTAAATTAAAGATATGTGAGGAAAATATTATCCTGTGCCAGAATTCAGTTTATACGTTTTTAAATAGCTATATTGTCGCATTTTTAATTTCGGAACTAACTTAGTATCCGGAAATTAAAAAATGAACCAAAAAGAAAAAAAAAAAAAAAAAATTTACGCTCGAAAAAAAATATTTTTTTTTTGAAATAAGTATGTAACGTAAATAATTTTAAAGTATTTTCGAAGTAGTGTCGAACGTACTTTAAAGTATTTAAAGCTAACAGTGGCTTATTTAAGATATATTTTAATACAACTCTAAGGAATTTTGCTTAACAATAGTTAGTAAAGCTGTATTAAGTTTTTTTTTTTGAATACGGCTGTAAAATTTTAGCACTTCAACAAAGAAAAAGAGCATTTCTTAGTTACTTTTACTAATTCGTTTTTTATTTAATAAAAAAATCAAAACTATTTATAACTTCACTTAACTTAACTTATATGGACTTAATTAATTAAATATTATATCTTTAAAAAAATATCAAAAATTAATGAGAAAAAAACAGTTTTTAAATAAATAATATTAGACTTATTTTTTGGGGCATTTAGCCTTTTCTGACCTTTTTAAAGTGCAATTTTTTTTCACTTCCTGGCAACACTGTTACAAATGCACAATTAAATAGTGCAAGTTTGCGAAACTAAACAGTTGCGCAAATTTATAACTGTTGTGTAAATGAATTTCCATACAATTTTTGACAGTTCATTTGCGAGTATGCAAATTGTGTACACATTGCACAGTTTGCGAGTATCTTGCGCGTTTTCATGAGTACCCTTATTATTTTATAAACACAGTTATATTTTCTCTGAAAGCATCTAATTACTTTATGTTTCGTTATTGAAGCCGAATAATATTGATTGCAGTAACTGAAAATATAGTTAATATTTAAATATTAATAATAAAAAATATTTTCTAATTGCAACTAATAATATTTAGTGATAATATATGAAATCAGTTTGGTTGTTTCTTTCGTATTTGCTTAATTTATTTTAATCGATTATAGTTGAAATTTTGTCTGTGTCAAGTACACCGATAAGGCTTCCCACCAAAATAAATATAAATATGGACTTTTTTTTAGATACACGTCACTAAAGAAAATTCTTAATATATATATATATATATATATATATATATATATATATATATATATATATATATATATATACGTTTAATTAATAAAAATATTTTTAAAACTTTTATATGGCATCTTAAAATACAAACTTTAACAAATCCATTCTAAAAAAAAAAAAAAATATATATATATAATTTGATAATTTTATTATAACAAAAGTTATGACCATTTAAATAAATATGTTAATCACTTTCAAATCTATAGAGTTGCCACAGTTCCCAAAATAAAAATGAGAAAAATTCATTTTACATGCCTCTGTATCATCTATAACATCTATCTCTACAAATACATCAAATTTTATCTAAACCGGTAACGAAGGTTCAAAATGTTTTTAAATTTAAAATGTAATTATTCTGTAATGATGTTTTTGTATGTAGTTATATACACTGAGAAAAAAAAAACATCATATATTTGAACATTTTTTTTCATAAATATTTTTTTCCCAAACTTTTTCCATAAAAAATAAAATTTTGTTCATAGATATTATTAAATTTTATTTAATGATAATTTTACGAATTTTGCAAAAATGCTGCTAAAATTTTAAATTAGTTTTATTAGATTTGATTCAAATTCTAAATAAATATACTTATGCATGAAAATATTAATAATAAATCCCTTTAAATGGCAATTTTCCAATAAAAAGCTGTTAAAAATTAAGTATTCGAATTTTACTTAAATTTGCTGCCATAGCACATGCATCATTGTAATAAAAAACTCACCTGCTTTATTCTTCTGCCCCCAAGATGTGCCCAAAAATCATTAAAAACCAAAAATTCTGTAAAGAAAATTTAAAACATACATTTACAAATTGAAAATATAAATGAAAATTTAAACAAACTTTTGATTCACTTCAAAAAATATAAAAAACTGTTAGAATTTAAGACATTATTCTTAAATATTATGAACTAAAATCAATGAAAGTAATTTCTTATATTTAAGCATACATTTTTTTCTGTGTAGAAAATCAGAAGCTCAAATAAATTTTTCATTAATATTGTAAAATTTTAATAGGATTTTTACAAAAAAGAAAAAAAAAATGATGCAGCATTTAACTGGACATAAATAATTAAAAAATGGGAAACCAAGATTTTTGCATAACTTAAATTATGTAGTTTTTCCTTGTTGCCACAGATTTGTATCCTGGAAACAATTATTAAGAAACGTAGAAAAAAGTGATTCGATTTGCGTCGTTATAGTTTGCGTCGCAATTCTCCGGTCGCATTAATGACGCAGACCGGGGCTCCAGTGTACCATATATATATGTATAATACTTTCATTCAATAGCACTCTCCAGTAAAAATGAAATTTTAAACAATTTTAAAATTTCCTTTTTACTGAAATTCGTATTTCAGTAAAATTTTCTAATGCTAGATTTTTTTTTTTTTTTTTAATTTGATTTCAAATATATTTTTAGTAGTTTTTATAAATAAATATTTTAATTAAACTATAATCTCAAATTTTAATGTTTGTATATATTTGGCATAAGTGTTTTGCGAGCTACCTTTTATACACTGCCAGACACTTGAATAAGGAATCACATTTTTTTAACTTTAATTAAGTATATCTCCTAAACTAAAGTTCAGAAAAAAATATTTTTTTGCTCAACCAAATTTCAAAGTGTTGGCTTTAGTTTCCTGAAGAAATAAAAAATATACATATTTTGGTTTAATAAAATTATGCATTTATTTAAAGACATGTATTTCTGTAGTACTTTTTCGTGTGTCACTTGAATAAGGAATATTTTAAAACTAAGCAAACTGTAATTTATTTTTAAATTTTAGATTATAAAAATGAAAGTTATTAACTTCTAGCATTCAATTAGTATTGAGTACTGACACCATTTTTAGAAATAACCTTAAAAATGCAATTTGGTATCGACTTGTATAAAGTAATTTAGCGAAATTAAACTCCTTGCTTCCGTTATTGCATCCTTTAAGGATTCTATCGTCTCAAGTTGTTTTCCTCCTTCATAAACTTTTCTTGCAAGCCAACCCCAGAAATTTTCCATTGGATTCAGGTCTGGTGAATATGGGGCCAATCCAAAAGTTGAACACCTTGTTGATTAATTCATTGTTTTACTGCTCTGGCGGTATGAATTGGAGCGTTGTCGTGTTGGTACGCCCAAGGTGTGGGTCCAAAGAAATCATTAAATTTTGGAAATGCTTCCTCCAGAATGTTTTTGTAAGACGTTGCAGTCATTTTGTGGGATAGAAAAACCAATTCTATGGTATCATAATACGAAATGGCACCCCATACCATTATTTCGCCCTCTCGGCTGTGTCTGCGGCTCAAAAATAATTCCTCCTTATTTAGGTCATGGAAGTACCCGTCGGGACCATCAATATTAAACTTTTTTTCATCGGAAAATACAACTTTAAACCATTTGTCGGACCATGTCATTGTATTTTTGGTAAACTGTAGACGTTGTGACTTGCGTTTTTCATTAAGTGGTGGTCTTTTTTTGCAGTTTTCGTCGGACTATGTATGGGCACGACTTTAAAATACGGTGAACTGTTCTTAGACTGGCACTGACTTCACTTTTTTCACGTATTTTTGATACCGACATGGAAGAATTTGATGCAATGCTAAGAATTTTTCGTCTTTCTTTTGGAGTTGTTGCCATTTTCTTCCGCCCTTTCATGTTTTTTCCATACCTTTCCACGTTATTTAAATAATTGTACACAACTGTCTTTCCTCTATTAATGTTTTTGGCTATTTGGACCGGATTCTGACCCTGAGATTTCAAAATCAGAATTTTTTCTTTTCCAGAGTTATTAAGAGCCTTACCACGTCCCATTTTGAAAAAAAGCTATTTAAAAACTATCAAATTAAAAAATTCTCTAGCCGTTTATATTGAAAGAAATTCAAATCATAGCCTTCCTGATTAATATTAAAAGAATTCCTTATTCAATTTACACACGAAATAGTACCACAGAAATAAATGTTTTTAAATAAATTCATAATTTTAGTATAACAAAATATTTATATTTCTTTATTTCTTCAGGAAACTATAGCCAACATTTTGAAATTTATTTGAGCAAAAAATTATTTTTTTCTGAACTTTAGTTTGGGAGATATACTTAATTAAAATTAGTTTGGAATATGGTTACTTAATTTTTCCTCCATACAAACTGTACAATCCTAATACATATATATGCTTTTTTTGTGAAATAAAACAGGAAAAATTTTATAGTAACTTAATTTCCTGCCATAGTTTAAAATACGTTTTGTATTTTCAAGTTCTGCAATATTTGTTTTATAGCAAAAGGAAAAAAAAAAAAAATACACAAAAAATATTGATGAAATAACAAACGATAGATTTTGTAGTTTCCTTAATGTTTCTTTTTTTTTGAATTCTTTCCTTCGCTTCTTTTACAAACACAAAAGTACCTTTAAACATATTGTGAGGTTACTTGAAAAAAAAAAAACAAGAAATAAAACCCGCTCTTAACTTACTAAACAAATGTAATATTTCTTTTTTAGCTCAATGTTTTTGTTGTTCTTTCATTTTATTTTTTGAATTGTAGTAATTTTTGCTGCTACCGAATTTCTCGTTTGCCTTTGAGAAGCCAGTCGTTATTTTACACGTAAAAATACCTTAATAAGCGTAAAATTTTTACCTTTTTTTCTCTTATTTTCTTTACCACTTTTCTCCCTTTGTTTGCTATACTTTTGTTGTGTGTGTATGTTTTTAAGTCATTGAAGTTTGTTTTTTCAAGTTCCTTTGATTTCCGTTTAGTATATTAATAAAGGAAGTCGATTGCTTTATAGCTTTTCATTTCAAGGAAAAGAAACGTTATTTTCTTTTTTATTTTCTTTATTTTGTTAATTTCTTTGAATGGCTTAAATTATTGTTTTCTTATTTTACGACTTTGTAAAAACATCGTCATCAATAACTGGAAATATTAGTTGAAAATTTATGTTTTGCAACAATTATTAATGAAGAAAAGTTGGAGAGTTAATTATTTTTCCATGAAATAATTTATATTTGGATTATTATTGGGGGATTAAGTATACACTGAGGGAAATGTAACATTGCAAAATCGGCAACGGCTATGATCGCATTGTTACAAGATTTGTATGCCGCCTATATTACACATGTATATTAGAAAGATTTTTTTTGAAAAATGTAGTCATATTAGAATATAGGCACTAGGGTTATAATTTTTTTTGGACCTCAGAATACCATAGCACCACCTTATAGCCAATATTGTTCTGATAATAAAAACCGAACTTTTTAGTCGATTTTGGCAAAAGAACTTCACGCACCGAAAGCGATTTATAAAATCCATTTGTACTTTTTATACCCTTCACCACAGGGTAAAGGGTATATATAAGTTTGCCATTCCGTTTGTAATTTCTACAATATTCATCTAAGACCCTAAAAAGTATACATTTTCTGGATACTTATTGATAGGGGAAGTCGATATAACGATGTCCACCTCTCCGTATGTCTGTTGAAATCTGTTTTTAGAAAGCCCCAGTTATCGGATATATATATATTTTATACATCAAATTATAGGGAATATTCCATAGAATGACACTAGTAAAAATCAATAAAATCGCTTCACTAGTGGCCGAGATATCGCCAGAAAAACCGAAAAGGTCTCTAAAAACCTATTTGTTTTCAACTTTTCCAAGCCCCCATATAAGTTAGCGATTTCGTTTTTGTACAGAAAATTCGGAAATTACTAACTGAGATATATATCAAAACGTATTTTTGGACTTTGTGAAGTTTCTATATAATCCTCAGAATTTGTTTTTGTACAAATCTGTTATAAATATTGTTCTAAAATTTCTGCTAAGCAAGCAGTAGTTGTCGATTGTATATACACACACACACAATAATTTCTTTTTATGTACGTTTGGATTTTTTTAATTAGAAATAGCAGCATTGTAGCGACTCAGTGTTGCTTTTTGTATAAGCACTTATCTACATACAAACATGTGTATATAAATTTATTAGTCATTAGAAGCAGTGTTGTCAAGAGGTGAGAAAAAAGGGGGCTAAATTGATCTTTAACGAGGGCCAAAGAAGGCTAAATACTTCAAAAATTAAGGCTAGAAAAAAGTTAATTTTTTCAATTAAAAAATTCTCGTTCTCATTAGTTGTTGAACTTTTTTTACAGATACTTTAATAAATTTATAAGTTAAAAAATTCCCATACAAATTTGGGTTATAATTTCATAAGAAAAACTAATGCTTTGAAGTGATTTCTCTTAATTTTTAAACTATAATTCTTTTTGGGCTGCCAGCAAATTGAACCATAGAAAAAAACCCAAAAATCTCATTAAAATTTGGGTAAGTAATATTTTCATATGAAAAATAACTTAAAATTTTGCGGTGTGTCCAAACTAGTTGGACACTTAAATTGTAACTCTTATAATTTTTATATTAATTAATATAAAATAATTATTTTAAGTGTACATTGTATCGATTGGCAGCACTTTTAGTACACTGTAAAGAAAATGTTATTGGAAAACCCGAAATTTATTTGAATCTGAATGCTACTATTATTGCTGTCATGACGAAAAATAAATCACTTGTTAACTATCCATCGCAACGATCACATCATCGTAATTATTTACCACTGAATTTGTATATACTTAACCTAAACTTATACCTATAATTTATACTTACCTTAACCTACCTGAAGATTGTTAACTTAGCCGCCTTTTATCTGTACTATATTTCGTTTTTGATAATAATTTTTTGATATTTTGGGATTTTTCGCTTTACTTTATTTTTAAATTTTTACAACATGCGTGAGAAGGTAAACAGTTATTCTATTCCGATAAAGTTTAATTTGTTTGAACTACGCCAGATTTGAAAACTTCTGCGTCTGGCAAATTTGGGTAATTTTTCATTTCCTTTGGGTGATTTTTCGTTTGGTTGATTTTTCTATATTTTTGCTTTGGGCAAGTTTGCTTTGCGTCATTTTGCTGGCAGCCTCCTTTTTAATTAAACATTTCAAAATTTTGGGTGATTTTTCATAAGATTTTTTAATAATATTCATAAAAAGTTTCTATGTTAATGAAGTATATTAAAAAATAATTATAATAATCAATTTAGTAGTCCATAAAATTAGTTATTTTTGATGTGTAGAAAAAAAAATGCCGCAGACTAAAATTTTTGTTATCTATAAATAATTTTCTTGTGCGAATAAATAAATAAAAAAAAAAAAAATGCCTAAATGGATGATTCCGTAAAAATAAAATTTGTAATATCAAATAAAGGATTGTTTTTTTCGATGTTCAAATACTAACGTTTTAGGGTTTTTAAGGCAATTTTAAAAACCAGAAAACGCTAGAAAAAAGTTAGAAGCTAAAACGAAAATTTTGAGACTAAAAGCAAAATAAAGAGTCTAGATTTAGCCTTAAAAAGAAAAACTGGCAACACTGATTAAAAAGTGTCAGAGTTGTTGTCGTGGATTTGAACACAATAAAGCCTATTTTATTTGGCAAGAACTATAATCGTACTTTAATTTTAATACGATTTTTAAGAAAAATAACATAAATATTTAATAATAATTAATCTAGTTATTAGGAAGAACTTCTTAGCTAATTACTAACAATACATATAAAAATTGTGTTATTCCAATACGAACACAAATTAAGAAAAAAAAAAAATCTAGCGTTAAAATTTTTGTTAATATTAATAAAGATTTCTTTTTGAGTAGATATCCAAATATAAAATTATGTTTAATTCCTTTTTACTGTACAATTAAGAATTTATAATACAAAAATTTATGTTGGCATTATATTCCCGGGTGTATGGTTAATATTTATTTAAAATTTAAATATTACTTATACGTATACAGAAAGAGAAATTTAATATACGTGTACCTATGTATATTAGGATAGCTTTAGAAAAAGCTGATGTTCCTAACTAAAATTAAATTAAATTTTTGGTTTGAAAGGTATATAAAATATTATATACTTTTAAAAAGCTTATAATAATACGCATATTTATGGTAATATTACGTTTGTTCCATTACATAAAAATATCAATTTGGAAAATATTGGTTTTGAAAAATTCAAATTAAAATTTGAAGAGCACAAATGACTAAAAATTAAAAAAAAAGTTTCGGTAAAATAAGCTGGGTCTACATAAAAATTTCACGTACCCATAGCAGAGAGGTATAAAATTTTAAGTTTCCACTCCTCAGGAGCGGAGCTATTGGGGCTCAAAATAGGGTACCATAGACAATTTTTAACCGCCTGCCAAATTGTTGTTTTTTATCCGATTTCGAATAGTTTTACATTTCCTTAAAGATCTCAGTCAGGCTTATGAAAAATCTTGGTCCATTTTTTAAATAGAGTAGAGGCCTATATTTTTACCCGATTTTCTAATTTTTTTCTAATTAGTTAAAGAATAAAATTCCGACACCAAAAATAAACGATCTTGAATTTTAAAATTGATAATATTATAATTTGTTGTATTTTTTTGGCTGAAATTATGTTTACACTTTTTACTCTAAAACAAAATGTTCTTTCAGAACGTATAATATTTTTATACCTTCCTGAATCTAACCTATTTTATATCAAAATTTTGAATTTAGCCTATATGTTCTAAAATTCCAAAGCTTGAGTCGACAAACAGAATACAATTTTGGAACCTCCCACGTATTCTAAAAATTTTCCAAGCGTAATTTATGAGACATAAAACAAATGTGGACTTTATGGGCAAAATTCCGAAAAATCCCATTTTTGGAAATTTCGTTGATTTTTAAATGATAAAGTCTAAAATCTACGACAATGTTGTTAAGATATCTTAACTAACAAAGATTTTATAACAGATAAAATATTTATAGCTGATAAGAAAACCTATTTTTTTAAATTTTTTCTTTAATTCCAAAAATCATAAAAACTATGGACTCCAATTTTTCCTGATAAATTCTGTTGTCTAGCTGATGTAATTCTTAACCATATATAAGAAAATTAAAGTCAATATCTTTTATTGAATCAAAACTAAGCTACTTTAAAATCTAATAACTTCTTTTTCGTGACAAATTAAACTTGAAAGCAGCGTAGTTTTGGTGCTATAAAATATTTTTGTATATAGTTAAGAATTACGTCAGCTAGACAATAGAATTTATCTGAAAAAAAAAAAATTGAGTTCATAAGTTTTCTGATTTTTGAAATTTAAATAAACTTTTTGTAAAAATTTGGCAAACTTTTTGTAAATATTTGATAAATTTTAAATATTGTATCTGTAATAAAATCTTTGTTAGTTGAGATATCCTAATGAAATTTTCGGCGATTGTTATATGATGTGTAAAGAAAATTAAAATTTTGGTAAAAAAAAATCCAAAATTCCCAAAATGCCGGCGAAAAAAAGTAGTTTTTTGTAATTTGTTGCACGTTTGGAAAAAGCCGGAACAGATTTGAGTTTCTGAATTTTTTTTCTATGTGTAGATTCATACTTTGGGATTTTAGAACATATAGGCTAAATTCAAAATTTTTATATAAAATAGGTCGGGAAAGTGTACATAGTCCTTTTGGGGTGTTTGGCCTTGTTTTTAATTCTTAAATTATCTCTGCCAGATAATCAGACCAGCCGATTAGAAGTTACAGATTTATTTTCAAAAAATTTTGATTCTGCTCCACTGTGCAATGTATAACTTTAAGCTTATTTCTTCAAGTATTTGTATGCAGAAAAGCTTACATTAAAATTGGGAGTAAATTTGCAAAATTTTGAATATATTCGAACTTGCAGAGATATTTCTATTATGCTAATAAATACTTATCTCAAGGATCTATTATATGATGACAAAATTTCATATTGTTTACTTCGGAGGAAAATGATAAAAGTACAAAATATCTGAAAAAGTACCTTTTTCTTCGCTTATTTTTTTTATTGTACTTAATTGAAAATAGTACATTTTCTTCAAAATTTCACACATTGTTTTAAAAAATTAATGTTTTGAAATTCTACTATTATCGAAAAAATACTAAATTTTCTTTTTTTAAAGAACTTTTTTTGGTTTTATTTATTTATTTATTTGTTTTTTTTTTTCAAAAATAGATATTTCTTTGGTATTCGTACTATTTTTTTGCAGATGATTTCTAAAAAAATTTCTGATAATAAGTCTGTAACTTTTAAACTTAATAATATAAAAAAAATGAACCAACAATATTACCCAGCAAAATACGTTGCTTACTTGGATGCAATAACATCTGATGGAAGCAATAGATTGTTTACTTATTTGCATATAGCTTCCTTACAGCTTACAAGAATGCAATAGCATGAGTTATTGACAAAGTGCAAACGACACTCTTCCTTACTATAGTGCCTCGTAGAAGCATTAAAATCCATTTCTACTGCTTCTAGGCGGATCATTAAAAAAAAAGAAAATCATGCATTATATATGTATGTGCTTTAGTAATGTTTATATTACGCTTTTTACAATTTTAGAAGGAGGTTTTATAATATATACATTACTGAAGCACAGTTATAATGCATGATTTTTGTTCGAGATGAGCCTTCTAGAAGTAATAAGAAATTTATTGAATATTTATTTTAGTATTCAAAAACGTTTTATTATCAAGCTAATTATCGGTTTTGTTGAATAATAAACATTATTTTTTAACAAAACCATTTTTTCACTTAATTAATTTTTTTTTTATTAAATCAATAATTTCTTTGTTGGATTTTATATTCTTTCAACTAAAGAATTAATTAATTTGACTAAAAGTTTTATCAATTTTGATAAAAAATATCAATTCAATAATTTTATCGTTGGCTTTTAATTTATTTTCAATTAAAAATTTTATCATTTTATTTTACCCACCACTTGAAGCAAAAAAATTTATCAACGCTTTTATTGTTTAAAAATATATATTAAAATATAATAATACTAGCGTATAAGCCTGCCAATGCTATGAGGAATTGCAGTATAATAATAATAATAAAAATAATAGTAATAATAATAATAATAATAATAATAATAATAATAATAATAATAATAATAATAGTAATAGTAATAATAATAATAATAATAATAATAATAATAATAAAATGCACAAAAAAATCCAAAAGTCTTTTAAAACCAAATTCTGTATACTAAGTGATGAACAAAATTCATTAATATTTCTTTTTGGGTCACATGGTAAAATAATTTATATGTTATTGTTTAATTTATAATAATACTAAGAACAGCAACTATGTGTAAACAGCTGCAAGTTTTTATTAGGTTTGTTAGTATGTATATGTATGTCTACATGAATGATCGACACTACCTAAGGAGAGTAACAGAAGGTATTAAGGGAGTTAGCCTGTAGCTGTCGACAGGGTAAGACATTATTTATTCTGAGAGTTATGTTTCCGTTAAAAATTTAAAGAAGCTTATTTTGTGATTTGAGTTTCTGTCCAATTTCAAAATAACTTTAGTCATTATATTTTATTACGCTGGGAGAGAGTTATGCTTTCGTCAGCTTAATAAAATTATATTTGTCTGGCTGTTGAATAGCGAAGGTTTGAGTGATTCTGTTCTCAATCTAAGTATTCAACGAACTCTGATTGTGCCACAGACAGCTTAGTAGAAAACTGTGCGAGACCGGTATAGTTTTATTTATTTTTTTGTTCGTTGTTGTATTCTTTAGAACAGAGTTTAAGTACAATAATAAATGCGGTTTATAACGTGTATTTGTGTAAACCCTAGAAGCCAAGAGTTAAACCCTAGCATAAGGTGGAAACACGCAGTTATAACTTATATACAACTCATTTATTCCAAACTTAATTCGAAATCTGGAATCAGTATAAAATCTATGCGCTTAAAGTGTTTTTCTGAAGTGAATCTTATATAAAAATTATATTCAATTATAGACCGATCCTTTTGAAATTTGGTAATGCGATTTATAGTTATATAAATTTTAATTGTTGCAAATAAAATCACAAAATAAATTACCTATATGTTACTTATGCATGTTAAAGTGACATTCTGAAATTAGAGGCCTATCTTTGCAAAAATTGATGTAGTGATTTATAATTAAATACAAAATAATTATGCCAAATTTTATTTCGATACTAATATTTTTATGGTATTTATACACATTAAACTAATTTTCGGCAAGGAACCTCATTCATATAAATATGCTCATATTCAAGACAGTTATAAAAATTAAAGCATATTTTCATAAAACATTCGTATGAGAGCTAGGTAAAATAATGGTCCAATTACAACCACTTTCCACAAGCTTCGCCTTTATGTCTAAAAATGCGCCTGTGTCAATTATTAAATCATGTTTAAAATTCCAGTATATACACTTCCTGCCACTTGAATAAGGAATCACATTTTTTTTTAACTTTAATTAAGTATATCTCCTAAACTAAAGTTCAGAAAAAAATAATTTTTTGCGGAACTAAATTTCCTGAATTCTGATTTTGAAATCTCAGGGTCAGAATCCGGTCTAAATAGCCAAAAACATTAATAGAGGAAAAATAGTTATTTAAATAACGTGGAAAGATATGGAAAAAACATAAAAGGGCGGAAGAAAATGGTCACAACAAACAAAACAAAAGTCTTATTATTGCATCAAATTCTGCCATGTCGGTATCAAAAATACGTGCCAGTCTAAGAACAGTGCATCGTATTTTAAAGTCATGCCCATACATAGTCCAACGAAAACTGCAAACAAAACACCACTTAATGAAAAACGCAAATCACAACATCTACAATTTTCTAAAAATACAATGACATGGTCCGACAAATGGTTTAAAGTTGTATTTTCAAAATTTAATGATTTCTTTGGATCCAATACGACAACGCTCCGATTCATACCGCCAGAGCAGTAAAACAATGAACTAATCAATAAGGTGTTCAACTTTTGGATTGGCCCCATATTCACCAGACCTGAATCCAATGGAAAATGTCTGGCGTTGGCTTGCAAGAAAAGTTTATGAAGGAGGAAAACAACTTGAGACGATAGAATCCTTAAAGGATGCAATAACGGAAGCAAGGAGTTTAATTTCGCTGAATTACTTAGAGTCATTATACAAGTCGATGCTAAATCGCATTTTTAAGGTTATTTCTAAAAATAGTGACAGTACTCATTACTAATTGAACGCTTAGTTTTAAAATACTCCTTATTCAAGTGACACACGAAAAAGTACCACGGAAATACATGTCTTTAAATAAATGCATAATTTTAGTATAACAAAATATGTATATTTTTTATTTCTTCAGGGAACTAAAGCCAATACTTTGAAATTTGGTTGTGCAAAAAATTATTTTTTTCTGAACTTTAGTTTGGGAGATATATTTAATTAAAGTTAAAAAAATGTGACTCCTTATTCAAGTGGCAGGCAGTGTATTGTCTAAAACAAAATTTATATACATGATATTTTTAAAATTTTAACTGTTGAAGCTAAAAGAACAAAATATGGGATTCAGAAATTCCGTTCTGATATTTTTAAAATTAATATAATTTTAGAATAATTTATTAGATTTATTATTATTTATTATCCTCAAAGATATTTAAGGTTAAAATATTTGAAGGATATTTTTGACATTATAAAGGTCCGAAAGATTAAAGCAAACAATTTTACTGGAATTTTTGAATGAGATTTTATAATTTGATAACCATGACGGCATTGTTGAGAAATTAATAGATTTTAAAATTATTTATAAATAAATTGTTAATTTTAAAATTTTAAAGTCCTTTTTAAAAACGGAGTATATGTATATCGTTTCGTTTATGTGTATAAAATGCTATTGTATGGTGTTATTTTTGAATCATATAAGGAAAAACAAAATCTTAATCAAATTCTTTATCAAAAATGGTATAAATTATTTTTCACAAAAAGTAAGAAAAAGTGAAAATAACACTCTTGAAAATATTATAGTTTTATGTTTAAAAAAATGATTTAAAATATACAACATTTAGGGCTTGATTCAGCACAACAATATAATTGTTTGAAGATAAAATTTGTATGAAAATTATTCATTTTTTAAAACACTTTTTGAGTAGTTTTCATACAAATTTTATTTTTAAACAATTTGCTTGTTGTACTGAATCAGGCTCTTAATTTATTATTTACGATAGGATAATGGTTGAAAATGTCCTTATTTTTTAAATTTCTGAATGGCAAATTTATATACGTAAATATATATTTTTGTTATCTTCGGTAAAAATTTTAAAATACATTTTAAACAGTTGAAATTTCTTTCTAGCAAAAGTACAATTAATACAAAATTAATACAATTTAAAATTATTTTTATAGTATTTAAGAATAAATCACGGATTCGATTTATTTTACCATATTTTATGAGAATAATTTGAAATTGCAATATAAAAATTAAATTGCAACGTATTGCCATTATGTTCAAAAGAAATATTAAAACAATTAACTGGTGCGTATGACTAACATCTGAATTACATATTAAAATTATGAAATTAATTATACGTATTTTTCAACTAGTCATCTAACATAGAAAGAATATCGGTTGGAAAGCGGCTACTATTATTAAAATTCAATTGAATAAAGAAAAAATATATTACAAATATAAACATAATATTAAGTCAATAGATGTTCTTTAAAAGGTGATTATAGGTTTTCTTAGAACTCGATATGAGGTTTCACCCATATTATACGCCTACTTTTAAAAATCTATTTTTCCAATTTTACACGTTATTAATGAAGTTATTTATATGAAATATGACTCGTAGATAGTGCTTGCACTATAGAATATTATAATTTATGTTGGATTCTTGATCGGATGCCACGCCTATATTTTATGATCACTTTTTTTAAATTCTCAAACAGATAAACCGATTAGTTTTAAATAGATCGGAGCAGGGGATGTAGTGCCACCTATTATGGCATATCTAAGGAGCTGTTACAGTGAGAGCCCTATAATTGACGAAATGAAAATAAGATGGCTAGGTCTAGGGGAAGAAGTAGCCCCATATAAAGAAAATATAAATTTCTCATCTAAAGGAGTATTACAGTGAAAGTCTTTTCATATCAAGTTTCGAATAGGGTGAATAGATCTAGGGTGAGTAGTAGTTCCAGCATAATCAAATAGGGTAGCGAAGCACACTGATAAAAGTTAGTAAATAACAAATTTAATATTTTGGAATTCTACAAAAGTTTGCACATATTTAGGGAACTGTAAGACAATATTAAATTAAAAAAGGGTGCGGCAGAAAGGTTATGGACCGATTAGGTTGATTTGAAAAACTAAAATTCGAAAAAAAATATTTGTGACTGATTTAAGCAAAAATGAGACTCATAGCTTATATAGGAAACCTAATAACGTATTTTGGCCTATAACTCGCCTAATACTGGATCTACTTGGTTCACTTCTTCAACATAAAAATTCTTAAAAAAAATCTGATTTTTTGTGAAAGAACGAAGTTTTTATCAAAAACTAAATATGCCTTAATTTATTTTGTTGTTTTTTTTTTCAGTACTCATAAGAACAACTACTTTAAGGGAAGCAGACATTAAATAAATAAAATAAAATGATTTTCTAATAACTCGGTTGTTTATAAATCGATTTGCTTGATTCAAAATTCCGAAATTCAAGAGAAATATTTGTGATCGATCAATATAAGAATCAAGTCCGTAGCTTATTTAGGACTTGGATATCTGTAAAAATGCTTTTCGGTCGATAGCTCTGTAACTAATGAAATGACTGAGTTCACTTTTTCAGCAGAAAAATTGGAAAAAATGTGCAGATCTTTTTTTTTTTTTTTTGCAAAAATGAAGTTCCTAGCTTATATAGGGACTGCAGAAAAACGGTTTGAAAAGCCGATATTTTAAAATCTGAACTCCTTTTTTCCGGGATTCAATAGAAAAGTTCTAGAAAGAATTTCTGATATATATATCGTGTACATATATACATACATCATATATCTATGTTATTGTTTTTTTTATAAATATCTCCGCCATTTATGAACCAGAATTTCATTAGCAAAATTCTCGGATCGTTTGATATATATATATATATATATATTACATATCGCTGCTATCTTCATAAACGCCATTTTAACCGACGGAGGGACAGACGGGCATCGTCCTATCAATATCATTTCTTACAAGTATCCAGAAAATATAAACTTTACACGAGTGATGAAGGGTATAATAAATCTTATCAAATATTGAAAAAAAGTTAAGAAAACTACTAAGTTTTATGATTTTATGAAGTTTTTAATGTCTGTTGTAGAATTTTCTTTATGGTTTATACGCCCTTATAAGGGTTCGTGCTTCAAATATTGATAATATCTTAAAAAAATTAAAATTTCCTTTAAATGTTCTTTTTTACTTGTTGAAGTACGTTTCATGAAAATACAACTTTATTTAAAAATATTAAATAATATTTATAAAATTTATCATAAATATCATTCTAAGCAATTTACAAACTATTGAAATTTTACAATCCTGACATACTTAATTGTAACCCAAACTGTTCTTTAAGTCATTTATACCAGGGATGTAAATTGATATTTTTAAATTGTATTTTTTTGCCACATTTATACCAAAATAGAAAATTGTTATAAAAATTATTACATGAAGATAAGAAATGCTTTAGAGCTTCAGAAATAAATCTAATATTTTCAAGTTAGTTTCCTCGACATAAAGAAAATAGTAGCTGTGTTTTGTTGCTAACATTTGTAGGCAATTTCATAAAAAATTTAAATTTATATACTTTATGAGCAGTGTTGCCAGTTTTTAACCAATTTTGACATCTCTGATTTATACTCATATATACAGGCACATTTAAAGATGTCACTGCTGCATCATAAAAAATGGAATATAATAATAAAATCTATTTCTCTATAGAATTGAAATTGATTTCTTAAGATTATCTCTTAGTTATTGATTTATGCAGATGTATGTGTATGTATGTACTGTTTCCCATTCGTTGGTATTGTTGTATCAATTAGTTCGATAATAAACTCAATTTCGTATGTTTATGACAGGTATCAAACTAAATAAATTATATTTTCTAACAGCAAGAAATATTCATATTTCTTTAATCATGTTTAACACCTATACTCATACATAATATTTTTTATTATGCTATATATGTAGTTATTGAAATTGTCATTCTCCTGACTCTAACAATAGTGATAGTGACACATACAGCAAGTCTATCAACTAAATACGACAGCTTGGTGATGTAGAGTATGAGAGAGAGAGAGGTAGTGATGTATAGAAATATACTTGAACAATTCCATAATTACAGATGAATTACCATTTGATTATCGATAATTATCAAAGTTGAAACTAAATGCATTGGAGACATACATTTATCTGGACATATTCCTTATGTTCATAAACATTTTTACAAGTATGTATATTTACAAATACCCATTTGTATTTGTATGTATGTACATACATACATATCTCTGCATGTTAGACAATTTTCTATATTAGGAATGAAAATGTAATTGTGAATATATAAAGATAGTTTGTGGTGATAAAAATGTTAAAAGGTTTATATACGGGAATTAGTTGAGATAAACCAAATAAAGTTAAATAATGGCCTCATAATTGAGAAGAAACTGGATTAGAAATTAGTAAAAAGCTAAACAAGTAGAAAAACTTTTTAAGGTTCTAGAAATTTTATACAACCGATAATACATAAAAATTCCTCTGAATAATTCTTGAATGGTAGTATATTTACAGCTTAAATAAACAGTCACATATACATTACTTAGATGAGATAGATGGCAATGGATGTATGGTGGACAATGAATCGATGGAACATTACCTATGTCACAGTCTAGCCATCACGTTGTGGGAAATGTCCGAATACGAGCTGATCATAAATATTTTTTGATGAAATATTCATTTTATAGTACAGCATACACGCAGAGAAAAACCATAATCTAAGAGCAACATATTATGATTAAAACATATGATCACAGTGAAAAATTAAAATTTATAAGTAATAATTATTATGATTCCACTTTGTTATATTGTATCCGATTTTATGTTTTGTTTTTTCATGTTATGATTATAGTTTTAAATATAATTGAACAATCTTATTATATTATAATACCATATTGTCAAATTATCATTCCTTTTTATCATATTATTACCTCATGTTATTATATTGGATATTTATTTTAACATATTATTATTTCACTTTGTCATATTATATATATATATATATATATATATATATATATATATATATATTTAAAAGTTATATTCATTTGTACCACCATATATGGTTCAAATGCAAAATATCACACCGAGTATAACCAAACCTTGTCTATTTATATTTCTTCATATATAAACTAAATGAGAATTACATTCAAGTTAGAAAAAAAATATTAAAAAAAATATATATATTTAAAAACAAACAAGTATTGAAGTTTTCCACTAAGTTTGTGAAAAGGATAAATATTATATTTATTTGTAACATTTTATTGTTATAGGAGTAATAATAATAATAATAATAATAATAATAATAATAATAATAATAATAATAATAATAATAGTATTAATAATAATAATATGGTTTAAAAACAGAATATGGTTTAAGAAAAAGGAAAAAGACTTAAAATATTTAATGGTAGAAGTAGTGATATGTTTCATATTAACAAAATTTTGTTTCTGGTAAAAATATTAAAAAACATATAATTTTTGCAGTCAATCATATTAAAATTCTTATAGAGTGTAAACATTAAATGAAAAAATTGAATCAAAATGATTGCTATCATGAACACAGGGTTACTAAAGTTCAATAAAATTAACAATGAGAACATAATATTATTGTAGTGATAATGCTGCAACCATCTTTTTTCTTTGCATGTATGTATCATGGAATATTTTGTACAAATGTTGCATAATTGCAGCCAGTAAATATCTAAATAATTAATATAAGATGAATGGATGATTCATTCTGTACACACAGAGAAAAAAATATAGTTGTAGTGGCCATAATCTAAGAGCAACATATTATGATTGGAACATATGATTACAGCGAAAAATAGAAATGATTATAAGTAATAATTAAATAAAATAAAAGATAATTATTATGATTCTTTTTTGTTATATTGTGTCTGACCTTAGGGTTTATTTTTTCATGTTATGATTCTAGTTTTACATACAATTCAACAATATTACTACATCATTAAACCATTCTATCAGATTATGATATAATGTTATTATATTATTATTCTATCTTATTATATTATTATACCACATTGTCATATTATTATTCCATTTTATTATATTATTATTCCAAGTTATCATATAGTTGTCCAATCTTATCATATTATTATTTAATTTTGTTATATTATTATTCCATCTCATCATATATTAAAATAAAACGTATTAATAAAAAATTATTTTTATAAATTTTTTATTGAAAGTAATAGAGAGAAAAAAGCCAAAAAAATATATATTTATATATGATTTGTTCATTAATTATGTTAATTTTTACCATTATATGTAGTTTAAATGCAAGATATGTTTTTTTAACTTTAATGGTAGTTAATTAATATCATATATTGCTTGAATCACACCGAGTATAACCAAACCACTTCTATTTATATTTATTCATATATAAACTAAATGAAGATTATAATGAAGTCGGAAAACAAACATTAAAAAACAAAATTTTTCACTAAGTTTTTGAAAAGGATAAATATTATATTTATATGAAAATTTTTATTGTTTTGGAAATAATAATATTAATATAGTTTAAAAAAAGAATATGGTTTAAGAACTTAAGAAATAATGATATTTTTTATATTAGTAAAATTTTGTTCTAGTAAAAATATTTAATTTTTGCATTAAAAATATTTATATTTTGTAGTCAACCATATTAAACATTTCATTTACTCGTAGTGTAAACATTAAATGATAAAATTTAAATAAATATATTTTTATCATGAGCACAAAATAATTAAAATTCAAGAAAATTTACAATGAGAACGTAATATTGTTATAGTGATAATTTTGTAACCAAGTTTTTCTCTGCATGTAGAATAATCCTAGATAGCAAAAAAAGTGAAATCAAGTGAAGCAAAGTATATACACACTAGGGTGGTTCAAAATTCGTTATTATTTATTATGAAAGGGGACATAATTTTGAATATTTTGACCAAATTTTAACATCCTACGATGATTAGAACAGGATGCTACGCAGCCATTTATGTTGAGGATCCTAGAATAAATCTTAAAAAAATCAGACCAATTTTAATTATATATACTGAATATAGTAGTGTTATCTACTGTATGTAAATTCTCCTTATAGTTGATGACGAAGTGGAATTGTTGAAGATAAAACCTACACATGTAAGCATGTTTTTTGTAGAGATTTCCAAGGGCTACATACATAAAAATTTTTTTTACATTTAAGTCACAAATGAATTTTTTGTGAAATTTAAAAAAAATTAACATACTCGAGGTGACGAAATTTAGTGGTCTACCCTTTAGCTTCGTGAAAATCTAGAGAGCTGTACACCACCAAATCTACTCGAAATGGCCCCTGAGTCTAAAAGTCAACAGCCAAGGTCTGTAGTGAATTTCATTTAAATCGGAGATATCAAACCAAACTTTCTAAGTTATTTGAGGCCTTTGAAAAATTGATTTAAAATTATTTCGATTAGGATCTAAACGATATTTTTTATTGTGTCACAGATTTATGTATTAAAACTTCAAACGAATTTAAACAATCATATGTTAGGTTCCTAACAGCCCATCTACACGTAACAGCCCGTCTAGACGTAACATAATATGTAATATTTTTGTATCAGAGAGTGTAAAATTCGCTCTCTGAGAGAATTATTTCACGTGTAGATTCAAATATCAGTATTATAAGATGTATCATGAGACTGTTGTGATGAGATTTCTCTACACAAACATCTTATAAGATGAACCATCAAAAAAATACACATATACGAAACTTTGTTTGCGTGCGTGCATGTATATTTTGGAAATTACTAAAAAAACAGTAATTTTTGTAAAATTGTTTCCTTTTAGTTTTTGTTTTATATGTTAAAAACATTTTTATAAAAAAGTGCGAATTGCTTAAATAAAAAGGACATGTTTACTCTGTACCTGATTGAAAATAATGATATCTTATAGGATTTATTAGAATACGCGTACTCCTTATTTAAGATATAACAAAATATAAACAAAATAGTTACTCTCCTCTGCTGGCGTTATCTCACATATTATATCAGCCTTAATCTCAGTTGTAGACCTGGGGTAAGAGAAGATGTAAGATTTTTCTGTTAGAGAGTGTCAAATTCGCTCTCTGAGAGAATTATCTCATGTGTTATTTTGTAATATTGTTTCCTTTTAATGACTGTTTAACACTTTAGAAAACATTCTATAAAAAATGTGCTAAAAAGTGCGAATTTCTTAAATAAAAAGAACATATTTACTCTGTGACTGATTGAAAATAATGATATCTAATAGGATTTATTAGAATACGTGTATCTCTTATTTAAAATTTAACATAATAAAAAAAAACGTTACTCTCTTCTGCCGCCGTTATCTCTCATATTATATTAATGTTAATCTCAGTTGTAGACGTGGGGTAAATGTTTTTAGCACTTATCCCCTAACGTGCATATCAGTATATTTAATTTTACAATTAAAATGTAATAAAATTACCTTTAATTAAATATGTAAATTCCACATTTATTAGTGTCGTGTTTTATACAAAGAGTAATAGTATTTTTTTTATTTATTTATTTTTTATTTTTATAGGCTTTACGTTGAAGTTAAGAAGTCATATCATATACTGATAGTTCGTTTATGATATATTTTGAATTATTTAAAAAAAAAAAAAAAATTAATTTTTATGATTTTTTAAACAATACTCTGAAATATAGTTTAAAAATAATATATTTTATAAAAAAGTAATCTTTAGTCTTCAATAAACTATCTAAACTTTCGGTCTTAAAGTTGCAGCGCTTTAGGAGTTTAAATATGATAGACTAGGACCTGACCACTTCTATTTTTATTTATTCTTTATGAAATAAAATTAAAGTATTTTTTAAAACCGTCTTAAATCAAAAATATTCCTAATTTACTTGTACATAACCGTATGTTTCTTTTGTTTTCATGTCCTTTTATTTATTTTTTTAATGGTAATTTAATAAAACGAACCTTTGTTTTTGCCACAAACACAATTTAGGCTAAATAACATAAAAGTCATTTTTTGAGATATTTTTGCCGCACATCAAGTAATGTCTCAAGTGTTTCGTACACAAAAGAGCATAAAGGTATTAAAGCATAAAACGATAACGAAATTGTAAGAAAAAAAAAACATAAAATAAATAAATGTTTGCGTGTAATGTAGTTTTTGATGTCAGTGTGACATTCAAGTGAAACGGAATAAAACAAGCGAGAATGTTATATTCGTCTTGGTCGAATCTATATACCCACCATCTGCAACTTGTTAAAATTTTACCTTATATTATGTGGGGACTACGCACATTTTTTTGTTCCCGAGTTTACATTGATCTTTGGACTATTTGTACAAAAGTATACAGGTCACACCCATTTTTGGTTTTCGAGTTTATATTGGAAAAGTATGAACTGAAGTTACAACTAACACCATGTATTTCTAGCATTTTTGTGTACTAACCGAATTTGCCCATTTTCAATACCAAACAAACTTTATACAAGATAAATATTTAAGTCAAATTTCATCCCCTTAGATAGTGTCCACCGAGTCTTATCCTGCTTTCAACAGACAGACAAGCGGACATAGCTTGATCGACTCAGAATATATATATATATACATATATATATATATATATATATATATATGTATATATATATATATATATATATATATATATTATGGTGTCTTAAATGTTTTCTTCGAGATGTTACGCATGGAATGACAAACCCAATATACCCCCATATTTTTGATGGTGAGTATAAAAAAAGTGAAAAAAATAACGATTTTCAGTAACTCAAACATAAAAATAAGAAATTGAAAAGAGTTCTATATTTGGCAGTACCGAGTTTCATATACCACCCGTATTGAAATGTCTTGTATGAAAATGAAATACATTATATATTATTATAAATATTATATAATATATAAATGTAAATATAGTATGTAATTACCTATACTATACCTATATAAACAATAAAAACTTAACTAACCTGCATTTTCATATAAAGTTGAAATAGAATCAACATTTAATAAATCCTTATATCCTTATTAAAGACTTGCAAACTATGTCTTACAAGACATTGCAAGCCACTTGTAATTCTTAAGCGCTTTAAATCAGTGTGTGAGCAGAGAAATAAATACTGTTCTGCACGTACTCAAAACCATATAAATACTGCTTGTCCTGTTAAACTTTATGAGCAAATGCTGAGTGTATTATGATATCGACCCAATAAGACATCAGAGTGCGATCGGTCTCATAACATAAGACATTTAACCACTTGGTTGCTTCAGTAGGAAAAAAAAAGAATTTGTCTATTTTCTTTGCATATTTTTATATGTGTGTGTGCGTTCATAACTGTGTAAATGATAGTATTTTCGTGAGCAAAATAATTATTAAAAAATATTTATAATATTATTGTGATTTATGATCAAAATAATTAAAAGTATTAATAAAGTTACCAATTGTATACATATTGAAGAAAAATGAGAAAGAAGAATGAGAAAATAATTGTAACATTGAAAAAATATTCGTAAACAGATTTTATTAAATATAAATAATATATAGTTAAAAAATCGAAGGTAAGTAAACATACTGGTCATATATTTCTTAATTATGAAATTGAGTTTCAAATTTTTAATAACTTTAATTTCTAGGTCCATTGCTTTTTTAATTCTTAATTAAGAGTAATTTTTTAATTACTATATGAATTAACGTTTTTAAATTTATTTAAAAAAGCAAACCCAATAATAACATATAAACATATAAACATATATATATATATATATATATATATATATATATATATATATATATATATATATATATCTATATTTATATATACACATACATATGTATGTGTACATGCAAGAACATTTATAAACAACATTTTGAAGGTTTTTTTCACACATAGCAGCTACGTATTATAAAGAAAAATAAGCATTAAAATTACTAGCGCATCTTAAATACTTTCTCAATGTCTTGTATGATTTGCTTTTTTTGTCACACAACTTGAAACACTTGTTTGTGACAAATGCCTTCAACATCTCTATTTGCAATCGGTCATACACACGACGCATTTGCTTTGCTTCGGTCAATGAACAGTACAAACAGTATTTATTGTTATTATTGTACATAAAAAGCAAATGCATTTTCTTTTCAAATCATCTTACGCAGGTTTTTCATCCTTAAATATATTATAAAAAAGAGGTGTAAGTTTGTTTATTGGTTTGTTTATGTATCAATCACGTCTAAATGGCTGAACCGGTTTTCATGAAATTTGAGAGACAGATTGTGTCAGAATCGAGATAGGGTCTGTTTTAAAAAGATGAACCGATTAGCTGAGAGTAGACCGATTGGCAGTTGGTGTAGTACCCCCCAGATATTCATTATGGCATATCTAAGGAACTATAACACTGAGAGCTCTCAAATTTCGTTGGAACCTTTATCCTATGAAAATAGGACTGATTGGTCCAAGGGGAGAGGTAGACCCATTACAAAGAATATATAAATTTTCTCACATAAAGAACTATTACAGTGAGTCTTAAAAAAAATTTAAAAGTAATTTTCATGTTAAATTTCGAATACGATGAATAGATCCAGGAAGTGTAGTTGCGGCCATAAAAAGTAAATATTAGTTATCGCATCAAATAGGGTAGCGAAGTGCACCGGTAAAAGCTAGTAGTAGCGAATTTAATATTTTGGAATTTTATAAAAGTTCGCTCATATTTAAGGAAGATATAATCACTTCGGTGCAGAACAGATATTTTAGAAATGTAAAAAAGGATATGGTGGAAAATTTATGGACCGGTTTGACTGATTTAAAAAACCGAAATTTGAAAAAAAATATTTGTGATAGATTTATACAAGAATAAGGCCCATAGCTTATATACGAGTAGCAGCTTCAAAAATTTAATAACCCATTTTGGCGTATAACTATGTTAATACTGGATCTACTTAGTTGATTTTTTCAACATAAAAATTCTTAAAAAAAATTCTGATTTTTCTGTGAAAGAACGAAGTCTTTAGCCTGCATAGGTGCTTCAAAATGTGCCTTAGTTTAATCTTTTTTTCTCAGTATCTATGAAAGCAACAATATTAAAAGAACAAATTTACCAATAACTCGGTTGTTTATGAGCCGATTGGGTTGATTCAAAAACCGAAATTAAAAAAAAAATATTTGTGACTGGTCTTTATAAGAACCTAGTTTGTAGCTTATTTAAGACTTGCATATCTTTCAAAAATACTTTTTGGCCAATATCTCTGCAACTAATGGAGCGACGAAGTTCATTTCTTCAGCAGAAAAATTCAGAAAGCATTTTGCGATTTTTTTTGCAAAAACGAAGTTCCTAGCTTATATAAGGGCTTCAGAAAATCGAAAACTGGTTTGAAAACCTGATTTTTTTAAACATATCTGCTTTGAACAATTTTTTCTACTTTTAATAGAAAAGTTCTGCAAAAAATTTCTGATCTTTTGATAGAGTTCATATATCTCTGTTATCAGGAAGCTTCATAGACGCCATTTAAGCAATTTTTAAAACTTAAAAAACGAATTTTTACACATATCTCCGCCATTTACGAAATTTCAATAGCAAACTATTCGAAAGGATTTCCGATCGTTTGATATATTATATATAGCAGTTATGTTTGGGCTTCATATGCGCCATTTCAACCGACGGACGTACAGACGGGCATTGTCCTATCGATATCATTTCTTATAAGGATCTAGAAAATATAAACTTTTTTCTCTCCGAAGAAAATTATGGAAATTACAAACGGAATGACAAACTTATATACGCTTTACACCTGTAATGAAGGGTACAAAAAGAGAAGACATATTTTTACCAACCCACACTCAGTTTGCAAAACACAACAAGAAATTGACTTTATGACTATTAATCTATTAATAAATTTTTCCTAAATTTCCACTTAAATATTAGTATTTAGTACATATTGCTTATTTGCTGCAAGAACGTCATAACTCAAAAAATTTTGTTAACCGTTGGAGATATTTCACTTTCACGCGGCCAGATGTGAATTATTTCTGAGTTGATTTAAAGGAGTACAGATTCCTAACGAAACAGGAGGATAGTGGGTGGCATTTTAAAGTTGGCAATGTCGGGTATGTATGTATTTTTTTAATCACAAAAAATTTATTTGTGATATGACAGAAAAGAAATTTTATATATAGAAAGACCTTATAAATCTCTACAAAAAATTTGCTTACATGTCCAATTCCGGTAAAATTTCTTCATACCATGACCCGAACGAAATTTTAAGATTTGAACCGCTTTTTTTTTTTTTAATAATTTTAATATTGAAATTGAAATAAAATTTAAACGAACAAATAATTTTGACATAACATATATAAACTTGTCCTAAAATTTAAAAAATTAGAAAAACTTCCACTCTTCTGTGGGAAAAACATCTTTCAAAAATTGTCTTCTTTCATTGAAATCATCATTCTGTTGTTATAAGAGGCGTTCGTCGGAAAGTACTTTTTGTATGTTTACCGTACATACGGAGTTATTTAATTAAAGTAATTTTATGTTTTTGTGATTTCAGAATTTAACAAAAAAATATTAAAAAGTTTTCAAAATGGATAAAGTTTGGTCAGGGCTTGTGGGCAGATCTATTCACCAAGTTCCACCGGATTTACTTTGCACGCATTTCCGTTAAGATTCCTTTTGAAAACATTAAAGAAGTGATATATCCAAAAGTAAAAAAACATGTTTTATAAGTGAATAAATATTGCTACCTTTTTCGAAAAAAAAAACCAAAAAAAAAATATGAAAGAGGCTAAAAGTGAGAGAAAAATTTATTTCGACCTGAATATCCCTTAAACTAAAAGAGATAACCTACATAACCTTGTAGAGATTTACAGGGACTATCTATATATAAAATTTCTTTTCTGTCATATCATAAATGAATTTTTGGCGATTAAATAAAAAAAACCTACCCGAGATGGCCAACTTTGGAGGGAAACCCAATATTCCCCTGACCCGCTAGGAATCTGTACTTCTCTAAATTAACACAAAAATACCTCGTCTCTGGTTATGAGAAATTTTCTTGAGATATCTTCAACAGTTCACAATTTACAGAATTATTAAAAAAAAAAACGTTTTGCAACCACTGTGCGATGTTAGCTACACACACACAATTGCCGATGCACAAAGAATATAATGCGTTGCTGTAAGGAATGCACAATTTGGACAAAATGTTTTTTATCGCAATCCTGCGTGATATATATAAAAACTTATACACAAGACTTTGTCAGTTAATAAAACACATTATGTACTATTCACTTATGACGTTATTGCAGTAAATGAGCGATATGTTTCGTGAAATAAAATGTTATTCTTAAAATCGGTTTTTTGGTGGAAAACTTATATATATATCTTTATTACCATTTATGCATGGTATTTAAAAGTAGTTGGTCCTGTTTTTCATAGATTTGTAAAGTTGATACCGGTTCTTATATGTCTTATGTCCATGTGTGTGTGTATGACATTTTAACCGTGTTATGCTAAATAAAAGTTACTGAGAAATACTCAATGAAGTTGAAAAAAAATTAATAAAATAAAATCAAATAAAACAGAAGCGCTTCAACCATTGACTTCAACTACTATATAAACCATCAATATCCTTAGTTATAGTACTTTTAACGTCGTTTCCACCTATGGGTCTAAAACTTTGTGTATGTGTGTGTCTGTATGTTTATACATACATATGTTCGTAGTAGAAGGTGGAAATTTTTACCTTTTATAGGTAAAAAAAAGAAAGTAAAATCATTTACATTCAAGCGGATGTTAACTTAAATGAATAGGAGTCACCAGTCACCTACGGATATACTCGTTCTCGCAAATTGTGGTGAATCGATAGATATTCTTTAGCATACCAACCACCACAAACGACTTTTAGTTAACGCACGACTTATTCGCTGCTGACTTTGAGGGAGGACAGTCAATGACAGAGACAAATTATAAATAAAAAAAAAAAGAAATTCAGGAAACCAGCGCTTGAATAAGATTAAAATTGAATAAGGGGTGAATGGTTATATACTACGAGGAGAAAAGGAATAGTACATTGGAGAAATGAAAAAGATTATATTTACTTATGTGCATATATGTTTGTATTTGGCTAAGCATATGAGTTGGGAAACAAAAAAGGCCATATTTTTATTAATAACTATTCACCATAGTACATTGGGGTAATTCAGGGAAAGGTGTTGTCAATATTTTTGCATTTTAAAAAAATGCACTTTTACAATTTTTGCTTTTTAGGGAATTTCGACGTCTGTCCGTCTGTTTCTTAATTTTAATTATATTAATAGTTATATTTCTCTTTATATGATATGTGCGAACTTTTAGTTCTGTAAAAAATACTGACTTTGATCTTTTTTTGTACGTTTATTTTAAAAAATTGGATCCCGATTTTTGGAATTAAAATAAAATATTTGTAATAAATTGGTTTTTGGAGAAAGTATAAACATTGTATCTGTAGTTAGTTAAGATACTTTTGGTGCTTTCAGACTTTATAATTTAAAATAATAAATTATATAAACTTAAAGATTTTGGTAAAAAAAAATCCTAAAATTTTCAAAAAAAAAAAAAAAAATTATGTTTTTTTTTTAATTTCCACATTTGTTACAGGTCTAGAAAAAGCCATCGACAAACTGTTTAGAACACGTGAAGGTTTTCGAAACTGCATTATGTTTGTAAATCCTAATCCTAAGGCTAAAGTTAAAATTTGCATACAAAATAAATTAAATTCGACATGATCTATACTTAGCCCTATTGGGTAATTGGGCTCCTTTTTAACCTTAAAATTATCTCCTTAAAGAAAAAGTGTAAATACATTACATATTCTTAAGAAAAATTTTATTTTAGAGAAAAAATAGTGTACACACTTTTTCGGCCAAAAAAACACAAAAAATCACAATTTTTGCAATTTTCAAAATCTAAATCGGTTACTTTAGGACTCAATAAAGATATTGACTTCAAAACTTCCTTTATTCGATAGATAATCTTGTTATTTAACGAATTACAAAAATATGTGTTGGGCTGTATATGAAAAAAAAGCTCGACTAAGATCTCGCCAAATTGAGATGGCTGAAAATGAGGTCAAATAACTCGAAAACTATAAGAGATAAATAGTACATGCAGGCATGTTTTTCAAGAGCTTTAATATGATATAAAAATTTTTGAAATAGAGTAATGGCCCATTTACGTTTGCACAAAATCTAAATAGGATTTTAAACAAAATTTATTTAATTTTATCAGATTTTAATTAGATTTTCCATACAAATCAAAATCTAGTTTGAAATAAGATTTTACCAAAATCTAATAAAATTTAATAGGATTTTGAAAAATTTCATTATCTAACAGTTTTTCTTTCAGTGTGTTATTAAAAATGACACTTGTGTTAAAACAAATATTTTTTAAATAATAAAAAAAATAAATAACAATGAAAAACTAAAATTTATTTTGAATTAATAAATAAATTAATTAAAAATAATATGAATAAAAAGTTTCATTAAAAATAAAACAGTTATATAATATGTTTTAGTGATTGTGTTTAATTTGTTTATTTTTCAATTTTCAAATAAAATCTAAAAAAGTGTCAAAAGTGCGCATGTCAACGATATATAAGGAATACAAATTTGACTAATGTTTAAACATTTTCTATGTCATAGGTACCCTATTTTGAGCCCCTGAGGTGTATGTAGGGTCCTCTTTTCAAACATAAGATTGCACTCTCCTTTGTTACACTTATGTGAAATTTTATATAAATCCAACCATTAGAGATTAGAAAAAATGTTGATTCTGCCCCACTGTGTAATATCTGCACTTAAGCTGTTTTTTGTTTAAGAGCTTTTTCACAAAAATTTTAATTTATAAAATCGGGCTATATATGTGCACGATTATTTTTCGGAATATTAAAAAAGACAATAAGTACTATTTTTCAGAAAAAATCTAAAAATCAAGGTTAAAAATTTTTAAAAAAGAAATATTTGAAACAAAAACAAAATATTCAAATACTTGAGAAAAAACCCACTAAATACCTGAAGTTGATAGTTCCATTTTAAAAGTTTGCTTTAAGAAAGTTAATTTTTAAAATTCAATTAATCGCCACTTTTGACACATTTTACCCCAAAGTGCATAGGAGGATTTGAATATATGTAAGTATTAGTTTAAATTTAAGTATGTGATACTGATATTATATTTACGGTTCTCGAATTTTATGTGACTTTGATGTTATTACGTTGCTTCTTTACTTTCATTTTCTGGCTAAACATTGTGTCAAAAAGTTTTATTTTATAAATTTTTTTATAACTACTTTTAATAAGTTTATTCAATATATGAAATATGTAATGGTTTATGCGACAATTTTTATGGTTAAATAAAAATGTTTTTGTAATCTTAGAAGGAAACAATATAAAAATTACTAAAGAGTATCGTTAAATAATGATAAAAATCTTAAAGGTATAAAACTTAACTTTAATACTTCAAAGCTACTGTTGAATACAGAACAATAGAATGAGAATGATTTTGTTTTTAAAAGATTTTTATAATAAAATTGTTTAAAATCAATCAAGCTTTAGAATTTACTTACACGGGAAATTTATGGTAATAAAAATATAATAAAAAAAAAACTTTTTTTTCTTTCAAAACTTTTCTTACGATTTTTCTTTAAAAAGTTGTGCATTTATTTAGTTTGCAAATAAATTTGGAATTTTAAAAATTTATTTAGATTGTTTCTTACAAAATTCTTGAGTGACTATTTAACTCAAGAATTTTGTTGAAGGTTTCAGAGTTTAAAATTTTTGCTCAATTATGATTTAAGTGTTTATAATTCACTGGTCGATTGGTTCACCTGAACTATAAAAAATCCAGATGTACTACTGCCACACAGTGGCATTTTTTTATTAACGGAACTTTGAGAAAAAAGTGAATGAATTGTACTATATTTTTGTAAAAAATAGCCATTTTTCATGCCAATTTCAGAGTGCTGACTTTGAATATTTTTCACGTCTAGACGAATTGAGATAATCCAAAAATTCTTTCAGCATATTATTTTGAAATTAGCAAATTAGAAAAATAGCAAATTACAGAATATTTTTAAAAAAAATTTACCTCATATATCTCCGGACTTATTCCCGAAAAACGAAAGAAAGTCGAGCCAAAAAATCAAAAATTCAAAATTCAAGCGTAAATATCTTTTTAACTGTAAGAGATAACTTAGATGAGTAAGCTTATTTTTTCTTTATCTTGCCAAGCGCTTTCAAGAAATATAAAAATCTTTAAAATCGGACTTCATTTGTACAAGTTACGATTTTTTTAAACTTTTACATACCCGAGGTAGTCAACTTTGACACCCTGTAGCTTATCTCGTGTTATCACAGGGTGACTACAAGATGATTTTTCTGAAAGCTTAGGTCCTCCTTTACAACTCTTCCATACATTTTAATTTGATCCGACCAGTAGTTTAGGAGATTCAGATTTATTACCAAAAAATTTGCGTTTGATCCCACTGTGTGCCAGTCGTTAAAATTTATATTCCAAGAACTGTTTTTTTATTACCAAAGAATTAAAGATCAATAATTTTAAATAATTCCCGAGGTATTGCTAACGATATATACAAAAGACAAAAAATTTAATGTCATGATTAGTTAAAATCCTGGAAATCTCATATTGTTATCTTAAATAGTGAGTTAAAATCTAATACCTTTTAAAACAAATTTTTCGTACAAATTTTGTCTCTAAAATGTATTTTAAATTTAAAGTTGATTTGTGAGTACAGGAGTAAATATTTTGGAAATGGCGCTGTTTCAAAGTATAGTGCCTCAGGCAAGATTATTTTTTAACGTTTGCAATTTTTTATTTTTTTTACGAGTTATCAGCTAGACAAGAAAACTTATATGAAAAAATTTTAGTCCATAGTTTTTTAGATTTTTGCAATCAAAGTAAATTTACGGTAAAAATTTGGTTTTTGAAAAAACTATAAATATTGCAACTGTAATTAAATTTTTGTTTGTTAAGATAAACTAACAAAATTTTCGGCGATTATTGATAAAATGTAAAAAGATTTAAAATTATTGTAAAAAAAATCATACTATTCCCAAAAAAATGGTGAAAATCCCAAAAATGGGATTTTTTTAAATTTTGCCCTAAAGTTCACATTTGTTGTAATTTCAATAAAACACACTTTATTTAGAATATATCGGAATTTCCGAAACTACGTTCTTTTTATAGATTCGTGTTTTGGCATTTTTGAACATATAGACTAAAATCAAAATTTCGAATCGAAATAGCTCAAATTCGTAAGGGTCTGCCCATATCGATATTAGATAATTGGGTTCATTTTTAATTTTAAAATCATCTCCGTGAAGATACCTTTCAGAAAATTATAAAAGTATTATATGTGTTAAAAAAAATTTTATTTTAGAACAAAAAGACACTTTTTCGAAAAAATCTTAATTCTTGCAATTTTCAATTTTAAATGAGAAAGAATAGTCAGGAAGGAGACTTATATTGCACCTGTGGCGAATTTTACTAAATGTGAAATAAAATATACAAATACAGAATAATGCGTTAATACAAACATCTATGCAGATGATTTTATGCACTTTAGGGGGATTCCTGAAAGTGGGTTTTATATGGGAGCTATGGTAAATTATCGACCGATTATCTAAAATTTGGCAATGTTGTTTCCACTTACATAAAATTTATTTGTTAGTTGTTAGTATCAACTTAATATTCGGCATCTTAACTTGATACTAATATTCGTATGAGATTTATACACGTTAAAGTGATTTTCGGAAGAGAGCTTTATATGGGAGCTATGGTCAATTGTGGACCGATATTCATAAAATTTAGCACAGAGATTGATACTTGTACGGAATTTAATTAAAATATTCTTATTTTTAAGGCATTTTTTAACGTTTAATCTCTATTTTGGGGGAGGGGGACATTTTTATGGGCGCTAGGTGAAATAATGAAACGATCCAATCAATTTCAATAGTCTTCATCCTTGTATCATAAAAATCATACGTTCATTGAATTATATTTAAAATTGCGACCCACATTTTGTGCACAAGGTTTACATGGGCGGCCAACCAGTCGTCCAGCTAGACGGACGGCCATCATTAGATCGACTTAAAAAGTGATTCTGAGTCGATTGGTATATTTTAAGATGGGTATTGGATAACTTTTACTATGCGGTACAAACATCAGCAAAAACGCATAATACCCTAACCACCTATGGTGGTGTAGGGTATAAATAGTTTATTTTTGGACTTGGAACAAATGTCGACTTTATTTTCTTTATTCGATACACTATTTTATTATTCAATTAATTGTAAATAAATTTAAAAAATCGGATGAAAATATTGGGCTATATATGGAAAAAAACTGGACCAAGATTTTACAAAATTGAGATGGTATAATTTTCAAATGCAAATAACTTCAAAACAATAAGAGATAAATAGTACAAAGATATAGAAATCTTTGGAATCTGAAAACTTGACAAGCGGTTAAAAATTTTCTATACAAAAGGTCCACTTTTATGTTCAGTTCACTATACATATTTCTAGCCTCGGGAATAAAAATTATATCGAACTACGAGTATTTGCGATGAAATTTGTTCTTACTCTTTTGTTGACATTATTGTTATTTTTTTCAAATTTTTGATGTCCATGCATTATCTGTCAGTGCGATTTTAATTATTTCACCATTTTTGAGATCTACGGTCATGCGCTAGTTATATCAAATACAAATTTTATTAAGCGTGAATGACTAATTTGCTCTACCCATTACTTAGAAAATTATGTAACCTAAAAACTCCTAAAGTTAGCATTTTTTCGTTGGTCAGCAATGTGCTAAAAGTGTGTCGTGATGGAGAGCAACCAAAATATTTCTGGTGATTGAATTGACTATAGGGAAATTCTAAAAAATTTGGACAAAAATTTACTGTCTTAAAAATTCTTTGTAAACATTTCAAAATGGAATCTCAATCAGATAACAGTTTATATATATATATATATATATATATATATATATATATATATATCAAAGTCCGACTTTGAAGTATCGATTTTTTATTTATAAAAATATTGACATTGAATGCAAGGTCTAACATAACTTTTTGGATCATTTTTAAAGTATTGTTCAATCAAATAGTCAAAATTTAACTGTTTCCGATTAACTGAAAATTTTGAAAGTTGACATGTTAATATTTTTGGGGATAAAAACGTTTTCAATTCTTTTATTTTAAAAATCTACGTGATATGTTTAAAACAGGTAACATATTTCACAATAGTTTGAAAATATTGAAATAAAAATATATTTTAAAAAATAACTAGCAAATTCATTTATATGAGTAAAATTCATAGAGTAACGAATATTTGTTTTGTCTCGATTCCATCCCAAATTTTTTTCTTTATTATTTTAGTGTTCTTTCAAAAAGGAACATGTTTGCATAATATCATAAACTCGCCTTATAGATATTATAAGGCGAGTTATAGATATTATAAGGTTAATTAAAAGTAAAATATTTTGTTTGCATAATAGTGAGCTTAAAATCTATTTTTTATCCTAGATTTAGCATCTTTGTCAAGAAAGCTATTGTATTTATTTATTTATTTATTTAAATACCAGAATTATTAAATAAGTTACTTCTGTTCCACATTTATTACGTCTTCATCATACATTTTACTGCTGTTTTAGTTTTAATTCCGCTTTACGAATTTTAAAGAAAAAAGTTTGTAATATTGCATATATTTATTCATTTCCGAGCTATTGTAAAAAAAATCTCTGTTTTCAATAAATCTCGCCGATTTTTAAAGTAAAACGTGTAACAATATTAACATGTAAACTTGTTTAATTTTTGACTAATCGGCAACACTTAAATTTCGAGAAACTATTTAAGCCAATAATAATATAAAAATACTTGCTCTAATGATCCAAAATATCACGCTATACCTTGCATTTATTGCCAACATTTGTATAATAAGTAAAAAATCGATACCTCGAATTCAAGTTTTGGTCCACCTATGCTAAAATAGCAAACATATTTGGCAAAATGTATTGATTTATAAGAACTTCAAATCTTGCTCCACGAAATAATAAAAACCATATCTAATAGGCTAGAGCCCTTTTCAAAAAAAGTCCATGTATAAATTCTTATTTTGATTACTTATCATCACATCACAACAAGTCATAGAAGGTTTAAAAATTATATGTCAAAAATTTCTAATTTTTATTCTGAAAAAAAGCTTATTTAGTTTTTTTTCGCAAAATGTTATATTAAAGTGTTATAGAGCAATAAATACTTAAGTTACTTTTAAGGTCTTTTTTAGGACAAAAGTTAAAGTCAACTGGTCGGTTTGTAACCAATCGACCAAATTTTTTCACATGCATTATTCAGTCAGACAGAAATGTATTGGATTTGTAAATCCAATACCTATAAAAAAGTTAATATATGAAATCATACAAAATCATTAAGAATGGTCCCAGTGACATATTTTCTAAATAAGTCAATTTTGAGTTCCTTTCCTAAGCTTATTTCACATCATTGAAAATAATAAGTTAAGAGCTTTTAAAGAAGATAAAAGGACTTTATATATCACAAGAAATGTAATAGTTAAATGCAGATGTATATGAAATATATTGATCCTATACTAAAGTCATTAACTATATTCCCAGTGATATATTTCTTAGATCAATGAATTTTGAGTTCCTTTCCTAAGCGTCTTTTAGCAAGGGTTATGCATCATTGGAGAGACAATATTAAAAAGAAGTGAATTATTTTATGGTTTTTTAATTAATGTTTTTTTTAACTTTTTATCTTTCATTTAACTTAATTATTTTATAAATATTTTTAAATTTATAATTATTTGTTTTGGCGAGAATTTCCGGGATCCAACAGTGTCGTGAACTCATATAACAAGTGCTCAAAAATGGAAGGAATTGTCGTACGTTAATAAAATATGATGCATGGTAATTTAATGCTTCAATATGACAAAAATATAAATTTGGTCAAAATCGCGTCAAGGATACCTATAGCTATCATATATCCTGAAAGTGTAAAATTGAATAAAATCCACAGAAACGGTCGGAATTCGATGAAATTTTGTATATGTCTGTGTAAAATTTTTAAATATATACTAAAATTTTACAAAATGCCAAGTAAGAATGTGTTTTTACTACGAAAAGAATATGATAAAATCGTATTTTATTATCTTTTCGCATACAAATTTTAATATGTCCTGTGAATAATTTTATTTATTTTTTATTTTTTCTTTTAAATCTTTTCAATATGTAAAATAATAATTACACAAAATAAAAAAAAATTTTCAGAAAAAAACTTAATTTTTAATAATAATGTATAGTTTTTGTTAATGACTAGCAGTGTTGCCAGTTTAGCCTTTTTATTTTGCTTTTAGCCTAAAAAATTTTATTTTAGCTTCTAACTTTTTTCTAGCCTTTTTCAAATTCTCAAAATTGCCTTAAAAAGGCTAAAATTTTAATATTTCAACAGAAAAGAAAATAATTTCTTATTTGCTTTTACTAATTTTATTTTTACGTTTAAGTATTTTTGTGTACTAATTCATACAAAAAATCGAGATTATTTATATTTTACAAAAATTTTCACCTGCTGCTCTTAATTCTTTAAATCAAAAACAACTAAATTCATTATATGGATTTACTTAATCAGTTGTAATAATTATTTTTTAATAAGCTTCATTAAACATAGAAACTATTTATAAATACAATTTAAAAAAAGTTCTTATAAAAGCAAAAGATCACCCAAAAATTACAAAATTATTAATAAAAATGGAATTATAATTCAGAAATGACAAATCACTTCAAACATTAGGTAATTTTTGATATGAAATATAACCTAAATTTGTATGGGAATTTTGTGGTCGATTTTTCATTGAATGTTAGCAGGGGTTCTAGGTTTTATTTATAAATTTATTATAATATATCTTTTAAAAAAAATATCAGCAACTAATGAGAACAAAAAAAAAAAAAAAAAAAAAAAAATATTAACTTTTTTTCTGGCCTTATTTTTTGGGGCATTTAGCCCCTTTCTGACCTTTTTTTAAAGTGCAATTCAGTCTCTTTTTTTCACCTCCTGGCAACACTGATAAATGTATTTATGCAGTTAAACAAACATATTGAATTTCATTTGAATCATATACTTTAAAAACATGTTTGCATAATATTTGGAATCGTTAGTGTTACAAGCTGATAGATCCTCCTCATTTTTATTTAGCTGGTTTAATTAACTATACTGCTTAAATAACCAAAAGTGTATTAAAAAAAAAAAAAATAATAATAAACAAATAAACACCAAACCTATGTTTCCGTCCTTTATATTTAAATATAACAAACAAAAGTTTTTCAAATTTATCCATTTATTTAATGACAATTTTTCCTATTTAATTACTCTTTCCGATTTTATTTTTAGTAGTATTAAATAAAATTTACAACTCTTTTTTTCAATTTTTATTTTATAAATGTTATTGCTGTGTACTTGTGTGTATTTATAAATGTTATTACTTGTGTAGCACTATGCGCGCTATGCTTTTACTAAATATTAAAAAATTGCACATTCTAAGTCTGTGCCGACACAAAAAATTATAAAAAAAAAATTTAAAGGGGGGTAATGAAAATAACTTTTATGAAATCTAGACACTTAAAGAATTTAAATTAAAATTAATTCCTTAAAGTATAAAAACGTTTTTTTTTGGTATTTTTATTTTTAATTGTTCATTAAATTTTTAACTTGTTTCATATTAAGATCTTTTCCAATTAATTAAATTCAAAATAACGGTGAATCAAATCTGAGTTTTATGAATTTTATAAAAAATTTATGTAATAATATTTTTATAATTTTACAATAATCATTTATGCAGAATTAGGCCGCTTTATAAATAATTTTTAGTTTAATTATTTTTTAGTATTTGCCTATCTTTAAGTTTATTTGTCATAATTCAATACCAAACAAAAAACTTTTAACTTTGAATTCACATAACTTCTGAAAAGAACAACTTTTTCAAAAAATACACTTTGATTTTTCTTAACTGAAATGATTTTTATAAAAAAGCATTACCGCATTTCCAAAATTTAATATGTTATTTTTTCATTTTTAGCCACACTCACGACACAGTGGATCCCGGGAAATTTAAAAATCAATATCGATATTCTGGCAGTGGCAAAATACCCGGAAAAGAAGAACTCTAATTGTGTCTTAAAACAATACACTGAGGGAAAAAAATTCGATTCAAAATCCATGACGATTGTGGTCACATTGAAAATTTACGTTATCGTAAAAGAAATAATTTAATACTGAAGTGGTGTCAAATTTATGTCAATTGGTATCAATTTTCGTTAATGATTTAAATACGCAGTGTTCAATCTGAACACATACGGGGCAGATTCACTATTGATACTGAATGGTATCGCTTACAACGATTTTTCTCTGGGCATACCAAAAAATTTAAATTAATTAAAAAAATTCGTACTTAGCTTTAAAACTCCCTCAGGATGATCATTAGGAAGTTACCTAAAACTTTGTTTATCCGAACAACTTTTCAATATATTTTTTTTTTGTTCAAATCAAAATCTTTAAAAAAAATATATATATTTTTAACTAAACTTTTTTAGTTGATTTGAAGAAGATTTATTGAAAAATCTGTTGATTTGACTATGTTTTTTTTCGTTTTTCTATTTTGTATTTATTTTTCAATATTCCAAAAAAATTTTTGGTGCCGTGTAGTAAACAAATACCCTAATTAGCATATATTTTGTGAGTATTTCACTTAAACTTAATTTATTTCTTTGTTAATAGAAGTATAAAGTATTAAAATTTTTTATGAAAAATTGCCAAATTACTGACTCATTTGGATTAAATTTTTGTCATGTTATTAAATGTGCGTCCTAAAGGGGTTTCCTGGGATATCAAATTTTTATATAGTTTCTTTGGCAGTACCCGAAAAAAAGTATCTTTTTTTATTTTGAATCAGCTTACGAGAGAATAATGGCACGATAAAAATTTTGAGAAACGTTATCTTAGAATGAAGAAAATTTTCATTTAATTTTTGAACTTCAAATTTTTGGAGCCACATATATTACTCATACGCAACGTTGCACAGTGGGGTCAAACGCAAATTTTTTGGTAATAAATCTGAATCTCCTAAACTACTGGTCGGATCAAATTGAAATGTATGGAAGAGTTGTAGAGGAGGACCTAAGCTTTCAGAAAACTCATCTTGTAGTCACCCTGTGATAACACGAGATAAGCTACAGGGTGTCAAAGTTGACTACCTCGAGTATGTAAAAGTTAAAAAAAATCGTAACTTGTGCAAATGAAGTCCGATTTTAAAGATTTTTATATTTCTGGAAAGTGCTTGGCAAGATAAAGAAAAAATAAGCTTACTCATCTAAGTTATCTCTTACAGTTAAAAAGATATTTACGCTTGAATTTTGAATTTTTGATTTTTTGGCTCGACTTTCTTTCGTTTTTCGGGAATAAGTCCGGGGATATATGAGGTAAAAATTTTTTAAAAATATTCTGTAATTTGCTACATATTTCAAAATAATATGCTGAAAGAATTTTTGGATTATCTCAATTTGTCTAGACGTGAAAAATATTCAAAGTCAGCACTCTGAAATTGGCATGAAAAATGGCTATTTTTTACAAAAATATAGTACAATTCATTCACTTTTTTCTCAAAGTTCCGTTAATAAAAAAATTTTTTCCTTATTAATTTCAAAAGATAAGGCTTCATAAATGGTTAATAAAGAAATTTTGAATTGATTTAAGTTTGCACCCTACATCCAGCATTGGCCGAAAATTGTCAATTTTAAAAAATTGTTTCATTTTTATCGATTAATAAAAAAAATGTCACGCGAGCTTTTTTAAATTTGGTACATATCTGTTTTATAGAAATAGATTTAGAATGATTTAACACTAAACTGCTTCCCGCCCGGCCAAAAACGAATGCAGGAGTGGAGATTTTATGTTAAAAGTCAGTTTTTTTAACGACTATTTTTAAAAGCATATTAAAAGCATATTAGCATAATATTTTTAATATTATTTCTTATGTAAAGTATAAAACACAAATCAAGCTTTCATTCCTAAAAAAATCAATAAAATAGCTCCAATAACCTATTTTTGGTAATTTTTAAAAAATAATTTTTTTTTTTTATATAGCTGAAAATACAAAAAAAATTAATTTTTTTAATACAACTCCACTAATTTTGCAAATACTTTAAAAATGTTAAAAGAATATAAAAATAGACTTATTTACCAATTCAACGATATATAAAATGTTGATATAGGTCATTTAATAATAGTAATATAATGGCCTCAAAACTACCAAGTCACGTCAAAAGTTGCAAAATTCACTATTTTGTTCCGTATTTCCATATGTGTGTATTCGTAACATTTTAGTTTTCTAATGTATTATGTAGGTATATATTTGTTACTATAAAGTAGTAAATTCTTTATTTGAGTAATGTTTATTTAATTTGTTCTACATATTTACATACTTATTATACATATATCCCGTATATTTATTTTATTAAGAATATATTATCGAAGATATTATTAGAGATTTTCTTGAAAATAATCAGAAACATCAAACGTTAGCAAATTTTTAACTTCCTTAGCTTCGGAATCCTCTTTTTCTATTTCAAGAGTGATTTTTGGTAGCCATCGTGTTCTTATAGAATATATAACTGGATCTGATGATATTAATAAATATTCCATTAAGTTCATATTTTGCGCTATTTTCGAACATTTTCGGCTATTGAAGAGTCGGAAATGTTCAACATCTTTATTTCGGGCTTCCTGTGCTTCCTTTGTTGGAGTCATTGATTTCCAGGGGTATGTAATGTTAAGTAGTTCTTTAGTTTCGTAAGCAAAAATTTTACATTTGTCCGCATTAATTTGTTTTTTGCTATTAATGGCTGCCAATATAATCTTAAAACGCTTCAAAATATTTAAGTCAATGCCGGTGATTGAAGATGTGAGTTCCGGATTTTCAAAGAAACGTCTTGCTGTATTTCCATCATTTGAGCTTCCATAGCCATGTAGAGTTTTATCAATTATTAATCCGAGTTGTTCTTTGAATTCTAATTGAATTCTTTTCTTTTCCTCTTTTCGTAATTCGTGAAGTTCCAAATTGCTTTTTACTGTAGCATTTTCCTGCCCGGGAATATTTCTGTACTTCATATCATATGCAAGATGTAAGCAGAACTCCAAAAATCTTATCCTTGCGTGGAGTGGTGTTATTCCAAATTTTAAAGAATTTTTATTAACAAGGACTTCAGAATTATCCTGAAATTGTGAACTTATTATTCCACATATATTACATTTCCATGTAGATGTTGTATCTGTTATAGCGTTTGCAACTTTTCCATCAATCATCGTTAGTTGTTGTTGAAATGTAACTTTAATAGTTCTGTTTGATACTTTTACATATATTGGGGGCAATGCTTTAATTTCTTCTTCCAATTGGTTGAAAATGCTGTTTATTATAACCGTGGTTTCTTTTGTGTAATCAAAAGGGATTGGACGGCACAAAAATTTGGAACCTGGAGTTAAATTTATCCATATATCATCAAAAAGCGAGTCATTTCTTGTCGATGAGGAAGGATTATTTAAGCGCATTCGAAGTGGTACCAGAGACGCTATAAACAGCGAGGAATAATTATTTCCAGAATTACTTCCATCCAGTTGTTTGTATTCAGAAAATCCTGATGTTCCATCGCAGCCCCATTTGAATATTAAAATAAGTTCAGAGTCTTTGAATTTTTCAATGTTATCATTGCTGAAGGTAGATATAATTCTAGAGGCAGTATTTTCAAGAATTGCAATATATTAACTTTAGCACTTTTAACAGAAGAACCGGGTGCTCCATAGGCTGTAAAATATTACTTTTCGCTTCTTTCACTGATTTGCTACTGGGAAAGATATCATATCCTTTTTCGCTAACAGATTTCCTCAAAATTTCGTATTGGTTTCTTGATAATCCTAAATTTAATATTAGAGCTAAAGCATCTTCAGAGGTAAAGGACGATGTTGATTTCGGTGTCACTATGCTTTCGATTATCCGATGTAATCGATTGGGAGAAGCTGTTGGTAACACATCTATCACTTTTTCTACTTCCTTTGGTTGCGTACGTGTTACTAAAGCTTTAAATGTATCTTTTATTTCGACATTCGTATGTGAATTTAGAATAGATTCCTGTTTGGTCCTCTTTGTTCTTAGCTGAACTTCATCGTAACTTTTTTTTGGTCGACCCTTTTTCTGCTTTCCGATGAAAATTGGTATTTCTCCCTCCAACCACTCTTCATTTTTCTTCTTGAACTTTGGTATTGACCAATCTGAAGCTAGCATCCTTTTTTCGTATGATTTATAAAAATTTTCGAGCTTTAAACTGTCTTCTGCAGTAAGAGTTAAACCAAAAGATACTACTGTATCAATGAGTTTTCTTATTTTTTCTGGACGATTTATAATATCAGATAGATTATCCCAGATTACTTTGCAAATAGAAAAGTGTTTTAATGTAATCTCCATAATGGCAAATTCACTAATAAATCTGCATATTTACATCCTTATACTTATATATAGAAAAATAATATTTATATCAGGTAAATGGTGACAGGCAAAAATGAATTAAATAATTTAAATTTTTGCTCAAAACCCCCAATTTCATTCAGTTTATTTTTATGACCTGTAGTGTTAAACAGGTACGTCAAAAAATGTACCTATGCGATTGTAAAAAAATCATTTTTGTTATAATACATTAATTAAGTAGCTAGGTAAATTATTTAAAAACTTGAAAAAATGTAATAAAAAACGAAGGAAAATATACTTATTTATGTACTTAGGTAATTTTAAAAACCTTTTCAGTAGAAAAAAATTATGAACACTTTAAATAAATTCATTAATAAATATTATTATCTCGTAACAAAAATAAGCAATGCAGTTGAGTGTTACGTATACACACATATGGAAATACGGAACAAAATAGTGAATTTTGCAACTTTTGACGTGACTTGGTAGTTTTGAGGCCATTATATTACTATTATTAAATGACCTATATCAACATTTTATATATCGTTGAATTGGTAAATAAGTCTATTTTTATATTCTTTTAACATTTTTAAAGTATTTGCAAAATTAGTGGAGTTGTATTAAAAAAATTAATTTTTTTTGTATTTTCAGCTATATAAAAAAAAAAAATTATTTTTTAAAAATTACCAAAAATAGGTTATTGGAGCTATTTTATTGATTTTTTTAGGAATGAAAGCTTGATTTGTGTTTTATACTTTACATAAGAAATAATATTAAAAATATTATGCTAATATGCTTTTAATATGCTTTTAAAAATAGTCGTTAAAAAAACTGACTTTTAACATAAAATCTCCACTCCTGCATTCGTTTTTGGCCGGGCGGGAAGCAGTTTAGTGTTAAATCATTCTAAATCTATTTCTATAAAACAGATATGTACCAAATTTAAAAAAGCTCGCGTGACATTTTTTTTATTAATCGATAAAAATGAAACAATTTTTTAAAATTGACAATTTTCGGCCAATGCTGGATGTAGGGTGCAAACTTAAATCAATTCAAAATTTCTTTATTAACCATTTATGAAGCCTTATCTTTTGAAATTAATAAGGAAAAAATTTTTTTATTAACGGAACTTTGAGAAAAAAGTGAATGAATTGTACTATATTTTTGTAAAAAAATAGCCATTTTTCATGCCAATTTCAGAGTGCTGACTTTGAATATTTTTCACGTCTAGACAAATTGAGATAATCCAAAAATTCTTTCAGCATATTATTTTGAAATATGTAGCAAATTACAGAATATTTTTAAAAAATTTTTACCTCATATATCTCCGGACTTATTCCCGAAAAACGAAAGAAAGTCGAGCCAAAAAATCAAAAATTCAAAATTCAAGCGTAAATATTTTTTTAACTGTAAGAGATAACTTAGATGAGTAAGCTTATTTTTTCTTTATCTTGCCAAGCACTTTCCAGAAATATAAAAAGCTTTAAAATCGGACTTCATTTGCACAAGTTACGATTTTTTTTAACTTTTACATACTCGAGGTAGTCAACTTTGACACCCTGTAGCTTATCTCGTGTTATCACAGGGTGACTACAAGATGATTTTTCTGAAAGCTTAGCTCCTCCTCTACAACTCTTCCATACATTTTAATTTGATCCGACGAATAGTTTAGGAGATTCAGATTTATTACCAAAAAATTTGCGTTTGACCCCACTGTGCGTTGTCAAGAGCTACTTTAGTTAGAGATGGGTAGTAGAGTGGGTGGATTATGCCCATTTTTGATTTCCGAGTTTATATCGATCCTTGAACTTGAACTGAAATCGATAGCGTACATGTTTTTGTTTAATATATATCGGCGAAAAAGTATGAACTATAGTTACGACGAACACCAAGTTTTTTAGTATTTGGCCCATACCTTGTCTGTTTTTAGGCGGCCCTTAACTCTATTTTGCTTTAAGCAGACAGACAGACGGACAGACACATCTGCATCATCTTAGAATTTCACGAGGACTTAGAGTATATAACGAGGACCAATAAACAAAACCCACTATCTCAAGTTATATTCCCTTTAATAACCCTCATATATGATATTCATTTCAAATGAAAATTTTTAGTTTTTCGAATTTTAACAACGTTTATGTATTCCTCTATCTTAAAAAATAAGTACCTTTTTTTGAGTGCAAAAGCCTCTACTCCATTGAGTAATTATTTTATTTTTCGATAATATAAACATAAAATATATCCTTAGTAATGAATTATAATTGAAAATTCCAATTACAAATTAAATTGATTTTAAAAATAATTAACTGTATGATGTTAAAAATATGCAAAATTACTTCAAATAAAAATCGTACATTGAATTTTCCTAATAACATTTTAATACGATTTACTTTTAAAGCATTGAAAATGTAATTAAATACTATTATTTGCAATTACAATTGAAAATTTCCAATTACAATTACTGAAATTGTAATTGAAAAATTAGCAATTTTAATTATATGTAATTGTAATTGAAAATAGTCAGTGCCTATAAGCATTTAGAAAATATTCGGCTCAAATTATGAGATATAAACACAATTTGCATTTTATTTTGTTTTATTTTAGAATGCTAAGAAGTGTGCTAACTTCTCTTAAAATAGAAAGAAATGCAAGTTATGTTTACAGGAACATATCTCATAAATTTGAGCCTGAATATTTTCTAAATGCTTATAGGTATCAAAATTTTTTTTTGCATATGTTTTAAAGTAGTTAATGAAAAATTGGCAATTGTAAAGATCACAAAAATATATAATATTTTACTACATATTTTTAAATGTCAAAATTTTTGTTTTTGAAAATATTGTTTTTTTTTTTCAAAAAATTTATTCGTGTGAACAAATTTATCAGTAGGCTGTCACACTTTTTTCAAAATATTTAAAAATACATTAAACCATTTCATTTAATTTGCAGAAGTACCGAAATCAACAATAATTTTTTTTTTTACATACTCAAAAAATTAAACTTTTGACCCAAAATTGATTATTTTTGACCACTGTTGATGTTGGGTGAACGCTCGAAACTTTTTAAAATTACACTTACACACTTTTTTAAGATGCAGTCTTTCAGAAAATGCCAAAAAGTATTGAACTTAAAAAAAAAAAAAAAATGAAATATAGTTGTTACTTTTTTGGGACCTGTTTTGAAATTTTGATTTTGAAAATTTTTTCTTGTTATCAAATTGAGATAAATAAAAACCAAAAATTTAATTTTTGAAATTAAATAACTTTTAAACCATAAAATAGTTTAATATAGTAAGCATGCGTTTCTTTTTCCTGCTTAAGAGAATACAAAAATGTAAAAATATTTAAAATCGGTTTATATTTGTAAAAGTTATAAGCTCCGATATGTTTTTCACTCTCAAGATGGTCAACTTTAGACCACTGTAGCGCCGTCCGTGCTCCAGCTACACACTCCAGTCAACAATATACTGAAAGCCTAACTCCTTCTCTATCGATATTCTTAGTTTATTGAAAATCGGTTGAGCGGTTTAAAAGATCCAGACTTATTACCATTTATTTTGTAATTGGCACCACTGTGCAATGTAAAACTCTCTATATAGTTATTTTATTTATATACATTGAATATTTTAAAAGTGCGTAGAGGGTTTTGAACTTTTAAATATTCTTTAAAACTTTAAATATTGCAAAATAAATATTAAAAAAAATTATATGTACGGTGGTTTTAAATAAATACTCTAAAAGATTTTTTTTAAATATTTGAAAAATATGAGAAATAAACAGTTTGTTTGCTCTCCTGAACGGTTGTGTGTTTCGAGATAGAGGAATTTGAATATAGACCCGCGATATACTTTATGGAATTTTAGATGATTATAGCGATATGTTACAAATGAAATGACACACTCAATATACTTCCATATTTTATCTACTCTAGAAAATGTGATTTACACTTTGTAGTTTGTAGTAATTAAAGCAAATACAAACATCTTCGTTTAATTCTGGTTAACAGTGTTGCCAGTTTAACCTTTTTAAGGCTAACTCTAGCCCTTTTATTTTGCTTTTAGCCTTAAAATTTTCATTTTAATTTCTAGATTTTTTTCCAGCCTTTTTGCTGATTCTTAAAATTTTCCTAAAAGGACAAAAATAATAGTTTTTCAATAACCAAAAAAATAATTTCTTATTTGCTTTATCCAATTTTATTTTTGCATTTTTAAGCATTTTTGAGTATTTATTAGCACAAAAAATCGAGATTATTTATATTTTTTTGGCCTGCGGTTTAAAAGTGGCTTAACTAATTTTGTGGAGTTACTAAGTCGATTATTATAGTTAATTTCAAAAATAAGTACATACTTTAACAACCATAGAAACTATTTATAAAAATAATTAAAAAAAAAAAAACAATTTATTAATGCGAAAAATCACCAAAAAATTTGGAAATACTTAATCAAAAGAATTATAGTTTAAAAATTGCGAAAAATTACTTCAAAACATTTTGTAATTTTTCATATGAAATATAACCCAGATTTCTATGGGAAGTTTATGAGCTATTTTCCATAATTATTTTGCTGGGTGTTATTTATAAATTTATTACAATTTCTTAAGTAAAATATAAAAAACTAAAGAGAGACGATGAGAACGATTAAAAATTTTTTATGTCAGAGGTACTTAACTTTGAGACCCCTTAGCTCCGCCTCTGGGGGGATTGTTGTGCCTCCCTTCCAAACATAACATTGTAAACTCCTCTGCTACGCCTGTACCAAATTTCATGAAAATCCAACCGGCCGATCAGAAGTTACAGATTTATTCCCAAAAAATTTCGATTCTGCCCCACTGTGCATTATTGTGTAAAATGTACAGAATTATTGTTATATTTCTAGTTTTAAAGGCATTGGATTATATTATATTGTATTGTCATGTTAATTATTGTAACGAACATTAAATTAGAACGGATAAGTTTAACATATTTGAAATGTCAATTTTACCGCCAATGGAGGCCATCTTTTTTTTTACAAACGACCACCGTATCTTATAAGAAATTTCCTATTAGCTTTTATTTACTTACTTCTCAGCCTACAACGAGTGAGCTTCTCCCGCTCATAAATAAACTTAAATTTTCCTAACACTATAACGTTAAGTTTTCTTACCATCAGAACGGTGAACAATTCTCTAAATTATAAATAAATTATATTTATTTACGAATTACTGCATTAAGTTGTCTTTTAATTAAACCAGCAATAACTAATTTGGTTGTCTATGAGAACTCTATCTAATCCGGCATCAACTATACACAAATCAACCATTAACGCACAATATGTTTCTCGCATACAATTTTCGCACACGCACACTTCTTATCGTTCCACTTCTACACCCACTGAGCCTTCGTGCTTTCGCTAAGGAATTTATCCTCGAAAAATACAGTCCATTAATCTACCATTTTATTTACAATACATTATCCATTTTATTTACGACTTTATTCATGGTCCTTCGAACCATTCAACGAAACCAAAATGGATAACACACCGCGAATGCTGACGAAGTGTGTAGAGGCACAGAAAATACGTATTAAATTCTGCTGGTGTCTAATTATAGTCCACAAACTCTGCTTTGGTACTGCTAAACAGAGACAACAAGGCAATTTACGATTGCAAACTTGTTTATGGTCCTTCGAACCGGATGTGACTTCTGTAACCATATCTATAATAGCGTTTACGGCGCTAGGTTCAATCTCTCTTTTACTTGCCTCAAACGCCTGGCGCTACTAATTGAGAACCTCAAAATTGCACCCAGTGCAAGGCGGGCGTCATGTTTAGGTTTCAACGAAACCAAAATAGTTAAGACACCACAAATGCTGACGAATTGTGTAGTGGCACAGAAAATACGTATTCCATTCTGCTGGTGTCTAATTACAGTCCACAAACTCTGCTTTGGTACCGCCAAACAGAGACAACAAGGCAATTTACGATTACAAACTTGTTTATATTTTTTCTTTTTTTTTAATTGCGTTGTTGTCTCTGTTTGGCAGTACCAACGCAGAGACTAAAATTAGACACCAGCAGAATAGAATACGTATTTTCTGTGCCACTACACACTTCGTCAGCATTCGTGGTGTCTTAACCATTTTGGTTTCGTTTTTGTATTTTTTGCCCATATATATATATATATATTTCCACATCTCCTGGCAACACTGGTGGTTAATGTTGACTTTTTTTAAATATTCATAACTAAAATAGAAATTTTATCAGCCTTTTGTAAAATTTAATATTGTTTAATTATATGCAATGAAAAGTTTTTTACAAACAATTAAGAGGATAAAGTTATGTCGGCTTAAAATATCATAAGGAGGAAATTAGTAATAAAAATAACATAAACTCACTTTTGTTCATTTCAGTGCTATGTGCCCGAAAAATATATTTTAAAATTACTCACCTATTTCCCATCAATACTATAAACTTCATTTCATTTAATATTTTTTTGTATCAATCATACTTTTTTCAGATCTTTTATTTTAACTTTTACTATTTGTTTTTTACTTTCAATCATATTATTTTTCATTATTGATTCAGTTTTTCTTTTTTTGTTTTTATTATTTTTTATAAATATTTCATTGTTTTTTTTTTACCATTAAATTACACAATTTATTTTTTTCTTCTTCTTTAATTAATTTATTTATTACTAGTGAATTATTTCATTTATAGTTATTATTATTTTATATCAGTTTTTTTTTTTATTTTGTTACTTAAATTTTTAGAGTGTTTATGATTATTAAATGTTATTAAACAATGTATGTTGTTGTTTTTTTTAATTTGTTTTTGCATATGAAATATTTAAGCCAATTACGGGAGAAAAATTATATTAGAAAAAAAACTATATATTTTATTTAAATTAAAAAATAGTTTTTTTTTGAACTGATTTTGTTATTGTATATATATATATAAAAAAAATATTTATGCAGGTTGTAACAATTAACATTTGTTATTATTATTTATTTGGTTTAGAATAGTAAAACAAAAATATTTAAAAAAAAATTATTAAAAAAAAAAAATTATTTATAAATTATGCAAATGTGTGTATGTGAATTATTTTTTTACTTCTCTTTTATAATTTAAAATATATTTATTTCTTTTTCTCATTGATTCTCTTGTTTTTATCAAAAATTTATGTGTAAAAAACTTTTAATTTTATTTTTTTTAACTATAAATATACTTAAATGTGTTTTTTTGTGAGTGTTTTAGTGATTTTTTTTTTATTATTTTAACTAAATTTTTAACAAATTTTTTCTTATTTTTTAATGATTTTTATAAAATTCTTATTATTTATTTATATATAACAATTATTTTATTATCTACTAGAATGTCCTTACAAATTTTTGTTTTCTGTGTTTATTTCATTAAATGAATTTTATTTACAAAATGTTTTTAATTATCATTTATTTTCTATAAATGTTAAGAATTATTTTATTTAGTTTAACAATTTTATTTCACGAGTATTTAAACTAAAGTGAAATGAAAAAATATATTAGCTTGTTCTGAAAATGATTTTAAATAAAATTTTTGAAAACTGATAAAAATTAATAAAACTTCAATTGAAATTTATAGAGAAATATTTGACAAAATATTTTCCTTCTAAAGTTTTAGTTTAATTTTTCCAATTTGTTTGTTTTTTGTTTTATTGTGCATTTTTTTTCTTTTGTTAATTATTTTTATTTATTGAGTTTTATTTTATTTTAATCTAATGGCTTAATGGCGGTTTTTGTGTTTTAGTTTAAATATTTTCTAATTTATTATATTATAATTTATTTTATTTTTATTAAATTATATTGTCAAGCACGATTTAATATAATTTTTTTTTTAGCTTTTTTGCGTTGCTATGATTTTGCTTAGTTTAATGCTGTTGCTTTTAATCTATTAAATTTTTTATGTTTAATTTTTATAAAATGAAAAAAAAAAAAAAATATATATTTATTTTGAAGCATTTTTGTTAGGTTTAGCTTTTCCTAATTTAACAACCTATCTAAATAGTTAAAGCAAAATTTAAAAAAAATTTAAAATTAATTAATTAAGTTTAAAGAAAGTAATTAAAATTGATTTTTGGCATTAAAATCATAAACATTTTGTATGCTCGATAATAAATAAAAGTTGTATATTTTTAAAACGTGGTAACACCATTAGACATAGGTGCACATTTGCTACTGCCAATTATCTGGAAAACGAAGTAATATATTTTTTTTATTCAAAAGATTTTTTTTTCAGTGTTGTAAATTTGAATGTAGTGAAAAAAATTGACGAAAATTGTTTTAATTAATTTATTTAAATTGGGACGACGCACTGTGGGAAATGCTGATCATAAATATTTTTTGGAAATGTTTGAAATTTTGTTAAATTTTAAAGCTAACATATCAAGTAGTATTATCAAGTAGTAGTATCAAGTTGTATGAAAACATTGCAAAAATTCTAACCAATACATCTGTCCTAAAATATTCGCTAAATTTATTATATTTTGGTGAAAAATAATTTTTTATGGACTGCATATTTGTTCTACCCTTTACCTCCGCGCTTATATCATTGATATATTGGATTTTTTAAAATTTTATTTGCGAATATAGCTAGAGATAATCCCACCAAAATGGTATCTATCATGGTATCTTAATTCTATATTAAGAAATACTAGTTTTTTATTCCCAAAAGCATAATTCTGTTGCTTAATTCAAACGGGGGGTTTTTTTTTTAATAGAATTATTTCAAAAAGAATTCAATCCATTGTTGTTAATTCAAATCTTCTCCAAATTGAAAGAAAATACTTTTCTTTCATTAATTTTTTTTTTAATATTTTGTTTTTTTTTAATCTTTTACAAAGTGAATTAAAAACATATTTTCAAAAGCTAATTTGTAATAGATTTGAATTGCAGAAAATTTAAATGATTCAATATATTTTTTAAGCTTCAAATGTATATTTGATTTTGAATTTTTTAACGGGTTAATTCATATGAATTAAAAAGAATTTAGGTCTATGAATTAAATTACTGTAAATTCTTTAAAAGAATGACTAGGATAATAAATTTAATTAGATTTTGAAAAGTGAATTATAGAATTAAGCTCTTCGAACCAGTGTTGCCAGTTTGGTCTTTTTAAGGCTAAATCTAGCCTTTTTATTTTGTTTTTAGTCTCCAAATTTTTGCTTTAGCTTCTAGCTGTTTTTCATTCTTAAAATTACCTTAAGAAGAAAATAATTTCTTTTTACTTTTACCAATTTTATTTTAACAAAATCATCTATTTAAGCATTTTTGTACATTTATTCGCACAAGAAAGATTATTATATTTATTATATTTAAGATTATTTATATTTAACAAACATTTTCGCCTGCGGAGCTTCATTCTCCAAATCAATAATAACTAATTTTTGAAAAATATGGCAGTTATTATTTTTATTGATAACCACGTTGATTTGTTGTGAGTTTGATCAAAATAAGTGGCGAAAAAGAAGTACGTGCTAAACTTATTAAAAATTCTCAAAAAAAATTCAAATTGATTGTATAAAAAATTGGCCAAAGAATTAAAGATCTGCCGTCAAACTATTTTCAATGTTATGAAACAGTATCAGGAGAATTTGACCATTGATTGAAAGCCTGGTTCGGGAAGAAGAGAAGTCCCACATGATGTTGGGAGGGCCAAGAAAATTGAAAGCATTTTGAAAAAAAGCTCTAAACATATCTGGTAGAAAAGCAGCCCGGTTAGCTCAGTGCTCTGACTATTTGGACTGAAAACTTAAAGCCACTGCAGGCTTGAAAACATATAAAGTCCAAATAGTTCCAGATGGGAATGCTACTAGACATTTAGAAGCCAAGAATATCCATGGAAATTAAAATCAAATTTCATAAAAAAATGCTCATTTTATGCAATGGACGATGAAATGTATGTACTGGAAGATTTTCGCAGATTCCGGATAAAAATTTTTATGTAGCTAATGCTCGAGGAAATGTTCAAGATAAGTTTAGAACCCAAAAGCACACAAAATTTTTTAAAAAAATTCCTGGTATGGCAGTCTTTATGCAGTTGCGGCAAACGAAGTATGCCATTTGTTACAGAGGGCTCCATAAATACCGAAATATACATCAAATAATGTTTGCAAAAAAGGCTTCTTTCTTCCTTTCATAAGAGTGCACAATGTATTTACACATTTTTGGCTCGATTTGGCATCATGTGACTACTGGAGTCGTACCAAAACAATAGCATAGTTTTTGTACCAAAAGAGGTCAATGATCTAAATTTCAAGGAGCTAAGACCAGTGGAAAGATATTGGGCTCTTGTGAAAAGATAATTGAAGAGCACAAGAAAGGTGTCCCAAAATATGAACGATCTCTAATCGTAGAGTTACCAAAAAAGGTCCACGAGTTAATAAGTAGTTGCTAGAACTATAAAATTTATATTTTTCTGTGATCTGTAATATAATATCAATTAAATAAAAAAATCAAATCTCTAAGATCAACCGTTCCCAAATTATTGAATTTTATTATGTTAAGATTTAGTTCTAAAATGACAACAAATCAGTTCAAAATTTGAGTAATTTTTCATATGAAACATAACTTAAATTTAGCCAAATGTAGTCATATTATGTCCATCCGGATGTCTTTCCCAATAATTAATCTTTAACCCTAAATAGTGCTCTGTTATCATGGTCATTAATTGTGGTATGTACACTAAATCTAGAAATCATCAATTTTTAATATAAATTAAACTTATGTAATCAAATAACAATAAAATTCAAATTTAAAGTTAGTTTGTACTAAGTAATATTATGGAAAATATTCTCAAGAGTATTTGTGCAAAACTTTATTAATATATTATTGAAAATTAATGAGTTTAAAAATTATGAACAGAAAATTATACCAATTATACCAATGTCGTGATTATTCAATTGATTTTGGATTAATTAATAAAATTATACTTGGTTGATACTAATCAAACTTATCAATTTGTACAAAAGTGAATATTTGATTACGTGATTCGCCCGGGCTCTATCGTGACTTCAAGAGACTGACCAATAGACGGATATAGTTAGATCGTCTTAGAATTTCACCAGGACTTACAATGTATATACTTTATGAGGTATAGATTGAATATTTCAATATGTTACTCTATTATTTCTATTATTTATGATTGGTATAAAAGCTCAATATTTTTTGATGGTGCATACAAAAATACCCTAAATATTAAGACAATTATGGTTTCTAATTTAGCAATTGTGTCCTCACTTATTTGAATAATTCGCCAATTTTCACCACCTTAGAAGCTCACAAAATAAAAAAAAAACAACATATGTAAATCTTTCAGAGAAAGATATCGCTTACGGTTATGAGAAGAGAACACTTGAAAAAAAAAAAAAATGGTGCATGACCCCATTGGTTTGTAATTGTATTTTGAAGTAATAAAATTTTGCAAAACTTAACTTTTGAGAAAAAAAACTTCGTTATTAAAGAGTAGTTTTTTATTTTTTGCAAAATAGTAGTTTAAAAATGAAATAATGATTTTTTCATTTATTTTGTTTTTAAGATGTCGTATATTTATAACCCTAAAAAAAAAATTAACGTTAGTCTATACCCGGGGTACCCAGATACCTTAGTGTATTTTCTCGTTGATTTTGTAAAGGAAAATTATGTGTTTCTGTCAATTGTTTATTTAATCATTTAATTAAAACTAAAGAGCAAACCGATAAATACTCGTAGAAAAAACATGTTTAAGTGTGTTCGCGATGTCCGTCCATCTGTCCGTCCATGTCAATCTTTTAATAAAATTATAAGTCACAATGTTAAAGATAATCATATGAAATTTGGCTTTATATGATATAGAAACGAACTTTATTGAAAGCTAGCACCTATAAAAATTGTCTTTTAGAATAGAGTTATCGCGCTCATACTTACATACAATATAGACCTTAAAGCCCCATCAAATTTTATAAAATTTATTTTATAATATTTAGAAAAAGTGCAATATAAAATTTTTATGAGTTTCGCTCCAAAATAATCCACATAAGACCCATAAATTATTTTTTGTAGACACTATGACTTTTGTACATGACAGATTTTAAGAAGTATATAAAGTAATGGGTCCATATAAAATCCTGTCCGAAAATCGGCCAAGTTTTATTATAGCGTTCTTAAACGATCTACAATATCGAAAGTTTACACGACCTAGCATGAATGAAATGACCATGCGGAAATAATATTAATACCTTGAATGGTGGACATTATTACATGACATAAAATAAAAAAAAAAAAAAAAAATGAAAAGAATTCATCAAAACAAAAATCAATATTAAAGGTTGTAAAAGTGGCAGAATGTGCGCCATTATTAGCATATTCATAAAGACTGTCGTAAAATAATAATAAGGGGGAAAATCGTCAGATATTATAATTTATTCCTCCTCCTGAAACTCCTAAATAACCTAAAAAGTTGAAAAAAAGCTTACTTACGAAAATAGCTCTCCTTTAAATCCTAAGACATCTAGATTTTATAACATGGCACTTTTATTTGACAAAAAAAAGTAAAATTTTTAACTTTAAATAAATTAAAATGCAACAAGAATTACGTGTTCAATAATAAATACCACAAAGAAAAGAGTAATTGTAGTGTAAAACACATATAAATTATATAAGGGTACCGGGTTAACCTTGAATTGACTTCCGTAGGTGTCAACTTTAAAGCCATGCTATATACAGACCAGGTTAACAAAATTGGTATTTGTATAGTTTTTAAAATTTAAAAAGATCTTAACCGTGACGATCTGAAGTTTCGTTACTATATCTTAATTATTAAAGAAATGCGAACATTTTAAAATAAAAAAAAAAAATTACTCGGGTATATACCGTAGACTTAGATGATAAAGGTGGTTATTTCTCTGAGTGTACTTTTAAAAAAAATTACTTAAAAAAATCTTATTAAGGACGTTTTTAATTTTCTGTTTAAAAAGTCGACGGTTTATAAAATGTTTTGTAAGATTTCTTTAATTAAATCCTATAAAGTTGCATAATATTTTTATTTTAAACTAGCTAATATCAATACGAAATTTGATATGATATGAAAGTACCAAACACCTGTCTGTTCCTTTTTTTCAGCAGAGAAGAATACGATAAATTTATTCGTTTAGAAAATATTTAGAGAAAGGTATAGGTAACACCAAATGTATTTTTCCCCCTTTTAGCCCGTAAATGCTTGAATTCACAAAAAGGACAAAACTTGTATTTGCTCTTTCTTTAAATATATAAAAGCATCACATACATTTTTGCACACACTTGATGACATGGATGATATAAAGAGAACACTTTTCATAAAAATATAATACGATAATTCCAATCTTTTTTGGTTTAGAGTACCAAAAACTACAATACAGTTTTTACTAATTTTTAACCTCTAAATGTTCTAATTTAAAAAAGTACCAAAAACGTACCTGCTTATTTTCTAAGTAGAGAAAGATGTGAGTAAAATATATAGTTCGGAAGACATTAAGTTACCAAATTATCTCATTTTCTCCTTTTTATTTCCTAAACTTTTAAATTTCCAAAAATCACTTATATTTATCAGAAAAGAGAAATAATTAATGTTATAGAAAGTTCAAAAAGTACCATTAAAAGAACGAAAAATTACCGCAAAATTTTTTCTTGCAAAAATAACTCTAATTTCATATCTCTGGGTTTGATATTAAAGAAAATTCGAAAAGTACCATTAGAAGAACGAAAAAGTACCAAAACGTTCCTTCATAGTTGTTCTCACTCTCTCATTCATTTCATACGAAATATGAGAAGTACCATTAAAGTACCAGTAAGTCCCGCTTTTGGAGTTTCGAACTCGAAAATATATATAAAGAATTACCATTAGATTTTCCTCTTTAATACCATTACTATTAACAAAGTTAACCATTAAGCACCACTTTCCTTGATTCTTGATCCACTCAGAACCATATTAGCTAACTTTTACACAGGTAAGTTTATTTATTGAAAACATTAGAAAAGTACCTTTATAAGCAAATAAGAACCAATTTCGATTTTTCATCCTAAAACTGATTCGTTTGAAATGAATTTTCCAAATGTCACTATGTTGAAATTTTCATGCTACTGATGTGACTAAAGCGATATTAATATGCCATCAATTTCTTAAGAAATATATTAAAAAAGGCTACCAAATTATTTACTAAATTTGTCTACATCTTGGTACACGAGTTCAAAATAACTTTAGCTTTTTATGTGTGACTAAATGAAATTATCAAATTTGTCTGAATGAGCTTCAACAAAATGTAATTTCTTGTACTTTTCGCCCCATGGATGTAACAAAAATTGTATTCCAATAAATTCCCAAATTGTAGTCAATATGTAGAAAAAAATATTTTATGAAAAATGTACAAAAAATAGGCATGATTTTTACCCCTTAAATGTTCCAATTTCCAAAAAGTACCAAATTCGTATTTGTAATATTTTGATAAGTTACGAGTAAAATATACATTTTACTTCTATGCACTAGTTTAAAATGTACATAGGGTGCAAAAAGTACTAAAACTCATTTTTTTAACATTTTTGTCCCTAAAAGAGCTGATTTTCAAAAAAGTACCAGACACCTGTCCACTTAATTTTTAAATGAGTAACGATAGATATTAAATTTTATTTGTATATATATTAGTTTAGGATAACATAACAGATTTTATTTGTTTTTACCACTTTTTACCCTTTTTTATCCCCTAAATATTCGAATTTCTATAAATCCGTTCGTAATGGATGTTTACGGTGGGAGACGAACCAAAAATCTCGTGCTTCCACCCTTTATCGTTAAGGCTGTGCGATGCTGAATCACTCAGTAATGTTACTTTTATATATGAGCCGTTTATTTTGAAGGTGGCCTAAGTCCACTATAAATTACTGAATGAATAAGGAAAAATACTTAAATTGGGATAAAACTGTTACGAAAAAACTTAAATATTTTTGTGATTAATAATACATTTAGAATGATTGTGAAAACTTATTTAGTAAGATTTCGCTTCAAAATATTGTTGAAACTCAAGCTTTCTCATACAAAATTAAAACAACAAAACAACAAGTTTTCAACGAAAACTAATATCAAAATGTTTAAAATCCATATATATATATATATATATATATATGTATATATGTATATATATATATATATGTATATATATATATATATATATATATATATATATATATATATATATATAAAACTAGAAAATAAAATTATGTTTTTAATAAAAAAAAATTATTAGCTTTTATTGCAAATTAAAAGCAAATTCAATATCATCTTTCTCAAGGCGAATTCATACAAGGTGTGGGCCATAGAAAATAACTAGAGTCAAACTTTTTCAATTCGCTCAAAAAAAAAAAAAAAAAAAAATCTGTCTTCACACGTATAAATTAGATGTGAAAAAATTCTACTAACACATACAAAGAGTTCGGTTTTTTAAACAGCTGAGTTACATACTTTTATAGCAAGTTGGACTTCTAGTTGTTTTCTATGGTGCGGGCATCTCTACACAAATACAACAAGGCAAAAACAACATGTTTTTTGTTTTCTTTTTTTTTTTGGAAAGAGCATCACTGGCTTGTCAATGTATAGGTTATGCTATGATTAACACAAGGCAAAACTTTGACCAAAAACATTAATTTTTTCGGTTGTAATTATAATTTTCTTATTGATTCAAATTTTGTGGGGTTATATATGAAGTTAAACGTAGGTTAATTGCATAGGGAAAACCAAAAAAAAAAAAAAAACAATGATTTCTTTTTTTTAATTATTTTATTTTAGTAAAGAATAAGAAAACAAGCAGAAAAAAATTAAAAAAAAAAAAAAATGTAAATAAACTGATATTTAGTTGTTATAATTTACAGCGAATTCAAATCAGCTGTGTTCTTAACCTCAACTTCTATGAATTCGCCTTGTTCATCTTTACTTTATAAATGTATAATAAAAAGTGTGAACAATCATGTTTTCGTATCAGTTTTCATTTTAGAAAACTTCTTAAAATGATCAGTATGAATGTATTATAACTAGATTTTCTTAATGAAGGGACTTAGATCACTTTCAAAATAAACGGCAAATATAGATTACATAAATATTCGCTTTACTTTAATTTTAATATTTAAAATAATATAATAAAATTTGTATAAAATATTATTGCCAATATTTTATTTTTTCATTAGTAATCATTAACACAAAATTGTGACATTTTAATTTAATCCATTTTAAAAAGTTTCAATAACTTTTTTTCTGCTAAAAATCAATTTTAATTTATTATTAAATTGAAATAATAATTAAGGCGACAAGATAAATAATTTATAGCAAAAAAAAAAAAAAAAAAAAATAAAACAATTTATAAACTTAATTATACGGTTAAAATTATTGAAATTGTGAAACATTAAAAATAATGCTAGACAATTTATATTTAACCGTTTTTAATATTAATACTTTTTTTTCTCATGATTTTATTTTTTTTGTTTTACTATTTTTTTTTCTTTGTTTAATAACTGCCAATTCATAACAAATAACAATTTTATTTATTATAATTAAATATATTTAATTATTTAACAATTATGTTGAGTTTTCAGTTTATTTGTTGTTTATATGTGTGTGTTTGTGTCTGGGTATATAAATTTTGTATGTTGGTGTCTATGTATTAATGAGTATTTAAACAACAATTTTATTTTTATTTTTATGAATAATAATAATATTATTTTTGTTAACCAATATTTTTTGTTTGTATGTCTGTCTGACTGTTTCTCAATATTTATTTGTCTAAACCTAAAACCATTTCGTGTTAAAAATTTTTAATTTTTCCTTTGACAACAATACAACAATGTCTTTTTTATTAAAGTTATTTTGCCTTAATATTTTAAATATTTATCTAATACCAAGTTAACTTTAGTTTTTGTTATTTTTTAATTTAATTCATTATTTTAGGTTTTTGCTTACATTCATTTCTATACCTTTTCTCTACAAAATTTTCAATATTTTCCTTAAACAAATAAATTTTGTCATAAAACGAAAATTACTTTTTTTGAACATAAATTAAGAAAAATTGCTTTTTGTTGCGTTTTTTCCCAAATAAGAAAAAAAATATTTTATTTTTTTTTTTATTTAAAAATATTTTAACAATGTTTTGTGTTTTTGTTTTGTAATAAATTTTTTAATGATTTATTTCTATCGTTAAATGATCACAGTCAAAAAATGTTTTATTATAATTAATGTTGTTTTATTTAGTTTTTTGTTTTTTTTGTTTTATTTAATTTATTTTTTTTATTTAAAAACAATAAGTAGTTTGTTATATTTGAAAATTAATTTTAAGCTTTAACGAAAATAATATAATCAAAAAATCTAAAAATATTTATACACAATTTAATTATGTGAATTAAAAAAACTGTATTAACTTTTTAATCAGGCTTATTTAATTTACTTTTTTATATTTAAACTGATACAGTGTATTTGAATTTGTCTTTTAATTTACTTAAGTGCATTTAGTTAGTAATTTTTTATTAATTGTTTTTTTTTCTCTCAGGATTAATTTTATTATTTTAGGATGGATTAATTTCGAAAAAGGATTTTTTTTAATTTCTCGATTTTTATTTTAGTATTAAGTTTTAGTTTTTTTTAAGCATGTTTATAAAGCATGCTTAATTATACCATGATTTGCCAAAAATTAATTTTAGAAAAATAATAATTAGTTGATATAATTGATAAGACAATGTAAGTATACTGATTGGAAAATTATTATAAATTTGAAGGCTTTATTTGATTGTACTTAAAATTTTTCAAAATTCTAAAATTAGGATCATTTCAGTAAACACTCCCTTAATTTTATTTAGGAATGAAAAAAGGAATAATTAAGCTGGTTTGTTTTTAATTAAGGAAAATAAAAAACTATCATGAAAAGTAAACGAAGAAATAGTAGCTTTTAAATCTCTATATAATTTCTCACATCACACAGAGAAAAAAAATCATATATTCGATTTTTTTTTCATAAATATTATGAATCGAATATGACTTTTTTCCCAAACTTTTTTCATAAAAAATAAAATTTTGTTCATAGATATTATTATTATACTTAATGATAATTTTGCGAATTTTGCAAAAATGCTGATAAAATTTTAATTAAGTTTTATTAAATTTGATTCAAATTCTAAATAAACATTTTCCAATAAAAACTTGTTAAAATTTAAGGATTAGAAATTTGCCTAAATTTGCTGCCATTCTATAGCACATGCATCATTGTAATAAAAAACGCATCTGCCGTGTTCTTCTGCCACCAAAATGTGCCTAAAAATCATTAAAAATCAAAAATTCTGTAAGAAAAATTTCAAATATATGTACATTTATAAATTGAAAATATAAATGAAAATTTAAACAAATTGTTTAAGTTTTCTTAACATTCATTTCAAAAAATGTAAAAAAGTGTTAGAATTTAAGATATTATTCTTAATTATGAACTAAAATCAATGAAAGCAAATTCTTATACTTATTTAGTTCATTTAGAATAACGGTTAGGTATTTATTTACTATCTTTTCTTTGATTGTTGGTAACTTAAAAAATCGTTGAGGTACTTTTTCAAAAAAGCTTTATATATTGTCCTTTTTTACATATTTTTTTTCTCTTGATTTTTTGTGAGTGCAAACTCCTTGACATTCCTTTTGTGATTTTGTAAAAAAAAATTCATTTGGAAGGTCCATATATTTTAGATCTTTGTAGGTAGTTAAGTCGAAATAGCTGTGTGCGCCTTTTTAAGAATTGTTCGACTGATACTACTTAAAGACGGTTATGAGTTTTTTGAAAAAAAAAAACATATATATGGAGACCCCATACGGGTTATGGACTTTATTCCTTGACAAATCTGCCAGAAATTGCTTCTGTATATACATGAAATCAAATTGGTTCTAGTTAAAAGCGAAATATCGTCGTTATAATTTACTTTTTTTTACAATGAATATTGTAAAAGGTTTGCACAGAAAAAGTTTTTCGAATCGGATGAAGACAGGTTGTAGACAAATTGAGAAAAATTACCAATTAGAAAAAGTACTATTTTTTCAGAAATGTTGTAAGCATCAATTTTTTAAAAATAAAAATTAAAAAAATAGAAAATAACTTATTTCTATTTTCGAAAAAAAATAATGGTTATCAAAAATTGTAATAACTAAAAAACAAGTCTTCAAAAATTTTTAAAAGTAGCAACTTTCCCGTTTTTTGCAAAAAGTATGATTAAAAAAAAATAAGAAAATTGATTTTTAAAATTATACAAAATTTAAAAATAGCATCAATTTTTTGAAAAGTAGATATTCAAATAATATACCAAAAAATTAAAAAAAAAAATTAATTCGGAAAGAGAATATATATTAAAAAACGTATACAATTTTGAAAAGAAATAAAATTTTGCTAAAAACAGGAAGTCTTTAAGAAAAAATGATGATCTTTTAAAAAAAGTTAAAATTCATAAATTTTATAAAATTTTTAAAAATTAACTTTTTTTCAATCTTTATTTTTTAATCAAACAAACTTTTGGTCAAAGTACTAATTGAAAATATTCTGATTTTTAATAAAAGTATGAAAATGCCACGTTCTTTAAAAAGTACCAGTATAAAAAGGTACACATTTTGCGAAAAAGCAAGATTTTTTTTATAAAAATTACGATTTTCAAAAAGTATAAAAATTTTCCAAAACATACCAAATTTTTAAAAAGTAAAAAAAGTATATATATATATATATATATATATATATATATATATATATATATAAATATATATATATATAAATGTATATATATATATATATATATATATATATATATATATCTATATATATATATATATATATATATTTTCTAAATTTCAAAAAATACAATTTATTTTTAAATAAACTACTAATTTTATGAAAAAAAAAAAAATAATAAAAATCGGAAAAATTACATAAAAGTGTTAATTTAAAATAACTACTATAAATTTCTAAAAAGTACCATTTTTTTTAAGAATTATACATTTTCAAAAAAAGTACACATTTTTATAGAAATACCAAAAAATCTGCCAAATTTTCCAAAAGAGTACATAATTTAAAAATAAAAAGTAAAAAAATGCTCCCTAAAAAAGTCACATTTTTAAAAAGTTTAATTTTTCAAAAAAGTTGAAAGTTATAAAAGAAGTACAAAATTTTCAAAATATTGAAAGCGAATACATATTTTCCAAAAAATAAATGTAAAAAAAGGAAAATACATTTTTGAAAATGTGTGTGCGAGTACTTTTCAGAAAAGTACTCGTACACACAGAAAAAATATTAGTTGAAAAATGATTACTACTCGTATTATAAAAATTCAAGCAAAATAAACAAAATTATATCTCAGTTATTAGAGTTATGTTAACCTAGGAGATTTTCTATATATTTGTAGCAATATTAATATTCCTACAATTGAATATATATTCTTACCAGTGTTGCCAGGAGCCCAAAAAGAGGCTGAAAAAGGTAAAAAAACTCAATGTCCCAGAAATAAGGCCAGAGAAAAGTTAATTTTTTTTCTTTAAATTTTAAGGCTTATATTTTTTCGTTCTCATTAGTTTTTTTATATTTTTTAAAGATATTGTAATAAATTTATAAAGAAAACACAGAAAAGCTGTCAGTAAAATGAATTATATGAAAATTCGCCCCAAAAAATTCCCATAAAAATGTGGGTTATATCTCATATGAAAAATTACCTAAAGTTTTGAAATGATTTTTCGATATTTTTGAACTATGATTCCTTTTTGATTAAGCGTTTTTAAATTTTTGGGTTGTTTTTTGTTTTTACAAGAATTTGCTAAAATTATGTTTATAAATAGATTTAGTAATTTCATCAAATCAGTTATCAGTATTTTAATATATTAGTTTTTTTTTTGATCTGGATAATGAAGCGCCGCAGGCGAAAATTTTTTGCTTAATATAAAAAATATAGATTTTTTTGTACACCTAAATGCTTAAATAGTGATTCTGTAAAAACAAAAATTAGCAATAGTGTCATTGTTGAAATAGTAACATTTTAGCCTTTTTAAGGCAAAAATAAGGCAATGAAACGAAAACGAAACTTTTGAAGCTAAGACCAAAATAAAATGCCGAGATTTAACCTTAAAAAGACTAAACTGGCAATACTGATTCCCACAAAAGCAATAACGTTAGCCTGACCAATTAATTGATAATTTACCAATTCGGATGAAGTGACCAAATTTAATTCTTTTAAGAGTACTTAAATATCACGTATTTTAGTAGCTGGAACTAAAACTCTACTTTCAGTTCCAGTTCCAGTTTCTAATATTTAAAAAAATTCGGTTATGATTAAGATGAGCATTCAGTTTCCACAAAAGATAAGTTATTTTTTTTAATTAATAAAAAGAGAATAATATTTTAATACAAAAAATTTAAATAAAAGGAAAACGAAAAAAAAATTCTCAGAAGGAAATTCAAAATGCAAAAATATGGGTAAATAAATACATGAGCATTTAAATATTTTTATATAAAAGGATGGTAAGTTCTTATCACAATTGAAAAACTATAATTTACTTAATTAATTTATATATTTCGGTAGAAATTTGCCCTGTAATCTCAGAACTTTGGGATTTGGATATTTGGTGTTATTATATTGTGCTATCTCATTGAACATAGTTTGAATTTAATGAAAGCTCCATGGATAGGTATCTGCTGCTATTGTGAGGACACGTATAGCTTCTCATACTCTAACTATTATATCTCATTTAAACGTTGAAGAATTTTTATTTTCTTGGATCTTTTTGTCATTATCTGTCTATAATTCTCCTCCCCAATATTCTGCGTAAACGAAACACCAAAAATTTCATTCATACACCAAATAAGCGCAATAGTTCAATGTTTAAATATTTAAAATATGAACAATTATAATAATAAAAATAATAACGTAATAATCTTTTGACAACTATGTAAATAAATTGTTGTTTTATTTTTAGGAACCAAATTAGTAGTTTTAAATTCAGTTATTTTTAGTGACATCTTCGTTTCTGCTAACCGAATTAATTTAAAATCGGTCGCTTTTATACTATTATTGAAGTGTTACCGTGCGAAATGTTCAGAAATTGTAACTGAATTGTGGGTTAGTACATAGTATGGACAAAATTCGTTTATTATAACATATCAGTTTTCTCAGTGCAGCAAATTGTCATAAAAGGTATCAATTTTAAATAAAATATAAAATTTCCAAAGAACGTGTGTAAAAATTTTCCAAAAAAAAAAAGATACCAATTTCAAAAAAGTGCTTTTAAAAAAGTGCATTATTTGGCAAAAGTACTAAATTTTTTAGAGATAATATTTTTAAAAGAAAATAAACTTTTTTTGCGTTGTTGGATAACAAATTGTATTCACAATGCTGAAATTAAAGCAGCGTTTATTTCTCTGGTCTTTCAGCTGTCTTATACTGTACTTGTCGAATCGAAATGGTGTTCCCTGATTTATTACAGCTGCCACAGCTAATAATTTAGTATGTATTTGACAACTTATTAAACAGCCCTCTTTTGCAATTGAGTTTTCTTAGTTCTAGTTCTGTATTATTTTATCTTTCGCCAAATCCTATTATTAATCTTTTGGTTGCTTGATATGGATCGACAAAGAAAACATAAAATATATTATAAGCATTCCTGCGAACTGATTAGGTAATTTTGTAAACAAAATTCCAGAGAACTATCTGATAAATGGCTATTCCCTTGTAATTACTAATAATTTAATTGCACGTAAATATATTTGTTACTAATTTAAAAGATAATAAATAATTACTAGTAGTTAGTTTATCATGTTATAACATTATATATATACGTTCAGTAAACGATACTGTCAAAGACTGAAAATAGCAATCATACGCTATGTAGTCTAACATTTCATTTATTCAAGAAAATATTATTTAAAATTGCTAAAATTAAATTTTCAAAAATTACTAATAATTTAATTGCACGTAAATATATTTGTTACTAATTTAAAAGATAATAAATAATTACTAGTAGTTAGTTTATTATGTTATAACATTATATATACGTTCAGTAAACGATACTGTCAAAGACTGAAAATAGCAATCATACGCTATGTAGTCTAACATTTCATTTATTCAAGAAAATATTATTTAAAATTGCTAAAATTAAATTTTCAAAAATTTTTGTAATTAAATATTTTTATAAATTTCCAATCAGTATATTTTATTATTATCTCTTAATTTTTAATTTAATATTAATTTTGTTATCATTTTTTCGCATTATAATTGTATACATATATATATATTTTTTTTGTTAATAATCCTGTTTAATTACACTTAATTAATTTTATTTATCTATTTTGTTTTAGTTAATGTATTTACTAAAATATCTATTTATATATGTATGTATGTATCTAAAGTATTTATCTAAGTTTCAGCAGTACAAAAATTATTCATTGCATTTATATATATTTATTTTTTATTATTTTTTTTCTTACTTTTTTTTCTTAATTTTATATAATTTGTTTTTATATAATAAATTTTCATACAAATTGTTACTAAGCTAATTAAATTATGTTATCATTGGTTTGTTTGGTTGTTTGTTTTAAAAACTATTAATGTATGATGTTGTTTATGCGTTACATATCTTTATTAAATTTAATAAAAATATGTTTTAATATGTTATTATACTTAAAATACTAAATTTATATTAATTCAATTTGCTAACAGTATTATATCTTTCTTTAATTATTATGTTTTTTTTTTGTTTTGTGGGGGGGGGGGGGAAGGGGAGGGGTTTTCATTATTTCATATTAAACTTAAAACTAAATAATTTATGTCTTTTTATGTTAAATTATATTTAAACTTATAACAACTACTGTGTGTTTTTTTATTTTTGTTTTAATTTTTTATTCTAAATTTAATCAATCTTAGGAATTATTCAGTTGGATCAATAATTTAATTTAATTATTTAAATTTTCTTTTATTATTTTTATTATTTTAAGTTGTTTTTTTTCTGTTGTTTTCTTCATTTTGTTATTATAGTTCAGCTTATCTTTAATCTATATTATTTTTATTGTGGCAGTTGCCTTTTCATTTCATTTTCTGTTCAGTTTCAGTTTTTTTCCCATTTTTTTCGTTTTGTTTCATTTCCTACTTTTTCCATGTTAAAGTTTCTTTTTTCTTTATTTTCTATTTATCTTTAATTTACTAAATTCACATCTAAATGTATATGTAATTATATATTTATTTTATTGTTTATATTGGTATGTAAGTATGTTGAGGTTTGGAGTCTTAAGGTCAGGTTTCATGAGATTATAATAAACTCGAAAAATTTTATATAAAAAAATACAGCTTGAATTTTGTTTTTGTTCATAATATATTTCTTAAATTAATTTTTATACTCCATCTTAAAATTTTTAAAAATTTTCTTAAGCAAAATCGGGGGGATTATGGAGATATATTTTGAGTTTTTGTGAAAAAAATAGAAAACCGATTTTTTGCCTGATCTAGGAATACCACTCAAACAATGCGTATTGATGAGCTGAATACAGGAAAAAATATTGAAAATCGAATGCATTCTATATGCCTTCCTAGACTGCCTGATTCCCATGAAACTATGAGTTATTCTGGATAAAGACCGCTAAATTATTCAGCAATTTATCGTAGGGAATCTCAAGATTTTGAAAAAAAAACATTCGCCAAGATGAAACCTTTTAAAAGTAATGTTGGATTTGCAATGTCCTGTTCAACACCAGAGATTAAAATATGTAGAAAGACATTTTATCATATGAGGGATATGCAGAAAAGCTCTCTGTTCATGACGCAGGTAAAATCGCAAGTAAAGGATTAGTTGAGGTAATTTTAAACTATTTCTTGGTCCACTATTTGCTGACTTGGTGTGAGATATATTGGAAATTTGCGATTATCCATATTTGAAAGATTTTAATAAATAAATGTAGAATTTTGGTCCAATTTGGAATAATTTGCGATTTTGTCACTTATTCTCACTTCCTAATAAGGACACACATTTAACTATATATTATACAGAGATTTTTAGCTTCATCTAAAAGCTATTTAAGATATTTATAAGTGAAAGTTATCTACAAAATTTTGAGTTTACTGTCTTGGAATGACCTAGTTATGGGCAAAAAGAAATGTTAATATTTCAGGAATCAAAATTACTCTAATTGGATTTTTGACATTGTTTAACCTTTTTACTATAACAACACAACGCCAAACATAACCAAATATTTTTATTACTATATTTCATAATCATTAAACAATTTTAGTTTCTCCAAGCTATATTATAATATGATAATATCTCTACATGCCATCACTTTTAAATTATTTGTAAAATACAGGCAAACATTTTACCGAAACAAAACTTTAGTTTCAAGATATTTTTTTTAAGAGTAAATATGTCTCAAATCTTCCATTTTTATGACCAACATATAAAATTGGGCCATCATGTTCGCTATAATTTATTATTAAAATTTGTTTAGTATTTTGGGCTCATTTTTGTTCATCATCATTACTGTAAAAATATATGAACTCTTTTAGGATAAATTATTTTTATTTGCTTTTTTATGAGGCCACTCCTGAATACATACATACATGGATGTGACTTTCAAATTCTTTTTAAACGATACCACATTTTCTATGCATTGTTTTTGGACAAGATGCACAAATTTTGAAAGAAAAAACTAAAAAAATACCGTTTTTAAAAACGATCCAGCTCACGAACATTCATAGGTAGAACCAAAATATTTTGGTAAACTTCATAAAACATACTAAGGATAACAGAAGCATTTTTTCCAATGAGTCGCCTTAACATTTATATATTCAATATAAATATATTTTGAAAAAGTAATTGGGTTTGTCATATTCTGGGTCCCGGTAACATTTTGAGTCGATCTATTCATGGCCGTCCGCCTGTCTGTCGAAAACAGGATAGAGCTCGGAGCGGATCACCTAAGGGGAAAAAGTTTTGTATAAATATTTTTCTCATAAAAGGTTCGCTTGGTATTGAAAATGAGCAAAATCGGTTCACAAACAAAAAGTTATAGGCCAAATATCCGGTCACTGTTTTACATATATGTTTATATAAATCAAAAATATTTTATTTTTAATTGAGAATAGAGAGAGAGAGAGGTAGGGTTTGGATGAAAGCTGATAAGATGAAATGAGATTATCCGAAGAGAAAACGGAAAGTTACTTGATGTGAGTTGAACAGAATTGACATATAATAAAAAAATTTCTGCACAAAACGAGTTGAAGTTTTAAAATTACGTATTTTTTAAATCTTGTACTATTGAATTTTGTTAATATTTTTAGAAGAAAACTATAGTCTAAAATATAAGTCCAAATGTAAAGTATAAGTTGCCACACCCAGTTTTTAGCCCAATTTCAGTAAAAATCAATTTTGTTACTTTACTGATGCTACATAAGGAAAAAAAATATTTTATATTATAAAACCTAATCTGAGCCTCTTTTTTTATCCACTTTAATTATACTTTGATTTTTCTTACACCGTCATCAAAGTTTTATAAATTTTTAAATTTGCTTACTAAGAAACAAACAATGCTTTCTTTAAATAAGTAGGTGTGGCATCCACTCAGTATTTCCTTCAAGAACATACATATGTGACATATTTCATTTTAATCAATATTATGACAAAAAAGGGAGTGGCATTCAGCAAAAATATAGTACAATAATGCCAGTAGTCTATAAAATAAAACAAGTAAGAAAGAAAGCCCGTCCATATGATACCCCACATCATTGTGCATGTCCATCAAAATTGGTAGAGGGGTTTTATATTGAATATGTAGGCAATTGGGGACCGATAATTTTACTAAGTGTAAAATAAAATATACGAATACAGAATATTACGTAAATACTGACATTTATATGAATTTAGGGTGATTCCCGAAAGTGTGCTTATATGGGAGCTATGGTAAATTATGTAGCGATCCTCATAAAATTTGTCGCTATGATTTCTATATATTAACATGTGCATGTTTTCGAAACAGGGTTTTATATGGGAGATATGATCAATTGCAGACCGATCTTCATGAAATTTAGCACAAAGATTGATACAAAACTTACTTATACCGAATTTCTTTAAAATATTGGAATATTTAAGCCATTTATGATCGTTAAACCCTCATTCCGTGGAGGAAATTTGTATCGGTGCTAGGTGAAATAATGAACCGATAATATCCAATTTCATGAAGATCCATCCATAATTGACCATAGCTCCCATATAAACCATTCTTAAACCACTTTAACTTGCACAAATCACATACACATGTTAGTATCAAGTTTATATAAAACAAATAAGTTTTATATAAGTAGAAATCACAGTGATAAATTTTACGAGGATCGCTCCATAATTTACCATAGCTTCCATATAAGCCCACTTTCGGGAGTCACTTCAAAGTGCATAAATTCTTGTAAATGTTAGTATTAACGTAATATTCTGTATTCGTATATTTTATTTTACATTTAGTAAAAGTATCGGTCCGTTATTGTTCACATGGACATATAAAATGGTGTGGGGTATCATATGATCGGACTTGACCGACTATAACTTTCTTACTTGTTGTTTACTTATATTATTGTCTTTGTACGGGGGCTGCCGATCCTAAAAATTAACTTAAACTGTATAACATAAGAAGTTAATTTGTCTCCCGAAATCTTATGAATTTTGCTGTCATAGTTCTTTATATATACGAAGAGTAATATTTTTTATATGGGGGATAACAATCCCCCCGAAACTTAATCCACCTGTCCTATTTTTATCTTAGCTATAGACGTTATGTTATTCATACAAAATTATAAGACTTTTGATATAATAATTCTTAAGATATACGATATTAATGACTTTTGCTCTAAGAGTATTTAAGTTATCCGGTAATTTGTATGGGGTATACTATTCCCCCTTGTAGTATCCTTTTCGTTTTCATCTCAATTATAAGGGAAAATAAGGAAGTTTTTTTTTTTGAAATTCTAAGGCTTTTGGAGAAATAGTTCTTAAGTTATGCGATAATTAATATTTTTTTTCTGGGGTATCATTCCCCATACTCTTATCGAAAATAATAATGCCTATTTTAATTCTCGAACCACAATAATTATCATTTATAATATTCTATTTTCAGTTACGACCATATGTTCCAATCCTAATAAGTTTCTCTTAGAAGACGGTGACTAAGGTATAAACAAACACAATTATATATATATATATATATAAGTCACTACAGCTACATTTTTTTTCTCTGCGTGTATAAAGTTTTTTAAGCCAAATTTCAAAGGTCATATTTAGACATATAAAATTAAAACCATTATATCTCAAAAAACGTTGACATTATAATTTTAAGATGGACGCTCATTTAGTTTAGAAGTTATGGACCAAAATAAAATCAAATTACTAATAACTTATGAACTATATACAATAATATTTAATTTTAGAGTCACTTTAAAGATAAAGATATTCCTTTAAACATGATGTATAGTATGTTAATTTAATTCAAAAATTCAGAGATCAAAATTACACTTATAAATATTAAAGCAATATATCTACAAAAATTATTGAAATTCTTTAAAAGTTATGTAATGTTAACACAACTCTTCTCCATACTCGTGCAAAATTTCATGTTGGACACTCTTTTAGTTTAGATGTTATGTAACAGAATATAAAATAAAATCAAATTTTTGTATATAATTTTTATTTTTTTTAATATAAGCTCATATAGAACATATTTTGGAATTAATTTTTGTAAATATTTCAAATTTTGCACACAAAATAATTGCGTTTTTTTTCCATAATTTTCTTCATTACACTTAAACCAAAAAGGTCTAACTTGAATTTTGGTACTAGTATAGAATAGAGTTAAGAATTATAAAATAGCGTTTTTCTTTTTAGATATTCAGCTTTGATCATTGAACTTTCGAAGTAAATAAATTTTATACATGTAATTTTAAAGGCAATATCTTTTTCTATTAAATGAAATAAAAATAAAATTCTACAATGTATAGCTTAGAAATTGTGAGCAATATAATATAAACTCTTGGAAAAATTCGACAGTTTTTTCATTTTTAAAATGTCATATTTTTAGACCAGAAAGTGTCTTCAATCTGAAAGTTTGTGATTTAGGCAACACTTGCAATAGATAATATCTGTAGCAAATTTCATTAAAATCGGAAATATAAAATTCGAAAATGCTTGTTTTCTGTCTGCTTTGATATGGAATCACTTTGTATCCTTATTTATCATCTTCAAAATATTTTCTTGTAGGTTTTTTTTTTTTTTTAACTGGAAGCAAAAATTACATTTTTGTTATTTTGTTTTTGAGAATAGAGAAAAGGGGATTTATTTTTAACAAAACAGAGAATTTTTTTACAAATTTTAGATGGCATCAATGTGAAGGGTATAAAAACTATAATTCAAACTAAAACTAACTCTATTGTAATGAATGTAAAAGAATATACATCGTATATTAATTAAATTTCTAAACTATCAGTTTTCAAAGTGAGTTTTAATATACTATTTCATGAAACATAACCTTAATTTTATTATTTTATTTATATGGTTGTTTGGATACTTCATTTACATATACATAGTTATTATAATTTTATTTCCCGTTACATTTTATAAATGTAAGAGAGGTAAATAATAATTTCTTTTCTTTAATAAGGGGGGAATAATTTCTCCTAAATAGTTTTCTTGTTTTGTTTCTCTTTTTCAGTTATTTACTCTTGTTTTATGTATTATATACAAAAATACCAATGTGTATAATATTGGATGTGTGTATGGTAATCCCAGCAGTTTTTTCGTTAATTCGTGTATTCACCTAGCACACTTAAATGTGTACATTTTTCCTCATTACCCATTTTGTGAACGATTTTTAAACAAACTAAAATTTTACCGACCCTTTGTAAGCGTGGAGGTGGTGATTGACACTTTACTGACCCTATGCAGTAAACGGAAAGAAGTCGAAAAGAAGATAACACAAAATTTTTACTAAATCATTATAAGCAATAAAATGATTGTGTGTGTACAAAAGTGTCAATTAGTTGCCGTGGATGTGATTTTGCGTGCAAAAATGTGACACCACGTAGTCGTGGAGGTGGCAGTAGACTTTCTCCTAGGCCCTTGTTAAAGTGACTAGTCATGTAGTTAATAAAGTTAAGTGCCTGTTAAATATCTAGTTCGGGACAGTCACCTGAAACTGCTGGGATACATTACTGCTGTTGTTGTTTATACAAATATGAATGTATGTATATAAATACCTATGTATATGTATGCGTATACTTATAAACATGTTTATGATTAAACATGATGATTTCATACATTTATTCATTATATTTATGTAAGTATATAAAATGAATTTATTCCTGTTTATTATTTATTTAATATTTTTATGATAATTTCCACATTTTCTCCTTTTTCTGGTTGGTACATACATTTGTTTGATTTCTGCTTTTCTGTTTTCTTTGTTGATTTCTACGTCTTCTCATTTATTTATTTATTTATTTTGTTTGTTTATTCTTTTGTTCGTTTATTTACTAATATTTATTTACTTTTTTTCTTTTATTATTTATATAATTATATTTGTTTTTTATATTTATGTTTGTATGTTAATATATATATATACGAGTATGTGTTTATATATATGTATGTATGTATTTATGTATATTATGTATGTTTTTATATTTAATTTTTATTATTTTAATTATTATGTTATTTTGTTGTTTTTGTTTTGATTGACACTATGATGGAAGAACAAATAGATTATCCGTAGTTGTAGTAGTAGTTGTTGTAGTAGTACTAGTAGTTTTAGTTGTAGTTGTTGTTATTTCTGTTGTTAGAATATTAACTTCAGCTATTGTTGACATGGTAGTTGATGTTGTTGTTAATTTTGTCAACGCATTAGCTGATGTTGGTGCTTTTGTTGCATTTCTTGTTGTATTAAGCTCAACTTGTGTTGTTATTAGCTTTTGCTAAAAATCGCTACTTGTCGATGGATTACCTAAATTGCTCTCCACCGTGTCATCCTTGTGTCAGAGTGGTGGTTTATAAACTTCAATGGCCGGCGTCAGCATGTCAACTCTCGTTGATATTGAAGTATCGCTGCAAAAAGGAAATTAAATAAAATAAAATCATATTAAATTCGATGCTAAAATAATGAAGAAAAGTGTAGAAGAGTACTTAAAATAATTTAATATTATGTGTAAAACAATTTTTTTTAATTTTACTTAAATATTGAAATTGTAGTTAAAAAAAAAAAAAAAAAAAATAAAAAATTAATTTTAAATTAAAATTTTTATTAAACATGTCTTATCATCGCAAGTTATTTCTGCATTAATCTTTTGTTTGTATAATTTTATTTTTTTCCTTCACGAAAAAAAATTTTTTAAAATGTGTTTTTATAACTTTCACCACAGATGTAAGGGGTGCATAGAAATTATGCACATAGATATTCGTCTGTCCGTCTGTCGGTTGAAATGGTGTTCAAAATGGTGCTAAAAAGTTTAGTACTTTTCCAGAATTTTCTATTGAAACTCGGAGAAATCGGTTTAAAAATAGCGGAGATATTTCTGAAGCTCCTATATAAGCTAAGAAATTCGTTTTTGCAAGACAAAATCGGAATATATTTCCTGAATTTGTCTGCTGAAGAAATGAATTCTGTCGGTCTATTAGTTACTGATATATCGGCCAAAACTAAATTTTAACCGATATCCAAGTCCTAAATAAGCTAAGGACTTGGTTCTTATATAGATCGATCACAAATAAACAAGTGAGTTATTGGCAAATCTGTTATTTTTTTATTTCTTTAATGTCTACTGAAAACAACTATAAGAGTTTCACGGGTACTGAAAAACAACAACAACAATAAGCTAAGGCATATTTGGTTTTTCCAATTTTTTGAAGCACCTATGTAAGCTAAAGACTTTGTTCTTTCACAGAAAAATCGGAATTTTTTCAAGAATTTTTTTTGTTGAAAAAATTAACTAAGTAGATTCAGTAATACCGAGTTATAGGTCTAAATGCGTCACTATATTTTTTGGAGCTCCTTTATAACCTCTAAATAAATAAATAAATCTATTAGAAATATTTTTGCCAATTTCGATTTTTTAAATCAATCAAATCGGTCTGAAAACGGTGAGAAAATTTATATTTTCTTTGTGTGTAGACTACCTCTCCCCCTGGACCTATACGTCCTATTTTCTTGTCATCAATACGATATGATAGGATAAAGGTTCCCATGAAATTTGAGGTCTCTCACTGTACCATTTCCTTATATATGCCATAATGAATATTTGATTTATTCGAGGGTACTACACCTCCCGCTCCGATCCGTTTTCATTCATTTGGACATACAATATGGACATGACTTCCGATCAACATCCAACTAATCTGTAATACTCTACATTGCGATCATTATCTGTGCGCTAAATTTCATGTAAATAGCTTCAATAGTAACGTGTAAAATTTAAAAAAAAATGTGGTTGTGACATCCAATCGAAATCTAACAAAGCCTATGGTACTATCTGTGTATCAAATTTTGTGGAAATTGGTTCAGCCGTTTAGACTTGATTGATAGACAAACAAACAAATTTACATCTCAAGGACTTATATAATCTTGATTCTATTTCAACTTTATATGACTATGCAAATTATTTAAATTTTTTGTGTTTACAATGATATAGCATAGGTAAATATATTTGTAACCTAAAAATGTATTTCGTTTTCATTCAATATACCTCAACATGAGTGAAGGGTATATTAGATTCAGCACTGCCAAATATATCACTCTAAATTGTTTTTAAATAAAATTAATTTGTTTGTATAAATTTGTTAAATTTATATCCATTTAACTTAGAAACACTCCCTATTTCTCTGGCTCGTGCTATATGCTCTTTTAAATAACATAAACAAAACAAAATAAATGGAAACTTCTAAAAGATCGTTAAAGTTTCCGAAAAAAATAAACAAAATAAAATTAAACTATCAGCAAAAGAAAAAGAGCAAAAAAATTATTTTACAAAAAAAAAGCAACAACAAAACCATAAATGACTTATAAATCAAACATGAATTCTGCAGGGCATTTTCTAAGTGTATGTCGGTTTTATTTATACTTATTACTCAATACACAGTGGGGCAGAATCAAAAATTTTTTGAAATAAATCTGTAACTTCTAATCGGCTAATTAATTTTACATAAAATTTCACCAAGGCGTATCAGAGGAGAGTAAAATTGCAAGTTTGGAAGAGGTACCTTACATTATCATCAGAAGCGGAGCCATGGTACCTTCGACACGGAAAATTTTTAATTGCTAGCCAATTTTTTTTCTTTCCTAATTTCAAAGATTTTATCATATTAAAGCTCTTAATGAGACCTATGTAAATAATATTTGATATGCTATGTATCCCTACCAGTTTCAAGGTGATTTGCATTTGAAATTTCAAGTGTCTTAATTTCGAGTGATCTCGGTCCAGTTTTTTTCCATATATATTCCAACAGTTTCAACCAATTTAGATAGATCTTTCTGAAATTAGTTAAATAACAAAATAATCTATCGAATAAAAAATCTGAAGTCGATATCTTTTCTGACTTCAAGAATGGACGATTCTGAATTCGAAAATTGCAAAATTTTGATTCTTTTTTTGCCGAAAAAGTGTGTACACTCTTTTTTGTCTGAATTAAAATTTTCTTTAAAACATATGATGATTTTATACTTTTCTGAAAGTTATCATCACGCAAATGATTTAAAAATTGTAAACAAGCCCAATAACCCAATAGAGCTAAGTATAGATCCGGTCGAATTTGATCTATTTTTTATCGGTATTTTTTTTTTGGCACATATATTCTAAAATCCCTAAGCTTAAATCTACAAAGGAAGTGCAGTTTTGGAAACTCTGATGTGTTCCAAAGAGTTTGCCAAGTACTTTTTCCAGACCTGCAATGAATGTGGACTTTATGAGCAAAAATCGAATTTTTGGGATTTTCATGTTTTTTTTCTGGAAATAGTGCCATTCTTTTTACCAAAATCTGAAATTCTTTTACACATCATCTTTTAAAATGATAAAGTTAACAATCACTGAAAATTTCGTCAGAATATCTTAACTAACAAAGATTTTATTACGGATACAATATTTATAGTTTCTCCAAAAACCAAATTTTTACAAAAAAAAATTATTTTAATTTAAAAAATCATAATAACTATAAACTCATTTTTTTTTCAAATAAATATACAAAAAGACTGAAGCTTATATCTTTTATAGGACCAAAACTACGCTATTTTAAAAATTGTACACTCTTCTGCTACACCTTAGCGAAATTTTATGTAAATCCAACCAGCAGATTACAACTTATAGACCTATTTCCAAAAATGTTAGGCTCTGCCCTGCTGTGCAATGTAATCCAATGTTATTTTTATTGTTTTTCACCAAAAAAAAAAAAAAAAAACATTTTTATGCTAGTAACTTTTTCAAAAGAACATTTTGATTGATTAGCTTCGCGTGACCGTTGTTAATATGAATATGATTGTGTATGTGTGTGTAATAAAAAATTCTCCAAAGATGTTTTCTTTTCTTGCTCTAGGTTTTGCGAACGCATCAAAACAATAACATCAAAATTTGTCCATCAAATCAAAAAAAGTTAAAAAAAGGAAAGTTCAATTTTTGAGCAGGAAATAAATGATGGATTGATATCTGCAATGTACTCACACATACATAAATACCTAGAAAGTACATAAAGAAAGAAGTCATATACATTTATAGTAGTTTTTACCCCAATGCTGAAAAGTTATTTCTCTGTTTTGGGGTTCTTTTGGTAAGAAGAATGTTGGGAGAGGCTATAGAGTTTGGGTACTATTTTAAACGTTTCTAAAAGGTATTTTGTTGATGTAAAGGAAACAATATTGTTTCGAATATTTTTTAAGCAGCATACAGACCAATTTTTAATGAAAAGGAAAGATATAGTCGGTCAAGACCGACTACGTGATACCCTACAACACTGAGTACTAACATAAAAATTCGGAATAGGGACTTATATTACACCTGTGGCCAATTTTACTAAATATAAAGTAAAATATGCAAATACAGAATAATGCGTTGATACTAACATCTAAATGATTTTATTCACTTTAGGGCGACTCCTGGAAGTGGGTTTATATTGGAGCTATGGGAAATTATAGACCGATTTTCACAAAATTTGGCAAAGTTGTTTCTACTTACATAAAACTTACTTGTGTCGAATATTGATGCTAAAATTCGTATGGGATTTATGCATGTTAAAGTGATTTGCGGTAGAGGGGTTTATATGGGAGCTATGGTCAATTGTGGACCGATCTTCATAATTTGGTACAAAGATTGATACTTATACAAAACTTCTTTGCAACAAATTTCATTAAAATATGATTATTTTTAAGGCATTTTTGAGTGTTTCTATTCTGGAGAGACATTTGTATTAGGGCTGGGTGAAATAATGGACCAATCACAATCAATTTCAATAGGACAAAAGACCTTGTAAATTGTGCAAAATTTCATTGAATTTTCATTAAAATTGCGACCCGTACTTTGTGCACAAAGTTTACACGAACAGCCAGCTAGACGGACGGACATCGTTAGATCGATTTATAAAATGATTCTGAGTCGATGGGTATTCTTTAAGGTGTATGTTGGATAACTATTTCTATGCGTTACAAAAATGAGCACAAACGCATATTACCCCAACCACCTATGGTGGTGTAGGGTATAAATAGTAACAGCTGTGGATATTTAATTTAAAATATTCTTTGTTTTTAGTTTAGAATTCCCTAAGGAATCTGAAATGTTTTATAATTTTTTACAAATATTTTTTCACAAAAAGCAAAGTGATAAAAAATTTATACTATAAAAACTAAATTTTAAATTTATTTCATTTTTAAATATATCCTAAGTTTTTGTACAAAAAATATATGTGTTCTTTTTTTAATAGATATTAAAAATAAGCATTTTTTTAAATTAATAATTTTGTATTTTAAATGTAGACATATTTGAGGTGGGTTGAAAATTTTTTTTTATTAAGTCGGTGCATACTAATCAATAACATTTTTTTTTTTATTGAATCAGCACATATTTTTGTTGAATAAAGATTTGATTTCAAAAACTTTATTTAATAAGTATTTAAATATACTTAACAAATCAAATATTTGAATTAATCACTTTTTTCAATTTAGCCAAATTTTCCTATAAAAATAATATAGGTCTCAATGACCCACTTTATTGATTCTGTAATTTTGTTTATTGACTGAAATTAGAAAATGCTGTCAATTAACATACTTTTTTTCTATTGATTCTGTATTTTCGTTTATTGATTGATAACAGGAAAGTAGACTAAATAAATACATTTAATTTTTTCATCAATACCGTAAAAAACGTCATCATAGAAAATTTATACGATTTTTTGTTTGAATCCGCGATTTTTGTATTCAAATAACAAAATTATTTTTTTCTGTTTTAGCATTGTTTAAATTCGTTAAAAATTTGCAAATATATTATTTAAAATTCATGTTATATTCAAATGTTATTATTTTCATTAATCTGTATTCGAGTACAAATAAATTTATTCTAAAATACAAAAATCATCAAGGATTACTTTTTGCCGAAATCCGCAAAATTTTAATTTAAGTTACGTCGAATTTATAAGAGATATCGATCTAATTCTTTCTATGTTTACTTTCTGTGGCATTGTCTATAAAACAATATGGTTTTATCCTAACTTCCTTTCAAATCTGTTAATAAAATTTTGAGAAAATTAAAATGGGTATTTTGAAATAGCTCACAGTGGTTCTAAAACGCGTTTTTTTTTAATAATTCTACAACTTGTGAACCATTGGAAATACCTCATTGAAATTTCAAAAGGCCAAATTTGTCATATCGGATATTAAGTTTAAAAAAAAAAAATCGCTAAAAATTGATTTATGATTTGGCAAATCCTTATAAATCGCTACAAAAATGCCCTTACATTTATAGGTTATCTATTTTAGTTCAAGAGATATTTGGGTCGAAATAAATTTTTCACCTACTTTAAATACGATAAAATTTCTTCAAAAAATGACCTGAAAAACTTAAAATTTAAATTTTAAGTATATTTTTTAAGAATAATGTTAATATTTAATATTATTTCTAAATAAAATTTAAACGAGTAGAGATATTCAAATGAAATTTTGAGAAAATATAGCTAGACTAACCTTAAGATCAGGGAATTAAAAACACACTTACTCAATATCTCAACTCGGAATAAACGTATTTTAAAAATATACTTTTTCCATTCAATTGGTCACACTGTCGTTACAAAAGGCGTGCGTTAAAAAATAATTTTTGTGTGTTTGCCCAATATATGGAGGTATTTAATTAACATAATTTTTATTGGATTCCAGCTTAGCGATCTGATAATTTTACAAATTAAAATAAAAAAAAATTGTGGAAAATTGACAAAGTTTGGATAGGGTTTATGGGCCAATATTGAGCTCACCAAGTTATAAAACCTAAAAAAATTAAGCGGAAATTGAGCTAAAAATTTTTTTCGATCTAGATATCTCTTAACTAAAGGATATAATCTACACATGTAAGCATATTTTTTGTAAGGATTTACAAGGACTATCTATATGTAATTTTTTTTGTGTTAAATCATAAATGATTTTTAGGCGATTTTTAAAATAATTGCATACCCGAGATGACTAAATTTGAAGGTTTAATCCCCCTGACCCACTAAAAATCTATGCTCGTTCAAGTCAACTCCAAAACATTTCGTCTCTGGCTTGGTTGAGACATTTCTAACGGTTCACAAGTTACAGAATTATTAATAAAAAGCATTTTGGAACCACTGTGCAGCCATAATAAAAAGAAAGTGTTTACTTTATTCTATAGGAGTCAAAGCTTATTTTTCACTAATTATGTTTTAAATTTCACTTAAAACAACATTTTATTTCACAAAAGCACATTAATATTCTTTAATATTTTCCAACCAATTTTATTTTTTTTATCTTATTTGATAAATAATTATGTTTATATTATGATTCTTTTACATTAAGTTGCAAAAAAGAGTTGATAATAGCAAAATTTTTTAAGAAACTGTGAAAATATCAATATTTCTCCATATAAATGCATCGCACAAACTTCAGGGTTGATGCGGCGTGTGTTAGTCACATCCAATCACTCTAATATTTTATACACTATGTCTTTGCATCAGAAAGAACAATCCTAACGGGAGTTATGGTCAAAATTCGAAAGTCATTTTTTTTTTGGAGCATTCCAATCTTTCATACTTGTTTACGTGTATAATTTTTTTCCTGTATTTGGTGCATATTTTTTAAAATATTTTTTCCGCTTTTTATAATCAAATCCTGTTTTTTTAACTATAACAATTACTTTTACTTATTCTATAATATAATAATACAATAATTAATAACACAATAATTAAGTGTAAATAAAAACAGTTTATAATTTTTTTTTCTATTGGAAAATGTAAAAATTAAAAAAAACAATTAATATAAGGCGCATTTACAAGGTTAGCCTATATGAAAAGTTGATAATTTTTTAACGATGTTCATCTCTGTGGCAACAAGAAAAAACTACATGAGCAGTTTTTTTTTCAAGGGATCACTTTATATTTTTTAGTTTCCATGCAACACTCTAGAAAATTGTAATTTCAAGTGTAAATATCTCTTGAAATACTTGCTAGATTTTTACAAAAAAATTGATGCATCACAGAATTGGATATAAAGAATTCAAAAATGGAAAACAGAATTTTTGCATATCTTCAGTTATGCAGTTTTTCTTTGTTGCCACAGATCTCCACTGACTGCTTCTTTTTAAATATGTCCGTGTGTACTTTTTGGCGACTTTGATGAAGGAAGACGGCCCAAACGATGCATATAGGTGAGCTGAATATGGACAAAAAATATTGAAATTCATTGATTCATATCCAGTTCCATACTAGTAATTAAAAATCTCAAATGTGGTATAGTTTGGTCAAAAACAGTTTCGAGTTCTTTTTCTCGTAATAGGTTTAAATTTTATTTTTTGTTTAAGAATATCATAATAAAACACAAACAAACAAATTGTTAATGGAAGAAATTTTTTTCCTTCAGAGAAATTTTTTTGATACATTCAAAATTTAGCCGCCAAAAACAATTAAAAATTGTATCGTTTGGCAAAAAATCGCCACATCTGACAGCCCAACTTTTGATATCAATTTAAATACAAACTTGAAATTTAATTTGAGTTTTTTATTTATTTATTTTTTATTATTATTTTTTTTTAATATTTACAGAAACACGCTAAAACTATCATATTTTAACGTTTTATTTTCTAAGGATATACTTAATTTGTTACTCCAAAATTTCGATGAGTCGTTCTCAAGTTGTAAGGTTAACTTTTCAAAATCCCGCTTTTTCCATAATTTTTTTTCGTGTCCTGATTTTTAACAAAAACCTTCTGGTCACGTTATGTAAGATAAAATCGTATAAATTCTACAGTTTTTGCCCAATTTGAAAAAAAGCAAATAATAAATTTTGTTATGTTGATATTAGGATTTATAGACAAAACCATATTATTATTATAAAATCAAGTGTGTGTTTATTTATTTATTTATTTGTTTGTTTGTTTGTGATGCAATCACGCCTAAGCCACTGAACCGAAAAGACATTTGAAATATAGATGAATTTTAAGTTGGAAGGAACTATGTGATATAAATTAAAATAAAAGTAATTTGCATATTGATGAAAATGGCGAAAATATTGCATTTTTTGCACTTTAATTTTTTTTCAACAAAACTGCAAAAAAATAAAAAAAAAAACGTTACGGGAAATATCCATATTTGAATATAACTGAACAAATCTGTATTTTGACATTTCATTCAATTTTTTATTAGCATTTTAGACATTCAGCTAGTTTATAAAAAATGGCAGCAAAAAAAAATATGTAGTTTTTCACAAAAATAGAAAACAATAATATTTTATTTTTTAAATATAGGAAGAAGTCAACGGTAAAAAAACGTGAGTGCGAGAAATACGATTATTTGGAAAAAATATGGAATGACTCGTATCCAAAAAAAGTCATCATCATCAACACAAAAAGCTTTTTTGATGAATATTTGTATTGACTTATACTAGAATACTTTTATACCCACCATCAAAAAATTATGGGGGTATATTGGGTTTGTCATTCTGTGTGTAACAGAACGAAATAATCATCTAAGATCCCATAAAGAATATATATTCTGGGTTCTCGTGAAAATCTAACACGATATAACTATGTCCGTCTGTCTGTTTTTTTGAAAGTATGATAAGGCTCGTGGCGGCCATTCTATGGGGACGAAATTTGGCACGAAGATTTGCCTTATAAAAGATTTGTTTGGTATTGAAATGAGTAAAATCGGTTCGTAAACAAAATAGTTATGGGCCAAATACTAGAAAAACAGGGTGTCCGTCGTCCAGTTTATACTTATGGTCCGATATATGTACATTAACGAAATTTTGCATGAATAGCTCAAGGACCAATATAAATACGGAAACCAAAAATGGGCATTTCCGGACACATTACCTTCTAATAGGTGAAATATCAAAAAAATTTTTGTACAAATAGTTCAAGGACCAATGTAAACTTAGAAAGAAAAATGAGCGTGGTCCGTCCATCTTTCATATAAGGTGAAATTTTAAGAAGTTACAGATGGTGGGTATATAGATTCGGCTAAGCCAAATATAACATTTTTACTTGTCTTTTTTTTGTATTTACATTTCGAAAAAAAATTTAAAATCCAGATAAACGAAAAAGCCACAAGAATGTATGTTGCCATAATAGACTTTTTGTTTAAATACTCTAAAAAACAACGGGGTAAAAACTAAGTATATTTTTTTCTATCACATGTTTGGGGGAAAACAATTTTAAGTGATTTTTATTTGTTTGACGTGCTTTCAACAATTTTTGATTGATTAATTTCTAAATTGAAGTGTATTCACAGTATGTTTATGTGTATTTTCAGGTTTATTTTATTTGCTGTTTCTATTTTAAACGTTGTTGCCATTGAGGTTTTAATTCAGGTGCTGGTGGGGAGAAAAAATTTTATATCGTTTGAAATTTAATTGCTTTTTTTTTTATATACACACAAATATATATTTTCTAAATTGTGTACAGCTCAGCTGTGTTTATTTGATTTTTTTTATATAGATGAATGTGTAGGTTTATGTACTTTATTGTGGCAAATAACTATATATATTATTAACTGATAAGACATTAAAATTGAAGGAATTTTTGATTTTAACTCTTTTCTTTCTTGTCTTATTGACTTAGGAAATAAGTAAACAAAATTTAATTACTTATTAACACCTTAAGGCTAATTTTATTGTATTTATTTTCTTTATATTTATTTGTAATTTTTATAGTTTTATTTTATATTTAAAACTTTATGACTTACAAACGTGTACAAAAAAAAAAAAAAAAAAAAAAAAAAAAAAATGAAATACTCCTTTCATTCCTTCACATTCTGATTCTTACAAACACCATTAAATAGAAATAAAGAAGAAAATAAATTTTATTTTTATTTAATACTGTGTTTCTCAGTAAATTTGTAATCATTTTATATGATTGCATGTTTTGGTGAGTTAAAAGACTGAGGTGGAAGAGAGAGTGAGATAGAAGGAGTGTAAGTATAGTAATGCCATTGTAACCTTTTCGGGCTAGATTTAGTCCGTTTTTATCAGTCCAAAACCCAAAAAATATTTTTTAGTCCGAAACTAAAAAAATTCAGTATTTTTAGCAATTTCATTTTAAGGCCTTTAGCGTTTTTTTTTTTACTTTTTTCAAAAATGGGAAATTATTTTAATGGGGTAATGTTAATTTTGTTAAACTTTGACTTTTTTCAAATAAATGAAAAGACATCATAATTCATTTTTGTACTCATAATACCTTTTCTCAAAATACTTCTTCGAACAATGTAAAAAGCTAGTCCCAATTTTTCAAGAGATTTTAATAATTCGTAAAGAAACTTTATTAAAAAAAATTGTCTTCAATAATTAAAATTCTTTATTGAATGGATTGGGCAAATTTAGAATAATTTACCAAATTTGCTAAGTATTTTAAGATGGTAGCTGTTTATATTTTGTCTTTACTTTTCAGAAGAAATTTTAATTGTAGCCCTTTTTTGTGGTTTTTCGCCAAACTTTTCTTAATTGCATCACATAATGTTTTTCTTTTTCTAAAATAGCCCATTTAAGCTCTTTTTATAACATTTCTACGCGTTTAAGTTCTTAAGAGTTGGCATCACTGTGTAAGTGAATGTAAAAGTATTATGGGGCGTATAATTGATATTTAATTATTGGAATATTTCTTTCTTTAATTTTTTCTTCTTTTATATGTATGTGTGTTTTTGCGTTCTTTGTTTGTGGCTTATTATCAGGGCAAGTTTTTCAAGCTTATCCTTTGAAAATTAAGCCATTGCATATTTCATAAGTATTTTACAAAAAATTAATATTTTTGAAGTCATTGCATTAATTTGCATATAATGAATAACAATATTAGTTTTCTTAACAAATACACTATTTTTAGTGATATTTTGGAGTTTGATTAACTTATTTGTATAAATTAATTTGTAAATCTTTTGAATACTTTGTACCAAGATACAAAGAAGTGTAGGTAGAGCCGTTATATCTTTTCATCGCCATACTAGCATTCTGACGTTTGAGCGATTTTTTATTTTATTGCGATACCACATCTTCTTAAAAAAATCAGATTTTTCTTGTTTTAATTTAATTTTAAACGAATTATATATTTCAATAAATTTTCAATCAAAGTAAAGAAAACACATTTCAGTTTTGAGTCTATGTTAATAATAAAGATCTAATCTATTACTTTATCCTCCATTATACGATGTTTGAGTGTTATAACAACAAATTAAATGCTGCTACTTTAACATATTAAATACTTTTGTTTAAGGTGAATACAATTTTGATAACAATTTTCTAAATATAATTTTCATTTGTTTATAATATATATATATATATATATATATATATATATATATATATATATATATATTCAATATATTTCAAAAAATCTTTTAAAGTTCAAAAAAAAAAAAAAAATCTTAATCAAAAACTATCAGTGTTTTAAAGTTAGAAAAATGTATATTGATGCATATTTATATAGGAAAACACATGGATTTGTATATGCATTTTCATGCCAATTTTGCATATTTCTGTGCATATTATCCAAATTTTTTTTGCTTTTTGGAGCGCATATTTTAATTTTCTTTTCATGCATGTTTAAACTTGCCCTGGTTATTATGTTTGCTATTGACGTATTATTATACCCAAGCCACAGATGTAAAGGGTATATATAAGTTTGTCGTTCCATTTGTAATTTCCACAATTTTCGTCGGAGAACAAAAAAGCTTATATTTTCTGAATACTTGTAAGAAATGATATCGATAGGACGATATTCGTCCGACCGTTTGACGGTTGAAATATATATATATATATATATATATATATATATATTGCTATTGAAATTCAGCATGATTGGTTTTTTTGAATCAGGAATTAATTTTTGCAAAGAAGATTTGGAAATTTTTGTGAATTAATCGGTGTAATGATAACCGAGATATCGGGCAAAATGCATTTTTTAATTTTTGAAGCCCTTGTTTAAACTATAGACTTCGTTTTTATATAGATCGGTCATAAATATTTGTATAAAATTTAGGTTTTTTGAATCAACAAAATTGGTTCATAAACAACTGAAAAAAATCTTTTAATAATATACACACACACAAACATTTATAATAAGTATTGCAATAAATATTAATGTTGCTTTTTTATAATCAAGCAGTTTAGTATTATAATGATCAGTGCTGTCAGATGAGGGGATTTGTCTCCAAACTGGGGATTTAAACTTTCATTTGGAGACAGATTTTCGTCAGGAGGGATTTTGGGATTTTTACTAAAATATGGATATTCTTTTCACATTAACATTAATATAGAAAATATTAAATTATTATTTGTTATTTATAGGCCATTTACAGCAAAAGAAAACTGGTAGCTTTTGGCTTCATTAGTTTCTTTTTATGAAAAACTACATTAATTTCGTCAAAAACTATTTTCAATTAATTTTTTTCGAAAACCGAACAAAAAATACCAAAATAATTATATGTTATTACGTGTATACGTACGATTATTGCAAATAAAAATAACTTGCAAATAAATAACTCACTGTTTATGCACAAATTTCATAAGAAATATATTTCCTTATTTATTGTGCCGGATGCTAAAAAAACAATTATTATCGTCGAAAATTCTATGAATGTGAACGTATCACGATTGGTTTTCATGAGTTACTAACTTGCACCGATTATACTTCAGAAATTTCATATAGCAATATTTTGAATTACGAATGAGAGGTGTGTATAAGCGAAGTATATGAAGCAGTTTGTTTAACTCATTTCATAATATTAAACTCTCATGGCTTTTTAATTTATAGACAAATTCAATACATTTTCTTTTTATACGAAATTTTTAAAAAATTTTCTTTTATGGAAAAATGTATAACATTTTCTTTTTATAGAAAATTTTTTATCTTTTTTTTAGGAAAATTTTGAAATTTCGATAAATGTTTTTATTGTAGAAAATTTTCATTAAATATCCTTATTTAGGAATTTTGAAAATTTTCTTTTTATATGAAATTATTGATACATTTTATTTCATTGGAAACAGTGATAAATTTTCTCTTTATAGGAAATAATATATATTTTTCCTTTCTTAGGAAACTTTTATAGAGAATTTGTTTTAAAAACAATGTTCATTAATTTTCTCTTTATAAAACATTTTTAATGATAATTTTCATTAAAAAAACTTTATTTTATATTAAAACATTTTGGGGACAAAATTGGAGATTTACACTTTTAAATGGGGATTTTTATCTTTGGGGACATGAGGCAAAATTTTTCTGGCAACACCGATAATGATTATCAGTATTTTTATGTTTTTTTTTTTTTTTTGTGTATGCAGTCAGTTTGTTTATATATAGATGCAAAAATATATAAATATACTACGTATGTTTATAAGTTGTTGTTTTTTTTTTTTTTTTAATTTAAACAAGCGTTGCTTGTGGAACAAATGTATGTATTATTTTTTTAAGCATAAATATAAAAATATTAAGTAATACTATTTCTTTTTATTTGTTGGTAAAATGGTGAAGAGTATAAAAGATTCGGCACTGCCGAATGTAGCGCACTAACTTGTTTTTGGGAATTTTATTTAAAAATTCTTGTGCTTATGGCTCTTTCTTTCTTTTGACCATTATTTACATTTGCAGCAGCAAAATTGAAGTCACATTTATCTTTGAAATTGCATTTTAATGGTAAATAAAAAATATTTAAGAGGGAGTTTAATGCGAAATCAAGATTCTATCTTGATTTCGCATAAAATTTTGGCTAAATTTTAATGGGAGTATATTTTTGGTCATATAATTTTTTCTGCAATGGAAATTTATTTTAGAACACAGATTTTGCAATACGCAAAGAAATGTGTAATTTATAGCAAAAAGGATCTAAGAAACTAAAAGAACGGGGAAAGTATTAAATTTTATAGAAAGCCAGTATTACGCAAATTTGGAATAAAAAAGTGAGATCTTAAATTTTGTTTCAGAATCTAATAGTAAATTATGAAAATTAAGGTTGTACACATATTTAAACATAACTTGAGATTGATTAGTCTGATTTTGTTAGATAATATATCAAAAAAATTTAATTCAAGTTGTACTGAAAGCTTTTGACTATAATTTTGATGTCAAAATATCAATTAATACTGAAATAATGAAATTTGAAAGTGTAATACAATATAAAAAATTGTATATTTTTACTAACATAAGTATATTGGGGATTTATGCACTTAAAATTGGTTTTCGGAAAGGAGCCTTATATTTTGCCAAATACTGTCTTGCTACAAGGTATCCAATCGATTAACCGTCATTCGGTTATCCGATTAACTTTGGCCGATTAACTGTTCGAATAATTTCCTTTTTTCGAATAAGGAATAAACCGAATAATTTGTGTCAAATACCTGACCGAAATTTAGTTTTCTGGAGTTATAATTTTAGAATATTTTTTATTTTTAAGATAACTTTATGTCAACTACTTTTTTTTTTAATGTCTGTTATATCCCAGAAAAAATAAATAAAAGCAATTTTTAGAGCAGTATTTTTTTTATAACTTCCAAAGTTTCAAAAAGTTTACGTTTTCTTGTGTGCTTAAGAATTAATACAAACAGCATCTAAAGATATTTCTAAAAAGATATTTAAATGAAATATTCTGCTATAAAACAATTTTTTCAATACTTTTTACTAAAAAGAACTATTTTAAACAAATGAAAAATATTGTTATGCATAATTTTTATTTATTAAAAAACTATGTTTCTTTATATTAAAGTTAAAACTTATTTCCTTGCGCCTATAAAAAAGAATTTTGAAGTTTATTGCAATTTTGTATGAAATCGTGAACATGACTTCCTTCTCATTGAATAGATATCAAAAAAGATATCTTTTAATGATAAGCCGACGTTGAATTCATCGATTTTATTTATTTTTTGTTTGTTTTGGATACAATTTTTAATAAAATGCGACATGTCTATAATTTCATAAATACTTAAACTTGAGACAATAGAAGTTTTGAAAAAAATCAATATTAAGGCCAATATTAATTTAATACATTAAAACGACTGATTTATTACAAAATTAGGAGAATATTTTGTAGCATTAGGACAAAAAATGAATTTTTTTCATAGAAATAGGCGAAAGAACTGATGAGATGAACCTTTTTTTTTGAAAGAATTTGATCTATATTGTGTTTCTAAAAAACTATTTCAATAAATTAAATCCCATAACTAAGGTTATTTATATGCTTTACATGTATTAATAAAACTATTCGTTTAATCGAATAATTTGCCATTAATCGGTTATTAACCGATAAATTTTTAAACTCGAATAATTATTTGTCGAGTTAAACGATTAATATGAAAACACGAATAATTGATTACCCTACTTGTTACTAACATTTTTATAAGATTTATGCCCGTAAAAGTCATTTTTGTTAGTGGCGCTTAAATAAAACTAATTTGTGTCGAATTTTATTAAAATGATCGTTAATCCCTTATTTGGGTAAGACATTTTTATGGGTGCTATGTGAATTAATAGACCGATCATAACAAATTTTAATGGGATTTATGATTGCATCAAAATAATTATCCACGTCAAATTTCCCTAAAATATCTTTGAAATTACTACCTGTACTTTGCGCACAAAATTTACTTGAACAGATACCAATTCATAATTTAATTGATGCGGAAAGTGATTCTGTGACGAACTTTATACAAACATAAGTAAAAGAACAAAGAACGCCATTTAAGAAAAAAGGGTAAAATCAGTTCCCATAAAAAGTATAAGTTTTTAAAAAGCCAAAGTAGAAAAAAGTAGTAATTTTAAAAACAAAATATTCAGTTTCTGTAGAAGAAACATTTTTAAGAAAAGAACCGATGTAAAAATTAAAATTCCGCTTTTCAAAAAGTTTACAAATTTAGATTAAAAGTACAAATAAAAATATCTTAATTAAATATCTTAATTAAAAAAAAAAAAAAAAAATATGAAAACAAACAAAAATTTCCAAAAAAATTATCGAATACCAATTCTTTCTTAGAAATAATAGCAATTTTCAAAACCGTAATAAATTTAAAAAGAAAGTAAAAGCTTTTAATGAAATGTGCATTTAAAAAATGTATAAAATTCCCCTTTTTTTCTCCTTCGAAAACTATATATAAAAATATATCAATCATCTCTAAATCTAAATCACCTCTAAATGGCTGATTTTCACGTAATTTTCAAGACAGATAATATCAGTGTTAGAGAGATAATATCAGAGGTCGTTATAGGCTTTGTTAGATCTCAAATGGACATCACAACCACATTTTACGACTACTTAAAAAGTCTATTTTTTAATTTTACACATTACTAATAAAGCTGTTTATATGAAAATTTGACGCACAGGTAATGCTTGCAATGCAGAATGTTATAGGTTATGTTGGATCTTGATAGGGTGCCACTCCCATAATTACTTACTATATGGAATATCTTACTTACAATATGGAATATCTAAGAAACTAATACAGTGAGGAACATTTATCTTATAATATCGCATTGGTGAAATAAAAATAGAAGGGATAGATCCAGGGGAAAAGGTAGGCTCAATAGAAGGAAAGAAAACAGAAGAAAATCTTATTAAAAATTTAAAATTAATTTTCATATCAAATTTCAAATAGGGTGAATAGGTCCAGGGAGTGTGGTAGCTCCCAAATAAAATAAATATTAGTTATCTCATCAAATAGGGTAGAGAAGCGCACCGGTAAAATCTAGTAGATAATAAATTTAATACTCTAGAATTTTACAAAAGTTCGCATATATTTTAGGAAGATATAATCAATTCGGTGCAGAATAAATCTATACATATAAAATTCTCGTGTCACGGTGTTCGTAATTGAAGTACTCCGAAACGACTTGACCGATTTTTATGAAACTTTGTATGTGTATTTGTTAAGTATGAGAATAGGTCGTAAAGTATATTTCATATCGATAGAGGGCATAAAATAGGCCACAAAGGGTAAAACTCCCTTTACATATATATTCCTAACTAATCAACCGATTTTCTTGAAATTTGACATCTGGAAGGAACTATAGTCTATAATTTTTATTAATTAGGAGGGAAATAGGGAAAGAGGGGTAAAAGCGCCCACTCTCTATATTTTCTTAACAAATCAACCGGTTTTCTTAAAATTTGGTATGCAGACACTGTAACATATGAAAGGAACTTAAAGATATACTTTATTTTTGAAAATTCCAACATTGAGGGAGTAAAATAGGGCAAGACGGGTAAAAGGTCCCCCTACCCATGTCTTCTTAATTAACCAATTTTTTTTTAAATTTGAAATGTGGAAGGAACTATAGCCTATAATTTTTATTACTTACTTCATTAGAAAAGTTTTGGAAGAAAAATTTCTGATCTTTAGATATATATATATATATGTATATATATAATGAGTTATTCGTAAATGCAATATCAACCGACGGCGAACATCGTCCTATCGACATCATTTCTTATAAGGATCCTGAAATTAACTGTCCAAAATTGTAGACACGGAATGACAAACTTATATATACCCTTTACACCTGTGGTGAACGTTATAAAAATCCTATTCTAATTATGGTTAAAAAATACAAAATTAAAAAAATCTTAGCCAGTTCCTAATAATTTTGCTATTGATATATAATTTATTTACTATGTATTATAAAATAAAAAATAAATTTTCAAAAAATTAACTAATTTTAAAGAAAATATAGAAAGGAGTAGCAATAAAACAGGTAAGAAAGATATAGTTGGTCAAGCCCGACCCTATACCATTACGTATCTCCACCACAATTCGGAGAGGTGTCTTATATTTTACCTGTGACCAATTGTAGACTAATACCTGTATTAAGTGTAAAATAAAACATACGTATACAGAATATTACTTTATTTATTTATATGCATTTATGCATTCGAAGGTGATTCCCGAAAATGGGCCTTATATAGGAGCTATGGTAAATTATGGACCGATCTTCATAAAATTTAGTAGGACAGCTAGCCAGCCGACCAGACGGACGGATATCGTTAAATCGAGTATAGAAATCATTGCTTTGAAATCCAGATAAAAATACATTATTTTGAGTTCTATTTTCCTTTAGAATCTTAAATATGCCAAAAGTTGACTTCAACTTTGAATCTTATGTATCGTTATGCAAAATGCAAAACCACGTAACTAACATTTTTTTTCAAACAAAATAAAAACTCGAAAAGTCCAATTGATTGTTATTGATGTATAGAAAAATTAATAAATCTATATTAACTATCATAATCTATACACAAAGGAAAAAATTCATATATTTAAAATTTTTATTTTCATATATATTATGAATCGAACATGACTTTTTTTCCCAAACTTTTTCCATAAAAAATAAAATTTTGTTCATAGATATTATTAAATGGTTTATAATGAAAATTTTAGTAATTTTGCAAAAATTTTGTTAAATCTTTAGTTTTGTTTTATTAGATTTGATTGCAATTAGTAAATGAAAATATTTATACATGAAAATAATAACAACAAACGCCTTAAAATGGCAAAATTCCAAGGAAAATCTGTAAAAAATAATGTTTAGAAATTTGCATATTTCGCTCGCATTCTGCAGCACATCATTTAGATAAAAAGCGCTTCTCTACTGTCCCTATAATGTAGCTAAAAATCATTAAAAATCTAAAATTTTCCGAAGAAAATTTCAAACATTTTTTTACAAATTGAAAATATAAATGAAAATTTAAACTATTTATTTAAACTATAAATGTAAAAAAGTGTTAATATTTAAGACATTATTCGTAAATATTATGAACTAAAATCAATGAAAGTAAATTCTTATATTTGTGCACAAACCTTTTTTTTTTGTGTATTAAGTAAATTTGCTTTCTCTCTAATTACAATATTATGAAGTTAAAAAAAGATCAATCTTCAACATTAAAGTGAATAAGAAGGTTCGTAAAGAAAGAAAATAAAAGATCATTTATTTTACCTCCCAACTAACCCCCGCTTATCTTTAATATATTTGGTTTTATTTCAATTCAAAGCTTTTACCGCGACAGCATTTTTAAAATTTTAGCTACTTGGTTTTGCATTTAACCTGACGATATGTCAAAATCTTTGAATTATTTCACCCAATTGTTAAAGAACACAGAGCAGAAATCTCACAAAAATCTTTACATTGTCAATTAATTTTTCCTTATTAATATTTCTTATCAAGCAATTTAAGTTTCGCATTCCTTAAAAAATCATTTCACATTTACAAGAGAAAATAAAATAGAAAAACGTGAAAACATATTTTAAAAAAGAATGTGAGGAATGAAATGAAAAATGAAGTGTAAAAAGTAAAATTCCACATTTCATTTCATTTTTTACGTATATTGGAATTTCCGCTTATTAATTTCCGTACATTTTATCGTATATGTCATAAGAGAATCTTACTCTATATATGATGTACATATGTATGTATAATACACATAATATGTATTTCATGTTTCTGTTTGAAGACAAAAAAAAAAAAAAAAAAAAAAAAAAAAAAAAAAAAAAAAAAAAAAAATATGAAACAAATTCACAGAGTTTCGAATTTTTTCACTTTATATTTATTTAATGAAGAGCAATGTCGGAGAAAAAGTTAACAAATGTGAGTATATCGTGATAGATGAAGTGATTGGTTATGGAGGATATGAATAATGTTGTTTCTAATTATTTTATATAATTTGTCTTAATACATTTTGATTGAAAAGCTATACAACAACTTTAATTAATTAATTAATTATATTCTGAAAAAATATTATGCTGCTTAATAAAATAATATACTTTAATTGACTTTAAATAATATAAACTTTATTTAATTTCTACCATTTCTAACAAATAAACCTCTAACTTAAAATTTTCTAACCAAAATTAAATTAACAAAAATTTTATGATGGTTTTTAAC